>JASDDO010000031.1:519643236-520843236 GCA_030015575.1 Agapanthus africanus | reverse complement strand
ATACGAGCCAGTATAAAACACGGATTCCACGGTCGCGATGAATAGCCAAACCCACATCCCTAGACCCCTACGAGAGCGGCAAGTAAGCCTGCCAATTCTAGGGTTAGGAGACCCGGTCTCGACTCCTCGAGATGATCTCCCACTGGACCCTAGAACCCGGTTACTTGTGCTCCCCGCCTTAGGTCTACCTAATGCGAAAAGTAAATAATATACAATGGTGACATCATCCTCAGCCCGGAAGTGCCCCAATAAAAGAATATTACATACAAATGAATTTTACATGAATGAAAAAGAAAAAACTCTCATCTCACATAAAACCCCCGGCTATTCAGAACACGACGATCTAATATAACATATCACAGCAACACATAATATCTCATATCATCAACGTAAGCAAGTATGAGTATCCCGATTGTCGTTGATGTATAGCAACGAAGCCGGCGATACCCCACATACTACGCTTACGGTCACAGAAAAGAAAGTGTAAAACTACAACAGTTGGAATCCGCAACCTCCTTAGACATCGCATGCCTAACCAAATGAATTCCTCAGACATCGCATGCCTAACAATTATAAACCCCGCATTTTAGTCTCATTATCGAAAACTCTTTTCAATATCAAGTCGGGCAATTAAACAAGATTCCCGACATCCTGATCGAATGCTCGTCGCAAACTTTAGTAGACGGCCGCACCCCCGGATGCCGTCGACGAAGTGCACTAAGGCAGAACACCGCTGCCGCGAGCACCCAAACGGATGCTTTTGGCGACGGGGTTCTCCTACAGTCACTTGGTCGAGGCTATGGGGCGTGGCTATCTATTAAGTTTACCCGGCGAGTATTCGTGTACGCTACGTGATTGCGACGGACTTTTGATCACATCAAAATTCCGTGGCAACCGATCATCTGAGACTAAACTGCTATGTTTATAATATTCAAATCAGTTATCTCATAACTATTTGTGGATTCTAAATATTGTAATAGACAATGTTAAACGTTCTGATCGAATAATCAAACATCCAAGTTTTCCTAAATAGTTCTCAACACTTGAAATTAGTTTAAAAACATGCATCACATGCCACAGTACCAATGGTCCAGCCGTAGAAGGGTCAAGCCAATGCCTCACATGTGGCACACCGTTCTGCCACAAACCCTAAGGTTTAGAGGCAGTTCAATACGGTCACATAATCGAGTTAAGGTTTGTTGTCTTCTAGAGGGTCCACCGCGTTACTTGCACGACTTAGAACGTTCTTAAACACGAGGAAAAATCCAACTTTTGAAAAAATTTCCGACAGGGGAAAAAGTGAGTTATTGATATCCGTTCGAACTTTTTAATACGTTCTAAAAATTACCCGGATAAACTAAACAAAGTTAAATTATCCGATCGAATCAACGAGTCCCCAATACAACCCAGAAAATCAACACTTGAGTGGAATTAAACAATTCCCAGAAAAAAATGACAAGAAAGGACCTAAGAATAAATATATGAAATTCCAGGGACTAATTCAAAATTTTGGCCGTGGAACCTCGGCCAAACCAAGAGTTTGGCGGCGGTTCCGTGGCCCAATGAACGAATTAGTGGGCCGTACTTCACAGTAATTCTTAGTTTTTCCTGCTTGTTTTTCTGAGCATTTTTAATTCATAAAAAATCATATTTTTGAAAATTGTCCAGAGAAGGGTTCGTATCGGGGTATCCGGGTTCGATCGGACTTTAAACTTCGCTCAGACTTTACCTAAAGCTCTGGCTTGGCTCTGATACCACTGTAGGGTTGCTAGGCACTGCCACAAGGGTCTACGAGGCATCAACCATGCCCGATTTAAAATTTAGTCGTGCCGAACAACCCAAAGCCGGATCTTTATACTAGAGTTTAGGCGAAAATAAGTATGTTAAACAGTTTAACACTAAGTGAGAGGGATTACAACCTTTGTAGATCCGGTCCTTCACTTCTTAAGCTCCGTGTTGAGGTCCCTTCGCTGCGATCATCATATTCCGGACTCTCGAGAGGCTTCACGAAGAGAAAGGTGCAAGCTTGCTTCCGATCTTCGATAACAAAGATGATCTACCTTGAAGTTTCATTAACACAAGCTCTCACTCACAAAATGAAGTGAACACCCTCATCTAAATGGCAAGGGTAGATGAGGATGATGAAGTAGGATTTTTGCTCTCGTTTGTTTTCATATTCTCACTCACTTTCATCACTTAGCAAAAAGCTAGAAAGCTTTTTCCAAGAAGGAACTCAAGGAAAAAGATGATAGAATCCTTTTGTGATGAATAATGTAAAGAAGATAATGATGATTAATGCAACCATAGTTGCTAAACCTTTGTAAAGAATTAACCAAGGGCTAGAGTTTGGGTTGGGTTAAAGCATGAGTCATTTGAAAATATCTTGCACAAAACAAAAAGAAACCTTCTAGAATCATCAAGAAGGAACTAACCCAAAACAAACCCTAACCTTGTTTAATCTCTACTAAACATGTTGCATTAGTTATCATATCATGTTACAATATTATATATCACATATATAATATTTATCGTAACAATATAAAATAATACAATTATCATATATCGCATAAATATCAATGTATTACCCGAGTGAGAAAAAGAATCATTTAGTGAGCTAATATTAGTTAATGTAATTTAATATATCATATATATTATTATACATTAAATTATCGAATCAACACTTGATCCGACAATCCGGCTATATCGCATATAACCGACTAATACGATGACCCGGCTATATCACATATACCCGGCCGATATCTCATATCGCAAGAATCCTATACGGTATCACATACCGTATTATCCTCGGTCCCGCACATATCACATATGTGCTCCTACTCCATTTTTCCTGAGCCAAGAAACCTCTGTGTAGGACTCTAAAGAATCGTCAATACGCCAGCAGTAGGTGATGATCATATCAAACACCCACAAGCTGCAAGCGGTCAGCTAAACGTAACGGCCACCCAGGTATTGAGCGCTCAGAAGATCAACAAGCAAGCCTGTACATTCTCCTGTGAATCCAATCAGTAACACTTCCGTACAGTCCGGTCTCGTCGTCTGATATGTCGCATATCTCGCCTAGGGGTGGTAAACGTCAGACCCCAGTAGCTCGATAAGTCGTGTCGATATGAGGTCTATAACAGTTCGAGAAACTAATGATAACACTTACGAGTAAATCTCAGCAACCCTGGCCAGGAATTTCCGGTTATAACCAATCGAACACAGCACAACATCAACTCCCTATACCGGGAGAGACGAATCCCCTCCTATCGCTCATTGCCTCCATATGATTCGGGACTGTACCCAAAAGACACCTTTTTGCACGCCCTCTTGGACGCGGTATGATGGAAATCAAAGCACAGTGGGAATCACACAAGACTCTATGACGATCTCGGGTCAACAGACTACTCTGTACCAGTGTCACCGGAGAACTGCCATCTGACGTGAGGTATAATACCATCTGGGAGTTCTCGGTGAGTCCGTCCAGTGTACCCAGTCTCTACTGAGCACCCGTACACCATCCTTGATGTCAAACACCGATGGATATGAGATCATCCATCGCCCATCATATGGGTCAAGATGCGTATACGCTAGTCTACTCTGGTGTATTAATGCCCTGTCTCGATATACCCTCGACTAGGAACAGTTATAGGATGTACTCGTCGACTACCATGGCCCCACTAGTATGATCTTATCATAGTCCCAGTAGTCGAGTACATATCCTAAGGGCTTTATCAACATGTAACATAGAGACAATCAGAGTACATGTTAAGATAAAGTACAACCAGATAGCATACTATCATGTCGAGCAAGAAAGTCCTCCATATATATGTCCAAGTATCCATTACAATATATATCGTATGTACAGTAATGGCCTCTAGGGTATACATATAACTAACAAAGACGTCTTCAAGTAATCTTCCTAAGCAGTTTGACCATCGGAAGAGAAAGCGTTAGGAATTTCGCCATGCCGCTTTTTACTTGAGGTTAGGCTCATTTTGGAGAGCCCTGATGAGTCATAACCACTCCGCACTGGTGTGGGATGATCTCCGATAGTCTTTCAGGTTTTATATGAGTCGCCGTCAAGACCCTTAAGCTTGGAATTTGGCCTTCGCTTCGTTTTCTGGCGCTGCATCTGCTGTATCGAGACAAATGTCGTGGTTGTCTCTAGGTTGCATGCGAACCGTCGAGGTTTGGAACTAGGGATTTTGCCATGGCTCCGTTGTTTAATTGTCGCGTCTGAGTCCTGTTGGAGGAAAAACGTTCTGGTGACATCGTGTCTACTGTATCGAGACGAAAGTCGAGGTGGTGACCACTCCATGTGGGATGATCTCTGGTAGTCTTTCAGGTTTTATATGAGTTACCGTCAAGACCCTGAAGCTAGGAATTTGGCCTTCGCTTCATTTGCTTTGGCGTGTCCGAATCCTGTTGGAGGAAGGACACTGTAGTGACATCTCGTCTGTTGTATCGAGACGAACGTCGAGGTGGTGACCACTCCGCGCTGATGTAGGATGATCTCCGATAGTCTTTCAGGTTTTATATGAGTTGCCTTCAAGACCCTGAAGCTAGGAATTTGGCCTTCGCTTCGTTTGCTTTGGCGCGTCCGAATCCTGTTGGAGGAAGGGCACTGTACTGACATCTTGTCTGCTATATCGAGATGAACGTCGAGGTGGTGACCACTCCGCGCTGATGTGGGATGATCTCCGATAGTCTTTCAGGTTTTATATGAGTTGCCTTCAAGACCCTGAAGCTAGGAATTTGGCCTTCGCTTCGTTTGCTTGGGCGTGTCTGAATCCTGTTGGAGGAAGGACGATGTAGTGACATATCGTCTACTGTATCGAGACGAATGTCGCAGTTGTCTCTAGGTTGCTGGTGAACCGTCGAGGTTTGGAACTAGGGATTTTGCCATGGCACCTTTTAGTGATGTTGCGTCTGCTGTATCGAGACGAATGCTGAGGTGGAGTTGGGATTTTGCCATCACTCCGCTTAGTGATGTTGCATCCGAGTCCTTTTGGAATCAGGAGGATCACCTTTTTTTATTTTTAGGCTGTAGATATTGCCGTTAAGATTTGGAACTAGGGACTATGTCGTGGCTCCGTTTCGTTGTTTCGCTTCCGTGCCTTGCTGGCATAAGGAGGAACGCTGTTGTTGGTTTTCTGGGATGCAGATGTGACCGTTGAGACTTGGTTCTCTTTCTGATGGAACTTGGTGGGATGATATGGTTCCCTCTTCGTTTGCGCCCCTGGATTGCATACAGGGATCGATGTGATATCACCTGTAGGGCAAGAGTTTCATTTCATTTCATTTTCTTCCCGCGATGCTCTATCATTTCAGCTTTTATATCGCGAAAGTCGCGATTGCCCAATCATTTCGGCTATTTTTTTCGCGGTGCCCAATCATTTTGGCTATTTGTTTTATTTTTACTCCCTGCTTTTTATTGCAAGTTGCCCAATCATTTCGGCTATTTTGCATGCATGCATTTTTACTTACTGATTTTGTTGCAAATTGCCCCATCATTTCGGCTATTTTTCATGCATGTGTGGCTCGCCGGATTTTTGCTGCAAGCTTGGAATTAGACACCGATTTCGGCATCAGCACCGCTACAACTGGGATATTGCCAGGAGCGAATCATCATTTGCCTCTGTCGATATCGAACAAAGGTGGCTTAGAGAACAAGGTTAGGATCCTGTCGACTAAGGCTTTTGACTTCATGAGCCATAAGGGTCTCATAAAGGTATTTCTCCCTACGAGTCGTGAGGATCTCGTAGGTGCGTTTTCTTCTTAGGAATCGTGAGGATTTCTAAGCGTGTGTTCTCTTATAAGTTGTAAGGATCTTACAAGAGTGGTTTCTCTTTATAAGTCGAGAGGACTTACAAGTGTTTGTTCACAGTGTGAGCATATCCCTAGTCACGGATGGGACTTTGTCAGGGAAATGTTTATTCGCGCCCGTGGATTGTATATAAGGGTCAGCATTGAGCCGCTTGTACGGCAGTATCGGAGGTTGTGTGGGCTGCTTAAGAACAGGTTTAGATCCCTGTAGCTTAAGACTTTCAAATCTTATGAGCCGTGAGGGTCCCATAAGAGGGTTCTCCTTGCGAGTCGTGAGGATCTCGCAAGTGTAATTTCTCCTTAGGAATCGTGGAGATCCCTAAGTGTGTTGCTCTCTTGTGAGTCGTAAGGATCTCACGCAGGTGGTTTCTCCTTACAAAGTCGAGAAGACCTTGCAAGTGTCTTTTAGCGAGACTGCGCCCTTTCGGGTTTTCACAAAACTCGCCGGTAGGCTTGCTGTTTTTACTCACGGAGCCCTTTCGGGTTTTCATTCGTGCCCATTTTGCTTATGGACATACCGCTTTTTTCTTCTTTTTTTTTATTTTAACGAGATTGCACCCTTTCGGGTTTTCACAAAACTCGCCGGCAGCCCTGCTGTTTTTACTCACGGAGCCCTTTCGGGTTTTCATCCGTGCCCATTTTGCTTATGGACATACCGTTTTTTTTATCACGTCGGCCTGGAGATGCCACGGTCCGTAATAGTTTATAGACATCTCGGTCAGTTGCAAGTTTTAGGACATTGCGGTCCATTGTTAGTTTAGGGACATTTCGGTCCGCAGCCAGTTTTAGGACATAGTGGTCCATTGTTGCCGTATTTGAGGCGAATTTCTAGTTTACGGACTTTTCGGTCCATGGGGCTTTCCCTATGACTGAGCATGATGCCCCCGGCATATCCATCTTTTTCGGAGCATGTGGTTATGGCGGGCTCACCTTCCAGTTTTCGGACAGCGCGAACTTGCCCTGTTGGTATTGATCTTCAACCCAGTTTTTGAAGACGTAGCAGTTTTCGATCGGATGGCCCAATACTCGGTGGTAAGGGCAGTAATTAGGATTGTTGACATCGTTCAGTTGTAGTGGGTATTTCAGCTCCGGTAGAGTGATAAGCCTGTTGCACACTGCTAGTTCGAACAGTCTCCTTGTTTCATCCCGTAGAAATGAGTAAGGACGTTTTAACTTCTCATCGAGGGGTTGCCGCTTGTTGCTTTGGCGAACAACCGGTCTCGAGCCACTCTATTGTTGTTGAACGTTGGCGACGAAGGCCGTTTTTCCCTTCCCCTTATCCTTTTTGTTCGATCCCTTGTTTGCGGGTCCGAGATTCTTTCCGGGTAGCGTGCGATTGCGCAGCTGAATTTTCTCGCAACTCCTCAGTTCTTTCATTTCAGAGATGGATTCCTTGAAGTGAGGGCCAAGGGCTATTTCTTCGTCGGAGTCGCTCCCGAAGGTGAGAACTCGCGATCCCCCGGGATCAACCCTATGACAATTGCCGGCAATTCTTTTATGCTCATCTGTCGCATTTTTCCGCTGTCTACGAGCTTTACGCTTTGTCCTCTTGAAGTGTTGCCTGTGAGCGACATACCCTTGCCACCAACACATAAAGGAGTTGCAGTATTCAGTAGGGTGTGCGATCTTCTGATGATGCAAGCAGAAGTTAGGATGTACGTCCGCTTCATCAAGATATATACCACCAGGAGAATTTTCTCTGAAAGAGGGCAGCTTCATCCCCATCGATATGGCTTTGGCGAATCGCTTCCTTGTCTTGATCCTGCTTTTATTTGCGGCGGATGTACTTTGATCTGGTGGGAGTGTTTCGACCCTTTTGTCCAGTCGCCATTGGCCTTTTCAAATATGGCCATCTCGCGTTCCCGATCAGCTTTGCTTTTTAGACGGGCTTCGTTCAGGAATGTGTCAATTGTTTCGTCTGATGGCCCTAGAAGTTCCGGCTCGGAATCTGCCCCCGGATTCTCTGCATCAGGAGCTTCTTCACTGTCTATCGACGAGTGAGAGATCATATGGCAGCTTGCCACATAATCCTCAGGTTCATCCGACGAGTCTTTGTCATCATCTCCGTCCTCAAGGACGTGGCTGAGGAATTCTCGGAATGTGATTGGGGTCCGCGCCTTCTGATTATATTCTTCCAGCGCGTCAATATGTTTTCGCAGATCCGTGCGCTTTTCATCAAACTGCGCGAGCTTTTTGGTCTTCTTCTTTTTCTTTGAAGACTTTGACGGCTGTGCCTGGGTGTTTTGCCCACTGCTATCAATTCTCGGTGTTGGGTGTGGTTTCAACATCCCATCAATGACCTCGGGCTCCAGTGGATTTTTCCACCTGATTGTCGGGCACATTTGGAGATCCTTCAGCATTCTTTTAGTTTTGGCTGAAAGGGCGACCTCCCACGGAGTTTCTTCTATAAAAGAGCACGATGCCCCAGGCGTGTCCACCTTTTTAGGGGCGTGAGGTTGCGGCGGTTTCACCTTCCAGTTTTCGGATAATTCGAACTTGCCATATTGGTATTGGTCCTCAATCCAGCCTTTGAAAATGAAGCAATCTTTGATTGAATGGCTTACTGCTTAATGGTAAGGGCAGTAATTAGGATTGTTGAGATCGCCTGGCTGCAACGGACGTTTTGGATCCGGCAAATTTATGAGCTTGTTGCGCACTGCCAGCTCGAACAGTCTCCTCGTTTTATCCTGGAGAAACGAGTAAGGGCGTCCTAGTCTCTCCTCGAGGGATGGGCGTGGACGCATATTGTTTTGGCGAACAACCGACTTTAAGTTGCTCGGCTGTTGTTGAGTATTGGCGACGAAAGTCGCTTTTCCTCTCCCCTTTTCATTCCGAGGATCCGGCTTTGGAGGAGACGGTCTATGACCCATCTGGTCCATTTGGGCCAATTTGTCAATCAAGGCCTGGAAAGTAGTTGGCTTGAAGAACATCATGAACTGGGAGATAGTTGACTGAGGGTCAAGAGTACCCACGAACATGCCTACCGCGGGAGCTTCTTCGACGCGCTGCTCGCATTTCGACCATAAATTTCGTCACCGTATCGCATATTGTACCCATATTTCGCCTGACTTTACCCTGGCGTTGATCAATGCGGTGATCGGGGTGCGCTCGCTAGCGCTTGCAAATCTCTGTGTAAACAGCAGCTCCATCTCTGCAAATGTTTTGACAGAGTCGTTGGGAAGTTCGGAGTACCATTCAAATGCCGTTTCTGACAAGCTGCCGACAAATTGGCGAAGTAGCAATTTATCATCACCTCCGGTGTTGCCACATAAAGCCCTGAACTGGGCAACATGCTGGTGGGGATTGCCCGTCCCTTTGTATACATGAAATTTGGGGATCGTATATCCCGGCGGGTAACTTATTTGGTCATACCAGCCCGGATAGGGTCGTCCAGTCTTGACAACTTGGCCATCCGCTTCATTCGCCTGGTGAGCTCGTATGTGCTGAGCTATATAATCATCGAGCGAAGCTTTTGAGATGGTCTCCTCTTTGGCTGCTGAAAGAGCCGGAGGAAGGTTCGACGTCTCCACTCGGTCATCTTCAATAATGATCGGAGGGTCTTCAGCTGGAGGATCTGGCTGTAACATCATCCCGACCATGTCTTGGAAGAGAAGCGCCATTCATTTTATGTTGGCAGCTTGTTCTGCTGCTTCTCTGTCCTTCTTTCCGAGGACTCTGCGGAGGAAGTCAGCATCAGTTTCTTCTTCATGACGCTGCTCTAATGACGTCTCTGGGCTTTCTTTTGGCCCGGTGAGTGTGGCCATTTGCGTCAGCATTTCTTGAAGCTTCTGTTGCTGCTCCTGGGCTTTGTCAAGGATTGGGTGAGCGGTCGGTGACCCGTCGAAGCGCGGCTTTCCTCTTTTCCGGAAGCCATGTAAACAGTATGCACCGTTATGCCCCCAGACTTGGGGCGTTTGGGTTCAGTGGTCTTACGATTCGTCGCAGACTCAGGGATTTTCTCCGGCTTTTTCTTTTTGTGGACTGGTGACGTTGAGGGGGCCTTTGCAGTGGGCACCCAAATAGTTGTCGTCCTTTATAGCTTGCCAGGACGGTTTTCTTCCTGCTGAACCTTCAGCTTTTTCTGCCGGCGGGGATAGTCTTGATCAACCACCGACTCTCAGACTTGTCGCCAGATTTTGTATACTTTAGAAGACAGTCGTTGGGGGGACTGTTCCGGCTTCATTTCTGTGACAGTCTCCACTGGCGGCGGAGATCATTTTAATACGGCGGTAGGCGAATTCCCGCGCACCTTGTTCAGTAGCTCAAAGCTGTTCCCTGTTGGAACAGCAGCATTAATTTCCACCATTGGAGCCGGTAGAGTTAGCCCAGAGGGGGAGTTGCCCCCAGCCTTCCTTACTCGGCGCCAGTGGCGACGTCGAGCGTGTCGAGCGGACGGTGTTGGTTCGGCGATGGGGATGGCTTTTTCTTGCCTCCTGTCCAGATGAGACGCCGCTGGTGCCAGCCTCATGAAGACTGACGTCATTTGAGTAGAGGTATCCAATCTGTCAAAGACAGACCTTCGAGCAAGAACGGGAGCCGGAATAGTCAGTCTTGTGAAGACCGACCCTTTGGCAGGAGAAGCCGCCTTGACGACTTCAGGAGCAGGGATGGCTATCCTCTTCAGAACAACCTTTTCTGGTATTGGAGGCTTCTTCATGGGCCCACATGAGTTTTGACCCAGTTTGCTGAAAGCTGAGGCATTGGACTTGGGCGACCCGTTGAGAGGGGCCGTGGTAGTTGTAAGCCGATCAAAGACCGACTTCTTTGGAGCTTCTTGCGACGACATTGGGGCATTGAAGCTCGTCGGTGGAAGCATGGTCCCAAAGAACAGCCCAGTGGTGGCCTGAGTTACCTGTTCTACTGGCATCTTAAAAAGGGAGGCCGCTTGAGGCCCGTAGGTCACTCCTCCGGCGAGGATGGAGTGGGAGTTGTTGCAATGAGTGCAGTTTGAAGCCATTGATCTTCTATTTTCTGCACGGAGCAAGACACCAAATCTAAGTACCTCGAATCCATAGGCAACCATAGCAAACCGCGATTCGTTCGCGAACACGACGCACGGAGTGTGGAGTGGAAAGAGGAAAAGGTCCCACCGGGCGTGCCAAAATCTGTTTACCGCTGGAAACCGGGAAGACGGACTGTCTTGACTGAATCTGGGGGCAGATGCTATTTGGTGCTATCTGTCCACCTCTCCGAAGATGCCAAGTTGATTTATGACACCATGTATCGAAGGTTTAAACGAATGCGGCCGATGTAGCAGACTTCGTCAGATTCCCCCCTCGTTTGACGGGTTTTTGATTATGGGGACGCTCTTCCCTGCAGGCGCAAGCCCCTGCAGTTAATTACGCTACCGCATCGCGGTAACAACTTTCTTCTTCTCCAGATGGTCACTTCGTGTCATGGGTGTTTGTTTTGTTTGTGGTTGCCCGTGGATTGTATACGGAGACTAATTTACGTTGTCGCCCGTAGGACGTGGATTAGTCCAAATTCGTATCTTTTTAGATTTGGGTTTGGGGGTTGGGTTTAAGGATACATTAGCCTCATTTGAGACTAAGATCAACTTAAACGTGTGTTAAGAATACGTTAGTCTAATTTCTAGACTAAGATCAACTTAACAGGATCATTTAGATCCAACAAGAGAGCATTTGGGCTCTATTGTTTAGTTTAGGGACATTTCGGTCGATTTCCAGTTTAGGGACATGGTGGTCCATTATTAGTTTAAAGACATCACGGTCGAGGTTAAGGACATCATAATCCGTGAGTTTAAAGACCTCACAGTCAAGGTTAAGGACATCATAGTCCATGAAATGTATGGTTGTCGGGACCCGTCACCTCTATGAAGACGTTGAAGGATTACAGCGACAAATATCAGAGGAGTTCAGAGATGTACCCTTAAACCAATGTTGGTTGGGAGATCTATAGTCCAATTTGGGACTAAAGTCTGTTTAAAGGTTTATGAGCATGTGGGCTCAGTTGATATGAGTTGAACATTTTATTGTTTTGGCTATTGAGCCTTTACTTGGGCTCGGCCCTTTTAATAATGCTGAGCATTAGATCCTGACATTTTTTTTCTTGTATTGAATGCATAGCATTCATCAGAACAATATGTGTTCTGACAGTTCACCACGTGGCGCACCAGGCGCTTTGCACCAATTAAAGAGCGCATTGCGCTTCTGCCAAGTAGCGTACATGAAGAGGATACGTGCCGCGCTTGGCGCTATGCGCCAGTTTATAAGCGCATTATGCTTTCAATTTATGAGCGCTTTGCGCTAGTTTAGTGGCGCACACGTGAGTGACATGTGGCGCACTTGGCGCTGAGTGCTAGCCCATGAGCGCGGTGCGCTGTTTCAGAAGCGCAAAGCGCAAGTTGTTTCTGTGATTGACACGTGGCACGTTTGGCGCTGAGCGCCGGTCCAAGGAGCGCAAAAGCGCAGTTCATGAGTGCAAGGCACTTTTTAATAGCGCAAAGCGCATTTGATCAATTTTAAGATCAAAGAACAGATTTATGTTCTTTAAAGGAGGCTTTGCCTCAAAATCCAAGAACAAAAGTTCTCGTTTTTTATAAAAGGCTCTGCCTTTATAAATCAAAAGATCTGTGAATGAAGTAAAATACTTCTTTTAGTTTTTTCATAATTAGATCTTTTTGATCTTTTCTTTTTTATTAAAGACCTTAGTCTTTTTCTTAGATCTCTGATCTTTTTAGAAAACGGTTCTTCTTTTTACGAGATGGTTTCATCTCTATTATTCAAGAACATAGTTCTTTTTACCTTGAAGATGAAGAAAAATCTTCTTTTTTCTAAAAGTTTTCTCTTCTTTTGCAGAAGGTTTTTCTCTCCCTTCTCTGTCTCCCCTAAACTTGAAGTTTAGGGGTCTTCATATAGGGCCAATTGATTTGTTAAATAAGTTAAAGAGATCTTTCTCTGATTGATTTGGGAATATTTCCCACCGTTGGATCTTTGATCCTAGGGCTTCTGTTTTACAGAAGAAAATCTTCTTGTTTTTTAACAAGATTGAGAAAATCTTTGCATAACAGAATTTATTCTGTCTTTTGGTAATTTTTATTTACCATTGGATCATTGATCCAACGGTGCTCTGATTTACAGAGCATAATCTTGTCATTTGGAAAGATTTTGAGGAATCTTTCCTTAACAGAATTTAATCCTGATTAATTAATGATTTATCATTATTATTAAATCTTTGATCTAACGGTTGGGGAGCTTTTAGGTTCCAGCGCTGGCGCACCCGTGCTTTGCACGTGGTGCGCTGCTTAAAAGGCAGCGCACACGTGTATGACACGTGGTGCGCTGCTTAGAGCGCAGCGCACCTAGCACTAGCGCACACGTGCTTTGCACGCGGTGCGCTACAACAGAGCACATTGCGCTAGCACACACGTGTATGACACGTGGTACGCTGCTTAGAGCGTAGCGCACCTAGCGCTAGCGCACACGTGGTGCGCTACGACAGAGTCTTTGACTCTCAGCACTGAGACATTTACATTCTTTGCATGTGGAGTTTTTCCCTTTATTATTTTTTTATATTATTTTTTTATTTTATTATTATTATTTATTTTATTATTTATTATTATTATTATTTTATTATTATTATTATTATTTTATTATTTTATTTTATTTTTATAAGGGAGCAGGTTGTGAGCCAAAATTTTGGCGGGAACAGCCACGTGTCAAACACGGGTGCGCTAGCGCAGTTGCGCTACGCTCTGCACTGCGCGCCACGTGTCGAACGTAGGTGTGCTAGCGCAAGGTGCGCCAGCGCTGGAATTAAAAATTCCCTACCGTTAGATCAAAAGATCTAATAATAATAAATTATTAATTAATCAGAATTAAAATTCTGTTATGGAAAGATTTTCCCAATCTTATTAAAACAAGAAGATTATCTTCTGCGAAACAGAAGCCTTAAGATCAAAAATCCAACGGTAGGAAATATTCCCAAATCAATCGGAGAAAGATCTCTTAAAACTGATTTAACAAATCAATTGGCCCTATATAAAGGCCCCAAGACTTCAAGTCTCATATAGAGAAACCCCCCTGCAAACTTTGAGAAAAACTCAAAGAGAAAGAAGAGCAAGCTCTTAGAAAAAGAAAATCATTTCTTCAAGGTAAAGAATTAATTCTTGAACAACAGAGATGAAATCATCTCATTAAAAAAGAAGAACTATTCTCATAAAGGATCACAGATTTACAAAAGACCAAGGTCTTTGACAAAAGAAAAAGATCAAAAGATTTAATCATAAAAATAAAAGAAGTATTTACTTCATTCACAGATCCTTGATCTACAAAGGCAGAGTCTTTTTATAAACAAGAACTTTTGTTCTTGAGGCAAAACCTTCTTTAAAAGAAGAACATAAACTTGTTCTCTGATCATAAATTTGATCAGATGCGCTTTGCGCTACTGAACAGTGCCTTGCACTCATGAACTGTGCTTTTGCGCTCCTTGGACCGGCGCTCAGTGCCAAAACGTGCCACGTGTCAATCACAGAAACAACTTGCGCTTTGCGCTTCTAAAGTAGCGCTCTGCGCTCATGGGCTGGCATTCAGCGTCAAGCGCGCCACGTGTCACTCACTGGTGCACCACCAAACTAGCGCAAAGCGCTTATAAACTGAAAGCGCAATGCGCTCATAAACTAGCGCTTAGCGCTAAGCGCGACACGTGTCACCTTCGTGTGCGCTATCTGACAGAAGCGCAATGCGCTCTTTAATTGGCGCAAAGCGCCTGACGTGCCACGTGGCGCACTGTCAGAACACACTTTGTTTTGATGAATGCTATGCATTCAATACAAGACAAAAATTATCAGGACCTAATGCTCAGCATTACTAAAAGGGCCAAGCCCAAGTAAAGGCTCAATAGCCAGAATTAAAAATATTAAACATTTTAATTGGACTTAGCCCAATTCTGAACATAAGTCCTCAACTTATATTGAACTGAGCCCATCCGCTCACAAATATTCAACAGATCTTAGTCCCAAACTGGACTACAGATCTTCCAATCAATTCACACCGGTTCAAGGGTACATTTCTTTACTCCTCTGATATCTGTCGTTGTAATCCTTCAACGTTTTCATAGAGGTGACGGGTCCCGACAACCACACATCTCACGGACTGTGGGGTCCTTAAACTCATGGACCACGATGTCCTTAAACCTTATAGACTACGATGTCTCTAAACCGGACTGTGGGGTCCTTAAGCCCATGGACTACGATGTCCTTAAACCTTATAGACTACGATGTCTCTAAACCGGACTGTGGGGTCCTTAAGCCCATGGACTACGATGTCCTTAAACCTTATAGACTACGATGTCTCTAAATCGGACTGTGGGGTCCTTAAACTCATGGACTACGACGTCCTTAAACCTTATAGACTACGATGTCTCTAAACCGGACCATGAGGTCCTTAAACTCATGGACTACGATGTCCTTAACCTGGACCGAAATATCCTTAAACTACCGATGGACCGAGATGTCCTTAAACTAACAATGGACCACCATGTTTTTAAACTGGTAATCGACCGCAATGTCCTTAAACTAAACAATAGAGCCCAATTGCTCTCTTGTTGGATCTAAACGATCCCGTTAAGTTGATCTTAGTCTAAAATTAGACTAACGTATCCTTAACATATGTTTAAGTTGATCTTAGTCTCAAATGAGGCCAACGTATCCTTAAAGCCAACCCTCAAACCCAAATCTAAGAAGATACGGATTTGGACTAATCCACGCCTTACGGGCGACAACATAAATTAGTCTCCGTATACAATCCACGGGCAACCAAAAACAAAACAAACATCCACGACACGAAGTGACCATCCGGAGAAGGAGAACGTTGTTACCGCGATGCAGTAACGTAATTAATTACAGGGGCTTGCACCGACAGGGAAGAGCGTCCCCACAATCAAAAACCCTTCAAATGAGGGGGAATCTGACGAAGTCTGCTACATCGGCCGCATCCATTTAAACCTTCGATACACGGTGCCATAAATCAACTTGGCATCTTCCGAGAGGTGGACGGATAGCACCAATTAGCATCTGCCCTCGAATTTCAGGCCTGACGTCCCAACGTCCCGATCGCGTCTTTCGGCGGGGAACAGATTCTGGCACGCCCGGTGGGACCTTTTCCTCTTTCCACTCCACACTTCATGTGTCGTGTTCGCGAACGAATCGCGGTTTGCTATGGTTGCCTGTGGATTCGAAGTACTTAGATTTGGTGTCTTGCTCCATGCAGAAAACAGAAGATCAATGGCTTCAAACTGCACTAACTGCAACTGCAACTCTCGCTCCGTCCCGTCCGGAGGAGTGACTTACGGGCCCTAAGCGGCCTCCATCTTCGCTATGCCGGTAGAACAGGTGACTCGGGCCACCACTGGGCTATTCTTCGGGACTATGCTCCCACCGATGAGCTTCAATGCCCCAATGTCATCGCAAGAAGCTCCAAAGAAGTCGGTCTTTGATCGGCTTTCAACTACTGCGGCCCCTCTCAATGGGTCGTCCAGCTCCGGCGCCTCAGTCTTTGCCAGATTAGGCCAAACTTCATGTGGGCCCATGATGAAGTCTGCAATTCCAGAAAAGGTTATTCCGAAGAGGATAGCCATCCCTGCTCCCGAAGTCATCAAGGCGGCTTCTCCTGCTAAAGGGTCGGTCTTCACAAGACTGACTGCTCCGGCTCCTGCTCCAGTCGAAGTCATCAAAGCTACTTCCCCCGCCCAGAGGTCTATCTTTGACAGGTTAGACACTGCTGCTCGACGGACATCGGTCTTCAAGAGGCTGGTACCAGCAGCGCCTCACCAGAACAGGGGGCATGACGAAGTCACCCCTCAAGCTAAAACAATCCCAGCGGCTCGACACGCTCAACGTCGCCACTGGCGCCGAGTAAGAAAATCTGGGGGCAACTCCCCCTCTGGGCTAACTCCACCAGCCCCAACGGTGGAAGTCAATGCTGCTGTTCCAACCAGGAACAGTTTTGAATTGCTGAATAAGGTGCGCAGGAACTATCCTACCGTCGTACTGAAAAGATCTCCTCCACCCGTGGAGAATGCACCGAAGGCGAAGCCGGAGCGGTCCCCTCAGCGGCTGTCCTCCAAAATTTACAAAGTCTGGCGACAGGTCCAGAAATTAGTGGTTGATCAAGATAACCTTTGCCGACAGAAAAAGGTGAAGGTTCAGCAGGAAAAGAACCGTCCCGTCAAACCACAAAAGACGACGGCTACTTAGGTGCCCGCTGCAACGGCCCCCTCAACGTCAACTGCTCAGAAGAGAAGGAGGCCAGAGAAAGCCCCTATGACTACGACAAACCGTAAAGACGCTGAGCCCAAACGCCCCAAGTCTGGGGCCATGATGGTGCTTACTGTTTATACGGCTTCCGGAAAAGAGGAAAGCCGCGCTTCTACAGGTCATCGACCGCTCACCCGATCTATGACAAAAGCCCAGGAGCAGCAGCAGAAGCTTCAGGAGATGCTGACTGCAATGGCCGCTCTCACCGGGCCAAAAGAAAGCCCGAAGGCATCATCAGAGCAGCGTCATGAACAAGAAACTGATGCTGACTTCCTACGCAGGGTCCTCGAAAAGAAGGACAGAGAAGCAGCAGAACAAGCTGCCAACATAAAACAAATGGCGCTTCTCTTCCAAGACATGGTAGGAATGATGTTACAGCCAGATTCTCCAGCTGAAGACCCTCTGGTCATTATTGAAGACGATAGAAGGGAGACATCAAATCCTCCTCTGGCTCATTCGGCAGCCAAGGAGGAAACCATTTCCAAAGCCGCACTCGATGACTATATAGCTCAGCAAATACGAGCTCACCAGGCAAATGAAGCGGCCGGCCAAGTCGTCAAAACTGGGCGACCGTATCCAAGCTGGTATGACCAAATAAAATACCCGCCGGGATATACAATCCCTAAGTTCCACGTGTACAAGGGGACAGGCAATCCTCACCAGCACGTCGCCCAGTTCAGAGCTCTTTGCGGCAACACCAGGGGCGATGATAAACTTTTGCTCCGTCAATTCGTCGGTAGCTTGTCGGAGACGGCCTTCGAATGGTACTCTGAACTTACAAACGACTCCATCAAGACTTTTGCAGAAATGGAGCTATTATTTACACAAAGATTTGCAAGCGCCAGCGAGCGCATCCCGATCACCGCATTGATCAACGCCAGGGTAAGACAGGTGAAACATGGGTTCAATATGCAATACGGTGGCGGAACTTATGATCGAAGTGCGAACAACGCATCGAAGAAGCACCGGCGGTTGGCATGTTCGTGGGCACTCTTGATCCCCAAGCGACCATCTCGCAATTCATGATGTTCTTCAAGCCAACTACTTTCCAGGCCTTGATTGATAAGTTAGCCCAAATGGACCAAATGGGTCATAGACCATCTTCTTCGAAGACAGATCCTCGGAATGAAAAGGGGAAAGGAAAAGCGACTTTCATCGCCAATACTCAACGACAGCCGAGCAACTCAAAGCCGGTTGTTCGCCAGAACAATATGCATCCACGCCCATCCCTCGAGGAGAGACTAGGAAATCCTTACTCATTTCTTCAAGATAAAACGAGGAGGTTGTTCGAGCTGGCAGTACGCAACAGACTCATCAATATGCCAGATCCAAAACATCCGTTGCAGCCAAATGACGTCCCAACGTCCTGGTCGCGTCTTTCGGCGGGGAACAGGCCTTATTGAGGTCGGTGAAGTCGACGCACATGCGCCATTTTCCGCTTGAATTCTTGACCAGAACTACGTTCGCCATCCACTCTGAGTAGGGTACATTTCTGATGAAGTTGGCGGCGAGAAGCCGATCAACCTCCACTTCGATAGCCTTCTGTTTGACTGGGGCGAAGCTCCTCTTCTTCTGTATGACGGGTCGGGCCGCAGGATCAACCCCGAGCTTGTGGGAGATGATTTTGGGATCAATCCCAGGCATGTCAGCAGGCGCCCAGGCAAAAACGTCGGAGTTATCTCCGAGGAATCTAACCAGGTCATCTCGCTGAGTCTCCGTCAGGAGTGATCCGATCTGGACGGTTTTTCCCAGGTCCCCTTTTGTTAGGGGCACCTCGGTCAAGGGTTCGACCGGCGCCCCCCGGACCTCCTCCCGCTCATCTCGGGTGTCTAGGGAACCCTTGATATCGTCACTTACCTCGGCGTCGTCGGCCGGCGGCTTGGGCGAAGACGTTTCGATAAAGCATATCTTCGCGACCCGCTGGTTCCCATAGACCCGACCGATCCCACCCTGATCGAGAGGGAACTATATCGCCAGGTGGTAGGTCGATATCTGGGCCTGGAGGGAGTTCAGCGTCGGACGGCTGAGGAGGACGTTGTAGGCCGATGGGACTTTTGCTACGATGAAGTCCACAGAAACGTACGCGTGCGGCCGGGCTCCCCGATGCTGAACTGCAGGGTGACCATCCCTTGCGCCGGGATGGAGTGGTTGGTGAACCCCGAAAGGACGTGAGAAGTCGGTTTCAAGTCTTTCGGGGTGAGCCCCATGAGTAGGAAGCGGTCGTGGAAGAGGATGTCCGCCGAGCTGCCTGCGTCGACGAGTATCCGGTGGACCTCATACCGGTGGATTCGGGCCGTGATCATTAGTGGGTCGTTGTGGGGCACGGATATACCATGGAGGTCCCCGTCGCCAAAAGTGATAGGCTCGTGGCCTCTGGCCTTTTTGCTTGGGAGGCCGCTAGCGTCTGTGTAAGTCGACGTTAGACACCCCACATGATGTGGGGAGGCGGAATAGGTAAAACAATCATTTTGTTTAAACTAATATCGACTAACTTTACGGATCTTTGCTAAACCCTAACTAACAACAACATAGAAGTGATTAGCTACTATGAAAGATGATTATACCTAATGAATTAAGCCCTTCTTGTTCTCGTAGACCACCTCCTCGTCGGCCCCCTCGTTGTGATAGAAGATCCACCCGAGAGCTACTTCTCCAAGCTTTAACCTCTCACTTGAGGTAACTAGGTGACTATGAGTGCTAATCAAAGCAACCTAGAAGATATAGAATAGGATTAGGGATCTATTAGTCTTGCTAATCCTTCGATCTCAACACATGAGAGGTTAGGGTTAGGGTTGAAGAGAGAGAGCTTGAGGAGAGAGAATGTGAAAGTAATTATCAAATGGAAATTAACTCATATGTGTATATATATCATGAAGCATAAAATATCTTGCACAAAATATCTTTGCACAAATATCTTCATGCTTCATTTAATACAAATGAATCATCTAATGAGTCATCAAAACCATTAATGCTTCATTAACTCACTTGATGAATCATCTCCATGAGTCACAAAACCATTTAATGCATATAACACCTAAGCTCTCCACCTCATCAAACTTCTAGAAGCTTCTCGAGTAATTACGAGAACGCCTCTCCTATCCGTGAAAACACGGAAATACTGAGACTGTATAAATCCAATAATCCAATACTAGAATCTGGCTTAAAGCAAAACCTGCTAGTATAAACTGTCCGAACATCGTACGTGCATAAATGCACGTGCGTGTCCGAACCCTGTAGTAAAACCATACGACCTCTATATCGTTTCGCCCGAAACAGGGAAACTCTCTGTGTGGGACTTTAAACACTCGACACTACGCTGGCAGTGGGTTTAACCACAGACCGCAAGCGGCACTAGCTGTACGTAACGGTCCCCAGGTAGATGTCGATAAGAAGGCTGATGACGAAACCCATCCTAACTCCTACTGATCCTGATGTGACAATCTCCGTACAGTCCGGTCTGTTCGTCTAAGACTATCGCATATCGGGCCTAGGGGGCGGCAAGCGTCAGTCCCCTATAAGCGGTATAAGTCGTGTCGGAGTGAAGCCCATTACACCTTGAGAAGCTACTGGAAATCCTACCAGTAAATCTCGCTTTCCCTGGCCAGGGACTTTGCGTAATGGCTTTCCAAACACAACGCGATATCAACTCCCAATACCGGGAGAGACGAATTCTATCTAACCGCCACTGCCTCCAAGTGCTTCGGGACTGCACCCAACTGCTACATGTTTGTACGACTCCTTTGAGCCGTGGTAGGGTAGCAATCTAAGAACAGTGGGAACACACTCGAGACGAAGCAGCAGTGTCAAGTCTGCGGACTATGCTGTACTCATGTCACCTGGGAATTGTTAACTGATGACGGGTATAATACCAACCAACAGTTCCCTACGAATCCTATCCGGTGTACCCGTAACCCAACGAGCACCTGTATACTATCTCCAGTACAACATACTGATGGCTGTGGGACAGACCATCTCCCCAACTGGGATGAGAAGCGTACACACTAGTCTACTCCGGAGTATCGATGCCATGTCTCGATAATCGTATGACTAGGGACCTGAAAAGGGATGTGCTTGTAGACTACCCAGCCCCCACTAGTGTGACTGCCATCACAACGCTGGTAGTCAAGCAAGATCCTAAGGGCTCTATCAATATGTATTCTCGATATGCTAACATATACACATATTAAGATAGAAATAAACCAAGTAGCATACTACCATGTTTAGCAAGACTGTTAATATAACTGTGAATATCCCAAGCTTCCATTAAGTAATATACAAGCTAGTATGATACAATAATAGCCCATAGGATATATACACTAACAATCTCCTACTTGCACTAGGGCCATGTACTGGCGTATCGAAGACCTATCATCTCGAGTAACCTCTCGAACTGAATCTGAGGTAAGGCCTTAGTGAATGGATCTGCAGTGTTCTCCTCTGTAGGAACTCTCCGGACCTCGATCTCCTGTCGATCTATGATCTTCCTGACCAGGTAATACCGCCTCAAGATGTGTCTGGACTTCTGATGGGACCTGTGTTCCTTCGCTAAAGCTATAGCTCCGTTGTTGTCACAATACAGCGGTATTGGATCAGCAATGGTAGGAACCACCTGAAGTTCTGTTAGGAACTTCTTTATCCAGACTGCTTCTTTTGCGTCATCGCAAGCAGCGATATACTCCGCTTCCATCGTCGAGTCAGCAACGGTGTCCTGCTTGGAACTCTTCCAGCACACCGCCCCTCCATTGAGGGTAAAGACATAACCTGACATGGACTTGGAGTCATCCTTGTCACTCTGGAAGCTGGAGTCGGCAAAAGCCTCGATCTGGAGGTATTTTCCGCCGTAAACCAAGAACATATCCTTAGTCCTTCTCAGGTACTTGAGAATGTTCTTTACTGCTATCCAGTGCTTCTCTCCTGGGTCTGACTGATACCTGCTTACCACGCTCAGTATGTAAGCTACATCTGGTCTGGTGCACAACATCGCATACATTATAGAGCCTACCGCAGAAGCGTAGGGTATAATTGACATGCGATCCCTTTCCAAATCAGTCTTGGGAGACAACTCTTTGGATAGGGTGATTCCGTGACAAGCCGGTAAATTACCACGCTTAGAATCTTCCATACTGAATCTTTTCAGTACAGTGTTGATATATTTGGACTGCGAAAGTCCCAACATCCTCTTAGATCTATCATGATAGATCTGGATCCACAGAATGTAAGAGGCATCACCCGGGTCTTTCATGGAGAACCTATGTGACAAGAATCTTTTGACAGATTGTAGCATAGGAATGTCATTTCCTATCAATAGAATGTCATCCACGTACAAGACGAGGAATACGACAGTTCATGCTACAATTTTACTATATATACATGGTTCATCTGGATTTTTGATAAAGTCGTATTCTTTGACCGTTTCATCAAAACAAATGTTCCAACTCCGCGATGCCTGCTTTAGTCCATAAATGGATTTAAACAACTTGCACACTTTCCTGCTGCTCCCACTCTGATTGAAGCCTTCTGGCTGATCCATATAGACGCACTCTTCTAAACTACCATTTAGAAAAGCCGTCTTTACGTCCATCTGCCAGATCTCATAATCATGGAAGGCGGCAATGGCAAGAAGGATCCGAATGGATTTGAGCATAGCCACTAGAAAAAAAGTTTCGTCATAGCCCAAACCAGGTCTTTGACGAAAACCCTTTACAACAAGTCTAGCCTTATAGGTTTCCACCTGTCCATCTACACCAATCTTTTTCTTGAAGATTCATTTGCATCCTATGGGTTTTACCCCATCTGGAGCAAAGTCCAAAGTCCATACTTTGTTGGTGTACATGGACTCCATCTCGGTCCGCATTGCATCCATCCATCTTACCGAGTCACCGCTCTGGATGGCCTGCTGGAAGTTAGTAGGTTCATCATTATCAATGACGCAATCCTCTCTATCCCCATCTATGAGAAAACAGTAGTATCTCTCAGGCGGATGAGACGGCTTACTATTCCTGCGGAGGGGTGCGGGAATGTCCTGTTCTTCTTGAACTACTGGTTCTACCAAACTTTCAGTAGTAGTTTGTGGTTCTGGAATTTCTTCCAGTTCTATTGCGCTCCCACTTGTTTCCTTTTATAAAAACTGATGATCTAGAAAATGGGCATTACGAGAAACAAAAACCTTTTGTTCCTCTGCGTAATAGAAGAAATACCCCTTGGAGTTCTTTGGATATCCCACAAACTTACACTGTACTGATCGTGCCTCGAGTTTGTCCGCATGCTGCTTTTTAACAAAAGCTGAACATCCCCATATCTTCAGATACTGAAGATAGGGTTTCTTCCCACTCCACATTTGATATGGCGTGGTAGGCACAGTCTTGGTAGGAGCCCTGTTCAAAAGATATGTTGCTGATTCTAGCGCATAACCCCAGAAAGATCGAGGTAACTCAGCATTACTCATCATGGAATGTACCATATCCAATAGGGTTCGGTTCCATCTCTCCGATACACCGTTATGCTGTGGAGTGTATGGAGGAGTAAGCTGAGAGAGAATTCCTTTCTCTTTTAGGTAACCCAGGAACTCGGCGCTTAAGTATTCACCACCTCGATCAGATCTCAGTGTCTTGATACTTTTGCCGGTTTAGTTTTCTACTTCATTCTTATATTCTTGGAATTTCTCAAAGGCCTCGGATTTATGTTTCATTAAGAAAATGAATCCATACCTAGAGTAATCGTCCGTAAAAGTAATGAAATATGAAAAACCACATCTTGCATGTGTAGACATTGGACCACATACATCGTTGTGTATGAGTCCTAAGAGCTCGCTCGCTCTTACTCCATGTCCAGTGAATGGAGTCTTTGTCATCTTTCCTTTGAGACATGATTGACAAGTTGCATAAGATTGATATTTGAACGGATCCAAATATTCTTCTCTATATAACTTAGTTAACCTGGTCTCATTGATGTAACCCAGTCTACAATGCCATAAGAAAGCCTGATTTATATCTGGAGACTTTCTTTTTAGTGTGTTCTGGACATTGAAAATCTGTAATTGGTTTAGCATGTATATACCGTTATCTAGTGTACCGGACCCAATCAAACCATGATTAAGGTGGATGTTAACAACATCGCTTACAAACGTGAAATCATAATCTTCTTTTGATAACAACGATACTGATATGATATTACACGTTAAACTAGGTACACAAAAACAGTTGCGCAAAACCAAAATATATCCACTCGTCAATCCTAGGTGATAATCCCCTAAGGACACAGCACCCACGCTAGCTCCGTTAGCAACCTGGAGGGTCATATCACCAACCTTCAGCACTCTACGGTCTCTCAGTGCCTACAATGAATTGCATATATGAGATCCTGATCCGGTATCCAATACCTAGGAAGTAGAGTTGATTGACAGACAATTTTCAATTACAAACACACCTGAAGTCGAAGCCATAGCTTGCTTCGGGTTCTGGTTCTTGGCAATCCAAGCTTTGCAATCTTTCTTCCAATGTCCTTTCCTATGATAGTGGAAGCACTCGTCTTTTGCCACTACTGGTACCGCAACCTTTGCCTTTCCCTTAACTCCCACCTTACCAACACCACCTCCTGGTTTGGTAACGGCCTTCATCTTCCTTCCTTTGGCCCTTGCCTTGGACCTGGAAGAGGAAGCACCGCGAACAAACATAGTGGGTGTTTCCCTTGCTTTCTGCAAGGTGCCCTTTGCACTCCTCAACATGTTAAGGAGTTCTGGAAGTTCAACTTCTTTTCCTTGAATGTTGAAATTCAGAATAAACTGGGCGTAGGTGGAAGGAAGGGACTGAAGAACCAAGTCTGTATAGAGCTCGTTCTCTAAAGTCGTCGCGAGGTCCGCGAGCTCTTCTATATAGCCAATCATCTTTAGGACATGTTCTCCTATAGATGATCCGACGGCCAGCCTCGACTGAAACAAGTTCTTCGAGCTCTCGTATCTAGCTATACGAGATTGCTCTCCATACAGATCTTTTGTGTGGAGAAATATGGATTCAAGTTCCATATCCTCGTGCCTCCTCTAATGTTCATTATTCATAGAGGCAAGCACGATGCATATGGCCTTTGCGCAATCTAACTCCCAGGTCTTGTGGATTTCCTTATCCGCAATACTGGAATCTGGACCAGGGACTGCAGGTGCCTTAGCAGTAAGGACATACCCCAATTTGTCATAAGTCAAAGCCATCATAACATTCCGGAACCAATCTTTATAGTTTGGCCCTGTCAAAATATTTTTATCTAATAGTAACTTAAGGCCTGTCATGTTCTGGGTCGCTGCAAGGAGAGAGAGAGAGGGAACACTTTAGCATGATGCTCTTGCAAGTTTAGAGTGGTTTTTAATTTATCTAAACCGGATGGCTCCCACTGTTTCTCGAATCCCTTCTCAAACCAAAAAGGAAGAACTAGTCAGGACTATTCTCACCGTACAATACTTGCTTAACTGTTCAGCCAGGCCGGTGTCGGTACTTCGAGGGAGGTTTTACGACCCTTTCGCGAAGTTCCTTAATTAAATAACCCCTTTTCTCTGGGGCGTAACCCCGCTGACACCTTTCTTGACACCTACTTGGTTTATAGCATTGATCGTTAAGTGACGAATCTCCTGATGAGTAGCGGATACTCACAGTAGGATCGGGATCCAAATATCATCATGTGATAAAGCTGAAGGAATCCTACCAAAATTATCACACTCCAAATGGTATGCAACTCTTTGCAAATTTCAGTTTCTTTAGAAATTCCCGATATAAATTTCTGCCCCATGCTCTTATAACCTTGGCGTTGGTCAAAATGTCATAAGTCACATGTCAAGTTCTACCCATCATTATCTTGTTAATTTGAACACATCCGTACATACCCCTGACGTTGGCCAAATGATAATACGACTGTCCCAAACTAACTCATCTATCTATGCAACAAATGAATACCCAGCAGCTACCAAACACTATGCCTTGGCGTTGGTCAAAATACATAGCTTGAATACTGATGAATACCCAAATGAAATGACGGAGGGTTACTGTCACGCCCCGCTTCTCAGAGTACGCTAAATTGGGCATGTGACATAGCCAACCATGCTACCTGTGGGTAGGAAGTATCCATCCACAGTCACATTACGGCTGTAGAGATATCAAGAACAAAATATAACTATCTAATACATGTCCATAAGCCAAGATAACATGAGTCAAGATTAATAAAAGTGCGGAAGCAAAAGATCCAATACAAAATAACTGGAATGTATGTCCCATAATGTGGGCTCACATCAGGAATAAAATGCAGAAAATAAAAGAACTAACTACTACAGAAACCTCACTGCTCAGCCGGCTGGCTGAAGTATTCCTGCTCGGACTGTAGCAAAGGTACGGAATCTAAGCCATGCAAAACCCAGACGTCAGCGCGTCAAGTCATTAAGTAATAAAGTATAAACAGGGTAACAGGCAAAGCACATATAATCATGAATGATAAAGCAGGTGTAACAGTAATATAAATCAGGACAGTGAAGGGTAGTGTGCAGTGAGTAAGCTAAACCGTTCTATTGGGTTATCTACTCTAAAGTCTTTGAAATTAATTTGATGAATCATCGATATAACTCAATAGTATCCCGTGCATGTCCGGGAACACGGTCTAAGACCCTCGGGCTGAAACCGAGACGTGCCGCTAGGCACTAACAGGAAAAGGATACAGACCAACGATGTCAGCAGCATCATCACGAGGCGGGCCTAGCCTCTAAAACTGATCGGTAAAAGCAAGCAACTGTCGAGTTACAAGTCAGGATTCCATCATTGATTTCCCCATACCCCCAAGTTATGTATGTCAAGTCAGGTATTCAGTAATCAAGGACTAATACCAACACAGGATCAGGTAAGAGCAGGTTTGTCTAAATAGACAATAGGAATGGTCCGTAAGGACTACATGTCAAGTTTGTTGGCATTAGACACAAGATCAGGTAACAGGTAAAGCCATGGTACATCAGGTCAAGTCGAGTAGTGTATTTAGAGGTCATGTCATGTCAAGAGTGTACGTTACCATGTCGTAACAAATAGGAAGTGCACAGGTCATGTCAGGAAGCACAAAATACTATGTGGGTCCTCGTAAATCAAACTAATATAAACTTGTATAAACCAAACAAGCATGGGTACGAGTGAAACAATAAAAATGGAACACGGTGATGATACATGCAAGGGTACAGATAAAAGCATGAGGATGCACAGTTATAGATTAAAGTTAGGGTTGTGGTTCCAACTTTAAATATGCTACACTTAAACAAATATAGAATTGTTAAATCTCGTTATTATGGGTTAACTGGTCTAAAGATGCAGTGAAATATAAAATATGCTCGATGGATGCAACCGGTTATTCAGGGTAGAAACTATTTAACAGTGCTATGTATTATGCAGTTAACTAGTAAACAATCTAACCACGTATGTGAGTATGTGATATTGTACTTCAAGGTGCAACAAGTTATAATTTAAACCCGATTCTTTTAATGCTATAATTTGACATCGAAACGCAAGAATGGAAACTGATAGCAATTTGATCAATTTACAGGTTCCATCATGAAATAAATTTGTATAAATAATATAGTAGCATGTGTTAGTTGTATGTATGCCCTAAAGGCCAGTATTGTACAGATGATGTATATTATATTGGATGTTTGGACATATATAGAGAGGACTTTCTTGCTCAATATGATAGTATGCTATCTGGTTGCTCTTTACTTTAACATGTATACTTGTCTCTTGATACTGTCTTATAGTTACATGTTAGTAAAGCCCTTAGGATGTGTACTTGACTACCTGGACTATGATGCAGATCATACTAGTGGGGACAGAGTAGTCCATAAGTACATCCTTTAATGTTCCTAGTCGTAGGTGTATCGAGACAGGGCATCGATATACCGGTGTAGACTAGCGTATACGCTTCTCGACCCATGAGATGGGCGATGGATGATCCCATATCCATTGGTGTTTGACATCAGAGATGGTATACGGGTGCTCAATGGAGACTGGGTACACTATACGGACTCGCCGAGAACTCCCAGATGGTATTATACCTTACGTCAGATGGCAGTTCTCTGGTGACACTTGTGCAGGTTAGTCTGTAGACCCGAGATCGTTATAGAGTCTCGTGTGATTCCCACTGTGCTTTGATTTCCACCATACCACGTCCAAGAGGGCATGCAAAACGGTGGTTTTTGGGTACAGTCCCGAGTCACATGGAGGAAATGAGCGATAGGAGGGGTTTCGTCTCTCCCGGTATTGGGGGTTGATGTTGCGCTGTGCTCGATTGGCCTTAACAGGGATGTCCCTGGCCAGGGCTGACTTAGAGATTTGCTGGTAAGTGTTACTAGTAGTTTCTCGACCCGTTATGAGCCTCACATCGGCACCACTTATCGGTTATTGGGGTCTGACGATTTCCACCCCTAGACTTGATATGCGACATATCAAACGAGGAGACCAGACTGTACGGGAAGTGTTACCGGCAGGCTTTTACAGGAGTTGGAGCGGGCTTGCTTGCTGATCTTCTGATCGCTCAATATCAGGGTGGCCGTTACGTCCAGCTAGTACCGCTGACGGCTTGTGGGTGCTTGATGTGATCATCACCTACTGCCGGCGTATTGACGAGTCTTTAGAGTTCTACACAGAGGTTTTACTGGCTCAGGAAAAACGAAATAGGAGCACGTATGTGATATGTGCGGGACCGAGAATAATGCGTGTATGTGATACCGTATTCTAATCTCGCGACTTTTTGTATCGGTCGGTTATATATGATATAGCCGGGTTATCGAATCAAGTGTTGATTCGATAAGTCGATACAATGGATGTTAGTCGGTTATATGAGATATGACCGGATTATTAAGTCAAGTGTTGATTTAATAATTTAGTGTATAATTGTATCTTAGATATACTAGTTTACATTAACTAACATTTGTTCACTTAAGGGTTTTTCTCACATGAGCACAACTTTGATGTATATATGATATATATTAAAAAGTGTTTTCTTTTTGTATCATGGTTGATGATACACATGACTTGGGTGTATGAGACTTACACCATGCTATTTATTATGTTAGGTTTTAATATTAAAAGTAATTACAAAATTAGTGGAGGATTAGCTAAATGCATGAAGCTTGTGGAAGCTTGTGGATGCATTGACTAAGTCCACTAAGTTTGTTTTTACTATGGATATTTGTTAACCCAACCATAAGGATTAGCCATGGTTATGTATCTACAAGAGTTAGTATATGATACTCACTCACCATGGTTAGCTTTCTCACTTGATCATTATCTTCATCTTTTCTTTTGTTCATCTTCTTCTTCTTTGAGCAAAAGAAAAGCTAGCTAGGGTTTTCAAGTGAGAGCAAAATATTGTGAGAAATAAAATTCTAAAGAGAACTC
The DNA here is from genome assembly GCA_030015575.1 of Agapanthus africanus. Lineage (NCBI taxonomy): Eukaryota > Viridiplantae > Streptophyta > Magnoliopsida > Asparagales > Amaryllidaceae > Agapanthus > Agapanthus africanus. The sequence goes on along the minus strand of JASDDO010000031.1, from coordinate 520,813,728 downwards.
ACTTCCTATTTCTCCATCCTCTACTAGACTAGCACTTTAGTTTAAGGTGTTTGCTTCTCTAATTCTCAAGTTAGTGAAGTAGAAGCTTGAGTCGATATTCCCTCGACGTAGATCATCTTCGGCCTCGAAGACTTCAAGCAAGGACGCATCTTTCACCTCGTGAAGCCATGCAAGAGCCCGGGAAACCCATGATCGCAGCGAAGGGACTACGACAAGGAGGTTTAGAAGTGAAGGACCGATCTACAAAGGTTGTATTTCGTATTCCCTTAGTAGTAAATGTAGTTTACTAGCTTGTGAAACCCTAATAATCTAGCGACGATCTTGTTTAGGGTTATTTGGCACGGCTAAAATTTTAACTGGGCATGTTTGATGCGTTGTAGAACCTAACCTAACGGTGCACGAGAGGACATGGAGGCGAATGCGGATGGCATAAGTGTACGTCGTATTTATCTATGATGTTTATGTGACTTTAATGATGTGACTTCATTAATGTGATTAATGAAAGAAAAGAAACCTAAAAGATGTTGTAGAATCAAATTTTCAAAAAGGGTAGCTACAGTTTTTGCTTTGCATAGCGATATATATGATATATCCTGCACCTTATTCCATAAGGAAAGAGCCGAGATCCCTTCACCGAGATGACCTCTTTAGCAAAACTGGCAGATGCTACAACACTCGGTTTGGTTTTTGATTACTTTTGGAGTTTTGCTTTGCATAGTGATATATGTGATATATCCTTCACCTTATTCCATAAGGAAAGAGCCGAGATCCCTTCACCGGGAGTGACCTCTTTAGCAAAACTAATAAAAGCCTAAAAATCACTCCATTTCAAAATTCGCATGATTCTACAACGATATCAATTTCATTACGCAATAGGTTTTCAGAAAAACCTGTCGTAGCCCTCCGTCATTTCAGATAAGTTGCATATAGTATTCGTGCTGCATTTGTTGGCTTTCGTCAAGGTGTAGTGTGCGGTAGCTATATGCTGCTTATCTGCTGCATATGATGCGACTGGATTAGGGTAGTCGTACGGCTTTGTTAGCTTTCGTCAAGGGTCGTTGTTTTGCCCAATCAGAGCAAAGCTCTGTTGAAATTTAAAATTCAAAATTTTGAAGCAACGCTTCAAGTCTCGGGCGCAACGCGCCACGTGTCAGGCGCTAATACGTCAGCGCAGCGCCCAAGAGGGCGCGCCCAATCAGAGCAAAGCTCTGTTTAAAGGAAGCAACGCTTCAGTTGCGCATGCACTGCGCTGCGCGACACGTGTCAGCGCAGATGCGCTAGCACAGTTGCCCTGCGCTGTGCGCTGCGCGACACGTGTCAGCGCAGATGCGCTAGTGCGCTAGCGCAGTTGCGCTGCACTGTGCGCTGCGCGACACGTGTCAGCACAGATACGCTATCGCAGTTGCGCTGCGCTGTGCGCTGCGCGACACGTGTCACGCGCTGGGGCATCTGCGCCAAACTGAATTAAGATTCTAAAGAAATCTTTCTGTTCTTGTTAAAACAAGAAGATTTTCTTGTACAAGGCAGGGGGCCTTTGGATCAAAGATCCAACGGTGGGGAAAATCCCCCAAATCACTCAGAAAAAGATTTATTTAACAAATCTAACTAATTTATGGGCACTATAAAAAGGACCCTAGACCTCAATTCAAAGGCATCAGAATCCTTCTAAAAAAAAGAGAGAAAGAAGAAAGCTCTTGAAAACTCCTCAAGAACAACAGAAGGTAAAAAACCTTTAGGAAAAAAGAAAAAATTCTCTTATGACAGATTATTGATCTAAGAACAAGATCAATAAGAAAAATATATATATATATATATATATATATATATATATATATAAGTAATAATAGTGCTTTGCACTTTTTATGAACCTCTGGTTCTTGAAACAAAAAAAAAGAGAGAAGAAAAATTTATTTTCTTTGATCTAAATTAGATTAAGGAATCGAATAGTGCTTTGCACTCCTATTCTTGAATCTGAAAGATTCTTAATGCTTTGCACTTCCAAACTGCGTTGTTGCGCTCTTAAGAGAGCGTCACGTGTCAGCTACTTGCGCTGCGCGCTCTTGAAATAGAGCTTTGCTCTCTGGAATTGGCGCAACTCACCAGAGCGCGCCACGTGTCAGCAGCGCAACAGCGCAGCGCACTAGCGCAGCGCACTGCGCTGTTGCGCTTGCGCTTACTAGAGCATGACACGTGTCCTAACCACAAGCGCTTGCGCTCAGTAATTGGCGCAAACCGCCTGATAAATGCAATGCATTTCTCAAAGGGCCAGGCCCAAGTCAGAAGACCAAGCAGGCCTAATTAAATTGATGCTCTGCATCATTTATAAATGGGCAGAGCCCAAATAAAATAATAAAAATGCTATGCATTTTAAAAGAGGCAGAGCCCAAACAAAGTAGATTCCTTGCAGAGCCCAGAATAAATTGATGCTCTGCATCTTTCATGAGCAGAGCCCAAACAAAAAAAATAGAAAATAATGCAATGCATTATTTAAAAATGGGCCAAGCCCTAACACAGGTCTAACAGACCAAAAACAAATAAAAGGCGTTGAATATTTTTCAACTGGACTTAGCCCAATCATGGCCGTAAGTCCTCAAATTAAATTGACTGAGCAAGGCTGCTCTCCTAAATCAATTTACTACCGGTTCGAGGGTACATCTCCGAACTCCTCTGACACCTGTCGTTGTAATCGTTCAACGACGTCAGAGAGGTGACGGGTCCCAACGACCACACGTATATGGACTGCGGGGTCCTTAAACTCGTAGACCGAAACGTCCTTAAACTAATATTGGACCGAAACGTCCCTAAACTAATATCGGACCGAAACGTCCCTAAACTAATATCGGACCGAGACGTCCCTAAACTAATATCGGACCGAGACGTCCTGAAACTAAAATGGACCACCACGTCCCTAAACTGGAACATGGACCGAAACGTCCTTAAACTAATATTGGACCACCACGTCCCTAAACTGGAACATGGACCGCAACGTCCTTAAACTACCTATGGACCACTATGTCCCTAAACTGGAACAATAGAGCCTCCAAATGCTCTTTTGCCGGATCTAAACGGTCTCGTTTAAGTTGATCTTAGCCCCAAATATGGCTAACGTATCCTGAGACATTTAAATGAATGATAAAACTCCAAATCAATTTTGGTTCAAGGGTACATCTCTGAACTCCTCTGACATCTATCGTTGTAACCCTTCAACGACGTCAGAGAGGTGATGAGTCCCGACGGCCATATATTAAATGGATCACTATGTCAAGTTGATCTTAGTCCAAAACAGGACTAACGTATCCTTGACGAACGTTTAAGTTGATCTTAGCCGCAACGCGACTAATGTATCCTTAAACTAAAAACACCAAACCCAAATCTAAGTAAATACGGATTTGGACTAATCCACGTCCTACGGGCGACGGCATTACTCAGTCTCCGTATACAATCTACGGGCAACCACAAACAAAAGAAACACACATGACACGAAGTGAAATTCTGGAGAAGGAGAAAGTTGTCACCGCGATGCGGTAGCGTAATTAACTGCAGGGGCTTGCGCCTGCAGGGAAGAGCGTCCCCACAATCAAAAACCCTTCACCCTGTGGAGGAATCTGACGAAGTCTGCTATATCGGCCGCATCCGTCTAAACCTCCGTTGCACGGTTCCATAAACCAACTTGGCATCTTCGGAGAGTTAGACGGATAAAACCAAATAGCATCTGCCCCGAATCTCAGGCAAGACGTCAAAGTCCAGGCCGCCATTCGGAGGGGAACAGATTCTAGCACGCCCGGTGGGACCTCTTCCTCTTTCCACTCCACACTTCGTGTGTCGTCTTCGCGAACCAATCGCGGTTTGTTAAAAGGTTGCCTTCGGATTTCAAGTTGCTAAGATTTGGTCTTTTGTCTGGCGCAGAATTCAAGCATCCATGGATTCTAACTGCACCAACTGCGCGAAGTACCACTGCAACGGACGCTCCACCTCACCTAGAGGTGTGGCATATGGGCCCCAAGCGGCCTCTTTCCTCACTCTGCCAGTAGACCAGATGACCCAAGCCACCACTGGCTTATTCTTCGGGACCATGATCCCACCGACAAGCTTCTCTATGCCGATACCTGCACCGGAGGTGAACAAGAAGTCGGTCTTCGACCGACTCACTACTACCACGACCCCTGTCAGCGGATCGCCCGCTACCAAACCGACAGCCTCTGTTTTCACCAGGCTAGATCAGGACTCTAAACGGGCTGTCCCAAGGAAGGCAACGGCCGCTGTTCCGGAAGTCGTTAAGACGGCTTCTCCCGCCAAAGAGTCGGTCTTTTCAAGACTGATGATTCATGTTCCTGCCCCTGCACGAAGATCTGTCTTCGACAGATTGGATATTACCCCGCAAGGAACAACCTCAGTCTTTAAGAGGTTAACACCGGCGGCGCCTCATTCAAACAGGGGGCAAAAAGAAGTTATCTCTATCTCCGAGCCAATCCCGACGGCTCGTCGTGCTCGACGTCGCCATTGGCAACGAGTGAGGAAGGCAGGGGGCAACTCCCCCTCAGGGCTAACTCCACCGGCTCTAGCAGTGGAAGTCAACGCTGCTGTTCCAACTGAGAACAGCTTTGAAATGCTGAGGAGGGTACGTAAGAATTCTCCAACCGCTACACTGAAGAGATCTCCTCCACCTGTGGAGAGAGCTCCGGAAACAAAACAAGAACAGCCCCCTCAACGGCTGTCTTCAAGGATTTATAGAGTTTGGCGAAGGGTTCAAAACTCTGTGATTGACCCAGGTCACTTTCGTCGCCAGAAAAGGTGAAGGTAGAAAAAGACAAGGATTGTCCCATTAAACAGCAGGGGACAGCAGCTGCTAGGGTGCCTCCTTCAATGGTCCCTTCCACCTCAACGGCCCACAAAAGAAGGAGGCCAGAGAAGACTCCCGTGTCAGCGGCAAAAGTTAAAAATGGTGAAACTAAACGCCCCAAGTCGGGGGGCATAACAGTTCATACGGTTTACATGACATCGGGAAAAGAAGACAGCCGTACGTCCACGGGTCATAGACCGCTTACACGGTCAGTGACCAAGGCTCAGGAGCAGCAACAGAAGCTCCAGGAGATGATGAACGCTATGGCTGCACTTACAGGGCCAAACGAAAGCCCTGGAACCTCTTCAGAAGAACGTCAAGAACAAGAAACGGACGCCGAATTCCTTCGGTGCGTACTAGAGAAGAAAGATAGAGAAGCTGCGGAGCAGGCAGCCAACATAAAGAAAATGGCCCTCCTGTTCCAGGATATGGTGGGTATGATGATTCAACAAGATCCACCTGCTGGAGATCTCCCGATCATTCTTGAAGACGATAGGGGAGAGACATCAAATCCTCCACCGGCTTTATCCGCAGCTAAAGAGGATACCATATCAAAAGCTGATTTGGATGAATACATCGCCCAGCAAATACGGGTGCATCAGGCGACTGAAGCAGCCGGTCAGGTCGCAAAGACGGGGCGGCCATATCCGGGTTGGTACGATCAGATTAAGTACCCGACAGGCTATACAATTCCTAAGTTCCATGTCTACAAGGGGACGGGCAATCCTCATCAGCATGTTGCCCAGTTCAGGGCGCTCTGCGGCAACACCGGTGGCGATGACAAGTTATTGCTTCGCCAATTTGTCGGAAGCTTATCAGATACGGCGTTCGAGTGGTATTCTGAGCTCCCCAATGACTCTATTAAAACCTTTGCGGAGATGGAGCTGCTGTTTACCTGTTCAGTTGATAAAACTGCACATTTATATTACATTTTTCCTACCATTTTCATATTAAAAAAAGGACTTTATTATAATATATTATACATATGAGGGTTTATGTGTAAAAACATTATTTTCCATGTGTTAATATATTTTAATTATCATTTGGTAGGAAAGTGTATGCAAATAAATTCATTGACCTAATCCTAGTAGAACTAGGTCTACTAAATATTATTTAAAGATTATTGTGCAGAATTTTCCAAGTTGTTATGCAGAATATATCAAAGAAATCAAGCTGTTGAAGAAATCTTGCCAAATTAAGAAGCAAAACTTGGAGACCAGGTCTGGAAGCAACCGAGAGAAGATTTCTGAATTATGAAGGTGCCTAGGATTGACACTTGTCACAAGAAGAAAGCATAAGAATTTTGATCAAGAGATCTCACCCGTTGGCCGCGGATCCGCCGCAATTATAGGGAATCAGAGCACAAGATTTTTTCTGGCGTAAATCTCTGTTGAATTTTACCAAGTTTCCAACTAAAAGATTCTGGCTTTGCACTATAAAAGAGCACCGAGAGCCTCTTGGAAAAGTTATCAAGCCGAAGAGATCACGAAGCCCCTGACGCTCACGCATCCAGGCTGATCATCAACTGTTCGTCTACCTCCTTAGAAGAGATCGAGAAGCAAACTAGTCTTTGTAATCATTTTCTAAGGAATCAAAGTGTAGATTGTTCAAGTTGATTAATAAAGGTAGTTGTTTTATTTAATTCTTTTGCATTTTACATTATGTTTTCCCTCTTTTTCTTTTCATCTTCTTCTCCCAACATGCGCGAGTAATTCTCCGCTTGTTAGGGTTCGTAGGATTAGGGTAGGCTAATGGACGATGAAAATAACTAAACCTTTTTTAAGTCCTATAAAGTTTAGGAACTTTATCAAAAGAATCATTAACATCCTAATCGGGCGCGCTAGCAATTCTTTGCTAGTTCCGACCGCGATTAGAGATTAGATTAATGATTGTTTTGGTAAAGGCTAGATATGAACGGAGTTCCGTGTCGAGATAAGGGTTAAGAGTGGGATTTCTTTTCCCTCCAGAAACCCTAATCTACACGCATCACCGTCGCTCTAGTTCTAAATCTATTAATGGATAAAAATGATAACTTTTAATTAATCGTTCATAACGACTAAATCTTAACGAACCCTACAAGCCTCCTTATTATATTAATTACATCTTTAAAATAATCTAGATCTATATTTTACATTCTTGTTTAACATAGATCTAGAAACATTCTATAAAATTCTTTATCCCTCCTCTCTTTCTCAACACATCTAAAGTAAAAGTAAAAGGTTCCACGTTTCCCAGAGGACGACCCGTACTCATCTCGGTCTAGCTACGCGCGACACCGTTCTGATTGCGGTTAAACTACAAACACACTCTTTCGAGACCAATCAAATGGCGCCGTTGCCGGGGATACGTGCGTAATTTTTTATTTTTACTATTTGTGTTGATTTCTTAGACGAGTCATATCATTATTAACACAAAACTGCAAATTGCATATTTAACGATTTGTGTGTGAATTTTGCGAGGGAATCTGGAGTCACGGACTTGAGGAAACAGGAGATCTAGGGTTCCGAACTTCTCTGGTATCTTTCTTAACTCTTTCTCTCTCCTCTCAAATCCAATAAAATCTATTTTCTGCAGGATTCTTTGCAAAATTGCGCCGCTCAAAAATCTTTTTGCAAAAGTTTTGTGATTGGTTTTGTTTTGCATATTTAATACGGACTTTAAGGGGCAAAGACCAAATCAAGATTAGGTGGGGATTTCATCACCCTTCCTAAGCCCCACAAATCATAAACCGAGCATATAGATCAACCCTTCATTAATTTAAAAAATATCTAGACCAGAATCTAAGGACTGTCGCGCTCATTAAGGACAGAGGAAGGTCGTGGGTAATCTATCGTTTATCCGCATTACTTTTGTAGTGCCTAGGCAAGTGTGACAAAGGCTAGTGGTTTTTAATTAGGCCCACGACGTGGTTCCTTCCCACTTACCTGGCACTTACCTGGCTACAAGGGTAGTACGGAGGCGGTAGAGGATTTATCCTGCAGCTTGTCATTTGGAAGTCTAGGAGCGGTCTAGAGACTGGACCTAGGTAACCTTAGTTCTAGGGTTGCTTGTGCATCTTAAGGAGATTTGTCTTGAGTCCCACTTTTTCAAAACAAGCCAATTTTAAATCACACACACGCTGCCACTTGCACTAAACCCGCTTAGTGCATGCTCGGCTGGACACGGGATCCTAGTGCCCATCTTGTCCGCGTTCCTGCTATCAACGCCGAAGTCGGTACTTCTTCATCTTCTTTTCCCCCACCACACACCACGACCGAGATGGACGGCACTCCATCAGAGTATAACACCACGCTGCCACCGTCCGCAGGTGAGCAGAATCCACCGCGCATCTCTCTCCAAGAGATATGCTATCCTATTCGTGGTCCTCTTCCTACTTGTCTATCTCTTCCACCACCTAACGGGGATAATTTCGAAATTAAACCCCACTACATCAATCTGCTGCCCAAATTTCACGGGCTTGAGTCGGAAGACGCGTACGTTTTCATCACCAAATTCGAAAACGTATGCGCAATGATGGGTACTTCACAATTGACTTTAGATGCTATGCGCTTACGTCTTCTCCCATTCACACTGTGCGACTTGGCAGAGAAATGGCTTTATAGTACTGCCGCACACTCTATCACTAATTGGGATGAATTCGTCGTAGTATTTCTTAAGAAGTTTTACCCAAATCATAAGACTGCACATATTAGGAGCGAGATCAACCAGTTCACCCAGCTTCCCAATGAACCATTTTGGAAGTGCTTTGAACGTTTCAAAGATCTGCTTGTCCAATGCCCCCATCACGGAATACAAAGATGGGATTTATGTCGGATTATATATGAGGGCATTAATCCAGCGACAAAGCAGATGCTTGAAACAATGTGTCAATGCAATTTCATGTCTAAAGATGACGGTGAAGCTTGGAAATATCTGGAAGACCTCGCTGAACACACGCTGCAGTGGGAAAGCGTAAGACCACCTACAACTAAGGGAGGTATTCACCAGCTCGACGTTTCCATCGCAGTAAAAGCCGAAATGGCAGCGATGCAAAAGAAACTCGATTCTATTGAGAACAAACTTTCATCAGTCTTCCTAAATCAGGTCACGCTTCCCAAGACTGTCTGTGGTTGCTGTTCGGATCCTTCACACCTAACGGAAGAATGTCCTATGAATGCATCGTTTCAAGCTAATGCTGCTTTTCAGCAGCGACCTAGAAACGACCCTTATTCTTCCACGTATAATCAAGGATGGAGGAATCATCCTAACTTTGCTTAGAATCAAAACCAACAAAGCAATTATCAAAGACCTCCTCCACAGCAACCACAACCACAGAATCAGCCCCCCTTTCAGTTACAGAATTTCCAAAATCCGGCCAACATTTCTACACCACAAGTGGCCGGTATTGACAACTCACTTGCACAAACTTTGGATATGTTCATGAAACAATCCATGCAAAATTCGGCTGAGATGCGGTCTTCTATTGATGCCCTAATGAAAAACTCCTCCTCCCATGGTGAGAGTATTAAATCAATAGAAAACCAAATCGCACAGTTAAACGCCGCAATGAGTGCGAGAGAGAAAGGGAAACTCCCATCTCAACCCTTACCGAATCCTGGCCACTCACAAAGTTATAATGTGAGTGCTGTTACCACGTTGAGATCGGGAAAAGTGCTGAATAACCGAGTGGGTGAGCAGTGTGATGATAGTGACACCAATGATACCCCTTCTTCTTCTTCTTCACCTAATTCGTCTAGTCTTCCACCATCATCCGAGCCTATTCTCCGTTTTCCCCAAGGCTCGAACCCTTCGCCCATTTCGCCAAATCTATCTAAGTCGATTCCCACTCCAGTTTTGGGATCGAATCCATCCCCACAGTCTTCTCCACAAACGTTGGACCCAAAACTTATTGATCAAGCACCTTATCCAAACAGGTTGAGGGGCAACAGACCAAGTCCACAAATGGAGAAAATTGTGGAAATTTTTAAGCAAGTTAACATAAACATTCCTCTCCTAGATGCTATTCAACAAGTTCCGTCATATGCAAAAATCTTAAAGGACTTGTGCACTAGGAAGAGAAAAGTCAAGTACCTAAAAAAGTTTTCCTTGCGAGTAATGTGAGCACTACTTTTACACAACAACTACCCAAGAAACGAAAGGACCCCGGAAGTCCTACAATTTCTATTTCCATTGGGGGTAAAAATATCAATCGTGCTCTACTCGATCTAGGTGCCAGTGTTAACTTGCTTCCGTATTCTGTGTATGAGCAATTAGGGATCGGAGAGTTAAAACCCGCGCATTGCACTCTTCAGATGGCCGATCGATCTATCACCCAACCTAGGGGTGAGCTAGAGGATGTGTTAATCAAAGTCGGGGAATTCATATTTCCTGTGGACTTTATCGTTATTGATACACAACCTGTGGCAAACCCACGCAATCAAATCCCGGTGATACTCGGTCGACCCTTTTTAGCCACTTCCAACGCAGTAATTAATTGTAGAAACGGCTCTATGACCCTATCCTTTGGAAAGAAGTCAATTGAGCTTAATATTTACAAGTTGGGAAGTGAACCCTCCGAACCCTATGCTCATGTGTGTTCTGTCGAATTAATGGATGTCGACAGCAGCGAATTTGATCAACCTCATGATACAGACTCTTTTCATATGTTGTTATTTGACTCAACCATTTACTCTTCCACCGAGTTGTCCGGGTCAACATCTAATGAGGAACCTTATATTGAGTCTGATGATCACCCCATTTTTTCTGATGACATTATTTTTCGGGGTATCGATGAAAGCTTTGAGGAAATTTTCGCTGATGAACTCGCATTTTTACAAGACACGGGTGTTGAGATGAATCAACTCCAAGATGAAGAAATTGGACCTCCACCCCCTCTTTTGGACAATCATGATAATGCGAGTAATCCATCATTACTATCACTGTGTCGTCTCTCCAAATTGAGACGCAATCTTTTTCCATTACACCACTTGTCACCTCCCCACTTCTTCACGTCCATAAGTGACATGTTCTTCCACCAACCTTGGTGCTTCATCGATAAAATTTTTGAATGGTTGGTGTTGACCTTCGGTCTTTGCAAAGCTTGGCATTGACCAATAACCTTGACCCCCTCGTGTGATTTTAAAAGATTAAAATTGTTTAACTCAAGTTGGGGGGTGGTATATTTTGGCTCTTGAAAGAAAATGATTTTTACAAAATTGTGAGCCTATAATAAGTTTGGGGAAGGATTTTCACTTTCATATATTCTTGCCCCATTAATAATTTCCTCCCAAGTCTACAGGTTTTTGAGCTTAACGAATGACATCAGTGAGGACACTGCTGTAAACAGGTTTGGGGGAGGTTTGTGCTTATTTACACATCAATTTGCATCATATTTTGCATAAGCACAACATTTTCAAAAATTTAAATAAAAAAAATTATTTTATAACAAAAGAGTAGAAGGTGAAAAAAATTACATCCAAAAGATAGGAATAGTTTAAGAAAACCAAGAAAATTAGAAGTTTTCTTAAACGAACTGGTAGTAAGTAGTTATGAGCTGTTGTCCCAAGGGTTAGTAAGATGAAGGAAGTCATTAATCTGAGAATAAAAATAAGTCTGAAAAATAGTTTCTATTCTGGAAGCCAAACATTTGAATGTTGATACCCTACTATTTTCACTTACACACGTCTTGAAACTCGGGATAGTAGAGGATACCTTGAAATGCTCTTGTCTAAAAGCCAAAGTATGAAGGAAATGAAAAAAAAATGAAGAAAATATAAAAATGGTGAAAAGAAAACAAAATGAACACCGGTTTTGTTATCGCCAAGGCAGCAATAAAAAAATATAGCGAGGGTGCCTCTTCACCTAGTGCCCTAAGGCCAACTGGTCTGGGAGTCACTGCTAAGCCTTAGGTGGTGCAAGACGAGGAAAATATTATCACCTAATCAGCAAGCACATGAGTAATCGGTTGGTTAGTACCTCAAGAAGTATTAACGGTCGCATGAAAATGTGTGAGCAAATCTAAATATTCGTAAAATTAAAAAGTACTAAGGTAGATGGACAAGAGTATGATAGCTTGAATTGAATTCTCCGAGTGTAGGGATGTCCATTTCACACACGTGGGGTTCTATGATCAATGTTTGGATGAAAGGTAGGAATGAAGAATAAAGACGATATTTTATTGAGGGATGATGTGATTTCTAACATTTTTTCATGACTATTAAGATAGGGCTCATGACATCTGAAAAGCTAGTATAGTTGGAAACTCTTATTTTCAAGGCCTTTCTTTTATGGTTCTTATCTTTATATGTAAATTTCACCATCTCTCTTTTGTTATAGGATTGTGTGGGTGAAATCCGCTGAAAACCCTCAGGAGACAACACTCCTCCTACTAGGGACACCTAGAGGTTTAACGGCTTGTTGCACATGCTCAGTGCAATCGTGTTTGCCTACGAAAGTGTGCTTAGTTTTCTCTTTTCTTTTCCCCTCTTAAATAAACTAGCTCGGGACGATCAAAGATAAGTTTGGGGGTATTTGTTCAGTTGATAAAACTGCACATTTATATTACATTTTTCCTACCATTTTCATATTAAAAAAAAGGACTTTGTTATAATATATTATACATATGAGGGTTTATGTGTAAAAACATTATTTTCCATGTGTTAATATATTTTAATTATCATTTGGTAGGAAAGTGTATGCAAATAAATTCATTGACCTAATCCTAGTAGAACTGGATCTACTAAATATTATTTAAAGATTATTGTGCAGAATTTTCCAAGTTGTTATGCAGAATATATCAAAGAAATCAAACGGTTGAAGAAATCTTACCAAATTAAGAAGCAAAACTTGGAGACCAAGTCTGGAGGCAACCGAGAGAAGATTTCTGAATTATGAAGGTGCCTAGGATTGACACTTGTCACAAGAAGAAAGCACAAGAATTTTGATCAAGAGATCTCACCCGTTGGCCGCGGATCCGCCGCAATTATAGGGAATCAGAGCACAAGATTTTTTTGGCATAAATCTCTGTTGAATTTTACCAAGTTTCCAACTAAAACATTCTGGCTTTGCACTATAAAAGAGCACCGAGAGCCTCTTGGAAAAGTTATCAAGCCGAAGAGATCACGAAGTCCCTGACGCTCACGCATCCAGGCTGATCATCAACTGTTCGTCTACCTTCTTGGAAGAGATCGAGAAGCAAACTAGTCTTTGTAATCATTTTCTAAGGAATCAAAGTGTAGATTGTTCAAGTTGATTAATAAAGGTAGTTGTTTTATTTAATTCTTTTGCATTTTACATTATGTTTCCCCTTTTTGTCTTTTCATCTTCTTCTCCCAACATGCACGAGTAATTCTCCGCTTGTTAGGGTTCATAGGATTAGGGTAGGCTAATGGACGATGAAAATAACTAAACCCTTTTTAAGTCCTATAAAGTTTAGGAACTTTATCAAAAGAATCATTAACATCCTAATCGGGCGCGCTAGCAATTCTTTGCTAGTTCCGACCGCGATTAGAGATTAGATTAATGATTGTTTTGGTAAAGGCTAGATATGAACGGAGTTCCGTGTCGAGATAAGGGTTAAGAGTGGGATTTCTTTTCCCTCCAGAAACCCTAATCTACACGCATCACCGTCGCTCTAGTTCTAAATCTATTAATGGATAAAAAGGGTAACTTTTAATTAATCGTTCATAACTACTAAATCTTAACGAACCCTACAAGCCTCCTTATTATATTAATTACATCTTTAAAATAATCTAGATCTATATTTTACATTCTTGTTTAACATAGATCTAGAAACCATTCTATAAAATTCTTTATCCCTCCTCTCTTTCTCAACACATCTAAAGTAAAAGTAAAAGGTTCCACGTTTCCCAGAGGACGACCCGTACTCATCTCGGTCTAGCTACGCGCGACACCATTCTGATTGCGGTTAAACTACAAACACACTCTTTCGAGACTAATCATTACCCAACGTTTTGCAAGTGCCAGTGAACGTACCCCGATGACGGCACTTATTAACGCCAGGGTAAAACCCGGCGAGACATGGGTTCAGTACGCTATACGGTGGCGTAATCTATGGTTGAAGTGCGAACAGCGCATAGAAGAAGCTCCTGCGGTGGGAATGTTTGTTGGAACCCTTGACCCACAAGCAACCATCTCACAGTTCATGATGTTCTTCAAGCCGACTACCTTCCAGGCTTTGATCGACAAACTAGCGCAGATGGACCAGATGGGCCATAAACCCCCTCTCCCAAATCCGGACTCCCGAAGTGACAAAGGAAAGGGAAAAGCGATCGTCGTCGCGAATGCTCAACAACAACCGAGCGACTCGAAGTCGGTTGCTCGTCCAAACAATACGCACCCGTACGTACCCCTTGAGGATAGGATGGGACGTCCTTATTCCTTCCCCCGCGATAAAACGAGGAGGCTATTCGAGCTGGCGTTGCGCAACAGACTCATAAATCTGCCAGATCCAAAACGTCCGTTGCAACCGAATGACGTCAACGAGCCCAACTACTGCCCTTACCATCGAGTGCTAGGCCATCCCATCGAGGATTGCTACGTTTTCAAAAATTGGCTTGAGAACCAGTACCGTCAGGGAAAATTTGCGCTATCTGACAAATGGAAGGTGAATCCCCCGCAGCCCGACACCTCTAAGGGGACGAATACGCCGGGGACAACATGCTCCGTCATTGAAGAAGCTCCTTGGGAGGTCGTATTATCAGCCAAGACAAAGAGGATGCTAAACGATCTTCAGACATGTCCAGCGGTCAAGTGGAAGAACCCCTTGGAACCACAGGTCATTAAGGGGATGTTGAAGCCACGTCCGACTCCGAAGACCGATGGTGGTGGTTCAAGCGTTCATAGTCAGCCGTCAAAATATTCGAAAAAGAAGAGGAAGAAATCAAAGAAGCCCGTGAAGCCTGGCGACAAGCGCACGGACTTACAAAAACAAATTGACGCGCTGGATGAATACAACCAAAAGGCGCGGACTCCCATTACGCTCCAAGAGTTCCTTGATCACGTCTTTCAAAAAGAAGATGAGGGAGAAAGTTCATCGGATGAATCCGAGGAATATGTGGCGAGCTGTCATATGATCTCCCATTCGATCACGAACGATGAAGAGACTTCTGGCACTAAAACGCTATGGGCAAATACCGAATCAAGAGCTCCGGAGTTATCAGTCGAAATGATTGACGCGTTCCTTAATGAAGCTCGATTGAAAAGTAAAGCTGATCGAGAACGCGAGATGGCTATATTTGAAAGGGCCAAATGCCAGCGACTTGAGGAAAGAGCTGAAATGATCCCGCTGGAGCAAAATGCCTCCACCGCTGACAAAAGCCAATTCAAGATAAAGAAAAGGTTTGCTAAGGCCGTATCAATGGGCATGAAGCTACCATCCTCTGAAGGAAAAATTACTGGTGGAATAGAAATGCACCCCTCCTATTGCTTATATCATCAGAAGGTCTCGCATCCCACTCAAGAGTGCAAAGCTTTCGATAGATGGTGGCAAGGATACGTCGCTAATCGACAACGCTTTAAACGGGAAAAGCGTAAAATTCGTCGGGAGCAAAGAAATACGACCGAAGAGCTTGAAAGAACTGCCGGCAATTGTCACATGGTTAACACTGGCGGGTCACAAGTGCCTACATTCGGGAGCGATTCTGATGAGGAGCTAGAACTTGCCCCTCTCTTTAAAGAGTCAACTTCGGGAAAAGAAGAAGAGCCAATGGTCTACGAAAATATCCGGCTGTGGAATCGGACGCTGCCTGAAAAGAACCTCGGACCCTTGAACAGAAAAGATAAAGGGAAAGAAAAGGTCTCTGAAGATATCGTCTTAGATGACCAAGTTCTGGAAGAGCTAAACGCCAACAACCCGCCGAAGAAGAATAAGGTGGATTACAACATCTTAGCACATCTGAGAAAGCTGCCCTCACAGCTCAGTATTCTCGACACCCTTTTGTTATCAAAGGAGGCGAGAGATTCGTTGATCAAGGCACTACAAGATCTGGAACAATTCCAAGCTTGCCTAGCAGAGGAAAAGATGAAGGATGAATTGGAGGAAGTGCACACGGCCGATGTCACTTTCGGCTACGAGGACCTTCTCCTTGGGACATGTGAACACAACCGCCCCCTTTATATCTCAGGATACTGCCACGATATTAAGATAGGCAAAATCCTGATCGACAATGGATCCTCCGTCAATCTTCTCAACGTGCGAGTGTTAAAAGAAATCTGCATGAGCGTCCAGCACCTTGCTCGTGACAAGATCACCATCTCCGGGTTCGATTCCCAGTCATCAAGAACTCTTGGGTCTGTGATACTGACGATACGCTTCGGGCTACTAGTCACGGACATTAAGTTCCATGTCATAGACGCCAAGACGTGCTACAATGCTTTGCTTGGCCGACCATGGTTACACGAGTATAACATCATCCCTTCTACACAACATCAGTGTATGAAGTATTTTAAGGATGGTTTCGAGTATACCGTGACGGGAGAACTGAACCCGTTCTCTGTGAACGAAGTCCGCAAATACGAAGATGCAAAATACTTCTTGCCAGATTTTGAAGATACGGAGAAGTGTCACAAACCAGAGAACAAAGCTAACGCAACCATCCCTGTCTTCGGCAGTGATACCGAGGAAGAAGAGGATGTAATTTATTCGGGTCCACCCCAATACACCAAGCCGGGACCATCCGCCCCTTCACTGATCTTTGGTAGTGATTCGGAGGACGAAGTCCATGCTGTATTCCCTGCTCGGCTTTCAATACGAGCTTCTGCTGATGAAGAGCGAAGTCTACAGATAGCCATGGTACCGCTTGAACATTATAAAGAACTAGATGCGCTCGCCAACGATAGTGTGGAAGAATTGCGGACATTTTATGTCCCTCCCGGACGAAAAGACGAGAGGGCAATCCTATTCTACCGTTCCGAAGAAAACAAGGTGGAAAAAGAACTTTGGCACGGTGCGGATCCAACGCTGGACAGACTTCAGCCCGTCCGTCTACCTCGATATTATACGGAAGGCTTGAGGAGACTGCTGGAACGCCAGGGAATACCCTTCGAACAGACCGTTAGGAAGGCCAAATTCTGTGACAGGGTTTGGAACGTCCCCGGAACTCAGCACAAGCTACCTAATGGCAGGATGCAGACGATCGGGCTCGGATACACTCGTTCCAGGAAACGAGAGCTGCTCCGCGACTGTTATGTCGTGCATAATTTTGATGAAGAAGCAGATGCTCAAGAGAAAAACGCTAATCCCGAACCAGTAAAAGTTCCTGATAAAAAATCGCCCAGTCCATCATTTGAAGACCGGATGGGCAAACTTATAAGGGAAGCGGGTCAAAAAGTCTGAGATGATCACGATCGTGAAATGGCGATCTATGAGAAAGCCAAAACGCAGCACCTCCTTCAACAGGCAGTAAAAGACGAAGATGCTGCCCCATGTCAACTCGACGCGGAGGCAGAAACAAGTCGAAAGGCCAAAGAGGCGCTCAACAGCAACAAAGCAGGGCTAAGAAGCCACGCAAACGAGAATCGAGCGTTATTGACCTATCCCTCATGAAGAAAATAGGTTGAGCATACTCGTTTCCTCGGGAAAAGACGAAGAAGATACTCGATCTTGCCCTAAAGCATCAAATGCTTACATTGCCGGAATCTAAGCATCCCGAACAAGCGGGCGAAGCCTCGTACCCGGACTATTGCTCTTACCATCAAGTGATAGGTCATTCTCTCGAAGATTGCTTCACCTTCAAGAATTGGGTCGAAGATCAGTACCAGCTTGGTAAATTCGCTCTGTCCGACAACTGGAGGATAGCACCACCACAAAAACACGAACCCAAGGCCACGAAAGAAAAACCAGTTCCACATTGGGACTGGAAGAGAATTCGTACCTGTCACATGATAACAATACTAAAAAGAGAACCCGAGAACATGGACAGCCTTCCTTGGTGCCTCGAAAACAGTAATGATGAGGTAGTCTCAGAATTTCCCCCAGCTCCGAAAGAACTGGAGGATGGAATACATACCACTGCAGATAACCTCAAGAAAATTGAGTTGGGGACGGTAAACGATCCGCGACCGACATTCGTCAGCGAGCTGCTGTCTGAAGAGAGGGTGGGCGCGTTAAAGGACGTCCTTGTGCATCATAAAGATTGCTTCGCATGGAACTATTCCGAGATGCCGGGACTAGATCCAAAAGTTGCTGTACATAGACTAGCAATATCCCCGAACATCAAGCCAGTCAAACAGGCGCCGAGAAGAATGCGACTCGAGCTTGAGATGAGCATCAATACCGAGGTCAAAAAGTTAATCGACTCTGGCTTCATCCAGGAAGTTCAATACCCTGAATGGATCGCCAACATCGTCCCAGTGATGAAGAAAAATGGGACAGTGCGCATATGCGTAGACTTCCGGGATCTTAATAAAGCTTGCCCGAAGGATGATTTCCCAGTGCCAGTCACCGAACTGATGATAGACAATACATCCACTCATAAGGTTTTCTCCTTCATGGATGGCTCATCAGGGTATAACCAGATAAAGATGCATCCCGAAGACCAGAAACACACCGCCTTCAAGACCCCTCTAGGTATATTCTGTTATAAAGTGATGCCCTTTGGTTTAAAGAACGCCGGTGCTACTTATCAGAAGGCCATGACAAAGATCTTCGACGACCTTATACACGAAATCGTCGAATGCTATATCGACGATCTCGTGGTTAAAAGCAAATCATACGAAGAACATCTCGAGCATTTGAAGACCGTATTTCAACGCCTTCGGCAATACAATTTGAAGATGAATCCTCTTAAATGTTCGTTCGGGGTTTCCTCGGGCAAATTCCTGGGATTCATCGTCCGACACCGAGGTATTGAGATAGATCCGTCTAAAATCAAGGCGGTCATGGAAATGCCTCCGCCAAGAACTCTTAAACAGTTGCGATCTCTCCAAGGAAAGCTTGCATACATTCGGCGGTTTATCGCTAATCTTTCAGGAAAGTGCCGTCCTTACAGTCACCTGATGAAGAAGGGAACCCCATTCGTTTGGGATCATAAATGCCAAGGCGCACTGGACGAGATCAAGCAGTATCTGCAAAACCCTTCAGTGTTGGCTGCTCCAGTTAAGGGAAAGCCTCTCATTCTTTACACGGCCGCCCTTGAAGGTTCTTTAGGCGCATTATGGGCACAAGAGAATGACCAGGGGAAAGAAAGAGCACTCTACTACTTAAGTCGGGTTCTGCTGGGGGCAAAAAGCAATTACTCCCCCATTGAAAAACACTGCCTGGCGTTGATCTTCGCAATAACAAAGCTTAGACATTACGCATTAGCGCATGAAGTCCATCTCATTTCAAAGGTGGACCCTCTCAAATATTTAATGTCAAAGGCCATCTTGACGGGACGACTCGCTAAATGGGCTCTGCTCTTAATGGAGTTCTCGATAACGTATCGACCCCTCAAGGCAGTGAAGGGTCAGGCCATAGCCGACTTCCTTGCTGAGCACCCGATACCTGCCGATTCTCCCCTGAATTGCGATTTGCCAGACAAGCATGCGTTTAACGCAATCGACGGTGGTTATACCCGTTGGGAGCTTTATTTCGATGGAGCATCTTCCATGAAGAAGCACAAACAAAGTACGTTAATGATCAAATCGGGAGTAGGCCTTATCTTCGTGACCCCTCAAGGAGGAGTAATGCGCTTCGCCTTCTCCTTAACAGAGTCGAGAATGAATAATGAAGCTTTGATAGCAGGCCTCGAGATCGCCATCGACATGGGAATCGAAAGCCTCCTCATATATGGGGACTCCCAGCTAGTCGTCAGTCAAGTGAACGGCGATTACCAAACATGCAAACCGGAATTGGTAAAATACGGCGAAAAGGTGCAACAACTGCTAACCCAAATTCCCTCCTATACTTTGGAGAGCATACCACGCGCGGAAAACAGCAAAGCGGATGCACTGGCCAAACTTGCTAAAGAATTGGCTGACGAGAACCTCGATGACGTTAGAATCATGGTACAAAGCCGTCGAGTGCTTACCCCAGCAGAAATATCTTTGGAGTCATCCGAAGAAAAAGGAGCGAACGAGCAGACAACCCTACAAGTAAAAGATTGGCAAAATACCAAGGATTGGAGAGAAATCTTCATAGATTACTTCAAGACCCACCAAATGCCTGAAGAAGCATCCACAAGACATCAGCTCATGAAACGAGCCCTGTCTTTCGCCTTCGTCAACGATACCCTGTACAAGAGGTCATTTGATTCTTTGTGGCTGAGATGCTTAGGACCTGACGAAGCGAAAGAGTCGTCCGGGAAGTTCACGACGGACTCTGCGGTTCTCATCAAGCAGGCCCTAAGATGAAGTTGAAGATAAAATGGATGGGCTACTACTGGCCCACGATGATTCAAGACTGCATCGAATATGCGAGGCAATGCCACTCATGCCAAATTCATGGGGACTTCATCCACCAGCATCCAAATCCGCTACACCCGACAGTGGCTAGCTGGCCATTCGAAATGTGGGGAACTGATATAGTTGGCCCCATCGAACAAGCATCGTCTAGGGGACATCGTTTCATCCTAGCGACGACTAACTACTTCTCTAAGTGGGCAGAAGCGATACCGTTAAGAGAAGTGAAGACGGAAAATATCCTCCACTTCTTCAAGACGCACGTCATATATCAGTTTGGAACGCCAAGGCGAATCATCTCCGATAACGGGCCAGCCTACAGAAGCCACAAGATCAGTCGCTTTGCGCAACAGCATAATATAGACTGGA
This sequence comes from Agapanthus africanus, assembly GCA_030015575.1. Classification (NCBI taxonomy): domain Eukaryota; kingdom Viridiplantae; phylum Streptophyta; class Magnoliopsida; order Asparagales; family Amaryllidaceae; genus Agapanthus; species Agapanthus africanus. The sequence continues at coordinate 520,793,141 of JASDDO010000031.1, read as the reverse complement.
GATATTCCTCAGTTTATAATCCGCGAGCTAACGGTCTAGCTGAGGCCTTCAATAAGACCTTAACAAAGATCATAAAGAAAACGGTATCCCGAAATAAGAAGGATTGGCACGAAAGACTGCAAGAAGCTCTCTGGGCGTATCGAACTACGTTTAAAACGGCTACGAACGCGACACCATATGCGTTGGTATTCGGTACAGAAGCAGTACTCCCCCTCGAGATAGAGTTACCCTTTCTACGAGTGGCAGTCCACTACGAGCTGACAGACGAAGAAAATGCTCACCTTCGGCTTGAGGAGCTTGACGCCCTTGATGAAACCTGGCTCATAGCGCAGCAAAATCTAGAAGCTTATAAAGCAAAGATGACGCGCTCATACGAAAGATTGACCCGACCGAGGACATTCCGCCAAGGCGAACTCATGCTAGTAGTCAAAAGGCCTATGATCCCCAATCGCGCCAAGCGGGGAAAATTCGAGCCAAACTATGAAGGCCCGTACATCGTAGATAAAGTTTACCAGGGTGGGGCCTATCTACTCATGGACATGCATGGTGAAAGGCCTTTTAGGCCAATAAACGGTCGCTTCCTAAAGGAATATTATGCTTAATGAGCCACAGCCTAGGTCAATGATAGATGACGACGACTATGTCCGCTCGCTATCTTCCTAAGCTCAATAAAAATAGCCAACCTTCTTAACGACGGACCGAAATGTCCTTAAACTAGTAGTAGACCGAAACGTCTTTAAACTAATACCGCAGCGTCCTTAGGCTGACGAGATGAATAAAAAAAATATATAAAAAAATATAATAAATAAAAACGGTATGTCCATGAGCAAAAAGGGCACGGATGAAAACCCGAAAGGGCTCCGTGAGTAAAAACAGCAGGGCTACCGGCGAGTGTTCGTGAAAACCCGAAAGGGCGCGACCTCGTAAAAAAAAGAGAAAAAGAAAATAAAAAAAAATAATTAGAATAAAAAACGGTATGTCCATAAGCAAAATGGGCACGGATGAAAACCCGAAAGGGCTCCGTGAGTAAAAACAGCAGGACTACCGGCGAGTGTTTGTGAAAACCCGAAAGGGCGCAACCTCGTTAAAGAACACTTACAAGATCCTCTCGACCTTGTAAGGAGAAACCACCCGCGTGAGATCCTTATGACTCACAAGGGAGCAACACACTTAGGGATCCTTACGATTCCTAAGGAGAAAATACTCTTGCGAGATCTTCACGACTCGTAAGGAGAACTCTCTTATGGGACCCTCACGGCCCATAAGATTTGAAAGTCTTAAGTTACAGAGACCTAAACCTGTGCTTAAGCAAACCCCCACAAACTTCCAATATTGCCCTACAAGTGGTTCAATACTGACCCTTGTATACAATCCACGGGCGCGAATAAACATTTCCCTAATCAAGTCTCATCCGAGACTGGGGATATGTTCGCATGATGAACAACCTTTATAAGTCCTCTCGACTTACAAGGAGAAAACCCTCCTGTAGGATCCTTACGACTTACAGAGGAAACAAACACTTAGGAATCCTCACGAGTCCTAAGGAGAAAATACACCTACAAGATCCTCACGACTTGTAGGGAGAAATAACTTCGTGAAACCCTTACGGCTCATGAAGTCAAAAGCCTTAGCCGACAGGACCCTAACCCTGGTCGCTAAGCCACCTTTGTTCGACATCGACAGAGGCAGATGATGATTCTCTCCTGGTAATATCCCAGTTGCAGCGGTGTTGATGCCAAAATCGGTGTCCAAATTCAGGTTTACAGCGAAAAGCCAGTAGGCCGCTCATGCATACGAAATAGCCGAAATGATGGGGCAACTTGCAATAAAAAGCAGCAAGTAAAATGTATACATGCGAAATAGCCGAAATGATTGGGCAACTCGTAATAAAAAGCAACGAGTAAAAATAAAATAAATAGCCGAAATGATTGGGCACCGCGAAAAATAGCCGAAATGATTGGGCAATCGCGACCTTCGCGATATAAAAGCTGAAATGATAGAGCATCGCGAAAATAAAATAAAATAAAAAGAAGAAATGATAAAACTTTGGCCCTACAGTCAAGATCACATCGATCCCTGTATACAATCCAAGGGCGTAAACAAAGAAGGAACCATACTTTCCCAGCGGATTCCGTCAGACGACGAAGCCAAACCTCAACGGTTCATTTCAACCGAAGAAGCCAGTGACTTTAGCAAAATTCCTCGACTCACGGATACAAACACTCCATGACGAGAGCCTTCTGATCCGCGTCGACCTGCAGAGCCACCAGTGCCCCCGTGGGAATCCTCGACTCGTTTCAAACCCCAAGGAAACAAATAATCCTTGGCGCTTGGGAAACAAATAATCCCTAGCAAAATTCCTCGACTCACGGATACAAACACTCCTTGACGAGAGCCTTCTGATCCGCGTCGACCCGCAAATCCACCAGTGCCCCCGTGGGAATCCTCGACTCGTTTCAAACCCCAAAGAAACAAATAATCCTTGGCGCTTGGGAAACAAATAATCCCTAGCAAAATTCCTCGACTCACGGATAAAAACACTCCTTGACGAGAGCCTTCTGATCCGCGTCGACCCGCAAAGCCACCAGTGCCCCGTGGGAATCCTCGACTCGTTTCAAACCCTAAGGAAACAAATAATCCTTGGCGCTTGGGAAACAAATAATCCCTAGCAAAATTCCTCGACTCACGGATACAAACACTCCTTGACGAGAGCCTTCTGATCCGCGTCGACCCGCAGAGCCACCAGTGCCCCCGTGGGAATCCTCGACTCGTTTCAAACCCCAAGGAAACAAATAATCCTTGGCGCTTGGGAAACAAATAATCCCTAGCAAAATTCCTCGACTCACGGATACAAACACTCCTTGACGAGAGCCTTCTGATCCGCGTCGACCCGCAAAGCCACCAGTGCCCCCGTGGGAATCCTCGACTCGTTTCAAACCCCAAGGAAACAAATAATCCTTGGCGCTTGGGAAACAAATAATCCCTAGCAAAATTCCTCGACTCACGGATACAAACACTCCTTGACGAGAGCCTTCTGATCCGCGTCGACCTGCAGAGCCACCAATGCCTCCGCAGGAATCCTCGACTCGTTTCAAACCCCAAGGAAACAAATAATCCTTGGCGCTTGGGAAACAAATAATCCCTAGCAAACTCCTCGACTCACGGATACAAACACTCCGTGACGAGAGCCTCCCAACCCGCGTCAACTCGCAGAGCCACCACTGTCTCCGTGAGAGAATTCCCGGTTCGTCCCACCTTGCAAGATAAAGTCTCGGGCAGCAAGGATTAAAAAAAAAAAAACCTTGCTTCCTGAACAATGGGGCCCTGCAAGTCAATCCAAAATGGTCTCTTGCATACTATCCACGGGTCTCACTCTCCAAAGTCGAGTTTCGACAGGGAGGGAAACAACCGCTTACGAATCCTCTCGACTCGTAAGAGGGAAAAATTCTCTTATAGGATCCTTACAACTTATAAGAGAAAACCACACTTAGGAATCCTCACGATTCCTAAGGAGAAAATCCACCTATGGGATCCTCTCGACCCATAGGGAGAAAAGCATCCATGGGACCCTCACGGCTCATAGAGTTGAAAAGTCTTAGGCAGTAGACCTGAACCTGCGGCTTAAGCCATCGCTATCTCTTAAGGAAGTCAGAATACTCGTTTTAGATATCCATCAATCATGGTTATTAAAGACAGCCTGCTGACAATAAAAAGAAGATGACAGAAAGAATAGCTGATCTACATTTGATCTGGCGTTCATAACGCATTCATTTATGCATGGGCAGAAGACTCAGGACGAGAAATAAGACAAGCTGAAATAGAAAAGGGAAGAGTTTCCATTCACACTGCTAGAAAATTCCTTTTTACAATCATAAGAACAATAAATAAGAAACATTATTCAAATTATTACAACGGTATAACCTCGGACCCGGGGCACGGATTGAGGAAATCGAAAGTAAGGCCATCTAGAGTTCTTCTGGCCTTTCTAATTATTCTTATGCGCAGTCTTTCGCGCTCCTCTGTGTCAATATCATCGGCAAGCCCCCCTGGCCTTCGATAAGCAGCAACTATCGTCGTCTGCTGGAAGACTTGGTGTAGGATGTCAATGAGGCTGTTCCGCCGTTTCTTTGAGATCAGCCCTGTCAGGTACACTGAATGCACCTTGTCTTCGGCATCATCCAGCGCATTGAGCGGTAAGGCCTCATGAAGACCCGGAAGTGCTCTCCATATGGCTCCTAACACGACTTTCAAAAGGGCCGAACGACGAGGCAACAGCCACCCACCGCTTGCGTTCAGACGACCCGTGACTTCTGCACATTCAGCGTCTGTAAACTCCTGGTTTTGTTGACGACCCTGAGCGCGGATATCGTCGTGAGTAATGAACTCGTGCAAACTGTATAGATGCACCGCCGCCATTATGCCTGGAAGAAATATTACAGGAAGGTCAGCAATAGAAAAGCGATAACATACATAAAGGACTAAAGTCCTAGAGAGCAAAAATATGTTCAAGGATAAAGTCCCCTGGACGAAAGCTCTGTTGGTTAAGATTAATCTAGGAATCAATTTTACCTAAAAAGCTTTTCTAAAAAAAAGGGGGGGAGCAAGGCACCGGAGTTCTTGAAGGCAAGAACGAAGCTCTGAAATTTTTTGAAAATAAAAATCTGAAAGATGATAAGTATCTATGGGGGACCAAAGGTCCTATTTATAGACATCAAGTGCCTCTTCGACTTCCAAAAGTTGTCACGGCGGTTCACCCTAATCAGAGCGAAGCTCTGTTCAAATTCCGAGGCGGGAGATGAAGCAACGCTTCGTCTTCCCCCAATCAGAGCAAAGCTCTGTCTTGAAAATTAATTTAATGAAGCGACGCTTCAGATTGTTTGCGCTGCGCAACGTGTCACGTGTCTGACGCAGACGCATCAGCGCAGCGCCCAAAGCAGCGCACCCAATCAGAGGAAAGCTCCTTTTCAAACAAAATTAAAGGAAGCAACGCTTCAGCTGCGCTGCGCCGTGCGCTACACGACACGTGTCAGCGCAGATGCAGTAGCATAGTTGCGCCGCGCCGTGCGCTACACGACATGCGTCAGCGCAGAGGCGCTAACACAGTTGCGATGCACTGTGCGCTGTGCGACACGTGTCATACCCTGAAGCATTTGCGCTAAACAAAATTAAAAGTTCTGAAGAAATCGTTTCTGCTTTTGTTAAAATAAAAAGATTTTCTTCTGTAAAACAGAAGCCCTTGGATCAAAGATCCGACGGTGAGGGGAAATTCCCCCAAATCATTCAGAAAAGGGATTTCTTTAATAAATCGAATTTGCGTCTCAATTTGCAAGATGAAGTCTCGGGCAGCAAGAATTAAAAAATTTGTTTTCTGAACGATGGGACCCTACAAGTCGATCTAAAATGGCCTCTTGCATACTATACACGAGTCTCACTCTCCAAAGTCGAGATTCAGTAAGGAGGGAAACAACCGCTTACGGGTCCTCTCGACTCGTAAGAGGGAAAATTCTCTTATAGGATCCTTACGATTTATAAGAGAAAACCACACTTAGGAATCCTCACGATTCCTAAGGAGAAAACCCACCTACGAGGTCCTCTCGATCCGTAGGGAGAAAAGTCTCTATGAGACCCTCACAGTTCATAGAGTTGAAAAGTCTTAGGCAGCAGATCTGAACCTGCGGCCTAAGCCATTGCTATCTCTTGGAAAAAACTAAGTTATCTGCCAATTATGTTTATCAAAGACAACATGCTGATAATAAGAGAAGGCAGAAAGCAAAAGAGTATACAAGACATTACAAAAGAAAATGTGTATCTTTATTCATTGACTTCAATCAAATACAAGATGAATCGTACAAAAGAACAAAGAATGGATACATATTATTTAAAAGGAAAATTTTACAAATACATTGATACAAAGCCAGCTACTGGGAAGGAAGCGTCTTAAGTAGCTTTATCAGTTGTTCGCACACTTCCTTCCATGCCTTTTCCCGATCGGCTACCACCGCCAGTTCTGCCTCCACTTGGGCCCGTTGCTGTGCGACAGATGCCAGCTGATCCCTGACGGCCTGATGAGCAGTTTCACGGCCTGGGGTGTCATCCTCGGAGATATCAAGTGCCCGCTTCAGTCTCAACCCATTTGACATGTGCTCCAGAAGGCCCTCGAAGACGGCCTTTACCTCAGCGGCGTTTGCCTCAACTTCAGCACGCAGACGAGCAGTTTTGCTTGAAGATTCTTGGCACTCCTTTAGCCTCAAAGCTGCTTCTTGTTCCAAATCACGGAAATGAGAAGTGCTTTGCTCGAGCCATGCTCCCCGTTGAGTGCTCAAGGCTAAAGTCTCGGGGGATAGGCGCATCGATTCCAGCTGATGAAGGCGAGCCTCAATCTCCCGACAGTAGTTAACCCAAGAGGCGACAATGCCCTCATCATGGAAGGTGGCAAATATCACCAACATCGGGTTAACCGTCGTAGCGAAGTCCTCAGCAGATGTAGGAGCCTCGACGTCGAGTTCCTCGATATAGTCGCTTAGCATGCGCAGACTATTCGCCGCACCTTTTGAGGACGGACGTCTCTGGGAAGGGCCGCCCGGCATTATAATGCGAGATTCGAAAGGCGCCGAGACTGGAACGACAGCTGAAAAAGATAAAATGCGATTAGATGATGATTCAATAGATATGGAGAAAATCATTGATAAGATATTTTACTATACCGGTTGAAGCAGGTGGCAAGGCCGGAAAGGCCGGTGGTGCAACCAATCTTTCTTCTCCCACTTCGATTTGTAACACTACAGTCAGGACAAGAGAGAGTTAGAAATAATTCTACCACTGAAAAACAAAGATATCAATCGGGAACGGTACTCACCAGCGCCACCAGAGGGAGAGGCGAATTCAGATGGGAAGGAGAAGTGTGGGAGCAACACTTGATAGAGATGATCAAAAAGCACTCCTGGAAGATACAACAGTGTGACTTTAGTACACAAATTATACATCTGGAAGACAAGATTAATAAATCGTAAACACATACCTTCCAGCATCTTCGAGGGTATGAGAGAGGGTTGAGAGGTGACCACCGCTAAGGCAGTCGTTGAAGGCGCTCCCTCGAGCAGTGGGGCATCAGCACTGGCTGCACCTGCATTACGAAAAAGTGAACTTGTCAGAAAAGATTGTAAAGTTAAGAAAAGCAGCCACTTGGGGTTTACCTGAGGAGCTCCCGGCTGAAACGGAGGCGACTCCCTCCTCTATCGACATGAGACCACCGCCCGTGGCCTCGTTACCCGACTCGATGGGGACCGTCGTCGTGCTCGCAAAACCTGGAGACGGCGCAGGGCCATAGCCGGAAAGGGCTATGATTGGAGTATTGCCAGATTCCAAAGAAGGAGCGGTTGGCTCATCCTCGGGAATCATGGCCACCTCACCCACCACTCTCTCAGGTTCAGTAGTGGCGGTTGTATCGTCCACCGTCGCCAAGGGATCGCCGGCCTCGAGCGCTTCATTCGCCACCACCCTGGACTCGGTTATAATTATCATATCATCTGCCACCACTTCAGGTTCGGCATCAATGACCTTCTCGGCGGCAGGCCCCTCGACCTCCGCCTCAGGCTCCAAAGCCACAACGACGTTGCCCACCGTCGGCTCAAGTTCGGCAAGTACCGCCTCCTCCATTTCTTTGGGGTCAACGGTTTCCGCCTCCCCCTCGATCGGACTTGGCCCTGCAAGATAAGAGATATAAGGATCAATGACCTTAAAATCCTTATAACAAAAACTCTGAGAGAAATATTACCTGAAGCGGATTTACCGTTTGCGCTCAGAACTGCGCGCGCCACCTCTCTGCGGGCAGTGGATAGGGCGATAGGGGCCTCTTCAGAGGGAGTATCAGCACGAGGGGCGGTGCTGGGGCCCGCTCCCATAGCCAAGGCAGCCCTGCGCCCCTTTGCCTCACGCCTCAGCCGCTTCCTCTCCTCCCGAGCGGTCATAAGGGACCTCTGTGACGCCTCCTTCAAGGCATCGTCATCTTCATTCAGGGATGCCTCCAGAGCCTTTAAGGCATCTCTCATCGGCTCTTCAAGACGAACCTCCTGCGGGGGCCCAGAAGAAGCAGGAACGACGGCAGCAGGTAGAACATCTGCGTCACTTGGAGGGAACGGCATTGAGGTTCCTGTAATTAAAAGGGAAAGGTTAGATCGACCATAACACAAGGAAAATGAAAAACTTGATGAGTCGAAACTTACTAAGGCCCATAGATGCTCTGAGACGTTCCTCCTCCTGGAAAGTCTTCAGAGAAGCAGCAATGGCTTCTTCATCAGTGATGCCTGTTGAAAGAAAAGAAAGAAAAGCGTTAATAAAAAATAATGAAGAGGATATGTTGCAATAAAGAAAATGCGACTAGTAGTTACCTGATTGCGCAAGCTTAGCCAGCCACGCGTCACGCTTCGCCAACCATGCCGAAGCTCTGAGAGCAGCCTCCAAGTCTGTATCGTCCGGCGGCGGCATCACCAACCCTGCGTTAGTCCCATATTCGAGCAGACCTTCAGCATAAGGAGTATGGGGTTCCTGGCCGAACACGACATCCGCAGCGAAGAGCGACTTCATTTTCTTTTGCCCTCCGATCCTAGGCTCACGGGGGATCGACTTCCGCTTGGCAGCCACTTTGGGACGACGGGTCCCGATGTCCGCACCCACGCCAGACTCCGGCGAGGGTACAACCACTGTTTCCACTGGAGCACAGGGTGCGGGAGGTGCATCCGCGATATCAGGGAGCGGCAACTCACGTGGAGGACTTTGCGCACGTGATGGTCTGCCCCCAGCATCTTTTAGAGGAGCGACTACTGGAGTCCTAGGAACCAAAGGAGCGTTGCGATCGGTACCTGGAGGCGCACCCTTACGATCGACCAACAGTCGCCTTTCCTCCTTTATAACTGCTCCTGTTGCATGATTGTACCAGTCTTTGTACACATTGAGAAGTCTCGGAGCGTAAGCCGGCGCATTGATAAAAAAATGAGAGCTCGTATTCACACGCATGAAATGGTGCAGTGCGTTCTCCATCCCTTCTTCAGTGGCAGCGGGTTCCAGCAAGAAGGCTTCCAAGGGGACCCCTTGATCGTAGCCCAGTTGTTGAGCAAAACGATGTGGGTTATACCTCATAAAAATTGCCACACCATTCTGCCTAAAAACTAAGAAACCCGGTCTAATGGAATATAAGTGAAGGGTCTCCCGAGCCGTTAAAACTGAGGCTCCATCCTTAAAGATATCTTGTAATGGCCGCGTCACAGTGGTAGACACCTTTCCAACGGTCAATACCTTATCGACAAAGGACATCCCGGCTCCGACGGTATTAGGGCGAAGGAGTAAGCCCCTGGCGTTTCGCGGTGATGGGGTTACAATTGATGCGCCGATCAGCTGTATAATGCGAGGAAAACCGCACTTGTCAAAGAACGAGGGCCTTTTATGCATCCCGAAGACACCCGCTGTGTGTAACTCGAGCCACGATGCAAAGTAATGCATCGGGAAGACCACATGCAGTACCCCGGGCTCATTAGCATCCGCTGCTCGACTGAGGCCATGGTATAAGTGTGCCAAGCCAGCGATCCCAACAGCTACCTTCACCCCGATGACCATCCGGTGTGCTGGATAAAAGACAGAGGGCCGCATCCGATGAGAGTGCGTTGGGATAGCGGACCAACTCAACCATAGCCCGAGAAATCCTAAGAAAAAGGCCTCCTCATCCATTCCAGGGGCCGCTACTTCTGCAAGAGACATGGTTGGAAAGTTAGGAAGAAAAAAATCCTTTTGGCCTACTTCATTCGCCGGCAGGTTATCCAAACCTAAATCGAAAGGGTCCTCAAGGGTGGCAAACTTGGCAGTGTCCGCAGAGAGGACGTTCGGGTGAAGAAACCGAGCAATGAAATCCTCAAAATTAACTCCCCGACTCCCATGTTCGACGAAGAGAGACTCATATATGTTCAACACTTTAATCAAGCTTGGGAACTGGTGCTGAACAACATTATCTGGCATGACCCCCTTTACCATCGGCCTAGCACCGAAGACGTACACGTCTGTTGGGAGCAGCTCCTCATAATGTTCCCCCATCACCGGTAAACCGGATACCTCCGCAAACTCCTCCAGGGAGATTGACACTTCCCGATCCATGGCAAGGAAAGTGTGGGTAGGAATATTCCATTGCTCCAAGAAAGCTTTGAACCACCAGGTGGGAAGCGTGGGATACTGGAAGAGAGAGACGTAGACCGCGGTGTACAGTCCTAATCTTATCAACTGCGACTTCTTCGTCGACAGGATATACCGGGCCCACGGCAGATAGCCAATCGGGTGGCGGGGAATCAGACCAAGGTTATACGATTGCCCCCAAGGTCGTGCTTCACCTTGACAGATACGACGTCCTAGGATGTCCAAAACCATAGGACGCTGAACCGGTATCGCATCTATGGCGGGATGTAGAAAGCCTTTCGATGTCCAATCCGCCAACTCCACGGCATACTGCACCGAGGGTGGGGTAGCATAATGAATCGCCGTGATGTGCTCGGACGGCACTGCGCATGTGAAGCTGCGTCGACCCATAATAATCTGGTTATACCAGGACTCCCAAAGGTGAAGATTCTTGTACTCCGGGTCGTATTCTCTAATCATGGTCAGGACTTCACGGTCCAAGGGCGCCTCGGGAAATCCCTCCTCCGTGCGGACGAACGGGAATGAAGTGTCTAGAGACATGATCGCTGCAAAAAGAACAATTTAGCCGTTAGTGTTGTAATTCCAACATTTGGCGTTTAAAGAAGAAAATGCATTAATTAAATTAAAATTAAAATTAATTAATTACATCACACAGCAATGCAGTGAGTAAGGGACCAAAGGGGGACCCACAAAATCTGGATGACAGTACGTCAGTTAGTAGAACAATCTCATCATTGGAGGAGATTGTCAGTTGTTCCCCAGGAAAACGTTCCCATTAATAAAGAATCCCTAGAGACAAGGAGAAAACCTCCTCTTTCAGAGCAAATCTCTGTCACAGAATGACACTTGTCAAATTCTGGTCTCAAAGGAATAAGATTCCTTAAAAAGAGCTTAGCTCTGTGATATTCCATCAAAAAGAAAATTTTGAAAGGAAATTTAAAATTAAAATTTCTGGAATCTTAAAAAAAAAATCCATGAAAACTTATAAAAAATTCTTCACTTTTCAGATCTAAAAGATCTACATTTAATTCAAGAGCAAAGCTCTGTTCATGGGTTAGAACCCATGAACAAGATCTCTGTAGATCTATAAGTTTTTTTAGAGAAAAGCTCTGTTTATGAAACCCCAATGGGGATTTCTTTAGATCAAAAGATCTGTGAGAGCAAAACTCTATTGGTTAATTAAAATTAATTTCACTTAAGATTAATTTTACCTAAAATTTTCTAACTTGGAAAATGAGAGCAAAGCTCTAAGGTTCTGGAAACGAGAGCAAAGCTCTGAAGTTCTAAACAAGAGCAAAGCTCTGGAAATCAAAATCTTGAAATGATAAGATTTTTCTAAAAGCCAGAGATCCTATTTATAAGGCGCTAGCGCCCCTTGAGCTCACCCCTTGATCCAATGGTCAGGGGGTTGCCACCGCTGCACTCACGTGCGCGCCACGTGAGCGCAACGGTGGGGGGGTATTTGTTTTGCCCAATCAGAGCAAAGCTCTGTTGAAATTCAAAATTCAAAATTTTGAAGCAACGCTTCAAGTCTCGGGCGCAACGCGCCGCGTGTCAGGCGCTAATACGTCAGCGCAGCGCCCAAGAGGGCGTGCCCAATCAGAGCAAAGCTCTGTTTAAAGGAAGCAACGCTTCAGTTGCGCATGCACTGCGCTGCGCGACACGTGTCAGCGCAGATGCGCTAGCGCAGTTGCGCTGCGCTCTGCGCTGCGCGACACGTGTCAGCGCAGTTGCGCTGTGCGCTGCGCGACACGTGTCAGCGCAGATGCGCTAGTGCGCTAGCACAGTTGCGCTGCGCTGTGCGCTGCGCGACACGTGTCACGCGCTGGGGCATCTGCGCCAAACTGAATTAAGATTCTAAAGAAATCTTTCTGTTCTTGTTAAAACAAGAAGATTTTCTTGTACAAGGCAGGGGGCCTTTGGATCAAAGATCCAACGGTGGGGAAAATCCCCCAAATCACTCAGAAAAAGATTTATTTAACAAATCTAACTAATTTATGGGCACTATAAAAAGGACCCTAGACCTCAATTCAAAGGCATCAGCATCCTTCTAAAAAAAAGAGAGAAAGAAGAAAGCTCTTGAAAACTCCTCAAGAACAACAGAAGGTAAAAAACCTTTAGGAAAAAAGAGAAAATTCTCTTATGGACAGATTATTGATCTAAGAACAAGATCAATAAGAAAAATATAGATATATATATATATAAGTAATAATAGTGCTTTGCACTTTTTATGAACCTCTGGTTCTTGAAACAAAAAAAAGAGAAGAAAAATTTATTTTCTTTGATCTAAATTAGATCAAGGAATCGAATAGTGCTTTGCACTCCTATTCTTGAATCTGAAAGATTCTTAGTGCTTTGCACTTCCAAACTGCGCTGTTGCGCTCTTGAGAGAGCGCCACGTGTCAGCTACTTGCGCTGCGCGCTTTTGAAATAGAGCTTTGCTCTCTGGAATTGGCGCAACTCACCAGAGCGCGCTACGTGTCAGCAGCGCAACAGCGCAGCGCACTAGCGCAGCGCACTGCGCTGTTGCGCTTGCGCTTATTAGAGCATGACACGTGTCCTAACCATAAGCGCTTGCACTCAGTAATTGGCGCAAACCGCCTGATAAATGCAATGCATTTCTCAAAGGGCCAGGCCCAAGTCAAAAGACCAAGCAGGCCTAATTAAATTGATGCTCTGCATCATTTATAAATGGGCAGAGCCCAAATAAAATAATAAAAATGCTATGCATTTTAAAAGGTGCAGAGCCCAAACAAAGTAGATTCCTTGCAGAGCCCAGAATAAATTGATGCTCTGCATCTTTCATGAGCAGATCCCAAACAAAAAAAATAGAAAATAATGCAATGCATTATTTAAAAATGGGCCAAGCCCTAACACAGGTCTAACAAACCAAAAACAAATAAAAGGCGTTGAATATTTTTCAACTGGACTTAGCCCAATCATGGCCGTAAGTCCTCAAATTAAATTGACTGAGCAAGGCTGCTCTCCTAAATCAATTTACTACCGGTTCGAGGGTACATCTCCGAACTCCTCTGACACATGTCGTTGTAATCCTTCAACGACGTCAGAGAGGTGACGGGTCCCAACGACCACACGTATATGGACTGCGGGGTCCTTAAACTCGTGGACCGAAACGTCCCTAAACTAATAGTGGACCGAAACGTCCCTAAACTAATATTGGACCGAAACGTCCCTAAACTAATAGTGGACCGAAACGTCCCTAAACTAATATTGGACCGAGATGTCCTGAAACTAAAATGGACCACCACGTCCCTAAACTGGAACATGGACCGAAACGTCCTTAAACTAATATTGGACCACCACGTCCCTAAACTGGAACATGGACCGCAACGTCCTTAAACTACCTATGGACCACTATGTCCCTAAACTGGAACAATAGAGCCTCCAAATGCTCTTTTGCCGGATCTAAACGGTCCCGTTTAAGTTGATCTTAGCCCCAAATATGGCTAACGTATCCTTAGACATTTAAATGAATGATAAAACTCTAAATCAATTTTGGTTTAAGGGTACATCTCTGAACTCCTCTGACATCTATCGTTGTAACCCTTCAACGACGTCAGAGAGGTGATGAGTCCCGACGGCCATATATTAAATGGATCACTATGTCAAGTTGATCTTAGTCCAAAACAGGACTGACGTATCCTTGACGAACGTTTAAGTTGATCTTAGCCGCAACGCGACTAATGTATCCTTAAACTAAAAACACCAAACCCAAATCTAAGTAAATACGGATTTGGACTAATCCACGTCCTACGGGCGACGGCATTACTCAGTCTCCGTATACAATCCACGGGCAACCACAAACAAAAGAAACACACACGACACGAAGTGAAATTCTGGAGAAGGAGAAAGTTGTCACCGCGATGCGGTAGCGTAATTAACTGCAGGGGCTTGCGCCTGCAGGGAAGAGCGTCCCCACAATCAAAAACCCTTCACCCTGAGGGGGAATCTGACGAAGTCTGCTATATCGGCCGCATCCGTCTAAACCTCCGTTGCACGGTGCCATAAACCAACTTGGCATCTTCGGAGAATTAGACGGATAAAACCAAATAGCATCTGCCCCGAGTCTCAGGCAAGACGTCAAAGTCCAGGCCGCCATTCGGAGGGGAACAGTCGTGCGGGTGGGTTTAATTCAGTTAAGAAATGTACGGGTTGAACTTGACTAGCGCGCTATGGTTTATTGGCTTTCGTCAAGGTCATAGCACGTTAGGGGCAAAATATTATCGGGAATTTCAAGTGTTGAAATTTGCAATGAGATTGCATACCTTCTATGAGATAGTTGGATCCCGATATCCACTGCGAGTAATTGTTACTCCTGGGAGAGTTTTACACAGGACAATTAGCCGATCAAGTAGGTGTCTAGAAAGGTGTCAACGGGGTTACGCCTCTGGGAAAACGAGGTTTACTTTAATTAGGTCCGTGCGAAAGCACGGGGAACCTCCCTCAAAGTACCAACACTGGCCTAGCTGAAAGATTGGCGAAATTGTAGGGTGTAATTAATCCCGGCTAGTCTTTCCTTTTAGGGTTTGAAGGAAGATTTGATAAAAACAGTGGGAGCCATCCTGATTAGATAAAATAATAACCAATCTGATCTTGCAAGAGCATACGCTAAAGTGTTTTCTTCCCTCTCTCTCCAGGTAGCGACCATATCATGCCTTAATAAAGATAATAATATGGATGTATTGACCGAACCCGCATGTTATACTGTGCTGGGGAACGTTGGTTCCGTTCTTTCTTATAAAAGTTATAAGACTGAACAGGATATAGGGGAATACCTGGATTCCCATGCCACCCGAGTGAAGAAAGTACATGTTAATGCATTTTCTTCGGGTGTGTTCGTTATAGAGAACTGTTTCTCCATTTGCTCTACGTCCTGGGTATTAGATACTGGGTCAGGATCCCATATATGTAATCAGTTACATGGGCTTAGGAAAGGTAGAGAACTTGGAGAAGGTGATAAAGACATAAGGGTTGGAAATGGTGCAATTGTTGCAGCTAAAACCGTCGGGGAATATCACCTTGTATTACCAACTGGTAATACATTGATTCTGAACGAATGCTATTACATGCCGAACCTGATATGCAATATTATATCGGTTTCTTTACTAAGTAAAGAGGGGTATAATTTTGTATTACAGGATAATGTTATGAACATTTTTCTGAACCAAAGGTTGGATCAGGCACGTTGTGCAATGGCATTTATGTTCTAAATCAATCAACAGTTCTGAGCATAACAAACACACACAAGAGGAAGAGTTCAGAACTGAACGAATCCTTCTTGTGGCATTGTAGACTGGGTCATATCAATGCGACACGACTAGCTAAGTTGTATAAGGATGGATATTTGAAATCGTTCGAATTTTCATCTTATGACACTTGCCAGTCATGTCTCAAAGGCAAGATGATCAAAACTCCGTTTACGGGACACGGAGAAAGAGTTACGGAACTCTTGGGACTAATACATACCGATGTATGCGGTCCCATGTCTACACATGCCAGGGATGGTTCTTCGTACTTCATTACATTCACTGACGATCTCTCAAGATACGGACATGTTTTCTTGATAAAACACAAGTCTGAAGCTTTTGAGAAATTTAGAGAATATAAACAAGAAGTCGAGAACCAAACCGGGAAAAGTATTAAAATCCTTCGATCTGATCGAGTAGGTGAATACTTGAGCAATGAATTCCTGGACTTCCTAAAAGAGAATGAGATTCTCTCTCAGCTGACTCCTCCATATACACTACAGCACAACA
This sequence comes from Agapanthus africanus, assembly GCA_030015575.1. Lineage (NCBI taxonomy): Eukaryota > Viridiplantae > Streptophyta > Magnoliopsida > Asparagales > Amaryllidaceae > Agapanthus > Agapanthus africanus. The sequence continues at coordinate 520,777,188 of JASDDO010000031.1, read as the reverse complement.
GTGTATCAGAACGGAGGAACCGCACCCTATTAGATATGGTGCGCTCTATGATGAGCACAGCTGAGTTACCTATTTCCTTCTGGGGTATGCGCTAGAAACAGCCATACATCTATTGAATATGGCCCCCACCAAATCTGTACCTACCACTCCATATGAGATATGGAAAGGGAAGAGACCATGTCTTAACTATATAAAGATATGGGGTTGTCCAGCCTATGTCAAACGACAAAATCCGGACAAACTCGAGGCACGGTCTGTTCTATGTAAATTTGTAGGATATCCCAAGAATTCATAAGGGTATATCTTCTACCACACTGAGGAACAAAGGGTGTTTGTTTCTCGGCATGCCACCTTTTTAGAAAAGGAATTTCTTGCAAAAAAGATTAGTGGTCATGAGGTAGAACTGGAAGAGGTTCCAGCTACAAAAGCTGCAACAGAAGATCTAGTGGAACCAGAGGATTCCATAGTGCCCGATGAACCCCAGCCACTCCGCTGATCTAGTAGGGTTCCTCACCTACCAGAAAGATACTATAGTTTTCTCATGGATGGTGGGAGCGAGGATTGCATCATGGTTGATGATGACCCAACTAGCTTCGAGCAGGCCATCACGAGTGGGGACTCTGTGAAATGGCTGGATGCAATGCTGTCCGAGATGGAATCCATGTACACCAACAAAGTATGGACTTTGGAAGATGCTCCTGAAGGGGTAAAACCTATTAGGAGCAAGTGAATCTTCAAGAAAAAACTTGGTGTAGATGGGAAAGTGGAGACTTTCAAAGCTATACTTGTTGCAAAGGGTTTTCGTCAAAGACCAGGTGTGGACTATGACGAAACCTTTTCTCCAGTGGTTATGCTTAAATCCATCCGGATCATGCTTTCCATTGATGCATATCATGACTACGAAATCTGGCAAATGGATGTTAAGACCGCCTTTCTAAACGGTGATTTAGAAGAGTGCGTATACATGACTCAGCCAGAGGGCTTCGTAGATAGTGGGAGCAACGGGAAGGTGTGCAAGCTGCTTAAATCCATTTATGGATTAAAGCAAGTATCGCGGAGTTGGAACATCTGCTTTGACGTCGTTATCAAAGAGTTTGATTTCGTCAAAAACGTAGATGAACCTTGTATTTACAAGAAGGTGGCAGAGAGTAAGGTTGTCTTCCTCGTATTGTACATAGACGACATACTCTTGATAGGAAATGACATTCCTATGCTGCAATCGGTCAAGCTCTTCTTATCACAAAGATTCTCAATGAAAGATCTAGGTGATGCCTCCTGCATACTGGGAATTATGATCTATAGAGATAGATCTAAAAGGATATTGGGATTGTCCCAATCCAGGTACATTGACACCATACTAAAGAGGTTTAGTATGGAAGAGTCCAAACGTGGGTTTTTACCCACGATCTCAGGGCTCACTCTCTCCAAAGAGATGTCTCCTAAGACTGATTTGGAGAGAGCTCACATGCAAGGGATACCCTATGCTTCGGCTGTAGGCTCTATCATGTACGCGATGCTATGTACCAGACCCGATGTAGCATACTCACTAAGTGTAGTGAGTAGGTATCAAGCTGATCCTGGAGAGAGTCACTGGACAGCTGTGAAGAGTATTCTCAAGTACTTGCGAAGGACTAAAGAGATGCTCTTGGTGTATGGTAACGGAGAACTCTAAGTGGAGTCCTTTACCGATTCGAGCTTCCAGAGTGATAAAGACGACTCTAAGTCGCACTCGGGATTTATCTTTACCATTTACAGAGGGGCGGTTAGTTGGAAGACTTCCAAGCAGGAAACCATGGCAGACTTGACGATGGAGGCTGAATACATCGCTGCCAACGATGCTGCCAAAGAGGCTGTCTGGATCAAGAAGTTCATTACTGAACTTGGAGTGGTTCCATCCATTGAGCATCCAATACCTTTGTATTGCGATAACAATGGAGCGGTGGCTTTGGCCAAGGAACCCAGGTCCCATCAGCGATCCAGGCATATTCTGAAGCGGTATCACCTGATCCGGAAGATAGTTGATCGCCGGGAGATCGAGGTCAGGAGGGTTGAAACGAAGAACAACACAGCGGATCCACTCACGAAGGCCATTCCCCAGATACAGTTTGAGAGACTCTTCGGGATGCTTGGTATGCGATACTACAGCAGCTGGCCCTAGTGCAAGTGGGAGATTGTTAGTTGTATGTATGCCCTAAAGGCCAGTATTGTACAGATGATGTATATTATATTGGATGTTTGGACATATATAGAGAGGACTTTCTTGCTCGATATGATAGTATGCTATCTGGTTGCTCTTTACTTTAACATGTATACTTGTCTCTTGATACTGTCTTATAGTTACATGTCAGTAAAGCCCTTAGGATGTGTACTTGACTACCTGGACTATGATGCAGATCATACTAGTGGGGACAGAGTAGTCCATAAGTACATCCTTTAATGTTCCTAGTCGTAGGTGTATCGAGACAGGGCATCGATATACCGGTGTAGACTAGCGTATACGCTTCTCGACCCATGAGATGGGCGATGGATGATCCCATATCCATTGGTGTTTGACATCAGAGATGGTATACTGGTGCTCAGTGGAGACTGGGTACACTAGACGGACTCACCGAGAACTCCCAGATGGTATTATACCTCACGTCAAATGGCAGTTCTCTGGTGACACTTGTGCAGGTTAGTCTGTAGACCCGAGATCGTCATAGAGTCTCGTGTGATTCCCACTGTGCTTTGATTTCCACCATACCACGTCCAAGAGGGCGTGCAAAACGGTAGTTTTTGGGTACAGTCCCGAGTCACATGGAGGAAATGAGCGATAGGAGGGGTTTCGTCTCTCCCGGTATTGGGGGTTGATGTTGCGCTGTGCTCAATTGGCCGTAACAGGAAAGTCCCTAGCCAGGGCTGACTTAGAGATTTGCTGGTAAGTGTTACCAGTAGTTTCTCGACCCGTTATGAGCCTCACATCGGCACCACTTATCGGTTATTGTGGTCTGACGATTTCCACCCCTAGACTTGATATGCGACATATCAGACGAGGAGACCGGACTGTACGGGAAGTGTTACCGGCAGGCTTTTACAGGAGTTGGAGCGGGCTTGCTTGCTGATCTTCTGATCGCTCAATACCCGGGTGGCCGTTACATCCAGCTAGTACCGCTGACGGCTTGTGGGTGCTTGATGTGATCATCACCTACTGCCGGCGTATTGACGAGTCTTTAGAGTTCTACACAGAGGTTTTACTGGCTCAGGCAAAACGAAATAGGAGCACGTATGTGATATGTGCGGGACCGAGAATAATGCGTGTATGTGATACCGTATTCTATTCTCGCGACTTTTTGTATCGGTCGGTTATATATGATATAGCCGGGTTATCGAATCAAGTGTTAATTTGATAAGTCGATACAATAGATGTTAGTCGGTTATATGAGATATGACCGGATTATTAAGTCAAGTGTTGATTTAATAATTTAGTGTATAATTGTATGTTAGATATACTAGTTTACATTAACTAACATTTGTTCACTTAAAAGTTTTTCTCACATGAGCACAACTTTGATGTATATATGATATATATTAAAAAGTGTTTTCTTTTTGTATCATGGTTGATGATACACATGACTTGGGTGTATGAGACTTACACCATGCTATTTATTATGTTGGGTTTTAATATTAAAAGTAATTACAAAATTAGTGGAGGATTAGCTAAATGCATGAAGCTTGTGGAAGCTTGTGGATGCATTGACTAAGTCCACTAAGTTTGTTTTTACTATGGATATTTGTTAACCCAACCATAAGGATTAACCATGGTTATGTCTCTACAAGAGTTAGTATATGATACTCACTCACCATGGTTAGCTTTCTCACTTGATCATTATCTTCATCTTTTCTTTTGTTCATCTTCTTCTTCTTTGAGCAAAAGAAAAGCTAGCTAGGGTTTTCAAGTGAGAGCAAAATATTGTGAGAAATAAAATTCTAAAGAGAACCCACTTCCTATTTCTCCATCCTCTACTAGACTAGCACTTTAGTTTAGGGTGTTTGCTTCACTAATTCTCAAGTTAGTGAAGTAGAAGCTTGAGTCAGTATTCCCTCGACGTAGATCATCTTCGGCCTCGAAGACTTCAAGCAAGGACGCATCTTTCGCCTCGTGAAGCCATGCAAGAGCCCGGGAAACCCATGATCGCAGCGAAGGGACTACGACAAGGAGCTTTAGAAGTGAAGGACCGATCTACAAAGGTTGTATTTCGTATTCCCTTAGTAGTAAATGTAGTTTACTAGCTTGTGAAACCCTAATAATCTAGCGACGATCTTGTTTAGGGTTATTTGGCACGGCTAAAATTTTAACTGGGCGTGTTTGATGCGTTGTAGAATCTAGTTAGTGTGCCTAGTAACCCTATAGCATGTAGCAAGTTTCACTTGCCTCGACGGGTCGCGATACGGAAAACGGAACGCTACGCGTCGGCGGGGAAATGTCGCGACGCGCGCACGGTTCACGGAAAGAGCCCAAACGACGAACAGTGGATTCACACGGGTTAGAGGTTCTCGCTGGGTCGTCGGGAAACGTCGTCGGCACCATCGGATTCCGGCTACCAAAGAAAACAGTAAACATAGTGAACATCAAGATGCTACAGGAATGCATGGATTGGAAACAAGGCAAAATGACAGAGATCGAAGGATATTGAGGAAGGAACTTATGCACTGGATTGTAGAGGGATGGCTGCATCGTCAGTGAAGGTCGGCGGCGCTCCGGTGAGGGTGTAGGTGCTCGGGTAAGAGGTTAGGGTTGCGTTAGGGTTTTGTGTTTGGTGGGGTTACGTTGCAGGGTTTGGTGCTCGGGAAAGAGCAGAGGAAAGGAGCGGAGGGAGAAGGAGGTGGCGACGATGAGAAGAGGGAGTCGGCGGCGACGAGATGGAGTGTTGGGTTACGGCCGCAATGGGTTTTCTGTTTGCAGGGTTTCTTTTGAGGGAGGAAGAAGGAGAAGAGGTGATGGATATGAGGTGACGAGGAAACGCAGAGGGTGTCGACGAGGAAAATAGGGTTAGGGTGAAGGAGGCGATGAAGAATTGGGTTCGTGGAGACGAGGGTGCGAGGCTGTTAAAGAAAGAAGAAGAAGAAGAAACGTAGAGGGAGGTGACGGGATCCACGCGGGGGTGACGAGATTCGAAGAGTGTACAGTGATCGCGAGATCTGAGAGAATGGGCGCGAGAGGAGAGAGAAAGAGAAGGGAGAGAGAGAGAGAGAGCTGCGGAGGAGAGAGAAGAAGAAAGAGAAAGAAAGAGGGAGAGAGAGGCGTCTGCGCTTGTGGGGCCAGGGAAGAAAAGAAAGGGTTTTGATTGGTTGGGAATAAAATTTGGTTTAGGGATTAAAAATTTAGAAAGATTACCTGGTGTTTGATTGGTTAGGGAAAAATTATGAAAAGATTCCTAAACAAAATTTAAAGAATTCTTAAGCTGAAAGATTTCTACCCACGTACTAATTTATGCTGATAGAAAATAAATTAAGGAAATTAAATATTTAAACAAACAGAATTGTCGGGATACAAAATAATTCAGAATTGCGCCCGAGTCGGATCCAAAATTTGAATTTGAAATATGAAATTTATTGGCAGGTTCCAAAAATTAAAATGAAGGATTTTATAATTAAAAAGCATACCCACAAGCATGGACGCACGTACGTGCGCGTAGCCGTCCAAACACGTCTGTTTCACTGAACGGGACGAGAACACGATGCAAGGACGCCCACAGGGTTAGGGGTGTCAAGCGGGCCATGTCAATTATTTTTAATTTATTTTCGATGACTTAAATTGTTATATGCAAGAATATGAATTGTCGGGGTAAATTATAACTAGTAACAGCCAAAGCATGATAAATGAAATAAATACCACACACTACACATACGGTAACTGAAGTTTGTAGAACTGGACTCGGTTGTTACAGTTACGAATGGTTTTGGCGAAACCGTGAATGTAGTAAACTTGATATGACCGAAGGAACCTGTTATCTTTTAAAAGGAGTGGCTTAAGCTCCGCAATTTTTAAAAAAATATCTTCTGTTTTAAAATAACCGAGTGGTTTCTTTTAAACTGTTCCAACGATTCAATTTTGGTTTATTTTCTTTGCATTAATATAATGCGTCCCATCAATTAACTTATCATTGCAGAAAACAACGAAAATACAACGTCCACTTATGCCATCCGCATTCGCCACTGGGTCCCGTCATTCACCCGTTAGGTTACTTAACTAACGACAGAGCGGGGGCTGGGCTAGCACGGGTGTAAAACATAAGTGACGCCTAATAGCTATCATATATAGATATTGTACATTCGTCAGATGCAATAATAGGCATTCCAGATCACAGATGAACATTTTGGATTTTCTACGAATCCGCATTCCTCTTGAGCCTACAAAGAAAGACGGATTACACAGTCGCGATGAATAGCCAAAACCCCACCCTAAACCCCTACGGGTACGGCAAACTACCCGCCAAGTACCCGAAGTGAAGCGGTCTCCCTCAACAATGTGAGTAGACCACTAAACACTTCAAAGTACCCGGTAGTTTGTGCACCCCATCTTGGGTCTATCCTAGGAGCAGAAAACAGTAAATGAAATAATACAACGGTGGCTACAACCTCAGCCCGGATGTGCCCCGCAAAAGAATATTAGAACAATTTACAAATTACATTTGAATGAAAGAAACACTCGTCTCACATCCCCGGCTATCCATTCACGACAATCCAACAAGTCCACAAACACAAACCAGTAAAAACCATTACAGAAATGTGCAACCCCCTGCTAACCGACATACTAGCAGTTAGGGGAGGTTTACGAACACATTAAACACATCACAGATATAATCAAGTTAGCCAAACATCTTAAAATTTCGATCAAGCAAACACAAATGATTCTACTCCAAATAATTCTCTGTGCACCTGAAACCTGAGCAGAAACAAAACATCCCAGAAAGAACAAAATCAACACAGAAGAGTTACTGGGGAAATTTGGGCTAACTCGGCTTCAACTCGGCCGCGGATCCACGGCGGATCGCTTTGGATCGGCCGCGGTTCCGCGGCGGTTTGTCCGAGTTATGATCCCAAATTTCTCCAGTAATCTTATAATTCCCTGCTTGTATTTTTAATGGTCCCTAAAAAATTTTTAGACCATGTTTTAAAAACGACAGAAACTAAGTCAAAATGATGTTTTTTCGGGTTCGTTTTGCGATCGAATTTCTAACAACTTTGCTAATAAGTTAGTTATGGTTTAGCGAGGCTCTGATACCACTGTAAGTCGACGTTAGACACCCCACATGATGTGGGGAGGCGGAATAGGTAAAACAATCATTTTGTTTAAACTAACATCGACTAACTTTACGGATCTTTGCTAAACCCTAACTAACAACAACATAGAAGTGATTAGCTACTATGAAAGATGATTATACCTAATGAATCAATTCCTTCTTGTTCTCGTAGACCACCTCCTCGTCGGCCTCCTCGTTGTGATAGAAGATCCACCCAAGAGCTACTTCTCCAAGCTTTAACCTCTCACTTGAGGTAACTAGGTGACTATGAGTGCTAATCAAAGCAACCTAGAGGATATAGAAGAGGATTAGGGATCTATTAGTCTTGCTAACCCTTCGATCTCAACACATGAGAGGTTAGGGTTAGGGTTGAAGAGAGAGAGCTTGAGGAGAGAGAATGTGAAAGTAATTATCAAATGGAAATTAACTCATATGTGTATATATATCATGAAGCATAAAATATCTTGCACAAAATAGCTTTACACAAATATCTTCATGCTTCATTTAATACAAATGAATCATCTAATGAGTCATTAAAACCATTAATGCTTCATTAACTCACTTGATGAATCATCTCCATGAGTCACAAAACCATTTAATGTATATAACACCTAAGCTCTCCACCTCATCAAACTTCTAGAAGCTTCTCTAGTAATTACAAGAACGCCCCTCCTATCCGTGAAAACACGGAAATACTGAGACTGTATAAATCCAATAATCCAATACTAGAATCTGGCTTAAACCAAAGCCTGCTAGTATAAACTGTCCGAACATCGTACGTGCATAAATGCACGTGCGTGTCCGAACCCTGTCGTAAAACCAAACGACCTCTATATCGTTTCGCCCGAAGTAGGGAAACTCTCTGTGTGGGACTCTAAAAACTCGACACTACGCCAGCAGTGGGTTTAACCACAGACCGCAAGCGGCACTAGCTGTACGTAACGGTCCCCAGGTATATGTTGATAAGAAGGCCGATGAGGAAACCCATCCGAACTCCTACTGAGCCTGATGTGACAATCTCCGTATAGTCCGGTCTGTTCGTCTAAGACTATCGCATATCGGGCCTAAGGGGGCAAGCGTCAGTCCCCTATAAGCGGTATAAGTCGTGTCGGAGTGAAGCCCATTACACTTTGAGAAGCTACTGGAAATCCTACCAGTAAATCTCGCTTGCTCTGACCAGGGACTTTGTGTAATGGCTTTCCAAACACAGCGCAATATCAACTCCCAATACCGGGAGAGACGAATCCTATCTAACCGCCACTGCCTCCAAGTGCTTCGGGACTGCACCCAACTGCTACCTGTTTGCACGACTCCTTTGAGCCGTGGTAGGGTAGGAATCTAAGAACAGTGGGAACACACTCGAGATGAAGCAGCAGTATCAAGTCTGCAGACTATGCTGTACTCATGTCACCTGGGAACTGTTAACTGACGACGGGTATAATACCAACCAACAGTTCCCTGCGAGTCCTGTCCGGTGTACCCGTAACCCAACGAGCATCTGTATACTATTTCCAGTACAACGTACTGATGACTGTGGGACAGACCATCTCCCTAACTGGGATGAGAAGCATACACACTAGTCTACTCCGGAGTATCGATGCCATGTCTCGATAATCGTATGACTAGGGGCCTGAAAAAGGATGTGCTTGTAGACTACCCAGCCCCCACTAGTGTGACTGCCATCACAACGCTGGTTGTCAATCAAGATCCTAAGGACTCTATCAATATGTATTCTCGATATGCTAACATATACACATATTAAAATAGAAATAAACCAAGTAGCATACTACCATGTTTAGCAAGACTGTTAATATAACTGTGAATATCCCAAGCTTCCATTAAGTAATATACAAGCTAGTATGATACAATAATGGCCCCTAGGGCATATACACTAACAGTCTGTTGCCGGCGTGGGGTGCCGGGCCTCGCAGGAGCCCTACTGGCCCTCTGTCGTCATGACCATAGCTCTTGATGGGCCTTGGTTTCCTTCGGCGGGGTCCGCGAGGCGGTGGCCGGTGGAGGGGCCGATGACATTCGGTTGAGGTTCCCCTTCGCCTTCGCTGAGGGGAAGGTGGTGGCTGGTATCCGGATTTTCAGGGCGATTACTTGCCATGGTGTAACAACCCTAATTTTCTTATACACTTTTTTCTATACAAATTTTTTTCAAAATTTTTTTTAAATCCATAAAGGGGTATTTATTGCCTGAGCACAAGACTTAAGTAATTGATTAGCAATTTAATTACAAGAAGAAGGTTGTAGCTCATTGGTAATACCTTGCATTGCTGAACCAAGACACCAAAGTTCAAATCCCATACCCCACATTATTTTTTAGATTATTTTTCTTTTAAATTTCTTGGAATCCCAACAGTCCACAGGCCATAACTCCCAAAAGTTGAACTGAACCCTAAAATCTAAAAATACCAGGAGCTACGTCTGAAGACCCCCCACCCAACGACACCCCGACTCGGCCGGACTCGGCCGGACAGCCGAGTCGTCAAAATGAAATTTGTGGCTTTTGGCATTCCTTAACCCCCCGCATACACCATTTTATTAGATCGGTTCCCGAATCTTAAATACACCCTATTTACTACAAATTTTAATGTTTTTTCTTTAATTTTTATAATTTTTTAAAAATAAAAACCTTTCACCTATCCTATCCTATAAATACACCCCCTGCCCTCTACCCTCTCATCCTAAAACCCTAGGTTTACTCTCTCAAATTTTTTCCAAGAAGGGTGTACTTTGAAATCAAGTTCACGGCGAAGCTCTGACGGAATTCCGGCGACGTTTTTTGAAACAACCGGCGACGAAGTAACGCCTCGGCAACTCATCCAGTTCCCCTATACTCTTTAGTATAGATCGAAACCCGTAAGTCCCATTCTATCTCCTTATCTATTTCTCAAAAATACGATATTACGAAACCCGACGGAATCGGAACAAATCCGATTTCCGATTCGGTTTTTTATAAAATTTCACTTCTAATCAATTCATTCATGCCTAAATACCTTTATTTTGATTATTAAACTTGTAAAAATCAATTTGAACAAGTTTTCTCACATGAAATGATAACCTTTCCAATTTACCGTATTTTTTTCACTTTAATACCATCATGTTTCAATTTCACATTTAACCCCTTAACTTGCTATACATTTAAAGTAGAACACGAGGTAACGACCTACCTCCACACACACGCAAATGCAACCCTAAAACGATATCATCAAAACTTAGAATACGATAAAACTAAACTTTCATTAAAATACCATATTCTTAATAAAACCATTCTTGAAAGTTTTAGATTTGATACAATGTTAAATAAATACTTCTTATTAGGAAAATACGATAAGTTGTGGATATCGATCGTTTATCTAAACCTGACTTTGTGGTGTCTAGGCTAGGCAAGTGAGCTTAGGTAACTTTAAAAGGCCCGCCTCACGATTCGTGAGCGGATCCCTCCTTCCTCAATTGTACTTACCTGGTCACAATTGGCGGTGAAGAGGCGATTTGAGGCTTCTAACGACTTGTCGTTTAGACCATTTAGAAATAGGCTAGTTGGCTTAGGAAACCCTAGAATCTAAAATACGGAAAACTACACTTTGCAAATAAATACCTTTTTACTTTATAAAACTGTTTTCTAAAGGATTAGTATTTTACAAATCTTTGCAAAGCGCCGCTACAACCCACCCTTGGGGAACCCGTTAGGGATAGTACGGTTTATCGTGCACCCTCGGGCTAGTAGTGCGAGATTCAGACCTCCGCAAGGAGCATTCGGTCTCGAAAGGTTTAAAATACGACATTTTAAGAAAATGAGATTTTTGGAATATAAAATATTTAATAAAATTATTTTTGTACAAACATATGTATATTTATCATTTAAATACCTAATTTATTATAATATAAATTTTCCACCTTTTTCTAAAAATCGCAAGAATATATTTTACACTAAAATACCATGAACTTCAAATAATCAATATTACAGATAAATACCCTTATTTATAAAACTATGACATTTTCACTAGAAATGTCACAACATAAAATCCACCTTCATTACATCTCTAAAGACAAATAATAAATACTTGAGGTGTATTTTGAAAAGTATATAAAGGTATTTTTACATAAAACCCGCTCAAGTTTTATAAATTACTCTAAGGACCCTAGCAGTTAAAAGACTTCGTTTCATATTTTTGATTGTCTGACTCAGGTTTGAGTCTGATTAATCTGACTTGAATATGATTCAAGTCAATCCATAATATACAAGTTTCCAATTCAAAATGAATACATGAATCCATGAATACAATTATCAATTTATACAACTTGACCGAACCGAACCATGGATATATATATATATATATTCCTTTTACATGATTCTCAGTATTCCATTTACATGACTCTACGGTTATAACCATTTCCTGATATCATGGTTTCGGTCAGTCAGTCAATCAATTTTACAATCAATACAATTTACAAGATAACAATACAAACAAGATATCGCGGGGTTTAAGGGGTAGATTGGTACGGAAGGTGTTAAAGATGGCACGATGTGGTCAGATTTAATACACCTAACATGAATCCAATTGCCGTTGTTTCGGGCCTTCTAACGGAGCTTTGTACTAAACGTGCCTCTGGTCTCTGGCATATAGAGACTCCTCTCGTATACACTGGCATTCTTCTGTACCAAGCTACAAACAGCAGCGTTAATACGACATTACAACAATATAATACAACATTAAAAACTACTCTCTCTCTCTCCTACTCTTTGTCTATTTCTCCCCTATCTTTGGGACTTACCGAGCGATCTGTTCGCTGACGACATTCTATTTCTTTCTTCTTTGAATGACGTCAGGTGGTTTGGACCCGGCGGAGATCGAGCCATCTCAAGAAGACTTGGAGCAGTTTGCCGAAGACCCTGCACTTTAGTTTCATTGTACACTTTTCCTTTCTGAATTTTTCATTTCCTGTTATGCCACTATTTAGGCATATTTATTTTCAGTTGTATTTCCTTTTCATGCATTGTACAAAAGAATGTTAATAAATAAAAGTTGATGTTCTCTTTTATTTCTTGTCTCTTGTGTATTTATTGCTTAGACACGCTTAGCGTATTTGCTTCTGAGTAAATACGTAGTGGGCCTCGTCGCGTCCCCTTCGCCGTACACTGGGAAGCGGGGCGTGACACATGGGGAAGGAGATCGGAAGGCCAACTTTGTTTTTGTGGAGTTTTCGTTTCCCACAGACGGCGCCAACTGATGGAGGTCCTTTTCGGGTCTCCTTCAGATGTTGTCTTCCGTCGATCTCCCGGTGGATTCTGGTGGGGAACCCCTGTTATGTGTGGGTTTTAATGGGTTTTGAGGAGATTGGTGATTTGAGGAGTTTAGCGCCGAGTACCTGCAAGGAAGTCCCGGGATGGTTTGGTACCACCGAGGACCCTCCGACGATCAAGTTAGTACTAGATCCGAGCAACGTAACGGCTAAGGGGAGTAAAAATGGCTTACCTGACCCTTCCATGATGGGGGTTTATATAGTGGTGGAGGGGCGCAACAGCAGACGCGAGAATCTCGCCGGCAGTTACGCTCCCGACGTCATGTCCGTGTAGAGAGCGGATCGCCCATTAATGGGGATCGTGGAGGCATGGAACGTGGATGTTGCTGGCGGAGAATCCGCGCATGGCGAGATTCGCGGAGCAGCGGTTACGCCTGTGAGCGGTGGAGCTGGTCGGAGGACCGAGGAAGACGGCCTCGGCCGGAGGGCTCGGAGACGAGCGAGAAGGCCGAGGAGATTTGGTCTTGTGGCAGCTCAGGGCGAGCTGAGGGGCCGAGAAGGGCGAGCTGAGGGGCCGAGGAGGGCGAGCAGGGAGTCCCGAGGTGGGATAGCTTGTGATTGCAGGTCGGGTACAGGGAGGCGTGGTTGGCCTCTGTGGGCCCTTTCTTCCGAGTTATGGGACCTGCCATCCGCCACGTGTCCTGATCTTAGGGGTCGCCAATATTGAGCATCATCAATATTTTATTGAAAACCCATGATAGCATTTTATATTCCAGTGTAATGTACCTTTCTTAGATTCCAGCATTGCATATAATAATTTCGCTACGTCTAAGTACATAAAATACTACTCACGAATGATTTAGACTTGCATGACATTTTAATTTTGAAATTCCCTAAATTCGGCTCTCTCTTTTTTTCCTTTTATATAAAGGATGAGATCTTCACCGAGCTTCGTCCATGAGAGAAGCCGAAACAACACAACCACACAACGGTCCCCTTGAGGTAGGAAATGATGGGCTACTGACACCATTTATAAGACGCACCTATAAAACTTGTCGGGGGCCATTATGTAATTAACTTGTGAAGTTTTGTGGATTAAAATGCAAAATTTCCGCCGCGCTTGCTTTTATAACCTCCCACCCCATGTCACTTTTCTTATCTCTGCCATTGGAATGGCTCCAGCATCAAAGCTGTATCTTTTCTCCTACAACTCCCTTCAATTTTTTGGATGGTACCCTCTCTCTCTCTCTCTCTCTCTCTCTCTCTTCCAAATTCTAACATGGGTATTTTCTCTCGCTAGGTCCCTTGCCCTCTGCAAGATTTCGCGCAATCTCCTCACCACCCAATCAGTCAATGGAGCCTACGCCTCTGCTGGAGATCTCATCTGTAACCCTTTTCATATTTCTTTTTGATTCCTTTATATATTGTTTTCTTGCAGTTGATTATTTTTGTTGGTTGTTAAGGTTTGCTGCAAACTGTTGCATTTTTGGAAGTCCTGCATGCAGCCATTGGTGAGTTTTTCTTTCAGCCTTTTTCCTAACCTTGCTCAATTTTGTTGATGTTATGCTATGATTGTATTGAATTGTGTTGGGGTGCATTGATAGGATTGGTTCCTAGTGGGGTGTTGCTTGCTTTGATGCAATGGGGAGGGAGGACTCACTTCTTGCTTGCAATTGTTCGACAAATTGCCGAGGTGAGAGATATTTCTATATTCTCGGAATTTTAGTGCATTAGCTTCCATTTATGTTATATCTATTAAAAATTTATCGCTTAAGTAAGCTAGTCCTAAATCTTCAAGAGTATATAAAAGAAGAGGAATGAACATTGCTCAATCAATTGAATTGCAGTTAACATAAATTGTTGTAATCGACAAGAATCATATCAATTTCCCGCGTATGCCTTAAGCCACCGTGCTATGATACCACTTGTTAGGGAAAAACTGAACATGCATGCAAAACGAATGGTCCTTAATAGAAGACAAACACCAGGAATTTTAACGTGGTCTGACCAAACTCGGCCTATATTTATGAGGCAAACATGACGATTCCTTTACCAAGAAGACGAATTCAACTTACCAATTTACACCACTCAATCTCCCTCAAGCCCTCATCTCCCCTCTCTTACATCACATTAAGAGGTGTGAATTACAACCCTTATAACTTTGGAGACTACATCTTATGTATCTCTTTCTAGTTTTTCCAATTTTCTGGATGAAAGCACCTCTTTATTTATACTATAGAATAAGTCCTACTTCCAATAAAGAATTCGTCTCTTAGTTAAATTAGGACCACTTTGTCTTATGTAAATAAGGCTTTTCCTTTATCTAATAGGATCCAATCCTTTATTTAATTTTAAATTCTCACCGTAATATAAATAATCTTTTATATTCTATCCATAAAATCTACTAATTCAAATTTAAACTCAATATCAACAATGTACACCTTACTTTAAATATTAAATTTTGTTTGGGTGTGATCTCGTCATAGTTATCTAGTAGTAACTCCACACTAACAAATTAAATCTAGCCCAACTGGCCTAAATCCACACCGGAATTTCTTGTCATCCATGAACGACACTTAAGTGCTCAACTAGACACAATGCATAACGCCAACAAATGAATTGGCAACGAGTAAATCATAACAATTTATGAAATTCAACTTATGAATTGAAAAGATATGTTTTACAAAACCACTTAAAGGTTCGGGCATTTGGCAGAAAACTATCGAAAAGTTTGTAATCTCAAGAAAACTACCCTGGCTAACGGTGCCACGTCAGCACAATCAATCTGGTTGCCATGCCATCAAAAAATTTATCCCCAAAATGCCCTCTTCTTCATCCTCCTCACTCTAACCCTAACCTAACTCTAGCCGTCACTATCCTCCGCCGCCGTCTGGCCCTCGCCTAGCCTCTTCATCATCATTCAAATGCTAACTCTAAACCTAGTTGCCATTGCCCTCTGCCATCGTTGTCGTCTTGTCGTCGTTGATGTCGCGCCCTCACCTAGCCTCTTCATTGTCTTCATCATCTTCACCTGCATCTTCATCGTCATCCTCCTACAAATCCAAACCCTACCTAGACGACACTTCCCTCTTCCGTTGCCTCAGCCGCCACGGTCCTAGCCTCTCCATCTTCATTGTCATCTCCATCATCCTAGCCCAAACCTTAACCCTAGCCACCACTGCCCTTTTCCGCGGCCGTCGCTGGCGTCTCGCAGTCGCTATTGCTACCCCATGCCATTAAATATTTACTCAATAATTAATAGCTATGTAAACTGTTAATAAAATAATCACTAAATATTTAATCGTTGACCGTTAATCAGGGTAGGTTTTTTGAGATTATAAATTTTTGGATACTATTCTACCAAACGCTCATAACATTTAGGCAGTTTGTGAAAATAAGGCCTAAATTATCTTTATTTTAGAATGTAAAATATGTATGACACTGCAATATTGCACCATAACCCCAAAGTTATGATGCTGGATGAAAGAAATATTCTTTTTCACACAACTCCACGGGTTGGGCGGCCTTTTTTTGGCCATCGGTATCTTTTAATGCCCTATTTTAATGCACACTGAACAGTATTTGAAAAGCCAGTTGCTTTGATATTCTTCCCTTCTATTGCACCACAACTCCGAAGTTATATGAGTGTTGAGAAATATATTGTTATATTCTATAAGAGTAGAGATGCCACCTGATGATGTTCATTGATTTTCTCATATAGTTTTACCTTCATTTCAGCTCTTATCCAAGTTTGCAAAATTGAATATGCACCAGAGAAAAGTTCATTTAAGTTTTGTATTTGCAGGTGCAAGAACTCCCTTCTGTATTCATAACCTTTATGGCATGGAGTATCTCTGAGGTATGCTGTATTCTTTGCATGTTTCTGTCATTTCTTTTCTCTACCCCTAGCTTTATAATTTTGAACTTGAACCAAATGCTAGTGGTCAATTACATAATGGGACTAATTGAAAGTACAATGCTGAAAGTACAATGCAATTAGTCTCTTATTGTCAGGTCAACGGCTTATCAATTGGGAAGAAATGAGCAATTAAAACTACAGATCTCCAACTGATTAATGGTAGCGTAATGCTAGTATTATTTATCAAGTAGTTTCAAATTGTGAATTTTCTTTTTGAGAATTAATAAGGTCGAAACTGCCATCTTATCCACATTAATTGGAGAAATATCCTCAAAATTGATCGGTTGAATCTGAATTGTGTCCCACCATTTGATGCAGGACGGTATGGAAGGAACCATATATGAGACGCGGGATGATGCAACACATATATTATAGATATAAGTTAAACCAGATGCAAACCACACAACATTTGATATTGTGATTATAAATAATTTAAGCTATTAACTAAATAATTACAATTGAATATCATAGTTTAAAGCAATGTATTTAATGTAAATAATCAATAAGCCCAAGAGTGCAAATCAAGTAAATGATCTAAGTAGGGACCACCATATATTTTGATAACTCAGAGTCAAATAATGTTGATGAGAATTCCAAGAAGCGAACGGTCTCTTTTTTGCAACCGAAATCAGTAGCCACTTTGAATGGTCCACATACTTAAATCAGAGAACAGACTATACCAGTTTTACCTCGGTGTACCTTCAATTTATACCGACCTGAATTAGTTCAGAATTTGTTTATCATAATATAATCAGATCCAAGGAGAGGTTTTGCAAGCTGTTCTTCTTTGGATCTTCTGTTCAGGGATAAGGGACTAGGCTGAATAGCAACAATCACTGCTGTACAAAGCTGAAATTGATCTAGAATGACCTGGACTTCCTGCAATTCTTTGTATCTGAAGCAGAGCTAAACAGCGTTTAGGCCCAAACAGATCAGTTCTACACTGAAATAGGAGCTGTTTTAGTTCAGAGTTGAGGCAAAATCAAAGGTTTAGTCGTTGAATTGTGGAGATGTAGATGATGATGATGATGATGATGATGATGGGAAAGCTCGGGAAACTTCTTGATCGCAGCCGATGGCCTCTAAAACGCTCAAAAGAGGTTCAGAGTTAAGCAGACAAAGCCTAACCAACTCAAAATTTCATTTAATAAGTTCTGCCTTTCCCATTACAACTTAAGCCTTCATATAAGCTTCCTTGTTCGTTCAACTTCTCAACAATCAAAATGCAAAAAACATTTTTAAAGCTACCACATGTCAAACTTATTGTAGATTGGTTGGTGAAACAGTATCAATTGTGCAAGCTCCTCTTCCCCTAAATTGCAATGATTAATATTTTTACTTGCAAGTGAGTTTGCATAGACTTAAGCGCATTTTACCAAAGTTACTCTGAAAGATAATTTGGTTTGATATAGGGAACTGCATTCATCTCTGAGGTATAAATAAGCCAACAGAGCCACATGGAATCAAATTCTCAGAGAAGATTACGCATAAATATCCAAAAAATGTTGGATGCTTGGGTCCTGTAAATACATTGTGCCTGGCAATAAAAATTACAAAATGGGTCAATGATATTTCATACGAGACAAAGAGTAATTTTTCACTCTCCGTGAAATCTTAATACTCTGGGCCCTTGATATAGATTAAAATAGTTCCATGTCTTAAAAGTTTAAACTCATATCCTTAAGTTCATATGTCTGGCCTGCACCATCTGCATAAAACATGCACGCGACTCTTGGTCATATAAAATTATTCTCCAGTTCGTTTTGTCAATATCTTCACCAAATTAAAGTGACAACTTCCTTTTCTCTTTCTCCTTTGATGCAGGTAATAAGATATTCACATTATGCTATGAGTAGCATAGGACTTTGTCCATCATGGCTCAGTTATCTCAGGTAATTTGATGCATTGGAAAGGCGGGGGGGGGGGGGGGATAAGAAAAGAGAATTTCCATTTTATTTATATGAATGTCAATATTGGTCTTTTATATCTGCTTTTGACTAGAGTGCCATATGCAGTTTCTTCTTTTTCAAGTTTCCTAATGCAGTACAATATAATCCAAGCGCTACATGTTTCTAGACAAATAGGTTGTGTAAATGTATAACGTCACTGGTAGGCTATTCCTATTTTCACATCGCACATGGTAGCATTATGAATAGGTGTTCGTTATGATTCTTGATTTACTTATAAAACCCTACTCCTATCAAATTTGCAATGAAACTATAATTAGGTGAATAAGCCTTTTCCTTTGGGAGAGAAATGACAGGGTGAAGATATTGATGAGGATTAGAAAATAAAATCTCCTTTTGCTTTCATTCTCTATCATTTTAGTGAATCTCTTGTTCCCTGTAGAGTAGGACAGTTTTGACTGATATACTTTTATTCACGCGCTAAATTGAGGTTAGGTAGGTGCTAATACTTTTGCGAATTTGCATTCTTTTGCTATTATTTCTTCGAAGGCCGGCCATAATCAGATAGAGTTGAATCAGACCAGGGTGAAAGTAGGTCCAATTCTAGCACTGAATCCTAATCTCATACATGAAGCTGACACTTACAGTTGAAATATTCAAGCAACTAGGCTAATGCTATTAAGAATAAGCCATGCTAAAGGATTGAGCATCGCACAAAACACACGAACCATATCCTATAGAAATTTTTACTGCAGTTAGAGCCTTCCAAATTTTATAGCAAAATCTTTAAAATTCATGCTTAAGAGATCGATACATTACATGGTCATCCATAGGAGCCTCCCACTTCTAATTCCCTTGGCCCTCCCTATAAATCCATCTTCCGAAACTTTGTTCGACACAGCTCTCTCTCTCTCTCTCAAAAAAAAAAAAATAATTAATTATTTTGTGGGCAAGCTGGGATGCTACAGACTAATTTTTTGCTGAGTGAGTTGGGATCAGATTTTGATCCTTAAGGCAATGCTAGTGCTGTTTAAGAAACTTTATCTTGAGGATCAGATTTCATCCCAACCCTCCCATTCAAAAGACAAAAAAAGAAGATTAAATGGGAGATTTATCGATCATGTGACATATTGGGCTCAAATTTAGTTATTGATTAATTCCTTTTATTTGTGCACTGATCTACCAGACAATTTGTGTACAAATATACCAAGTTTCTTCTGGCTCTCCAGTATTTTCATTTTGTCTTTTATAGCATGTATTAACAAATTGTGGTTATGTTCTATTTTGAAGTGTCAAAAATATCCATTGCCATTAGATATTCATATATAACAAATTTGAAATTAAAATTTTCTAAACTTTAAATCGTATCCAAATACCGCCAAACTTGTTCGAAATCAAGCCATAGTTTTTTTCTCAAATTAATGATGATGCTAACCGAGGCCTCAACTTCGTTGGTGTGGTGCTTTATTATGCTGTGGTAATTTTTAATTCATAAGGTGATCAAATTTGAAGACTAAAGAGATTTCTAGATTTTTACTGGGTTTGGATGATAAATACCTATCATTTATGTACAACGCCTAACAAATGCCAAAAATTCATGCGTCATGAAGAAATGAGATGAAGCAAGTGTAGTATAAAATAAAATAAAAATATATCTAATTTTGCATGTTGGATCCAATGAATTCGTTGAACTTTTTAGATCTTATTTTGTATATGGATTTATGGTTCATGTCATAGAATGTGACAAAGTTTGTTGTTGTTGTTGTTGTTGTTGTTGTTGTTGTTTTGTATATGGATTTATGATGTCTTGAGAAATTGAGACTTGAAGGTATCTTGAAGTCCATTTTAGCGCTACATGTCCAACACAGCATTTGGGATTTATGATGTTGTCAACTCCTATAAAAGAATTGAGCCTTATGTTCATAGCGAGCGATAGCCTGATGTTGTCAACTCATATCATTGATTTATAGTTTCTCTTGAACTAATAATATGCCAACCTCAGCTGGGAATTAAGTTCTTTCCCTTATAGGATGAATTTGGTGGAGCTTCAATTTCTACATATTTTGTCTTAATGATATATATTTAAATTAAACAAGAGTAATGACATTCTGAATTAACGTTGTTTGAAGTATTATATGTTATCTCGATATACATTGTTATCTCACAACCTAACAACTTAAGGTTTCGGGTAAAGAGAAAACAGAGTATAAAGTGGCATGGTAGAAAGTTTTCTACATTAGCGGATTGAAAAGACAACCATTCGTCGATTTTCTCGACGATCGGCATTGACCATCTTAATCATCATATCCTCAAATATGTATACATCAATTTTCACGTGGATTGGATACGCCGGATGATTGCAAAATTAGCGGTTTTCCGTCAATAAAACATTTTACGATTCTACATGAATGGGTAAAGAGTATCCTAACGACATGAAAATTAATGTACCCATAGTTTAGGACATGGAGATCAATATGCCAGTGCCGATCTTCAAAAAAGTCAATGGATGGTTTCAAGTCGCCAACGTAGGAAATTTCTTACTATGCCATTTTATACTCCGCATCCTCTTGGGTAAATCGGATCTTGACATATTTCGATAAATCATCCTATCATTATTGGTTATCTTTCTTGCTTTTAGCCATGGTTTCAAAAATACATATACACAAATGAATAAACTAGTGGATTTTTTTAATGTTTTCTAATCCTCCACCCCCCACCCCGCCCCCCACAACACTAGGTACACTGCTTTTATTCTCCTGTACCCTACTGGTGTAGCTCCTGGGGAAAGTAAGTGCAGTGTGGTTGATGTTTATAACTTTTTTTTGACTAAGAAAGTGAGATAGTCGATCTCCCCTCTGAATTACTAATTCCATGCAGTGTGGTTGATGTACCAAGCACTTCCATTTATGAAGGAGAGAGATCTCTACTCCGAATTTTTCGATAAGCTCCCGTTCAGCTATTACTCATTTGTTGTGGTATGCTACTGTTCTGAACATATCTGTATTTATTTCGATTAGTTTCTTGCGGAATTTTGACACCCGTTTTTATCGTCCCAGGCTGTGCTCGTGTGCTACCCATTTCTATGGTTAAAACTGTATCTGCATTTATTCAAGCAACGAAGATCAAAGCTGGGAAATCATCAGAGAAAGAAGAGACTTTAGGATTTGCTTGATTCAAGTTTGTTCGGTGCAGAGTGGTATTCTGCCTAAAGATTTGGCTCTGATTTTATGTAATTGTGTGTCAAATAAATGTATGCTCAAATGTTTTATTGTCAACCAAATATGGATTTAGATGATTTTATGTGATTGATTGTTAATTATATCATTATATGTACTCTTGTTATCTGTGTAATGCGCTACGATGTTAATTATGGTATATGTTGTGATATGTTTATGAGTTAATCGTAGGAAACTACCTCATCTCTGTACATTGAAACTTTAATTTTTATTTCCATTTTTTAAAAATTATCCCTGATTTTCTGTCACTTATGTCAATTTTCACTGATGTTGCATATTGAAAACTTCCATCAACCTGCCTTATGGCGAAAGCTAGGGAGTTTCCTGCAACTTTTATATGAAAAAGACGACAGAATTGGAGCATAAAATAGAATTACTTGAAGCACTGCACTGGGAGAAATAACAAAGCTACATTATTCACTGGCTACAAAATGATAGAAAAGAGGGACTAAAGTGAAAGATTTTAAAAAAAATACCCTTATAAAAATGGAAATAAAATCTAGAAAAACAACAAACAGCAATTTCTCTTGGTTAATTATAATCTGTAGTAGGAAGGCGCTCATGGGTGCTCTCGGTGATAAAGAAGGCGTCATAAACCAAAGCAGCCAATGCAGCACCAAGCATGGGCCCGGCCCAATAAACCCAATGCCCGGCCCAATTCCAACTCACCATGGCAGGCCCAAATGCCACTGCCGGGTTCATGGAGGCCCCATCAAATGCCCCACCCACCAAAATGTTGGCCCCGACGATGAACCCGATCGCCAACGGTGCAACAATTCCGATATTACCCTTATTCCGGTCGACAGACGTGGCGTACACGGTGTACACCAGGCCGAATGTCATCACGACCTCCAATACCAGGGCGTTGGTGGTGGTCACGTCAGTCGAGAGCGAGAACGCCTCGATCTCCTGCTCCACCAATACAAACCATCACATATACGGTGTCCAAGAATTAAGATAAATTACGGAATCATAAGCTATGCATTGAGGTTTAGTTTACCATTCCGCCTGTTGCGGATTTGAGGAGGACGCAGGCGACGACGGATCCAAGGAGCTGGGCTATCCAGTACAATATTGCGCGTAGTAGGGTTATGTTCCCGCAGACGAAGGCGCCGAAAGTTACCGCAGGGTTGACGTGTCCGCCCGAGATGTTAGCACCGACGGATACGGCCACGAACAGCGCGAAAGCGTGTGCTAGAGCGGCCGCTATCAGGCCCGAAGCATTCGGCGGACCTCCGAATGTGATCTTGGCTGTACAAAAAGGAAGCGTGCTTTAAATGTCTGAGTTATGTTTGTTTCTATGAACCTGATAAGTCGTCAACCATGTGCACAACTTACTGAAAGCCATGCCGGAGCCTTGGCCAGCGAAGATGAAGATGACCATGGAGATGAACTCGGCGAGGGCGGCCCTCAGGGCCGCAGGGTGGCTCGCCTCGCCGGGCTCGCCGACGGCGATCCTACTGATTGGCATTATATACGGCCCTTTGTCTCTGGAAATATATAAATTAAAGAAGAATGTATGCAACTTTTTGCTCTTGGTTGCTGCTTATTTTTATACTCTGAATGCTCTAGTGTTTATTTATATATGAAGTGGTTAAGAACTGGGAAGCACATGTTGAGGGTTATGGCTCTCCATAACCTTCTCACGCAACACTTGGATCACACTTTTAAGTGTTGGAGACTTGGTAAAAAGATAAATAAATAAATAACACTGAAATTGCTTTTCTTGAGCTATTCAAATTATTACCCTACTTTTATTATTCTCACTCATTTAAGTCTATAATCACCATTTTTTAATTTTTTTAAAAAAACATCTTAGGGGCTATTTGTGTTTATGCTGTAGAAATGCAATGATCCTTGCAAGATATGAGCTGCGATTTTGTTTGATTTGCTTCATACAAATACTAATACTCCTTGAAGTATCATAATAAGCATTTTTTACCCTTCCGATTAAAAAATATTTTTTTAATTCCCATTAATTCTCTTTTCCCGTCCTCTTCAACCATGAAGAACTTATAACTCTGAAAATCCAATGAAAAGAAAATATTAGCAAAATCAACTAAAGAAAATGATAATAAAATAAAATTGATAATATTGATCTTGAATTTCTTTTTCTCTTTTCTTGAAATTAATGGAGAGAATATGATATAAATCAAGCTTTTAGATTATGGTTAAAAACTTAAGTAGCATCGAGATAATGGAAAAAAGTTTGAAAGTGTAACAGTAAAAAGACAACATCAAGATTTTAGATTAGGTCTAAAATATTGGCATTTCAGAATTAAAGATTGGTTTTTATTAAGGTAGAAGATAAGAAGAAATGGGTAAAATGAATATTAGTAAAATATCTATTAACCATATAAATGCTTATTATAATAGTTCAGAGGATATAAATGCTCAATCCTATGTGCAATTAACCCTTAAAAATTAATCATATTGATATAGTTATTTTGCTCATACGGCATATCATTTATGGCCTGTAAGTTTGTTAAAGCAACTTCTTCTGTAATTTGCCGCTGCTTCCTTTATCATTCTCATTAATCAGCAATATGAAACAAATGAAATTAGAAAATCTTTCTGCAACAGTTTAGTTTCATCCAACCATTACTGCAAAAATGAATTTCTTGTAATTTTGAGGCATATATTGAGCATTACGTGCCTGCAATATATGTATGTATATGTAAATAAATATCATAAACAAAAAACCGGAAAAGTTTTTTTTAGAGGATTTTACTTAAGATAATAATAAAGATTTCTAAAGAACTTCAGTTAAGATGACTAAGATTTAAAAGAATTTTCCATCGAGATTTTTAAGGATTAAAATAAAAAAAATTCAAAAAAAAGTCAGTTACATATTTTTGAGATAAAAATGGAGTTGTTGTTGTACGCGGGAAAATTGGCTATGGCTGGTAGATAAAAACTTGGAATTGGAAGGCTAGCCATAGAGTCGATCATAAGGCTCTTTTTCTAGAAGATTTTTTATTCAAAATAATGAATTGATCATATAGGCATTCTTAAAATAAATATTTTTAAAAAAAATATTATTAATTTATATTTTGGATTAAACTCATGTTCCCATAGTTTTCTAGTTATATTGCATGCTTAAATAAAAATTATGTTTAGTTTTTTATTTAAATCTAAATTAAAAAAATTTAAAGAAGATTAAAACTGACGTTTATATAGTTATAATTGATTCGGTTGCATAATCGTATTTATTAAACATTTGTTAAATAAAACCCTACATTTATTTTTTGTAACGCTCTATTTGAGGCTTGTCCATCAAATTGAAATCAATATTCGAGGAATCTCAAGTTTTAAGTTTTATGGCTATAACAGAATGTCTGTAAAAGTTATTTTAAACCTTATATTATCTCAACTGCAGAATGTGAATGTCGCGGATTCTGGGCCTCTAAGCTATCGGAACTAATTTCACTTTAGCCCAACTCTCGTAACGGGTCAAATCCATTCCAGACCCAAACCTCCAATCTGTACCCAATTGCACAAAAACCCTAATTCGCACTCCGCGTTCTTCTTCTTCCTCCTCCTCGAGCCATTGCTGCGATCCTCATCAGCCTCCGCCATGACCAAGTTCCGAAAGCTCGGGCGCCAAAAATTTTAGTTGAGAAGCCCCAAAAATTTTTGTACTGTACAAGCTATCAATTTTCCTGGGAAGCCCTAAATCAATGTAGCTGTGAATGGAATCAGAGATTTGTAGTGTGAGTACTAGTATCATTTTAGTTGAGAAATTCTAAGTTAATGCAGTTGTGAATATCATCAGAGGTGGAGAACAAGCTGTGCAGATTGTCGTTCTGTTGAAAATTATAAATAATGTTGCTGTGAATGACATTAAATATGCAAAGAATTGTAATTTAGAAACTATCATTTTTGTTGAAAGCTTTTTGCGTCTAGATTGCAAGAAACTGCCCTTGACGGGTGCGGGATCGCGTCAAGATGTTACCTTCCGTTGATTTGTTGTTGACGGCGATAGACGGCTGAGATTTGATTTGGAGGCTAGCTCCTGAAGCGTGTGGATCTCAATGGGTTTGAGGTTGTTTGCGCCGAGCTACCTGCAAGGAAGTCCCGGGGTGGTTGTACCACCGAGGATCTTCCGACGGTCAAGTTAGAGAGAAAATCCGAGCAGAGTAACGGCTTAGTGGAGTAAAAATGGCTTACTCGAACCATCTGAAGAAGGGGTTTATATAGGGGTGGCAGCAGACAGGGCAGGCACGAGAATCACGCCGGTCGTTACGCTCCCGACGTCACGCCCATGCGATGGACGGGACTCCCATTAATGGCGAGACATGCTCGTTAATGGGGGATCGTGATGGCGTGGAACGTGGAATGTGGCCGGCGGATATCTCGCGCATGGCGAGATTCGCGGGATGGCAGTTGCGCCTGTGAGCGGTGCCATTGGTCGGTCGATGAGACCGAGAAAGATGACCTCCGCGGGAGAGCTCGCGGACGAGCGGGAGGGCTGAGGTATCTTGTTTCTGCGGTAGCCCGGAGACGAGCTGGGAGGCCGATTGTGCAGGGGGCTCGGAGGTGAGCCAGCGTTTGTTTGTAGGACGAGCATAGGAGTGGTCTGGTCGACCACTGTAGGTCCTTTCTCGTGAGCCTTGGGACACGTCATCTGTCACGTGTCATGATCTGGGAGATCACCGATATCAAGTATCATCATTAGGCCCCCACTCTCATTCCGACCAGCTGACGGCTCGGGTCGAGAGTGGTTTGCCGGGTCATCCGAGGTGAGCTCCTTTTCGAAGATATCGTCGGGGCGTGTTCCGGAGCGATTTGTTGTATTTTCTGAGTGACGCCAGCGAATCAGGGGTGCGATCTTTGCATTAAAGAGGGTGCGCTGGATCGTGCGTGCTTTTACTGAAGCGACAGTCCACGTGTCGGGCGCTGGTTGGCTGACGCGACGTGCCGCAGACTTCTGGCGTCTGCTGGGATATGGCCAATGCGCGTGCGACAGGTGGAGCGATCGTGGTCGTCGAGTGCACTGAACCGTTTCGGTGGGAGATGACTGTCGCCGTTGGATGAGGACGCCGATAGCTATAAATAGAGGTGGGGTCCGCTTCAGGGTCCATATCTCTTCATATTTCCTCGTCCCGAGTCTTGTTAGCTCGGCGCTCTCCTCTTTAGGTCGGATCTTTGCGTTTTCTCTTCCCGAGGACTTCTCTCCACCAGGTTAGATGTCTTCTTTTGAGGAGTCTGTAGATGTCGTAGGGGTAGATTCTAGGGATTCTTCCACTGAGTCGGAGTCTTCCCGGGGAGTTGGGGTCAGATCCTCTTCCCGGGGTCGCGAGACTGGGCGGTTCCCAAAGCGGAGGTGGCGGACGCCCCTGGTATGTCATCGTCGGTGAGGTATGAGGACAAGCTTGCCACCGCTCGGGCTCGTTTCCATATCCCTTCCGGCTAACACACTACGTTTGGCCGAGGAAGGAGAGATGGCAGATCATGTACGGGGTAAAGAGATTGCCCTGTACCTGGAAGCCTTTTGGGCCGAAATGCGCCTGCCTTTCTCTCCCGAGGTTGTGAGAGCGCT
This sequence comes from Agapanthus africanus, assembly GCA_030015575.1. Taxonomy (NCBI): domain Eukaryota; kingdom Viridiplantae; phylum Streptophyta; class Magnoliopsida; order Asparagales; family Amaryllidaceae; genus Agapanthus; species Agapanthus africanus. Next base: position 520,750,048 of record JASDDO010000031.1, on the reverse strand, counting down.
GAATTACTTTGGGCTAGCCCCGGGCCAGCTAGTGCCGAACTCCTGGAGGATTCTCTTTGGGTTTCTGGTTCGTTTGAAGTTACAGATGACCCCCTTCAGTCTGTCCATCCTTTCCTCCTCTCTCATTTACAAAGGCCACCCCGACACTCGTCCGGGCGACCTGAGGTGGGTTTACCTCTCTTTTAGAAAAAAACGGGGGAGCGCCGCCTGGTCGGGTATCGTCGTCCTGCCTTCTTCCATTCACGATTGGAAGAAGTTTTTCTTCATTGGGCCGCCAGAGGGTGATGACTGGCCCGTGCCCACCCAGTGGTCTAGGGATAGGTGCTAGTGGGGAAGCCCGTCTAACGACCTCGACGCGGCGAGAGTGGCGGAGTGGGAGCCTATTCCCCTGGCCGACGTGCTGCTTTCTGAGTGGGTCCTTAGCTGGGACGGTCTCAGCCCCGCCCAGTCCGTCAGTAAGTTAGGAGCTTGCATTTGTTTTCATTTTTGTTTGTGTTGCTGATTCCATTGTATCTTGTCTATGCAGAACCCATAGACTTGAGCCACCTCCGAGAAGCCATGCGCAAGTCGAAGAAGGGATCGAAGGCTGGAGGTGCCAGCTCTTCTCGTCCGACGTCTGTTCCAATTCCCCCGGCAGCTGTCCCACCCCAGCGTTCGAGTGCGGGGCCTGCCCCAGAGCCCAGCCAGGTGATTGTTTGAGTAGATTTTATGCGCTTTCGCTTTTAGAAGATAAATCAAAGAATTAACCGCAATCAATAACGGTGTCGCTTGGTTGCTAGCCGGTTGAGTACGGGTCGGTCCACAGGGAGATGGATTCCTATTTTTTGTGTTTTAATGAGTTAAATCAAAAAGATTTTGGTTTTTATTTTAAGATCTAAGAATAAGATAAAAGTTTATAAAAAGCTTGCCAGGGTTAAGATTATGTTAGTTTGGAAAATCAATTATTCTCACTGCTTTCTTTGCCCTAATTAAGAACTTTTAGGTGTTAAGGTAATAGTTAACAAAGGGGATTAGTACGATCGGGAAGAAACCAGGTTTCTTCCTCTTGGTCCTTGTCCGTTCTTTCTTAACTCTTATCCCTAACCTCTATGGAAAACAATCACAATCGGTCTTTAATTATGGTATCATCGCTACCTCGTGGGATAAGGTGCCGTAGTGAGCGGTGTGTGTTTGTATGCATAGAGTCCTACTTTAAAATGTTGAACGGGTAAGAAAGGGATGAGAGATTTTCATCTCTCAAACCTTCCCTAAACCTAACCCTAACAAGTGAGGAACTACTCACTCATTAGGGAATTGATAAATGAGTTCATTTTTTTATGGTTTTAATTTAATAACTATGGCAGATAAAAAAAATCTATAACTACAACAGATAAAAAATTTATAACTACGGCAGATAAAAAATTTATAATTACGGCAGAAAAGAAATTCAAGATAGAAAAAAAACTTACTTCTTTATTGATGCACTCCTTGACAGATTACATGGAATTGAAAATCTAAGATCTAGAAATTAAAAGAGCCACCCAAAAACAGGCACGCTCCAAAAAAGAGCTGTAGGGTTCCTATTTATAGATAATAGAAACCCTAGGATTTACATCTGATCTATATCTAGAATTACAAAATAACCCCAAAAACCGAGTCAAAGCACTGACACCCACCGACACATGTGCACCGACACGTCCACTCCACGTGCATTATATGACCGCAGAACCGCGGCAAGAAGGCATGTTTGGCCGCGGTTCCGCGGCCATCTTGTGGGCTCTCTTGCTAGATTCTTCAGGGTTGCTTCATGTTGACTTTTTCTTCTGTCTTCTTCACTTGGTTTCTCAGAATGTCTTCTAGTTTCTTCCAGATTTCCACAGTGCATAAATGTTGTGGACTTTTACCGTTTGCTTTGTGTTGAAGTCTTGAATTATGGGCTGCCTTCGTGCTTTGTGAAATCGAACCGTTTGCTGATCTTTGTTTGTTCCTCAAACTGTAGGCGGCATGATAAAGATTCATTTATTTATTGGTCGTAGTCTCACTTTTGTAACGTCTTTTTATCATTTTCACTGTATTGTTCCGAGAACCTGTAACCTGCAACTATTCAACAGACATGGATCAAAAGCACCTATTTATTTGTAAAATAATTAGAATGGGGAATATAATAATGCAAAATTATGAGATGAACACCAGGCGCCGAGCCAAAAGCGGGTTCGGGGACAGGAGGCCCAGGCTTCGGAGGTGGAGACCGGCTCTCCGCCGTCTCCTCTCAAGAGGTTCCCCCGAACGGTTCCGCAGACCCCGGCCTCCCCGATCTTGGTGGACGAGGGGGAGCTCCGCTTTGAGGTGCCCTCGGGGTTCTCTGTCGCTGACAGCTTGCTGTCCGACATGGAGAGGTCGGCCGGGGGCAAGGTCTCTCGGGGAACTCTTAGAGCGCAGATGGCGGCGATCGTCCAAGTGGCCGTACAGGTTAGTGCTCGCACCTTACTTGACTTTTCCTTCAGCTTCTTACCATTCGTGAGATTTGGTGCCTCTCTGTTGGAGATAGTGCCCTCAGAGTCAATTATTGGATCACAGGCACGTGATTGCAATGATTGAGGGAGGACCTATCCCGGTAGGACAGTCTTACTCGAGATGATAGTATGCTATCTGGTTTACCTTTATCATCGTGTACTGCTTTAGGTGACCTGACATGTCGCTATTGCACGTTGATAAAGCCCCTAGGATTCTTGCTTGACTGCCGGCAGTATGAGGGCGATCATATAAGTGAGAGCTGGAGTCTATTAGCACATCCTTAAAAGGTCCCTAGTCGTGGGAGTTTCGAGACAGGGCATCGATTCTCCAGAGTAGACTAGTGTATACAGTTGAGACCCCGACGAGGGGCGGTGGCCGGTCTCACAAGCCACTGGTGTCAGTTGGTTCACCTAAGATGTATACAGGTGCTCATTGGGTTATGAGTACACCGGACAGGACTCGCCGGGAACATGCTGGTTGGTCTTATACCTGACGTCAGATAGCAGTTCCCAGGTGACATGTGTACAGGTTAGTTCATCGACCTGGGGATCGTCATTTGTCTCGTGTGAGTTCCCACTGTACTTTGATTACTACCCTACCACGGCTCAAAGGAGTCGTGCAAACAGGTTTTAGTTGGGTACAGTCCCGAGCCACATGGAGGCAGTGAGCGGATCTTCGGGGGTTTCGTCTCTCCCGGTATTGGGGGTGAGGTCGCGCTGTGTCTAGGAGAGCCATTACACAAAGACCTTGGCCAAGGCAAGGAGATTTACTGGTAGGTATTCCAGTAGTATCTCAGGGTGTTCTGGGCTACACTCCGACACGACTTGTACCGCTTTTGGGGGTCTGACTTTTACCAACCCCCTAGGCCCGCCATGCGATACTCATAGACGAACGGACCGGACTGCACGGATATTGTCACTGACAGGCTCAGTAGGGTGTCAGGATGAGTTCGCTCATCGACGTCCCTTTTAGTCAATAGCTGGTGGCCCGTCACGTATTGGCTTATACCTCTGGCGTGCTAGTGGTTAAATCCACAGCCATAGTATTGACGAGTCTTTAGAGTCCACCACACTTTCAGTTACTCAGGTTTCGGGCGAAACGCTGTAGAGGCCGTATGGAGATATGGCAGGGTTCGATCAGATACGTGCGGTATTGCACGGATCGTGATCGGACGGTTTTTACTAGCCGGCTTTGGCTTAAGCCGGATCTTAGTATTTGATAATGTAGTTTTGTCTTTTTGCATTTGTATCCGGACGGAATACAGATGCGGGTGTGTATGCACAGTATCGGGGTTTTCCTGTAATTTATTACGGGACCAGTTTTCTGGAGTTGCCAGTTTGCATTCCGTTCCGGCCGGTTTTCCTTTGTTCTTTCCCGGCCGGACTTTTCCGATGGAGGGGATTATTTGCAGTGCAAATAATATCTTGTGGAGGGGTTCTTTGTATATTGCCATGCTCCATCCCTTGCATTAATTAAGGTAAGGTTGGGTATGGGTTTTGAATGTGAATTTTGTGTTGGAAATTGGGAATGGGGGCCGGCCACTGTTGGAATTGGAGTGTGGTTATTTAGTGGATTAATTTTTCCTTTAGTAAGGAATGAAATATAAATGTGTGTGTGTGCAGTGAAGTCTTTTATTTCCTTTGGTTTAATTCCTTCACACATCCATTTTTTAGAGAGAGAGCTTGCTTCATGTATTTTGCAGAGAGCAAAAAATTGGGGGTGCTGTTGGTTTTTCTGGCCGAGCCCAATTTCTTAGCTTGTTCCATTTTTCCCTCTAGCATCCATGAAAATTCTTGTGCACAAAATCCCTCCAAATTGGCAACCTCCTAAATCCCAAAGAGACAGCTATTCTACTCCATTCCACAGCAAATCTTGGACGCGTCGATTCGCCAGCTTCGCGCCCGAGTTGCCTCGGTATTGAGGTGGGAGCCCGTAAAAACTACAGGCGATGTGGTGCCCTTTCCGACGAGTAGGAGACGGACGGAGATCCCGCGAGAAGATCGGAGTGGAGATGAAGACCGGAGGACTCGGATCAGTCGGTATATCTCTAACTCATCTTCTAGTTAGCTTAGACTTGTTAATGGTTACGATCCGGGTGTTTAGTGCGCGGTGGTGCCGGTTTGCTAAGTCCGCAAAATTTTAAGTTTACCACCGTTTCCGCGTTTGGCCGTCGGATTGACGGCCGGGGCGCCGCCGTGCACTTACAGTGGTATCAGAGCCTCGCCATTAACTTCGTCTAGCTTTTGTGTAATGTGTTTTACGTTTCCGATCGAACAAAATCCCGAAAACACGTATTTCAAGCACATCAGTTTCTGTCGAATTTTTTTTGAGTCTAAAAATTTTTCAGGTTGTCTTAGAATGATGTGCAGGGAATTTTAAGCATGCTGAAAAAAATTGGTACCATGATCTCACTATTCCGCCGCGGAAGGGCGGCCAAACCCCTGCTTGGGCCGCGCTTCCGCGGCGGTTTTAACTGTTCATACTTCCAAATTTTTTTAGTGTGTTCCTGAGTGAGAAATGTGGTTTCTGGGATATTAAAATTGGGCCCAGGTTTTCTGTGAATGCTACAGTTTTGATTGGGGGCCCACTTGTTAAGGTTTGATCAATCGGAAAATTTTAAACACATTTTTCACAGTATTTACATTATATCTGCGACCGTGAATGTCACTCGATCGGTAAATCCGGTCTAACTGCTATAGCCCGGTTAGACGGATTTGCGAACGTGACTTTCACGTTGATGTTCTATGTATTTGCTGTGATGTTGCGGATCGGTCGTGGGGATAGCCTGGATGCAATGCTAGTACAGTTGTGGTGGTATTATGTACTTTTGATATTGCGGGACGAGCGTCCGACATGTGGACTGCCGTCACTGCCTGATTGTATTATTCTTTTGGGGCACGACCTGGTTGCGGTCGATGTACCCGGTGTATGTATATTTTACATTCTGTACTAGGATTACCCCGCGGTGGGGTGCACGGATAGCCGGGTTCTGGAAAGCAACAAGCCCGCATCTCATGGCATTGGGACGGAAGGGGATTCACTCTAGGATTGGTGGGCTATTCGCTGCACTCGTAGGGGGTACAGGTTGACCCAGGAGGGGTGCCCAAGTTACCGGATTCCGTGAAGTGCTGGGTGGTCCATTCACGGCACTGAAGGGGGCTGCCTCGCTTCACGTTTTGGCGGGTAACTTGCCGCGCCCGTAGGGGTCTAGGTTTTCATTGCACAGGCTATCCACACGACCAGGGGAACGTCGGGTTTCAGTAGTGGCTCTGTGAAACCCGGGGATCCCAGATATCTGTATTGTTCTGTGATGCTGTACATTTCTGTGATGTTGCATTTCTTTTCACGCCTTGAGCGAAATATAATATATTGGTATATATATTAGTAGATGTTGTATATGTTTTTCATCCGCGCTAGTCCAGTCCCCGCTCTGCCGTTAGTAAGCTAACCTAACGGGTGATGACGGGACCCAGTGGCGAATGCGGATGGCATATACGTACGTCAGTATATTTTCGTTCTTTGTGGTGTGATCAATTGATGGGACTGCGTTGATTCGGATCAATGCAAGTTAAACAAACCTATTCTGATGTTGTTGGAACACTTTTCAAAAAGCTGTTATTGCAAGGACGTTTACTTTTGTTTTGCATCGTGGTATTCATTTGGAATATCCTGCTCCTCAGTCGACGAGGCAAGGGCCGAGATCCCTTCACCGGGAGTGACCCCTTGGACAGAAGTTTGCGTCAGGGCATTAACTTCACTATAGCCGATTACTTTTGCTTTGCACCGTGGTATTCAGTTGGAATATCCTGCACCCCATTCTACGGGGAAAGAGCCGAGATCCCTTCACCGGGAGTGACCTCTTTAGTAAAGGTTTTCGTCACTATATTTTCTAAAAAGCTATCCGTTCCTTCAACGAGATCAAGTTCTTTACGTTAAAGGTTTTCGCCAGAAACCATTCGTAGCCCTCCGTCGTTTCATATGGGTAGTCAATAGTATTCAAGCTGTGTTTGTTGGCCAAAGTCAAGGCACAGTGTTTGGTAGCTGTTGGTTATTCATATGCAGCATAGATAGATGCGTTGGTTTGGAACAGTCGTATAGCCTTGTTGGCCAAAGTCAAGGGCTTGTGCGGGTGGATTCGAATCAACCTGGAGAATGACGGGTAGAACTTGACATGTGACTTATGATTTGTTGGCCAAAGTCAAGGTCATAAGAGCATGGGGCAGAAATCACATCGGGAGTTTTCAAAAGAACTGAAACTTGCCAGATATGCGCATACCTTCTGGAGTGTGATACCGTGAGCGGATTCCGTCACGTTATCATGCGATGATGGTTGGATCCCGATTCCCACTGATGAGTTGGTTTACTCCTCGGGTGACCCCGACTAATTCTTCTTTCAGGTTTGGAGGAGAATTTGAGATACAGTGGGAGGTTTCCAGATTAGATAAATTGGTAACCATTCTGATCTAGGATAGAGTGCACGCTGAGTGTTTCTTTTCTCTCTCTCTCTGGCAGCGACCATTGACCCGACCCTAGATTATGACTCAGTGACCAAGTTGACCGAACCTACTTAACACTGGCTTTTGGATTGTCAGAGTTGCAGACCTCATTGCCACTCCTACTTTTACCCTTTTCTCCAGGACACCCCGTATTACTACGAACGTCCACTTCCATTGGACAAAACCATCGTATGGTTAGATACGAACTCGAAGGAATTCGAGGATGGTTTCCGGTTCTGGAGAAAACGGATAAGATTATTCAGATGTCTTTTCTTTTCACCCTCTCTCAGGCTGCGAGTACTCCTTGGTTTAGGAGTAGTACACCTATTCTGCAAATTGGATAGTCTTCTTCCAAACCATAGGCTGGTGCCGACCGGTAGGGAATGAAGAAAACCAGTTAGCCTAAGCGGTGTACAGAAGGTATTAAGTTCAGACAAAGCAAGGGATTAGTAAGAGGGCAAAGTAAATTGCAACAGATATTCACGACCAAACCATGTATTCCTTCGCCAATCCTAAATCACCTTTGTATTTCTCCAGGACACTCCGTATCACTACGAAGATCCACAGTTTATTGGATACTCCATCGTATGGTTATATACGAACTCGAAAGGAACTTGTTCCAGTTCGGGGATGGATTCTGGTCCAGGAGAAATAGGAATAAAGTACATTCAGGTGTCTTTTATCTTCACCTTCTCTCGCGTTGCGAGTGCTCCTAGGATTAGGACAGTACACCCTTTATGCTTTTTGGATAGTCTTCATCCAAACCATAGGCTGGTGCCGAACGGTAGGGAAGGAAGAAAACCAATTGGCCTAAAGGGGTGTGCAGAAGGTAAAGACTAAAGACATATAAAGGGATTTGGAGAGGTGGCAAAGAATTATACGGTTATAGTTGTGAATCTGGATAATGGATGAGGCATTACTAGGAATACCAGGAAACCCCAACGAAACATTTCAATGTTTCAGTTTCACTGTGTAATGTTAAAAGAAAACTGATTTCCCGATTAGACACTTACTCCAGGGTATGTATTTACCAGGTATGATTCTCACATCTGTATGGTTTTACAGATGATGAGTGGGAGTGAGTTATTGGGAATTGGGTGATCATCCTCATTTTTGAGGAAGTCACCTGGGTTGTTTGCAAGTTAGCAATTATTTGGTTTTGAATATCCGCGGTTATGCACCAATTTCAAATTGATATATCTGTACGTCTATTTTCATAGAGTGAGATATACCTTTTGATATTATGTCGATGACATTTACCTATATCAGTGGATGGTTAGGTAAGGAGCATTAAACAGCGGTGTAATTCTTCTTAACCAAAAGTACAGTTTTCAACCTACGACACACAGTGAATGAGTCACTAGACTCAAGGGACTTATACAGAGTATTGTATGTTGTCCAGTGTCCATCAGGACAGAGGGGTTGGTCCTCGTACTGTATTCTGTTTACTTTTAACTTCTCTAGTCCTTAGACATGTGTTTCGTAGAAACACAGGGTCTGAGTTTTGAGGAGTTATAGGTATTTGAATAGAGTAGAGAACCAGGTGTAGCAAGTATCGGGATTCTTCAAAGTGATCGAAGATGTAGATATTTGTGTATGGTATTCAGTTGATAGTAATGATAAAGAGAAATTGTTTCTCTTTCAGGTTACTCATAATTGGAAGTATTCCTAAGTTGAGTAACACTGATCGGCCTCTCTCCATTTAGTTGACATGCACTGGAGACAGCTGCATGATTTGAATCTGGTTCAATTAAATCAGTGCCTCTGGTTCTATATTGGATATAGAACAGTTCATATCTTAACGTTGTTAAGGTACGGGGAGTTGTCTGGCTTATGATTAAAACCAGACTCTGGATAACTCAAGGCACGTTTCTGTAATGGCTGTTTGTGGGTTGACCCAGGCTATGACGCGGGTTGACTTTCTACCATCTGGCAGAACAATAGCAATATTGTTCTAGACTCGCCACAGTTTTATTAAAAATGGATTTTTTCAAAAACAGCAGTGGGAGTATGGTAGAACTGGAAGTGATTCCAGAACCGCAAACGATTACTGAAGATTTGATAAGGAACCTGAAGATTCAATCTGATTTGACATTCCATTGGCCACTCCGCAGATAAGGTGGGTAACTTCAGGCACCCGAGAGGTACTCCGGTAGCCTCAAGGACGGTGACAGGGAAGTTCTTGTTTACCCACACTTGCCATTGTTGTTGTTCCAGGCTGCGAGACCCGGCAGGAGGATGAGTATAGCGTCGTTCTAAACTAGCTTTAGAAGTGTACGTCTATATGACTCTGCCAGAAGGTTGTCGTAGTCAGTGGGAGCAGCGGAAGCATTGGTGGACATCAGGCTTATGTCTATTTATAGACTAAAGCAGATGTAGCGGAGATAGATCATCCATTTCTGATGTGACAGTCATAGGTTTGACGTCATCAGAACAGGGGATGGATCTGTTGAGAAGGTAGTAGGAAAGGAAACTCCTACACTATGATCGGTTATACTTTGGTCGTCACACAGTGGTTTCTCCACAAAGGACTTGGACATTATATCAGACATTCTGGTAACTAGATCTATGGTTTTAGATCTAGATTTGGGTGGTTTCCCAATCAGGGTACTTTGACAGCATTCTGAGAGTATTTAGAATGGACGACTCCTGGCACGGTAGTGTACCTGCAGGTAATGGAGTCACCCTCTCTAAAGGTGTCTTACAGACTAAAGGGGAGAGGGACGTGCATGATTGGCAGATCACTTGCTCAGGCAATTGAGTCAATCATGAGATGTCAAGTACCACACCAGATGTTGTTCTTGCAGTAGATGCAATAAGTTGATAATGATCCAATCCTGGAGAAACAGTCGGAAGCAGTTTTAGAACATAAGTGGATGTTCTAGGGATATGATAACGACAGCCTCATTCAGGAGACAGTTATCATTCCAGGCTTCCAAGGTGACCTGGACGACAAGGAGGTTGTCAGAGTTATAGTTTTTCCCTCTGACGAGGGGCAGTATTTTGGACGGATGGTCCAAGGCAATACTGAGGGTGGCATGGCGCAGGATACTGATTAAGTTCAGTTGAAGATACAGTCTAAGAAGTTTGGATTTGGAGTTCATTTATGAGCTACGTCCCATCAGACATCCAGACATTCTAAGGCAGGTATTGCTCATTTCGGGAGATGGCTTTCTCCGCGAACTTGAGATATAGAGAGACATAGAAAGAAACTTCTAGGCGGATCCACTCACTGAGGCTATTCCTCGACCGCAATAGTTTCACAAACGGGATTTGTGAGACTGACTAGTAGAGGAGTTGGGTGTTCGGTATCACACGGGCTGTGAGTATGCGACATCGCAATAATTAGCCTTGAGTGCAAGTGGGAGATTGTTGGAGATAGTGCCCTCAGAGTCAATTATTGGATCACAGGCACGTGATTGCAATGATTGAGGGAGGACCTATCCCGGTAGGACAGTCTTACTCGAGATGATAGTATGCTATCTGGTTTACCTTTATCATCGTGTACTGCTTTAGGTGACCTGACATGTCGCTATTGCACGTTGATAAAGCCCCTAGGATTCTTGCTTGACTGCCGGCAGTATGAGGGCGATCATATAAGTGAGAGCTGGAGTCTATTAGCACATCCTTAAAAGGTCCCTAGTCGTGGGAGTTTCGAGACAGGGCATCGATTCTCCAGAGTAGACTAGTGTATACAGTTGAGACCCCGACGAGGGGCGGTGGCCGGTCTCACAAGCCACTGGTGTCAGTTGGTTCACCTAAGATGTATACAGGTGCTCATTGGGTTATGAGTACACCGGACAGGACTCGCCGGGAACATGCTGGTTGGTCTTATACCTGACGTCAGATAGCAGTTCCCAGGTGACATGTGTACAGGTTAGTTCATCGACCTGGGGATCGTCATTTGTCTCGTGTGAGTTCCCACTGTACTTTGATTACTACCCTACCACGGCTCAAAGGAGTCGTGCAAACAGGTTTTAGTTGGGTACAGTCCCGAGCCACATGGAGGCAGTGAGCGGATCTTCGGGGGTTTCGTCTCTCCCGGTATTGGGGGTGAGGTCGCGCTGTGTCTAGGAGAGCCATTACACAAAGACCTTGGCCAAGGCAAGGAGATTTACTGGTAGGTATTCCAGTAGTATCTCAGGGTGTTCTGGGCTACACTCCGACACGACTTGTACCGCTTTTGGGGGTCTGACTTTTACCAACCCCCTAGGCCCGCCATGCGATACTCATAGACGAACGGACCGGACTGCACGGATATTGTCACTGACAGGCTCAGTAGGGTGTCAGGATGAGTTCGCTCATCGACGTCCCTTTTAGTCAATAGCTGGTGGCCCGTCACGTATTGGCTTATACCTCTGGCGTGCTAGTGGTTAAATCCACAGCCATAGTATTGACGAGTCTTTAGAGTCCACCACACTTTCAGTTACTCAGGTTTCGGGCGAAACGCTGTAGAGGCCGTATGGAGATATGGCAGGGTTCGATCAGATACGTGCGGTATTGCACGGATCGTGATCGGACGGTTTTTACTAGCCGGCTTTGGCTTAAGCCGGATCTTAGTATTTGATAATGTAGTTTTGTCTTTTTGCATTTGTATCCGGACGGAATACAGATGCGGGTGTGTATGCACAGTATCGGGGTTTTCCTGTAATTTATTACGGGACCAGTTTTCTGGAGTTGCCAGTTTGCATTCCGTTCCGGCCGGTTTTCCTTTGTTCTTTCCCGGCCGGACTTTTCCGATGGAGGGGATTATTTGCAGTGCAAATAATATCTTGTGGAGGGGTTCTTTGTATATTGCCATGCTCCATCCCTTGCATTAATTAAGGTAAGGTTGGGTATGGGTTTTGAATGTGAATTTTGTGTTGGAAATTGGGAATGGGGGCCGGCCACTGTTGGAATTGGAGTGTGGTTATTTAGTGGATTAATTTTTCCTTTAGTAAGGAATGAAATATAAGTGTGTGTGTGTGCAGTGAAGTCTTTTATTTCCTTTGGTTTAATTCCTTCACACATCCATTTTTTAGAGAGAGAGCTTGCTTCATGTATTTTGCAGAGAGCAAAAAATTGGGGGTGCTGTTGGTTTTTCTGGCCGAGCCCAATTTCTTAGCTTGTTCCATTTTTCCCTCTAGCATCCATGAAAATTCTTGTGCACAAAATCCCTCCAAATTGGCAACCTCCTAAATCCCAAAGAGACAGCTATTCTACTCCATTCCACAGCAAATCTTGGACGCGTCGATTCGCCAGCTTCGCGCCCGAGTTGCCTCGGTATTGAGGTGGGAGCCCGTAAAAACTACAGGCGATGTGGTGCCCTTTCCGACGAGTAGGAGACGGACGGAGATCCCGCGAGAAGATCGGAGTGGAGATGAAGACCGGAGGACTCGGATCAGTCGGTATATCTCTAACTCATCTTCTAGTTAGCTTAGACTTGTTAATGGTTACGATCCGGGTGTTTAGTGCGCGGTGGTGCCGGTTTGCTAAGTCCGCAAAATTTTAAGTTTACCACCGTTTCCGCGTTTGGCCGTCGGATTGACGGCCGGGGCGCCGCCGTGCACTTACACTCTCTTTCCTTTCTGACCCCCTCTGATTTCTTCAGGTCCTCCAACACGTCGCCCTCGTCGTCCATATGGAGGACGAGGAAATTACCCCGGCGATACGAGCCACGGGCGAGCTCTCCTTGCTGGAGGAGAGCTCGAAGTTAGAGCTGGAGGCGGCGATGGCGAGGGTCTCCGCCCTAGAGGGCAAGGTAGCTGCCGGGAAGCAGGAGGTGGTGTTCATATCGTAATTTTGCATTATTATATTCCCCATTCTTATTCATTTTACAAATAAACAGATGCTTTTAATCCATGTCTGCTACATAGTTGCAGGTTACAGGTTCTCGGAACAAAAACAGTGAAAATGATGAAAAGATGATACAAAAGTGAGACTACGACCAACAAATGGAAGAATCTTGATCATGCCTACAGTTTGAAGAATAAACGAAGATCAATGGACAACTTCACAAAGCACAAAGGCAGCGCAAGATTCAAGACTTCAACACGAACCAAACGGTAAAAGTCCACGACATTATGCACTGTGGAAATCTGGAAGAAAACTAGAAGACAATCTGAGAAACCAAGTAAAGAGACAAGAAGCCAAATTTAACCAGAAGAAGCCCAGAAAGATTCTGCCCATGATCCCACAATATGTCCGCGGAACCGCGGCCAAACATGCCTTCTGGTCGCGGATCCGCGGCCATATGGAGCACGTGTCAGTGCATTTTTATGACGGCGTGGCGGTGCGTTGACTAGTCTTCTTTAGGGTAAAATTGTAAATGCAGATGTGAATCGAATGTAACCCTAGGATTTCTATGATCTATAAATACAAGCCCTAAACCTCTTTTTTGAGATATGCCTCTTCTTGTGCCTCATTTTATTTATTAAAATTCAGAATTCAATTCCTGTAATGTTTGAAAAGAGCATCAAATAAAAATTAGAGTAAGTTTTCTTTTTATTGCCCTAGTTAATTTTCTTTCTGCCCTAGTATAACTTTTATTATCTGCCCTAGCATAACTTTTATTATCTGCCCCAGTTAATTAGCTTAGAACATGTTTATCAATTCCCTAATGAGTGAGTAGATCCTCGCTTGTTAGGGTTAGGAATAGGAAATGTTTGAGAGATGAAAATCTCTCACCCCTTTCTTGCCCTTCACATATTTTTATAGGACTCCATGCATACATACACACACCGCTCCCTACGACACCCTATTCCACGAGGTAGCGGTGATACCGTAGTTTAAAAGACCGGTTGTGCATGTTTTCCATGGAGGTTAGGGTAAGAATTAAGGAAAGAAGGACAAGAACCTAGAGGAAGAAACATCGTTTCTTCCCGATGGTACTAATCCACTTTATTAATTATTACCATAACACCTAATAGATCTTAATTAGGGCATAGAAAGCGGTGAGGAATATTGACTTTCCAAACTTAATCTAAACCTAACCCTAGCAAGATTTTAATCCTAGTCTAGATCAACCTTAGTTTTTAGTGATAATCAATCCAACACCGTTTGGAATTAACTCGTTAGAACAAATTAAGAATACACAAAATCCCTGTGGACCGACCCGTACTCACCGGCTAGCTACCAAGCGACGTCGTTCTTGATTGCGGTTAACAATTCTTTGATCACAAAATCTCACATTCAATCAAATGACGCCGTTGCCGGGGATGGCGTAGTTATTTTCTTTTTTGTAATTTCGGGTTAATATAAAATCATAAAATTCATAAAAACTGAAAAATTAAAAAATATAAAAATTTTATCATCTTGTTATTTCTTGAAGGGTGTTTCGTTTGAATTGTGCAGGATCGACGAACGAATTCAGATCTGGAAAAATCCGGAGAGCGAAACAGAAAACAGCAGATCTGAACAAACATAGGACAATCAGAACAGAGAACAGAGAATTTTTGGGGATCTTAACCAATCAGTAGACCGCGGAACCGCGGCGAGGAGGCGCTTTTGGCGGCGGAACCGCGGCAGGGTGCTGATGTCAGCAGGTGGAAAACCCTTTGTAATTTTTCTCTTCTCCTCTGTAACCCCATTATCTCCTCTGTAAAAATTTTCCTGCAGGGTTCTTTGCGCAAAAACTTCTCCCCTTCTCCAATAACTTGATCTTGTGCAGGATTCTTTGCGCCGCGCTTTAAAAAAAAAAGAAATTGTTTGCAAGTGATTGTGTTTACTGTTTTGCATATTTAAATTGACTTTAAGGGGCTTGAACACCAATCCAGATTGGGTGGGGATTTCATTACCCTTCCCACGACCCCAAAAATCACATAAAGCATATTGCATTGACCATCAAGTTAATTAAAAAAGATTAGACTCATCAGCCCTAAGGACTTCGCGCTCAATAGGACAAAGGAATAATTGTAGGCATCGACCGTTGATCCTAACCTGACTTTGTGGTGCTTAAGCTAGACAGGTAGGGAAAGGTAACTTTAAAAGGCCCGTCTCACGGTGATTTGTGAGCGGATCTCTCTTTTCTCTACTTGTGCTTACCTGGCCACGATTGGCGGTGAAGAGACGGTTTGAGGTCCTCACATCTTGCCCTTTGGAACAGTTAGGAGCTGTCTAGCTGACCTAGGTGACCCTAGATCTAGACTTGATTGTGCATTTGTGATTGATTGAACGTGTGTTTAAGCCTTTTATTGAAAATCTTTTTGCAAAAAGCTCCTTATAAAAAAAAACACAAAACGAATTTTTTTTTATAAAAACTTGCCACTTGTCGCTAAGAAATCCATTGCACCCCACTTGCACCCACATTCTTTTTCTTCTCCTTTCTTACATCATGGGTACCCCACCTTCCAAAACTCTTGCCGAACTTTGGTACCCTCATCCAAACATTGCTTCCTACGCGAATTGTTTTGGTCGAATTACGGACGGCCCCTCCATGCCAAAAATTTCTTTGAAAGATCGAATAGAAGCATCTAGGAGAAATAGTTCGACTCCGCAATCCACTTTGTATCAACCATTTCAACCTTCACCACCTTCTTACGTTGATACTACTTTTTCGAGTTCTGTTGTAACTCCGAAACCCATATCTATTGCTGAACATATTGAACAATCCGTAACCGATCTTTCACTCCTTTCAACACTTCCAGTTCTTAGGATCAAAAAATCCATTCACCTTTTTATCCAAATGTCGATCCTACTCCTGTCCAACCATTCAATTCCTACCAGTCCTACCCGATTTTCGCACCTTCCCTAGACATTGCTTCTACACAGCCATTTGGGAGTTTCCAGAATCCAAACAATGTTGAATCTTTTACTGAAACCCCTTCACAACTCATGTCTAGTCTGGAACAGTCGTTGGAAGCTTATATTGTAGCGACAAACCAACAGATAAGGAATTTGGATGCGTCTATTGCCGCCCTTATGCAACCTAGTGACCCGGTAGCTAGTTTCCAACTAGCTCCAAATTTTCCAATATATGATGAGGCGGTTGGATAGATTGAGAATTTGAGTGGAGAGAGTGAGATGTGCACCCTTCCAAATCAAACCTACCCATCACCAATTGAATCCCACAACTCCGGTTTTGAATGTCTATCAAGTGTCCCAAATGATTCACCAGTTGAAAATAAAACTTTTAATGAGTTGTGCGACTTTGTAGTGCTTGATTTGCCAGATTGTGAAGGGTCCCTTTTGAGTGAAACCATACCAATCCTTTTGACCTCTACACCTCCAATATAGAACCTGAATTGATAAATATCCATGCTTTTGATGAGGTGTCTGAAAAAATTGATTTTCACTTGATTGAGGATATTGACGTAGGGAATATTTTGGTTGATGAACCCGCGGATTTGACTGAATTTTTCTCTCCAATTCATCATCCCGAGTCATTAAATGTTCCTCCCGAACTTCATATGCGTCTTGATTTTGATGATAATTGTATGGATGAGATAACTTTTGAGGAGAATTATGAGGATAGTATTGATGATAGTATTGATGATGAACCAGTTTTGTTTGATTGGTCGGATTTCCAATTCATCCTCCTGAACCTTTAACTGTTATACTTCCTAAATCACCCCCTTTCATCCTTTCCATCGTTCCGACCACGTAAGAAATCACGCAGGAGGACTGTGAGCTTGAAAAATTTCTGTTCGATCACAGCAGTTTTGACGCCACTAGTGAGTTCTTTCTTGAATCTGACACAGTTCTCACGACCGATAACGATTACGACTGTTTCACTTTTTCGGACGATTTTGAAGACTCACCGCCCGAGTTTGAGTCCTTTGATTTTTCAGATGAGTTAGTTGAACCATCAAACTCGGTTGCTTACAGTTATTTCGAACCATTGATGGAATCCTTCGAGTTCGAGACAGTTTCACCAATTTCACCTTCAATTGTTTCATCTCTGAAACTCGAACTCAAGCTGTTGCCGTCTCACTTTACATACGCTTACTTAAGTGAGAATGAGACCCTTCTTAAATCACTCCCTTTCGTCCTTTCCATCGTTTCGACCGCGCAAGAATCCGTCATACTTCCATTTTCAATGGATAGTTTACCAAGTTCAACGTACCCATGTTTTCTCGCGAATCTTGAGGGATTTGACCCCATTTCTCGACGGGTTGATAGATTAGCACAATCGCTTTTAACACATCGGTCATCACAATTTGTGCTAATTTATTCACTCAATTTACACCCTCAAATTCGTACTACACTTCTTTCTTTTTTCCGCCATTCTTCTCCTAATATACCGAGACCATATTCCACCTTTCTTCCCATACGGTCTCGAGTGCTTCTCATTTCTTTCCTCTACCCTCCATTCTCTCACCAACCACACCATTATAACGATAAAATTTTTGAATGGTTGGTGCTAACTTTTGGCCTGTGTAAGGCCTTGTATAGCTTGATACTGTGTTTTTCGCCCCCGTAACTCTAAACTTTAACGTTTAAACAGTGGAAACATTGTTTCACTTAAGTTTGGGGGGACCTTTTTGTATATATTTTTGTTTTCTTTTTCAGTTAACAATAATAAAAAAATATTAATAAAAAAATAAACAGGGGAATACTGGCCATTTTGACCCTCTTGGTGTAGCCTAACAGTGAGGACACTGTCAAATTTAAGTTTGGGGGTGTGCTCGGTAAGCTTTCTTCCTTCGCATTCATATGTATATTTTTGCATTTGCATACTTATTTTAAAACCCATAAAAATTGAATTTTTTTTATAAAAATTGAAAAATTCAATTTTGGCCATAATTGACTTAAGTTTAACAAGACGGTTAACTAGCTAGGAAAAACTAGATCCTAGACTTAGTAAATTTAAAACCCTAAAAATAACCCTTCTTAAAATTTAACGGTAGAAAAATATATATCTTTGTAGTTTACTTAGAAATAGACAAATTTTGAGTTCACTTCTTGGGCTAAAGTCAAAATAAGGGAAGGGTATTGATATTTTATTAAAGTATAAGTCTGAAAAATAATTCCTAAGCTTAAGTCTAAATTCTGAAAATACATACCCTGCAAATTGCACAAACACGAATCTTGAAACTTAGAATAGTAGAAGAGACCTTGAAATGCTCTTGTCTAAAGTCCTTAGTATGAAGGAAATAAAATAAAAATACAAGTGTGAATAAAGAGATAAAAAAATGAACACCGGTTTTTGTAATTACTTAAGGCTGCATAAATAGAAAAAATATTTAGCGAGGGTGCTTCATCACCTAGTGCCTTAGACCAACTGGTTTGGGAGTCACTGCTAAAACCTTAGGTATTACAAGACTAGGAATTACGCCTTAATATGCAAACACATTTTGTAATCGGTTGTTGGTACCTCAAGAAGTATTAACAGTCGCATGAAAAATGTGTGAGCAATTTCATCTAAAAATTCACCAATTGAAAAGTACTTTGGACAATGGACAAGAGTATAATAGCTTGATTTGAATTTCCAAGTGTAGGGGTGATATATACACACACGTAGGGGGTATGTGATTGGGGTTTAGATAAGAGATAGGAATGAAAAATAGGACTTATATCTTTAGTAGAAATGATAAAAATTCCTAAGTTGAGGTGGAACCCTAGAAGGAAAACTCAAAAGATGCTAAAATCTAAGTAAATCTACAAAACATATATAATTTTAAGTTAAATGATAAGGAAGCGTGAAAAATATGGGTTGATAATTTCTGAGTTGAAGATAATAGAATTCCTTATTGGAAAATCTAATTGGAGAATAAAAGTTAATTGGCCAGATTGATAGGATTTTGTGGGTAGTATCCGCTGAAAACCCTCAGAAGACAACACTCCTCCTACTAGGGACACCTAGAGGTTTAACGGCTTGTTGCACGAGCTCAGTGCAATCGCGTTTCCCTGCGAAAGTGAGGTTAGGTCTTTTTCGAGAATAAAACTAGTTTTGCTCGAGGACGAGCAAAAGATAAGTTTGGGGGTATTTGTTCATATCGTAATTTTGCATTATTATATTCCCCATTCTTATTCATTTTAAAAATAAACAGGTGCTTTTAATCCATGTCTGCTACATAGTTGCAGGTTACAGGTTCTCGGAACAAAAACAGTGAAAATGATGAAAAGATGATACAAAAGTGAGACTACGACCAACAAATGGAAGAATCTTGATCATGCCTACAGTTTGAAGAATAAACAAAGATCAATGGACAATTTCACAAAGCACAAAGGCATCGCAAGATTCAAGACTTCAACACGAAGCAAACGGTAAAAGTCCACGACATTATGCACTGTGGAAATCTGGAAGAAAACTAGAAGACAATCTGAGAAACCAAGTAAAGAGACAAGAAGCCAAATTTAACCAGAAGAAGCCCAGAAAGATTCAGCCCATGATCCCACAATATGGCCGCGGAACTGCGGCCAAACATGCCTTCTGGCCGCGGATCCGCGGCCATATGGAGCACGTGTCGGTGCATTTTTATGACGGCGTGGCGGTGCGTTGACTAGTCTTCTTTAGGGTAAAATTGTAAATGCAGATGTGAATCGAATGTAACCCTAGGGTTTCTATGATCTATAAATAGAAGCCCTAAACCTCTTTTTAAGGTATGCCTCTTCTTGTGCCTCATTTTATTTATAAAAATTCAGAATTCAATTCCTGTAATGTTTGACGAGAGTATCAAATAAAAATTAGAGTAAGTTTTCTTTTTATTGCCCTAGTTAATTTTCTTTCTGCCATAGTATAACTTTTATTATCTGCTCCAGCATAACTTTTATTATCTGCCCTAGTTAATTAGTTTAGAATATGTTTATCAATTCTCTAATGAGTGAGTAGATCCTCGCTTGTTAGGGTTAGGAATAGGAATGGTTTGAGAGATGAAAATCTCTCACCCTTTTCTTGCCCATCACATATTTTTATAGGACTCCATGCATACATACACACACCGCTCCCTACGGCACCCTATCCCACGAGGTAGCGGTGATACCGTAGTTTAAAAGACCGCTTGTGCATGTTTTCCATGAAGGTTAGTGTAAGAATTAAGAAAGGAAGGACAAGAACCTAGAGGAAGAAACATCATTTCTTCCCGATGGTACTAATCCACTTTATTAATTATTACCATAACATCTAATAGATCTTAATTAGGGCATAGAAAGCGGTGAGGAATATTGACTTTCCAAACTTAATCTAAACCTAACCCTAGCAAGATTTTAATCCTAGTCTAGATCAACCTTAGTTTTAGTGATAATCAATCCAACACCGTTTGGAATTAACTCGTTAGAACAAATTGAGAATACACAAAATCCCTGTGGACCGACCCGTACTCACCGGCTAGCTACCAAGCGACGCCGTTCTTGATTGCGGTTAACAATTCTTTGATCACAAAATCTCACATTCAATCAGGTGGCGGCCGCGAAGCAGGAGGTGGCCCGGTACCGCGAGGCCGCCGAGGCCAAGCTACAGGACTCCAAGGTGCTCATCGGCACCATAAAGAAGTCGGCGAAAACCCTCCGGAAGGAGCTGGAGGCGGCGATAGAGGGGACGAAGCGAGCCGATCTCAGAGCGGCGAAGGCGGTGGAGAACTTCAAGAAGTCGGAAGATTTTTACACCGTCCTAGCCTCGGCCACTACCGCCATCTGGCACGAGGCCCTCGACACCGTCAAGGCTCGGATGCCGTAGTTCGCTGATGAAGAGCTCCGAGCCGAGTATCCTCGCGGGGATGACGAGCAGGGTGACGACCCCGGAGGCGAGGCCGGGGAAGAGATTCCCGGCGAGGGCGACGTCGAGGCTCCCGTGGTGGGCGGTGAGCCCTCTGACACCACTTGAGCCATGGCAGATGTTGAGCTTCCCGGGGTTGCACATGGCCCTGAGGCCTGAAGCCCCTTGTCTTCCTGTTTCTTTTCTTTTGTTGCATCGGTAGTATTGTAGGCCTCCGGACATTTTGTAAGGATGGGGAGCCCCCAATACCCTTGTAAAGACTTTGATTTGGGGAATGAATTATTTTTGCAGTAGTATTTGCACGTGTGCTTTCCTTTTTCGGTAAACACTTGTATTTGCTCAGTACTGCCTTCATGTCAGGTATGTTCTTCAACTAGCGATTACGCGTCGAGTTGAATCTGTTTATTTGCCAAGTGTGCAAAGACTATTGGGGAGACGGTGTCTCCATGGCCCCGAAGTCGAGGTGGAGATCGCTCAGACGTAGATAGACCTGAGGCCTCTTGGTGAGGGCTTCAAGCCTTAGCGCTAGATGGGCCGTAAGAGGCCTGCTAAGGATGGACCGAGCAGGGTAGCCGCTCGGCTGTCTCTTGGTGAGGGCTTTGATCCCCAGCGTTGTGGGGTAGGGAGCTACCAGCCAGGGATAACCGAGCAGGGTAGCCACTCGGCTGCTTCTTGGTGAGGGCTTTGATCCTTAGCACGGGAGGGGCCGTAAGTGTCCTACTAAGGTCGGGCCGAGCAGGGTTACTGCCCGGTGCCTCTTGGCGAGGGCTTTGATCCCTGGTGTGTTGGGGTAGGGAGCTACCAGCCAGGGATAACCGAGTAAGGGCGGGCCCGGTTGCCTCTTGCGAGGGCTTTTGATCCTTAAGGACAGGCCGAGCAGGGTTACTGCCCGGTGCCTCTTGGCGAGGGCTTTGATCCCTAGTTTGTTGGTGTACGGAGCTACCAGCCAGGGATAATCGAGCAAGGGCAGGCCCGGTTGCCTCTTGCGAGGGCTTTTGATCCTTAGCGCGGGAGGGGCCGTAAGTGGCCTACTAAGGATGGGCCGAGCAGGGTTACTGCCCGGTGCCTCTTAGCGAGGGCTTTTGGTCTTTAAGGATGGCCGGGCAGGGTTGCTGCCCGGTGCCTCTTGGGGAGGGCTTTGATCCTTGGCGTTGTGAGGTAAGGAGCTACCCGCCAGGGATAGCCGAGAGGGGTAGCCGCACGGCTGCCTCTTGGTGAGGGCTTAGATCCCGGGCGTTGCGAGGTAGGGAGCTACCCGCCAGGGATAGCCGAGCAGGGTAGCAGCTGGGCTGCCTCTTGGCGAAGACTTTGATCCCTGGCGTTGTGGGGTAAGGAGCTACCAGCCAGGGATAGCCGAGCAGTGTAGCTGCATGGCTGCCTCTTGGTGAGGGCTTAGATCCCTGGCGTTGTGGGGTAGGGGAGCTGTTAGGTTTACCTAGCACCTCATGAAGAGTTTGGAAGCATCACATGTGTCAAAATCATATTTTTTAAGATGCTAAGTGAACATACAAAGAATCATGCTAGAAAAATTAGGGTTTCTAAACAAACACAACATCACAAGTAGAAAAAGCTAGGGTTTTGAGAGTGCAACCTTTGTAGCTCCCTACGCTAGACTTCTTGGCTACTTGAGGGTTGTAAAAGATCCGCTTGAACTCCTCTAGGTCCACGATGATCCACCCGGAGTCCGCTTTGTCCAAGCTTGTAACTTCACAAGATCAAGAGAAGAAAATGGAAGCTAACACTCTCCACTAATGGGAAAGACTAGTGTAGAATGGTGTTGTGGTTGGTTTTCTCACTTCAAAATCCTAACTTGGTGAGTATTTTGCTCACTTGAGAAATCTAGAGAGCAAAAGAGCAAGGTGGAAGAAGATGATGGCTTTAGAAAAATCAAGAGAATGATAATGTGTTATGAAAAATAGAAAATATAAGTATATATATTTTCTACTCTTCATCTCAAACCATAGTTACATTATATGGATATTATTGCACTTGAGTTAAAACACAAAAGGAAGATTAACTCATGGTTAAAAAGTAGGTGAACAAGGTTAGTTTAAAGAAGAGTGTAGAAGATAACCATGTATTAATCTTTTTTCTTTTGTTTTTAAAACAAATACAAATATATGTATCCATATATATAAACATAATGTGTGAGTCTTATATTGCCACCATCTTCTATATATACAACCATGATAGAATGATGTATGCATGTATGTGTGCATGCACATCCATATGTGCATGAACAAGAATGAATGCATACATGCATGCATACAACTAAAAAGGACAAGAAAAGGATTTCTAGTGAGAAACTAATGGTTAAATGATAAATTAACACTTGATTTAGCAACCCGGTCATATCACATACGACCCGACCAAAAGCAAGCCGCCCGATTAATATACGGTATCTCATACGCGCATTTTAACCGGGTCCATGCACATATCGCATATACGCACCACAACGTTTCGCCTGGACTAGGTAACTCCTTTGTGGGACTATGAGACTCGTCAATACGCCGACAGTGGGTGATGATCATATCAAGCACCCCAAGCCGCAAGCGGTCAGCTAAACGTAACGGCCACCCGGGTATTGAGCGATCAGAAGAAAACAAGCGAATCTGCTACAACTCCCATCGAGCCAACCAGCAACACTACCGTACAGTCCGGTCTCTTCGTCAGATATGCTGCATATCGAGTCTAGGGATGGTAACGTCGACCCCAATAACTCAATAAGTCATGCCGATGAATGGTCTATAACAGATCGAGAAACTACTGATAACACTTATCAGCAAATCCCAACAGCCCTGGCCAGAGACTTACTGATATAGCCAGTCGAGCACAACACAGCATCAACTCCTAATACCGGGAGAGACGAAACCCCTCCTATCGCTCATCGCCTTCGTGTGTCTCGGGACTGTACCCAATGGCCACCTGTTTGCACGACTCAGTAGAGCCGTGGTAGGGTGGTAATCAAAGTACAGTGGGAGAACACACAAGACTCTATGACGATCTCGGGTCTGCAGACTAACCTGCACCAGTGTCACCTGAGAACTGCTATCCGATGATAGATATAATTCTATATATGAGTTCTCGGCGAGTCCGTCTAGTGTACCCAGTCACCACTGAGCACCCGTATACGATCTCGATGTCAAACACCGATGAATGTGGGAACATCCATCGCCCATCATATGGGTCTAGTATCATATACGCTAGTTTACTCTGGTATATCGATGCCCCGTCTCGATACAGTTACGACTAGGGACATTTCAGGATATGCTTATAAACTACAGATGTCCCACTAGTATGATCTCTATCATAATCACTGTAGTTAAGCCAATATCCTCAGGGCTTTATCATCATGTGTGAATGAATAAAAGCATGATCAAATCAACATGTCAGATAAAGAAGAACCAGATAGCATACTATCATGTCGAGCAAGAATGTACACTGAATATATATATATATATATATATATATATATATATATATATATACATGTATAAATACATCCACTATCATATAATGGCCTCTAGGGCATACATATATCCAACAATCTCCCACTTGCACTAAGGCCAGTTATTGGCGTATCTCATACCCAACATCTCGAAAAGTTGCTCATGCTGCGGCTGAGGGAGGGCCTTGGTGAGTGGATCCGCGGCGTTATTCTTTGTGTCTACTCTCTTAATCTCGATCTCGCGGCGATCAACAATCTCCCGGATCAAATGAAAGCGCCTCAGGATGCGTCTGGACCGCTGATGGGACTTGGGCTCCTTGGCTACCCCATTATTATCACAATACAATGATATTGGATCAATAATGGTTGGAACTACTCCTAGCTCCGAGACAAACTTCCTCATCCAGACGGCTTCCTTGGCGGCATCATTTGCAGCAATGTACTCAGCTTCCATCGTAGAGTCTGCAACGATATCCTGTTTGGAACTCTTCCAACTTACCGCCCCTCCAGTGACGGTAAATGCAAACCCAGAGATAGATTTGCTGTCGTCCTTATCGCTCTAGAAGCTCGAATCGGTAAAGGCCTCCATTTGGAGATCTCCATTACCATATACCAAGAACAATTCTTTAGTCCTTCGCAAGTACTTAAGAATGTTCTTCACAGCTATCCAGTGATTCTCCCCTGGGTTGGATTGATACCTGCTTACAACACTAAGTGCATAAGCTACATCTGGGCGTGTACATAACATCGCATACATTATAGATCCTACTGCCGAAGCATAGGGTATAATGCTCATGCGAGCTCTCTCTTCATCGGTCTTTAGGCAAGAGTCCTTGGAGAGAGCGACCCCATGGCAAGCGGGTAAGGCACCCCGCTTGGAGTCTTCCATACTAAACCTTTTTAGGATGGTGTTGATGTACCTGGTTTGGGACAATCCCAATTACCTCTTGGATCTATCCCTATAGATCCTAATACCCAGAATGTATGTGGCATCACCCAGGTCCTTCATGGAGAACCTTAATGATAAGAAAGATTTGACCGACTGTAGCATAGGAATATCATTTCCTATCAGAAGAATGTCATCCACGTATAATACGAGGAATGTGACAGCTCTTCCTACAACCTTCTTATAAACACAAGCTTCATCTGGATTTTTGATGAAATCAAACTCTTTGATAACATCATCGAAACAGATGTTCCAACTCCGTGATGCCTGTTTTAACCCATATATGGATTTAAGCAATCTACATGCTTTCCCGCTGCTCCCACTGTCAATGAAGCCCTCCGGCTGATCCATATAAACGCATTCTTCTAAATCCCCATTTAGAAATGCCGTTTTAACGTCCATCTGCCAGATTTCATAGCCGTAGTGAGTAGCAATAGCAAGTAGGATCCGAATGGATTTAAGCATGGCTACGGGCGAAAAAGTCTCGTCATAGTCCAAACCTGGTCTTTGACGAAAACCCTTCGCCACAAGTCTTGCCTTATAGGTCTCTACCTGCCCATTTACACCAATCTTTCTTTTAAAGATCCATTTGCACCCCACAGGTTTTACCCCACGGAGTACAACATCCAAAGTCCATACTTTGTTGGTGTACATAGACTCCATTTCGGATCTCATGGCATCCAGCCACTTCACAGAGTCTCCACTCGTGATAGCTTGCTGAAAACTGGTAGGATCATCATCCTCCATGATGCAGTCTTCTCTGTCACTATCAATGAGGAAACCGTAGTACCTCTCCGGTGGGCGAAAAGTCCTACCAGACCTACGGAGTGGCCGAGGTTCCTCAGTTTCTATTGCAACAGCCGGTTCAACCAAGTCGTCATTTGTAGTTTGTGTCTCTAGAACCTCTTCTAGATCCACTACCTTGCCATCATCTTTATCTGTGAAAAACTCTTTTTCTAAGAATGTGGCATACTGAGAAACAAACACCTTTTGTTCCTCCTTGTGGTAGAATAGATATCCATAAGAGTTCCTTGGATATCCCACAAAGTTACACATGACCGACCGTGTCTCGAGTTTGTCCGGATTCTGCTTTTTAACATAGGCCGGGCAACCCCAAATCTTAATTCTCTTAAGAGATGGTCTCTTCCCATGCCATATCTCATATGGCGTGGTAGACACGGTTTTGGTTGGAACTCTGTTCAAAAGAAACGCTGCAGTCTCCAATGCATGCCCCCAAAATGAGACAGGTAACTCAGCATCACTCATCATGGAACGGACCATATCTAATAGGGTCCGATTCCGTCGTTCAGACACACCGTTGTGCTGTGGTGTGTAAAGAGGAGTGAGCTGAGAGAGAATCCCATTCTCTTTTAGGAAGTTTGCAAATTCTGTACTGAGGCACTCCCCACCTCGATCTGATCGAAGCATTTTGATACTCAAGCCGGTTTGTTTTTCTACTTCTTGTTTATATTCAGTGAATTTCTCGAAAGCTTCGGATTTGTGCTTTAATAAAAATACATGACCGAATCTTGAGAAATCGTTAGTGAAAGTAATGAAGTAAGAAAAACCGCCTCTAGCCTGTGTAGACATTGCCCCATATACATCACTATGTATGAGTCCTAGGAGCGCGGTAGCTCTTTCTCCGTGTCCGGTAAACGGAGTTTTGGTCATTTTACCCTTGACACAAGACTGACAAGTCGCATAAGATTTATATTCAAAGGAATTTAAATATCCATCTTTGTGTAACTTGTTTAGTCTTGTTTCGTTAATATGACCAAGTCTACAGTGCCAAAGAAAAGTTTCATTTATTTCTGAAAGTTTTCTTTTATTAGTGTGTTGTATGCTGAAAACTGTGTGTTGATTTAGGACGTATATCCCGTTATTAAGTGTACCATACCCAACCAACATTTGATTCAGGTGAATGTTCATAACATTGTTCTGCAATATAAAGTTATATCCTTCATTGTCTAACAAAGAAACAGATATTATATTACATAGCATACTTGGTACAAAATAACATGGGTTCAAAACCAATATACACCCAGATGGCAACCCCAAGTGATACTCTCCCACTGCGACTGTATATACATTGGAACCATTTCCAACGCGGAGAGTATGGTCACCTGTCTTAAAAACCTTGCTATTTCTCAGCCCCTGCATAGAATTGCAAATGTGAGAACCTGAACCGGTATCTAATACCCAGGAAGCAGAGTTTATTGAAAAACAATTTTCTGTCACAAACACACCTGAAGCGGAAGCATCCCCATGCTTCTTCTTGAGATTTAAGTACTCCGTACAGTTGCGCTTCCAATGTCCTATTTTGTGGCAATGAAAACATTCCCCTTTCTCCGAGTCTCCAGCTTTGGACTTTTCCTTTCCCTTCACCTTTTTAACTCCACCCTTAGGATTGACGGGCTTCTTCTTTTTCTTTCCTTTGGCCTTATCCTTTGGGCGAGAAGAGGAAGATTGCCAACAGTCATAACGGGAGTTTTCACTGATTTCAGTATGCTCTCTGCACTCCTTAACATATTAAGGAGTTCAGGTAGTTCCCTCTCCATGTTGTGCATGTTGAAGTTAACTATGAACTGAGCAAAGGTGGAGGGGAGGGACTGCAGAATAATATCCGTATATTGTTCATTGTCCATTGTCTATCTAAGGTCCTCAAGCTCTTCTATAAGAGCTATCATCTTCAGAACATGGTCTCCTACCGGTGTGCCAGGGGCCATTCACATCTGAAACAATTTCTTTGATGCTTCGTATCGTAATACGCGGGATTGCTCTCCATACAACTCCTTTGTATGGAGGAATATGGTTTGAATGTCCATATTCTCGTGCTGCTTTTGATGTGTGTTGTCCATCGATTCAAGCGCGAGGCATTTGGCCGTGGCATAGTCAGCGTTCCATGTCTTGTGGATGCCAATGTCCGCAACTAAGGATTTTGGACCTGGGACGGGCGGGGCTGAAGCCGTGAGGACATATGATACTTTATCATAGTCAAGGCTATTTTCAGATTCCTTAGCCAGTCTTTATAATTGGTCCCATTCAGTTTATTTTTATCTAGTAGAAGCTTAAGTCCAGTCATTGGTATCTGCCATTAAGAGAGAGAAAAGAATACACTCAGCGAAAGCTCTTGCAAAGATCAGATTGGTTATTATCTTGTCTAATTGATGTCTCCCACTGCTTTAATCAAGTTTTTCTTTCAAACCTTAAAAAGAAAACTAGCCAGGATTAATTACAGTTTACAACTTCGCTAACCGTTCAGCCATGCCAGTGTCGGTACTTGAGGGACGTTCCCCGTGCTTTCGCACGGACCTAATTAAAGTAAACCTCGTTTTCCCAGAGGCGTAGCCCCGTTAACACCTTTCTAGACACCTAATGAGTTAGCTAATTGTAAATTGCAAAAATCTCCTGGGAGCAACTATTGCCCACAGTGGGATCGGGATCTAACCATCATATGGAAGGTTTGCAATCTCATTGCAAATCTCAACACTTGAAATTCCCGATGCGGTTTTTACCCCTAGTGCTTATGACCTTAACTATGGTCAACAAATCATAAGTACTAGTCAAGTTCTACCCGTCATTTCTTGATCAATTAGACCCACCCATATGACCCTTAACTATGGTCAACAAAGTCGCATGAATGTCCTAATTAATCTGCATCATATGCAGTGTAGGAAGACATCACTTAGCTACCGTACACTACGCCTTAACTATAGTCAACAAACGTAGCACGAATACTAAGTACTCTACTTCCTAAAATGACGGAGGGTTGCGGATGATTTTTAAGAAAATCTTTAACGCTTCGAACTTGATATCGTCGTAGAATCAAATGGTTTTCAAAAGGAGTGGCTTGTGCTCCGCAGTTTTGAAATGTAGCTTTTTCATAAAGAGCCGAGTGGTTTTCAAATCCGATTCTACAACATCTTTTTAGGTTTATTTTCTTTACATTAATCATATTAATGTAGTCCCATCATTTAAGTCCTTAAGCCAATCACAGAAAAGAAACGAAAATAACACGTACGCTTATGCCATCCGCATTCGTCGTAATGTTCCGTTATGCACCGTTAGGTTACTTAACTAACGGCATACCGGGACGGGACTAGCGCGGGTGTAAAACATAAGCAACGTCTACTATATATCTCATATATAATATATCATTCGTCTCAGATATCACAGAACACAGGCAGCAGAAACATAGATATAATGTGGGATATATTAGGACGTCCGTATTTAGTATTTAGCCAATAATAGAAAATACGGATTCCACAGTCGCGATGAATAGCCAAACCCACACCCCTAGACCCCTACGAGAGCGGCAAGCGACCCTACCAATCCTGGAGTTTAGGAGACCCGGTCTCGACTCCTCGAGATGGCCTCCCACTGAACCCCAGAACCCGGTCACTTGTGCTCCCCTCCTTGGGTCTATCCTAATACGGAAAAATAAATAATATACAACACTGGTGGCATCAACCTCAACCCGGAAGTGCCCCAAATAAAAGAATATTACATTACATTTGAATTTTACATGAATGAAAATAAAACTTTCATCTCACATAAAACCCCCCCGGCTATTCAATCGCGACAATCCTACACATCATATCTCAGCAACACATAATATCATATATCATCAACGTAAGTAAGTATGCGTACCCCGATTGTCGTTGATATATAGCAACGAAACCGGCGATAAGCGACATACTACACTTACGGTCACAGAAAAGAAAGTGTAAAACTATAATATTTGGAATCCACATACTCTTTAGACATCGTAAATGCGAAATATCACATACTTCGTATTTCATGCCTAACTATATGAATTCCACATATTGTATCACATTCCAGATAAATAGACAGTATTAAAGTTTTCGAACGAATAATCAAATACCCAAAATTTCCTAAAGCTCAACACTTGAGCGGAGTTCAAAAAAAAACCCGGAATGTGTCACAGTAGTAGCGGTCCAGCCATAGAAGGGTTAAGCCAACGCCTCACATGTGGCACGCCGTACTGCCCCAAACCCTAAGGTTCAAAAAGCAGTTCAAGACGGTCACATAATCGAGTTAAGGTTTGTTGTCTTCTAGAGGGTCCACCACAAAACTTGCACGTATTTCCGAAAGATTTAAACCCCGTGAAAAAGTGAGTAAATGATACTCGTTCGAACAATTCAATACTTTCTAAATTACCGGGAAAAAAAGCACGAAATTAAAATTCCGATCAAATCACCGAATCTAAAACAATCTCCAGAACATACAGCACTAGATTCAGATTAAAAATACCTAAAAATATATACAATCAGGCTACATCATTACTGTACAAAAACAATAAAATATAGCCTCTGTACGGCCGCGGAGCCGCGGCCTAAGCAAGCTCTGGCCGCGGTTCCGCGGTTGAAGTTAATGTTCATGGCCTCGTATTTTACAGTTGTTCTTATATTTCCCTGCTGAATTTTTTAAGGATTTTTAATTCTGAAAATTACACAGTTTCAAAAATTGTCCAGAGAGGGTTCTAAAAGTCCGTATTTTGGTTCGATCGGAGTTTTAACTTCGTTAAAATGTCGCCTAAAGTTCTAGGTCGGCTCTGATACCAATGTTAGGTTTACCTAGCACCTCATGAAGAGTTTGGAAGCATCACATGTGTCAAAATCATATTTTTAAAGGTGCTAAGTGAACATACAAAGAATCATGCTAGAAAAATTAGGGTTTCTAAACAAACACAACATCACAAGTAGAAAAAGCTAGGGTTTTGAGAGTACAACCTTTGTAGCTCCCTACGCTAGACTCCTTGGTTACTTGAGGGTTGTAAAAGGCCCGCTTGAACTCCTCTAGGTCCACGATGATCCACCCGGAGTCCGCTTTGTCCAAGCTTGTAACTTCACAAGATCAAGAGAAGAAAATGGAAGCTAACACTCACCACTAATGGGCAAGACTAGTGTAGAATGGTGTTGTGGTTAGTTTTCTCACTTCAAAATCCTAACTTGGTGAGTGTTTTGCTCACTTGAGAAATCTAGAGAGCAAAAGAGCAAGGAGGAGGAAGATGATGGCTTTAGAAAAATCAAGAGAATGATAATGTGTTATGAAAAATAGAAAATATAAGTATATATATTTTTTACTCTTCATCTCAAACCATAGTTACATTATATGGATATTATTGCACTTGAGTTAAAACACAAAAGTAAGATTAACTCATGGTTAAAAAGTAGGTGAACAAGGTTAGTTCAAAGAAGAGTGTAGAAGATAACCATGTATTAATCTTTTTTCTTTTATTTTTAAAACAAATACAAATATATGTATCTATATATATAAACATAAGGTGTGAGTCTTATATTGCCACCATCTTCTATATATACAACCATGATAGAATGATGTATGCATGTATGTGTGCATGCACATCCATATATGCATGAACAAGAATGAATGCATACATGCATGCATACATCCAAAAAGGACAAGAAAAGGATTTCTAGTGAGAAACTAATGGTTAAATGATAAATCAACACTTGATTTAGCAACCCGGTCATATCACATACGACCCGACCAAAAGCAAGCCGCCCGATTAATATACGGTATCTCATACACGCATTTTAACCGGGTCCATGCGTATATCGCATATGCGCACCACAACGTTTCGCCTGGACTAGGTAACTCTTTTGTGGGACTCTAAGACTCGTCAATACGCCGGCAGTGGGTGATGATCATATCAAGCACCCCCAAGCCGCAAGCGGTCAGCTAAACGTAACGGCCACCCGGGTATTGAGCGATCAGAAGAAAACAAGCGAACCTGCTACAATTCCCGTCGAGCCAACCGGCAACACTACCGTACAGTCTGGTCTCTTCGTCAGATATGCTGCATATCGAGTCTAGGGATGGTAACGTCGACCCCAATAACTCAATAAGTCGTGCCGATGAATGGTCTATAACAGATCGAGAAACTACTGATAACACTTATCAGCAAATCCCAACGGCCCTGGCCAGGGACTTACTGATATAGCCAGTCGAGCACAGCACAACATCAACTCCCAATACCGGGAGAGACGAAACCCCTCCTATCACTCATCGCCTTCGTGTGTCTCGGGACTGTACCCAACGGCCACCTGTTTGCACGACTCAGTAGAGCCGTGGTAGGGTGGTAATCAAAGTACAGTGGGAGAACACACAAGACTCTATGACGATCTCGGGTCTACAGACTAACCTGCACCAGTGTCACCTGAGAACTGCTATCCGACGATAGATATAATTCCATATAGGAGTTCTCGGCGAGTCCGTCCAGTGTATCCAGTCACCACTGAGCACCCGTATACGATCTCGATGTCAAATATCGATGAATGTGGGAACATCCATCGCCCATCATATGGGTCTAGTATCATATACGTAGTCTACTCTGGTATATCGATGCCCCGTCTCGATACACCTATGACTAGGGACATTTCAGGATATGCTTATAAACTACAGATGTCCCACTAGTATGATCTCTATCATAATCACTGTAGTTAAGCCAATATCCTTAGGGCTTTATCATCATGTGTGAATGAATAAAAGCATGATCAAATCAACATGTCAGATAAAGAAGAACCAGATAGTATACTATCATGTTGAGCAATAATGTACACTGAATATATATATATATATACATGTATAAATACATCCACTATCATATAATGGCCTCTAGGGCATACATATATCCAACAGGAGCTACCAGCCAGGGATAGCCGAGCGGGGTAGCCGCTCAGCTGCCTCTTAGTGGGGGCTTTGATCCCTGACGTTGTGGGGTAGGGGAGCTACCAGCCAGGGATAGCCGAGCGGGGTAGCCGCTCGGCTGCCTCTTAGTGAGGGCTTTGATCCCTGGCACTGCGGGGTAGGGAACTACCGGCCGAGGATAGCCGAGCAGGGTAGCCGCTCGGCTGCCTCTTGGTGAGGACTTTGATCCCTGGCGTTGCGGGATAGGGGAGCTACCGGCCAGGGATAGCCGAGCGGGGTAGCCGCTCGGCTGCTTCTTGGTGAGGGTCTTGATCCTTAGCACGGAAGAGGTCGTAAGTGGCCTACTAAGGACGGACCAAGCAGTGAAGCTGCTCGGTTGCCTCTGGGCGAGGGCTTTGATCCCCGGCGTAGTGGGGTAGGGAAGCTACCGACCAAGGATAGCCGAACAGGGTAGCTGACGGGCTTCCTCTTGGTGAGGGCTTCGATCCCTGGCGTTGTGGGGTAGGCGAGTTACTAGCCAGGGATAGCCGAGCAGGGTAGCCGCTCGGCTGCCTCTTGGTGAGGGCTTTGATACCTGGCATTGTGGGGTAGGAGAGCTACAGGCTAAGGATAGCCGAGCAGGGTAGCCGCTCGGCTGCCTCTTGGTGAGGGCTTCGATCCCTGTCATTATGGGGTAGGTGAGCTACCGGCCAGGGATAGCTGAGCAGGGTAGCCGAGCTACCGGTCAGGGATAGCCGAGCAGGGTAGCCGCTCGGCTGCCTCTTAGTGAGGGCTTCGATACCTGGCGTTATGGGGTAGGCGAGCTACCAGCTAGGGATAGCCGAGCAGAGTAGCCGCTCGGCTGCCTCTTGGTGAGGGCTTCGATCCCTGGTATTATGGGGTAGGCGAGCTACCAGCCAAGGATAGCCGAGCAGGGTAGCCGCTCGGCCTCCTCTTGGTGAGGGCTTCGATCCCTGGCATTGTGGGGTAGGCGAGCTACCAGCCAGGGATAGCCGATCTGGGTGGCCGCTCGGCTGCCTCTTGGTGAGGTTTTGTCCGTCCTCTTGGCGACACGTGTCATGATCGCGTGGGGAACGTGAAGCGCCGGAGTGGTGTCGTTTCGATTTCGCATCGAGCGGCGAAGAGGGACAATCGCTGGTGACACGTGTCATGATCGTGGGGGGAACGCGAAGTGCCGGAGTAGTGTTGTTTCGATTTTGCATCGAGCAGCGCGATGTCTGCCTCGTGGCGGCACAGTTGCGGGTGAAACGGGCGATCGTTGAACTCTGGGGGCATTGTGGGCTATAAAATGGAGGGAGTGTTGATTACTCCCTTCCTCACACCCGAAACATAAGAATGGAGGACTTCCCTTTCACCATCCCCAACATCATAAACTTTGAGGACGTGTACCTCTACGATCAGTACTGTACCGAGGACACGGTGCAGTTGGTGATGGGCCGGATCGAGGATCATTTCGGCCGATTGCTCCCCCGACGTTCACCCCTTCTTCAGCTGTTGATGTACTCCATCTGGAGGGCGTCGCCGGGGCTCTACAACCCCTTGTCCGAACAGCTGAAAGACGAGGCCATTGGCAAGCTAAGGTCTCTGAGGCGCTTCGGCCTGATCTCTGCGAGTCGGCTAAACCGCTCGGAGGCGCTCGTCCTTGAGTACTACCAGTTGACGCATGATGCCGACGCTCGCGGGGGGCATCGAAGGCAGAGGTTAGATGCTGCGAGGGCTCGGTTGGCGGAAATATCGTCAGAGTACCACGAGCAGTGCTCTTTGCACCCCATTCCCCCGCTATTGTAATTTTTTTTGTAAGGCTGAGGAGCCCACAGTACCTTTTGAATGAATAAGATTATTTTCCCTTTTTTGTGCAATACTTTGTTGATCCCTTTTATTACACAAACAAAAAGATCTCAAGAAAGGTGTACATTGCTTTAAAAAGAAATACATGCTAGTAGATGTTCTTATTCGTGCAGCTTGAGCCCCTCGGTTGTCTGTTGGCCTCTATGCCCGGCATAGGGTACTGAGCTTCATGGGTACCTGTAACACCCTAGTTCATTTATACCAGTTCCATTTTGAGTATTTCTTTATTTATGGTATTTTCCTGATTTATTGTGTTTTGGGTGCGAACAGTGTAATTGGTATCAGTATTTGCATCCGACCCGACCCGCTTGCTGGAAACCCATCTTGATTCCTGTTTATGATTTATCCCGACTAGTTATGTGGATCCATGCACTTTCATATTTTTTTTATATATACTGCATACTGGTATTCATGTGCTAGACCCGGCGTGATTCTCATGTTGGTTCATGTAGCCTACCCCATATGCTTAGGATAAAAGGCTCAGTTGTTGTTGTTGTATACTGCATACTGGTATTATATCTGGCATATGCATTTTTTTTAATATAACATTTAAAGTCAAATAAAATATTTTAAAAATATCTAGTATGGCCTGCATGATACCCCTAACCCTGTCGTAGCATCCGCGCATCTTATTCTCGTCCCGTTAAGTAAAATGGACTTGTTTGGATGGCTACGTGCACATGCGTGCATTCGTTCTTAGGGGTATGCATTTTCGTTACACGGATATCATATTTTGGTTTTGGTTAGTACGTATATTAACCGTATTTTCAAACCATAATTTTAGACCCGACCCGGGCACGTTTTGGACTACTTTTGTATTAGCCTGAAAACTCAAATATATAATAGCCTACGCATCGAGACAGTTGAAGATCCATGAGAAGAATTACCCAACTCATGATTTGGAGCATGCAGTAGTAATTTTCGCTTTGAAGATTTGGAGACACTACTTGCTGGGTGAAAGGGTTGAAGTATTCACCAATCACAAAAGCTTAAAGTACGTGTTCACGCAGAAAGAGCTTAACATGAAGTAGCGTAGATGGTTGGAGCTGATGGCTGACTATGATATTGATCTCAAGTACCATCCCGGGAAAGTTAATGTAGTACCGGATGCGCTTAGTCGGTTGCCAGCAATTCGAACGTTGACTGCACAGAAGGAGCTTATCGAAAATTTTCGGAGATTCGAGTTCGAGATCGTGCTACCGCATTCTTCGGGACGGTTGATGCAGCTGCAAGTACAGTCGTCGTTAATCAATACTATTAAAGCAGTGCAGTCACATGATCCAAGATTGCAGAAGTTTCGAGAACTGGTAGAAGCGAGACTTTGAACGGACTTGTTGATTCATGAAGATGGTTCGTTGCGTTATGGTAGCCATTTGTGTGTGCCGAAAGGAGATATTCGCGAAGAAGTAATGAAGGAGGCGCACAGTTCCGCATATTCCGTATATCCAGGAGGCACGAAGATGTACCGTGATCTAAGACAACATTTCTGGTGGGAAGGCATGAAAAGGGAGATTGCTCGCTTTGTAGCGAAGTGCTTGGTGTGTCAGCAAGTTAAGGCTGAACATCAAAGAGTAGGTGGTTTATTGCAAGCACTTCCGATTCTTCAATGGAAGTGGGAACATATAACCATAGATTTCATGACAGCTTTACCGCGGAGTCCAAAGGGCATCAATGCAGTTTGGGTGATTGCTGATCGATTGACCAAGGCAGGTCATTTCATACCATTTCAAGTTGGTCAGTCAACGGAAGCGTTGGCAGAACGGTACATGCAGGAGATTGTGAGATTGCATGAAGTACCTGTGAGCATCGTCTCCGATCGTGATACCCGATTCTTATCGCACTTCTGGAGGAGCTTACAGGAAAGTTTGGGGACGCGATTGAAGTTTAGCACTGCTTATCATCTCCAGACAGATGGCCAGTCAGAGAGAACGATCCAAACTCTTGAAAACATGTTGAGAGATTGCATGTTGGACTTCAAGGGCTCATGGGAGGATTATCTACACTTAGTGGAGTTTTCTTACAATAACAGCTTTCAGGCGACTATTCAGATGGCTCCATTCGAAGCATTATATGGTCGCAAGTGTCGCTCACCCGTTTGTTGGGACAATTTTGGAGAACGAAGATGTAGGGACCAGATTTGATCGTGCAAACAGTAGAGAAAATTAATACTATCCGGAATCACATGAAGGTAGCACAGGATCGGCAGAAGAGTTGGGCCGATACATCGAGAAGACCTATAGAGTTCGCTGTTGGTGATCTTGTATTCTTGAAGATATCACCGACTAGAGGAGTGATTCGTTTTGGGAATCGAGGCAAGCTTTGTCCTCGATTCGTGGGGCCTTTCGAGATTATGGAGCGTGTTGGAGAAGTGGCTTATCGATAGGCGTTACCACCATATTTGGCGAGTGTTCATGACGTGTTTCATATATTTCAACTCCATAAGTATGTTCGAGATGAGACGCGCGTGCTGGATCATTCGGAGCTGACGGTAAGGAGGATTTGACCTATGAAGAATGACCGATGTCGATTGTTGATCAAAGAGAAAGGTTCTTAAGAACAAGGTTATCCCTCTCGTACTTGTTTAGTGGGAAAATCGCTCGCACGAAGAATCGACTTAGGAACGAGAAGACGAGATTCGACAGAAGTTTCCAGATCTCTTCTTGTAGATTCATGTTTGTTGATCTTTTCTTGTTCCGGGAATTTCGAGGACGAAATTCTTTTTGTAGTTGGGTATAATGTAACACCCTAGTTCATTTATACCAGTTCCATTTTGAGTATTTATTTATTTATGGTATTTTCCTGATTTATTGTGTTTTGGGTGCGAACAGTGTAATTGGTATCGGTATTTGCATCCGACCCGACCCGCTTGCTGGAAACCCGTCTTGATTCTTGTTTATGATTTATCCCGGCTAGTTATGTGGATCTGTGGACTTTCATATTTTTTTTTATATATACTGTACTGTATACTGGCATTATATCTGGCATCTACATTTTTTTAATATAACATTTAAAGTCAAATAAAATATTTTAAAAATATCTAGCATGGCCTGCATGATACCCCTAACCCTGTCGTAACATCCGCGCATCTTGTTCTCGTCCCGTTCAGTAAAATGGACTCGTTTGGATGGCTACGTGCACATGTGTGCATCCGTTCTTGGGGGTATGCATTTTCGTTACACGAATATCATATTTTGGTTTTGGTTAGTACATATATTAACCGTATTTTCAAACCATAATTTTAGAGCCGACCCGGGCACGTTTTGGACTACTTTTATATTAGCCTGAAAACTCAAATATATATAATATAATATTCTTTATATATTTATAAACTATTTTATAAGTTAAATAAACTAAAATATATAAAAAAAAATTATATATTATAATCCTAATAGTTACTTATTCTCTTATATATATATTCTATTTATATTTTAAAAAAAGATTTTGATAACTGTTCTCAAATCTCTCTCTCTTTCTTTACTTAAATATATTAATATATTAATTATTATGATAACACACAGCCTCTCTCTCTCTCTCTCACTCTTCATCTCCTTTAAAAAAATTTCTCCCGTCGCCTCACCTCCCGAGCCCTAACACACGCTCGAACCCACGTCGCGCTCGTCTCCGCCGTTTACCTCGTCGACCTCGTCACCATCCCCATCTCCCCTCACCTCCTCACTCATCTCTTTTTCCCGAACTCAGAAACCGCGGCGAACCCACTGCACCCTCACCGCACCCATCACCTTCGTCATCGTCGTCATCACACCGAAGATCTCTCGTCCTCACTCTACCTTCCTCACCTCCACCTTCTTCTCTTCCACTTACCTCTTCCCTTCATCCCCCGACAACCAACTCAAGAAACCTGC
The DNA here is from genome assembly GCA_030015575.1 of Agapanthus africanus. Classification (NCBI taxonomy): domain Eukaryota; kingdom Viridiplantae; phylum Streptophyta; class Magnoliopsida; order Asparagales; family Amaryllidaceae; genus Agapanthus; species Agapanthus africanus. The sequence goes on along the minus strand of JASDDO010000031.1, from coordinate 520,711,629 downwards.
ACACCGGATTGCCCACTGCCCATCGTCGGAAATCCCACCGTCAACGTCCTCCCTCGCCTCGTATCTGCACCAAAGAACCCAGAGAGCATACCTTCTCCTTCTCCTTCAAATTCTTCTTCTCTTTTCTCTTTCTTGAATTCTTGTTTTCCGGTCATCGCCGGAGCCATGCCGCCGCCGATGATCCGGACGAACCATATCATCACCACAGTACCACTACAATACCAAAATCATACCATCACTACTTCCATGTCACGACCGTGTCGCGGCCAGATCGTGTCCAGATCGCGACCAGACCATGCACTAGATCGCGACCAGACCATGCACCAGATCGTGTCCAGATCGAGACCAAATCGCGAACAGACCACCACCAGACCATGTACCAGATCGTCTCCAGATCGCGACCAGACTACCACCAGACCATGCACCAGATCGCGACCAGACCATGCACCGTATCCAGACCGTGCCATGACCGTGTCATCACCGTACTCGGACCGTGTCATGCCATGTGCCCTGCTCCTGTGCCACGTCCTGCCCGCTTCGTGCTCAGCCCATGCCTGTTTCCCCCAATCAGAGCAAAGCTCTGTTTCAAAATTCAAAATTCAAATTGAAGCAACGCTTCAGATTCTGCGCGCTGCGCGCCGCGTGTCAAACGCAGGTGCGCTAGCGCCAGGTGCGCGGCGCCCTAGGCAGCGCACCCCTAATCAGAGCAAAACTCTGTTTTAAAATTCAAAATTTAAAAGTTGAAGCAACGCTTCAGATCCAGCGCTCTGTGCTGCACGCCACGTGTCAAACACGGGTGCGTTAGCGCAGTTGCGCTGAGCTCTGCGCACCACGTGTCGAACGTAGGTGCGCCAACGATGGAATTAAAAATCCCCCACAGTTAGATCAAAAGATCTAATAATAATAAATTATTAAGTAATCAGAATTAAAATTATGTTATGCAAAGATTTTTCAATTTTATTGAAACAAGAAGATTATCTTCTGTAAAACAAAAGCCTTAGAATCAAAAATCCAACGGTGGGAAATATTCCCAAATCAATCAGAGAAAGATCTCTTAAAACTGATTCAACAAATCAATTGGCCCTACATGAAGGCCCCAAGAATTCAAGTCAGATATAGAAAAAAACCTCTGCAAACTTTGAGAAAACCAAAAGAGAAAGAAAGGCAAGCCTTTAGAAAAAGAAGATTATTTCTTCATCTAAAAGGTAAAGAACAACCACAAAGATGAAATCATCTCGTAAAAAGAGGAACCATCTTCTAAAAAGATCATAGATCTACAAAAGACCAAGGTCTTTGATAAAAAGAAAAAAGATCAAAAGATCTAATTATAAAAAAAACGAAAAGAAGTATTTTACTTCATTCACAGATCTTTGATCTATAAAGGCAGAGCCCTTTTATAACACAAGAACTTTTGTTCTTGAATCTTGAGGCAAAGCCCCCTTTAAGAAGAACATAAATTTATTCTTTGATCTTGAAAGTGCCTTGCACTCATGAATTGAGCTTTTGCGCTCATTGGACCGGCGCTCAACGCCAAAACCTGCCACGTGTCAACCAAAGACACAATCTGCACTTTGCGCTTCTGAAACAGCGCACTGCGCTCATGGGCCGGCGCTCAGCGCCAATCGCGCCACGTTTCACTCACTGGCACGCCAACAGACTAGCGCAAAGCGCTCATAAATTAAAAGTGCAATGCGCTAATGAACTAGCGCTAAGCGTGACACGTGTCCTCTTCGTATGCGCTACCTGACAGAAGCGCAATGCGCTCTTTAACTGGTGCAAAGCGCCTGGCGCGCCACGTGGCGTATTGTCAGAACACACTTTGTTTTGATGAAGACAAAAGATGTCAGAACCCAATGCTTAGCATTATTAAAAGGGCCGAGCCCAAATAAAGGCTTAATAGCCAGAGCAAGAATAAAAATGTTAAACATTTTTAATTGGACTTAGCCCAATTCTGGCCATAAGTCCTCAACCTATATTGAACTGAGCACATCTGCTCACAAATATTCAACAGATCTTAGTCCCAAACTGGGCTACAGATCTTTCAAACAATTCACACTGGTTCGAGGGTACATCTCGTTACTCCTCTGATATTTATCATTGTAATCCTTCAACGTTTTCAGAGAGGTGACGGGTCCCGGCGACCACACATTTCTATGGACTGTGGGGTCCTTAAACTCATGGACTATGATGTCATTAACCTCGACCGTGATGTCTTTAAACTAACATCGGACTGTGGGGTCCTTAAACCCATGGACTATGATGTCTTTAACCTTGACCGTGATGTCTTTAAACTAACATCGAACTGTGGGGTCCTTAAACCCATGTGTAGGGTGTTTTTCGTCACCCCATTGAGATGGGAATACGCGCGCGCTTGTCAGGCGCATTACAGATTCCCCCTGCCTAAGGTAGGCTGGGGTTTAATGATTGTGGGGATCCGAATCTCCGGCAGCCGCGGACTAAGCTGCCGTTAATTACCCCTCGCCTTTGGAGCGAGGGAACCTCCGATTGACGGGTTAAACTGGTCATGCGAACTCAATGTGCAGTGTTGTGTTTTGAAGGGGTTTTGGATATATCGGGGGCCCCGCAGAGTTTTCATGGGGGTCCCGCTACCCGGATAGCGGGCTAGGGGTCAAGAGGGCTAGCAGCCCCCTTGCGGGGTGTGGGGTGCGGGGCAGCGCCCCGTTAGAAATTTTTTTCTAACATGGACAGTGTCGTGGTGTATGTGTGTGTGCACATATGTATGCATATGTGTGTGTATATATATATGTGTGTGTATGTATATATGTGTATATATATATATATATATATATATATATATATATATAAAAGAAAGAGGGGGAAAAGGCATCCAAAGGATGCGTGGGGCCAGCGCCTTGGGCGCTGTGTGCCCAGGTGCTGTGCGCTCAGGCACTAGCGTGCCACGTGTCAGCACGTGGGCACTCTGCGCTTGAGTGCAGGGCGCTGTAGCGCAGGCGCGCCACGTGTCGGCACGTGGGCGCTTTGCTCTACAACGCCTGACGCTCGAGCGCAAGTGCGCCACGTGTCGGCACGGGGGCGACTTGCGCTTGAGCGCTGGGCGCTTGAGCGCAAGTGCGCCATGTGTCGGCACGGGGGAGACTTGCGCCAGAGCGCTGTGCGCTTGAGCGCAAGCGCGCCACGTGTCGGCACGGGGGCGACTTGCACTCGAGCGCAAGCGCGCCATGTGTCGGCACTGGGGCGACTTGCGCTCGAGCGCTTGCACTTGAGCGCGAGCGCGCCATGTGTCGGCACGTGGGCACTTTGCGCTCGAGCGCAGGGCGCTGTTGTGCAAGCGCGCCACGTGTCGGCACGTAAGCGCTTTGCGCTTGAGCGCTGAGCGCTTGAGCGCAAGCGTGCCACGTGTCGGCACGTGGGCCCTCTCCGCTTGAGCGCCGGCAAGGAAAAGAGGCTTTTAGCTTAAAAAGATTCTCGGAAGAGAAATCATAGTGGAGTTGGACTCCTAAGTGTGTTTTTGGGGTTAATGGAACTTCTTCTTATTCCTCTGTTAGCTGGATCTTAAAGAACAAGAGATGTGAGATCTCAAAATCTCTCCTTTTGGGGATCTAAAGACAGATCCAAGTTCCCCCTTTGTGGGTTTGGTGGTGAAAAACTATCTTATTTTTGAAAAGGAAGAGTAAAACTCTTGATTTAATTCAAAAGAAAGAAGAAGGTTTGAGACCTTCAGAAAAGGGGAAGAAATACAAACCCTAGGTTTTTTTTTTGAGAGAATGAAAGTGTTCCTTCTTTTTTTATTCATCATGTTGCCTTTTATAGGTTTACATATTTACATATAGCCCCTTGGGCTTCACAAAATGGCATTTTTGCCTATCCCATGGCTCATGTGCCATTTCATTTTTGCTCATAAGCCATGGGCTTACAAAAATTTGGCTTTATGCCCATTTTGCATACATTCATGTATAAAAAATTACATAAAAATTATTTATTACATGATCTATATATTAGCATGGAGGAGGCTGGCCGCGGGCTCAACTTGGGCATGGGCCCGCTTGACCTGGGCTTGGGCCCACCTAGCTTGAGGTTGACCTTGACTTTGACTCGGTCAACGGGGGTGTAAATTTTTACCCCAACACCATGGACTATGATGTCCTTAACCTCGACCGTGATGTCTTTAAACTAATATTGGACTGTGGGGTCCTTAAACTCACGGACTATGATGTCCTTAACCTCGACCACAATGTCTTTAAACTAACAATGGACCGAGATGTTTTTAAACTAACAATGCACCATAATATCTTTAAACTAATCGACCGCAATGTCATTAAACTAAACAATAGAGCCCAATTGCTTTCTTGTTGGATCTAAACGATACCGTTAAGTTGATCTTAGTCTAAAATGAGACTAACGTATCCTTAACAAACGTTTAAGTTGATCTTAGTCTCAAATGAGGCTAACGTATCCTTCAACCCAACCCCCAAACCCAAATCTAAGAAAGATATGGATTTGGACTGGTCCACACCCTACGGGCGACAACATAAATTAGTCTCCGTATACAATCCACGGGCAACCGAACACAAAACAAACACCCACGACATGAAGTGACCATATGGAGAAGGAGAAAGTTATTACCGCGATGCGGTAGCGTAATTAACTGCAGGGGCTTGCGCCTGCAGGGAAGAGCGTCCCCACAATCAAAAATCCCTCAAACGAGGAGGAATCTGACGAAGTCTGCTACATCAGCCGCATCCGTTTAAACCTTCGATACATGGTGCCATAAATCAACTTGGAATCTTCGGAGAGGTGGACGGATAGCACCAATTAGCATCTGCCCCGAATTTCAGGCTAGGCGTCCGCCGCGTCTTTGCCGCGTCTTTCGGAGGGGAACAGATTCTGGAACGCCCGGTGGGACCTTTTCCTCTTTCCACTCCACACTTCGTGTGTCGTGAACCAATCGTGGTTTGCTAATGGTTGCCCTTGGGTTCGAGATACTAAGATTTGGCGTTTTTCTTGGTGCAGAAAGCGAAGGATCAATGGCGTTCACTTGCGCAAAGTGTTCCAACTGCAATTGCAACCCACGCTCCGCCTCATCTGGAAGCATAGCTTACGGGCCCCAAGCGGCTTCCCTGTTCACAATTCCGGTAGAACAGGTTACTCAGGCCACCACTGGTTTGTTCTTTGGGACCATGCTTGTTCCCCTCCGAATCACGGAGACGCAACCGCGCAGGTCCGTCTTGCCTGAAATTCGGGACAGATGCTAATTGGTGCTATCCGTCCACCTCTCCGAATATGCCAAGTTGATTTATGGCACCATGTATCGAAGGTTTAAACGGATGCGGCTGATGTAGCAGACTTCGTCAGATTCCTCCTCGTCTGAGGGGTTTTTGATTGTGGGGACGCTCTTCTCTGCAGGCGCAAGCCCTGCAGTTAATTACGCTACCGTATCGCGGTAACAACTTTCTCCTTCTCCAGATGGTCACTTCGTGTCGTGGGTATTTGTTTTGGTTTTGGTTGCCCGTGGATTGTATACAGAGACTAATTTATGTTGTTGCCCGTAGGGCATGGATTAGTCCAAATCCGTATCTTCTTATATTTGGGTTTGGGGTTTTGGTTTAAGGATACGTTAGCCTCATTTGGGACTAAGATCAACTTAAACGTTTGTTAAGGACACGTTAGTCTAATTTCTAGACTAAGATCAACTTAACAGGATCATTTAGATCCAACAACAGAGCATTTAGACTCTATTGTTTAGTTTAGGGACATTGCGGTCGATTACCAGTTTAAGGACATGGTGGTCCAATGTTAGTTTAAGGACATCTCGGTCCATTATTAGTTTAAAGACATCGCGGTCAAGGTTAAGGACATCATAGTCCGTGAGTTTAAGGACCCTACAGTACAATGTTAGTTTAAAGACATTACGGTCGAGGTTAAGGACATCATAGTCCATGAGTTTAAGGACCTCACGGTCCGATGTTAGTTTAAAGACGTCACGGTCGAGGTTAAGGACATCATAGTCCATGAGTTTAAGGACCCCACAGTCCAATGTTAGTTTAAAGACATCACGGTCGAGGTTAAGGACATCATAGTCCATGAGTTTAAGGACCCCACAGTCCGTAGTTTAGAGACGTCGTAGTCTATGAAATGTGTGGTTGTCGGGACCCGTCACCTCTTTGAAGACATTGAGGAATTACAACGACAGATATCAAAGGAGTGAAGAGATGTATCCTTGAACCAGGGTAAGTTAAGTGATCTGTAGTCCGATTTGGAACTAAGATCAACTAATTATGTTATGAGCACAATAGCTCAGTTAAGTCTGAATTGAGAACTTATGGCCAACTTGGGCTAGTCCAATCAAGTTAAAAAATGTTTAACATTCGTTTTGGGGTGTTAAGCATTTGTTTGGGCTTGGCCCTTTTAACAATGCGGAGCATTGATTTAAATTCTGACAATGTTTGTCTTTTATTGAATGCTAAGCATTCATCATAGCTCTAGGGCTTATCCAAAGAACAATTTATGTTCTGCCCAAGCGCGCATAAAAGTATATAGCGCGCTTGGCACTAGCGCCAGTCGATGAGCGTAGTGCGCTATGGTTAAAACGCTAGTGCGCTTGGCGCTTTGCACCAGATGTTAAGCGCTGATGCGTTTAACGCTTTACGCTAAGTGAAGAGAGCTGATGCGCTATAATTAAAGCGTTGAGGCGCTTGGTGCTGGTGCCATATAATGAGCGCAAAGCGCTTTTAGTAATGTAGCGCACACGTGAGGAGCACGTAGCGCACTTAGCGCTGAGCGCTAGCCAATGAGCGTGGTGCGCTGTGTTTGAAGTACTATTGCACTGCAGCGCTTTGCGCTAGATGAAGAGCACTAAGGCACTTTTAAATTAGGAGCACTAAGGCTCTTCTTAGGTTAACTTTGCGCTCTGAAGATTATCTTCTTTGATAAGAGACTTTGTCTCAAGATTCCAAGAACAAAGTTCTTAACTTATAGGAGATACTTCAATCTCTTTTTGATGAAAGGCTTTGCTTTTACGGATCTGTGATCCTAAGAGAATTGGATAATTCTCCCCCCTTATAATGAGATATTCATGATCTCAGAAAGACAATTTGTCTTATAGATCTATGATCTGTGAAGTAAGTACTTATTTATTTTTATGATGAGATCTTTTTTTTATCTCTTTATATAAAAGACCTTGGTCTTTGTAGATCTATGATCTTTTAAGAAGAGAATTCTTCTCTTTAATTATGAGATGATTTCATCTCTTTGTTCATCACCATTCTTTTTACCTTGAAGAAAATCTTCTTTTGCCGAGAGCTACTTCTTCTTCTTGAGACTTTCTCAAAGTTTAGGGGGGGTTCCTCTCTCTTAAACTTGAAGTCTTGGGTCCTTTATAAAGGGGAAGCTGATTTGTTGAATCAGTTAAAGAGATTTATTCTCCAATTGATTTGGGAATTTCCCCACCGTTGGATTCTTGATCCAAGGGTTTCTGATTTACAGAAGATAATCTTCTTGTTTTAACAAGATTGAGAAATCTTTCCTTCTTTACAGAATTTGTTCTGTATTTTAGTGATTATTAATCACCACTGGATCATTGTTCCAACGGTGTTCTAAATTCAGGGCACAAGCTTTTCTGTTTGGAAAGATTAAACAGAACTTTATTCTTATTAACTGATGATTTAAACATATCCATTGGATATTTGATCCAACGATGAGGAACATTTAGTTCCAGCGCTAGCGCTTATGCGCTCTACCCATGGTGCGCTTCGCCCATGGTGCGCTAATTGGAGCGCAGCGCTCTCAGCACTAGCGCACACGTGCTTTGCACGTGGTGCGCTACTTGGAGCGCAGCGCACCTAGAGTTAGCGCCTATGTGTTTTGCACGGGGTGCGCTAGTTGTAGCGAAGCGCTTTTTATAAAAGCGCAGCTGTAATTGAAATTTTGAATTCTGAACAGAGCTTTGCTCTAATTGGGAAAACAATGCTCCCACCAACGAGCTGCAGCGCTCCTATACAACCACCAGAAGCTCTCAAGATGTCGGTCTTTGATCGGCTTACAACTAATGTGGCCCCTCTCAACGGGTCGTCCAGCCCCGGCGCCTCGGTCTTCGCCAGATTGGGCCAAAGTTACTGTGGGCCCAAGATGAAGCCTGCAATTCAAGAGAAGGTTATTCCGAAAAGAGTAACCAACCCTGCCCCCGAAGTCGTCAAGGTGGCTTCGCCCGCCAAAGGGTCGGTCTTTACAAGACTGACTGTTCTAGCTCCCACCCCGGCTCCCGTTCCTGCTCAAAGGTCTGTCTTTGACAGATTGGATACCGCTACTCAAAAGACGTCAGTCTTCAAGAGACTAGCGTCGGCGACGCCTCACCTGAACAGGGGGGGCAAGACAAAGCCACCCCTATCGCCGAACCAACCCCAACAGCTCGACACGCTCGACGTCGCCACTGACGCCGAGTAAGGAAGGCTGGGGGCAACTCTCCCTCTGGGCTAACTCCACCAGCTCCAACGGTAGAAGTTAATGCTGCTGTTCGAACCGGGAACAACTTTGAGCTACTGAACAAGGTGCGCAGGAACTCGCCTACCGCCGTACTGAAAAGATCTCCGCCACCGGTGGAGACTGTCACAGAAATAAAGCCGGAGCAGTCTCCTCAACGGCTGTCTTCCAAAGTTTACAAAATATGGCGACAAGTCCGAGAGTCGGTGGTTGATCAAGACTATCCCCGCCGGCAGAAGAAGCTGAAAGTCCGACAGGAATAAAACCGTCCTGTTAAGCCACAGAAGGAGACGGCTACTCGGGTGCCCACTGCAACGGCCCCCTCAACTTCGACCGCCCACAAGAGGAGAAGGTCGGAGGAGATCCCCATGTCTGCGACAAATGTCAAGGGCACTAAGCCTAAATGCCCCGAGTCTGGGGGCATGGTGGTGCATACCGTCTATATGGTATCCGGAAAAGAGGATAGCCGTATCTCCACAGTTCATCGACCGCTTACGCGATCAGTGACTAAGGCTCATGAGCGGCAACAACAAAAGCTCCAAGAGATGTTAACAACTATGGCCGCACTCACAGGACCGAAAGCAAGCCCAGAGGAAGCCTCGGAGCAATGTCGTGAGCAGGAAACTGATGCCGAATTCCTTCGGAGAATGCTTGAGAAGAAAGACAAAGAGGCCGCAGAACAAGCGGACAATATAAAACAAATGGCCCTTCTATTCCAAGATATGGTGGGCATGATGATCCAGCCGGATCCCCTAGCGGAAGATCCTCTAGTAATAATTGAAGATGACAGAGGAGAAACATCGAATCCTCTGCCGGCTCTGTCAACAGCCAAGGAGGAGACAATCTCCAAAGCTGTCCTGGATGATTATATTGCTCAGCAAATACGAGTTCACCAGGCAAATGAAGCGGCCGGCCAAGTCATCAAAACTGGGCGACCGTATCCAGGCTGGTATGATCAGATAAAGTACCCGCCGGGCTACACGATCCCCAAATTCCATGTGTACAAGGGACAGGAAATCCCCATCAACATGTCGCTCAGTTCAGGGCTCTTTGTGGCAACACCGGTGGCAATGATAAACTTTTGCTCCGCCAATTCATCGGCAGCCTATCGGAGACAGCATTCGAGTGGTACTCCGAACTTCCAAACGACTCCATCAAAACTTTCGCAGAAATGGAGTTTTTGTTCACCCAGCGATTCGCAAGTGCTAGTGAACGCACCCCAATAACAGCATTGATCAATACCAGGGTGAAGCCGGGCGAGACGTGGGTTCAGTACGCAATTCGATGGCGGAATCTGTGGTCGAAGTGCGAACAGCGCATCGAAGAAGCACCAGCGGTGGGCATGTTCGTGGGAACCTTAGACCCTCATGCAACTATTTCACAGTTCATGATGTTCTTCAAACCGACCACATTCCAGGCTTTAATCGACAAGCTGGCCCAGATGGACCAGATGGGTCATAGACCGTCTCCTCCGAAGCCGGAGCCGCGGAACGAAAAGGGTAAAGGGAAAGCGGCCTTCGTTGCAAATACCCAACAGCAGCCCAGTGCCTCAAAACTAGCGGATCAACTGGAAGAGAGACGACGCTATTATAATGAGAAAATGAAGCGCCCTTACTCGTTCCCATGGGACAAAACGAAGAGACTATTCAAGCTTGCGATGCGCAACAGGCTTATCAATCTGCCGAATCCAAAGCGGCTGTTGCAACCCGGCGAAGCGAATAATCCCAATTATTGCCCTTACCACCAAACGGTAAGCCATCAAATTGAAGATTGCTTCATCTTTAATGGATGGATCGAGGATCAGTACCAACAAGGCAAGTTTGCGTTGTCTGAGAAGTGGAAAGTGAGCCAACCACAACCACATACTCCTAAGAAGATGGACACCCCGGGGGCAACATGCTCTTTTGTTGAAGAATCTCCATGGGAGGTCGTTCTTTCGACCAAAACCAAAAAGAAACTGAATGGTCTCCAGACATGCCCGGCGATCAGATGGAAGAATCCGTTGGAGCCTGAGATCATCGAGGGGATGCTGAAGCCGCGCCCAACTCCAAGAATCAGTGGTGATAGCCAAAGTGTTCACACCCAGCCATCGAAATCTACGAAAAAGAAGAAGAAATCCAAAAAGCCCGTGAGGCCTGACGACAAGCGCACGGACCTGCAGAAACAGATCGATGTGTTGGAAGAGTATAACCAGAAGGCGCGGACTCCAATCATGCTCCAAGAGTTCCTCAGCCACGTCCTTGAAGACAGAGATGATGGAGAAGACTCGTCAGATGAGTCTGAAGATTATGTAGCAAGTTGCCATATGACCTTTCATTCGTTGATAGACGATGAAGAAGCTCCTTGCACCGAGAGACTGGGGGCAGGTCCTGAACCGGAACTTCCAGGGCCATCAGACGAAATGATCGACGCATTCCTGAATGAAGCTCTTCTGAAAAGTAAAGCTGATCGAGAGCGTGAGATGACCATATTTGAAAATGCCAAACGCCGGTGACTGGACGAAAAAGTTGAGACACTCCCGCCGAATCAAAGGACATCCGCCGCGAATAAAAATAGGTTCAAGACGAGAAAAAGGTTCGCCAAAGCTATATCAATGGGAATGAAGCTTCCATCCTCCGAAGCGAATGCCCCTGGTGAAGCAGAAACACATCCTAGTTACTTCTCATATCATCGAAGGATTTCGCACCCCACCGAAGAGTGCGGCGCTTTTAAAAGGTGGTGGCAGGGATATGTTGCTCATAGACAACATTTTAAGCGGATGAAACGCAAAACTCGTCGGGAGCAAAGAAATACAACCGAAGAGCATAAAAGAACCACGGGCAATTGTTGCGTGATTAACGCTGGGGGATCACAAGTTCTCACCTTCGGGAGCGACTCTGACGAGGAAATGTCTCTTGGCCCTCTCTTTAAAGAGTCCACCTTGGGAAAAGTGGAGGAACCAAAGACCTATGAAAATATTCAGCTACGCAATCGTACGCTGCCCAAAAAGAGTCTTGGGCCCTCGAACAGTGGGTCAAATAGAAAAGATAAGGGGAAAGAAAAGGTCCCTGGGGATATCATCCTTGATGACCAAGCCGTCGAAAAGATGACGGTCAAGGACCCGCCGAGGAAGAGTAAGGTGGACTACAATGTTCTCACACACTTAAGGAAGATACCCTCGCAGCTTAGTATTCTCGATGCCCTTCTGCTATCCAAAGAGGCGAGGGATTCTTTAATCAAGGTGTTACAAGAACCCGAGAAATTCCAAGCTTTCTTCGCCGAAGAAAAGATGAAGGACGAGCTAGAAGAAGTACACACAGCCGATATCACCTTCGGCGATGAAGATCTCCTCCTTGGGACATGCGAGCACAACCGTCCCCTATATGTATCTGGATACTGTCATGACATCAAGATAGGTAAAATCCTGGTCGACATTGGGTCTTACGTCAACTTCCTCAACGTGAGAGTATTGAAGGAAATCTGCATTAGCGTTCAACACCTCGCTCGGGATAAGATCACCATCTCCGGGTTCGACTCTCAGTCATCACGGACGCTTGGGCTCGTGATACTGACGTTACGCTTTGGGTTGCTCGTCACTGATATCAAGTTCCACGTCATTGACGCCAAGACATGCTATAACGCTTTGCTTGGCCGGCCCTGGTTACACAAGTACACCATCATCCCTTCGACACAACATCAGTATATGAAATACTTCAAGGATGGTCTCGAGTACACTGTGACGGGAGAGCTGAACCCATTCTCCGTAAACGAAGTTCGGAAATACGAAGATGCAAAATACTTCTTACCAGATTTCGAGGACACGGAGAGATGTCACAAACCGGAGAACAAAGCTATCCCCACCATTCCGGTCTTCGGGAGTGATACCGAGGAGGAAGAAGAGATAGTTTACTTAGGTCTGCCCCAGTGCAACAAACCAGGACCGTCCGCTCCTATATTGATCTTTGGCAGCGACTCAGAAGATGAGGTCCATACCGTATTCTCTGCTCGACCTTCAATACAAACCTTCGTTGATGAAGAGCAAAGTTTGCAAGTTGCCATGGTTTCGCCCAAGCATCATAAAGAACTAGACGCGCTTGATACCTACAATGTGGAAGAGCTGCAGACGTTCTATGTCCCTCCCAGGCGAGAAGGTGAAAAGGCGATCCTATTCTACCGATCCGGGGAAACTGAAGTGGAGAAAGAAATCTGGCACGGCGCGGATTCTACACTCGACAGGCTTCAGCCCATCCGTTTGCCCAGATATTATACGAACGGACTAAAAAGGCTGTTAAAGCGCCAAGGCGTACCTCTCAAAAAGACCGCTCGAAAAGCTAAGTTCTATGACAAGATCTGGAACGTTCCTGGAACTCAACGAAAATTGCCCAACGGAAGAATGGAAACGACCGGACTTGGGTACGTTCAATCCAAGAAACGGGAGCTACTCCGTGACTGCTACGTCATACATGTCTTTGATGAAGAGGGAGATGCTCCATGGGAAGATGCTAACCCTGGACCAGAAAGGGGTCCCGACATGAAAATGCCCGGTCCGTTGTTCGAAGAACAAATGGACAAGCTTATAAGGGAAGCGGGTCAAAGGGTTCGAGATGACCATAATCGCGAAATGGCCATCTACGAGAAAGCCAGGACGCAACGCCTCCTTCAATAGGCTGTGAAAAATGAAAATGCTCCTCCTTGTCAACCCGTTGTACAAAAGGCACGACGCAGAGGTAGAAACAAACCAAAGAATGGGAAAGGCGTTCGACAGCGACAAAGTGAGTCCAAGAAGCCACGCGATCGAGAATCGAGTAATCCAGATTTGTCTCTTATAAAGAAGATGAGTCGAGCATACTCTTTTCCTTAGAACAAAACATGGAAGATACTTGATCTCGCCATAAGACATCAAACGATTACACTTCCGGAGTCCAAACACCCCGAGCGAGCCAATGAGATCTCTCACCCAGACTATTGCTCTTATCACCGAGCGATAGGACGTCCTCTCGAAGAATGCTTCACCTTCAAGAATTGGGTCGAAGACCAATATCAGCTCGGCAAGTTCGCTCTATCCAGCAGTTGGAGGATAAATCCGCCACAGAAGCACGAACCAAAAGCCGCGCATACAGCGAGAGCAGAACCAGATCAACATCGGTCTTGGAAGCGAGTTCGTACTTGTTATATGATAACGCTATCAAAAGAAGAGCCCGAGAATATGGATACCTCCCCTGGTGCTTTGAAAATGATGATAACGAGGTGATCTCAGAATTTCCGCCGGCGCCGAAAGAGCTGGAAGATGGACTACATACTACTACAGATGATCTCAAGAAAATTGATTTGGGGACGACAAGTGATCCATGACTGACATTCGTCAGTGAATTGCTGTCTGAAGAAAGGGTGGCTACACTAAAAGACGTGCTTATGCAGCATAGGGATTGCTTCGCGTGGAACTATTCCGAGATGCCAGGACTAGACCCGGAGATTGTTGTCCACAAACTGGCTATATCCCCGGACGTCAAGACAATCAAGCACGCACCAAGAAGAATGCGGCTCGAGCTTGAGATGAGCATCAACGCCGAGGTCAAGAAGCTGATCGACTCTGGCTTCATCCAAGAAGTTCAGTATCCTGACTGGATCGCCAACATCGTCCCGGTGATGAAGAAAAATGGGACAGTGCGCATATGTGTGGACTTTCGGGATCTCAATAAGGCTTGCCCGAAGGACGACTTCCCAGTACCGGTCACCGAGCTGATGATAGACAATACGTCCACACACGAAGTTTTCTCCTTCATGGACGGCTCGTCGGGATACAATCAGATAAAGATGCATCCCGAGGACCAGAAGCATACCGCTTTCCGGACCCCTTTGGGCATATTTTGCTACAAGGTGATGCCTTTCGGTCTAAAGAACGCCGTGCCACCTATCAGAGGGCCATGACGAAGATCTTCGATGACCTTATACATGAAGTCGTCGAATGCTATATCGACGACCTTGTGGTTAAGAGCAAATCATACGAGGAGCATTTAGAGCATCTGAAGATCGTGTTTCATCGCCTCCGGCAATACAACTTGAAGATGAACCCTCTCAAATGCGCGTTCGGTGTTTCCTCGGGAAAATTCCTGGGATTCATCGTCCTACACCGAGGCATCGAGATAGATCCGTTAAAAATTAAGGCGATCATGGAAATGCCTCCGCCAAGGACTCTCAAGAAATTGCGGTCTCTCCAAGGGAAGCTCGCGTATATCCGGTGATTTATAGCCAATCTTTCGGGCAAGTGCCGTCTTTACAGCCACCTGATGAAGAAGGGAACCCTGTTCGTCTGGGATCGCAAATGCCAAAGCGCGCTGGACGAAATCAAGCAGTACATACAGAATCCGCCAGTACTGGCCGCTCCGGTCAAGGGAAAGCCCCTTATTTTTTATACAACAGCCCTCGAAGGTTCCTTAGGCGCATTATGGGCACAAGAGAACGACAAAGGGAAGGAGAGAGCCCTCTACTATTTGAGTCGAGTTCTACTGGGGGCAAAAAGCAATTATTCTCCCATTGAAAAACACTGCCTAGCATTGATCTTTGCAATAACGAAGCTCAGGCACTATGCGTTGGCGCATGAAGTCCGTCTCATATCGAAGGTGGATCCTCTCAAATATTTGATGTCAAAGGCCATATTGATAGGGCAGCTCGCTAAATGGGCCTTGCTCCTGATGGAGTTCTCAATAACTTATCAGCCTCTTAAGGCAGTAAAAGGCCAAGCCATCGCCGACTTCCTCGTTGAGCATCCAATACCTGCCAATTCTCCTTTGAATTACGACTTCCAGATGAGCATGCTTTTGACACGATCGACGGTAATGGTACCCGATGGGAACTTTATTTTGATGGAGCGTCTTCCATGAAGAAGCGCAAGCAAAGTATCCCTATAATCAAATCAGGGGTAGGCCTCATTTTCGTAACTCCACAAGGAGGATAATGCGCTTTGCTTTCTCCTTAACAGAGCCGAGGACAAACAATGAAGCCGAATATGAAGCTTTGATAGCAGGTCTCGAGATCGCCATAGACAAGGGGATTGAAGACCTTCTCATACACGAAGACTCCCAACTGGTTGTTAGTCAAGTAAACGGCGACTATCAAACGTGCAAACCAGAACTGGTGAAGTACGGTGGGAGAGTACAGCAACTGCTGACTCAAATTCCTTCCTACATCTTGAAAAGCATACCGCGTGCGGAAAATAGCAAAGCAGATGCATTAGCCAAGCTTGCTAAGGACCTGGCTAATGAAAACCAGATGACGTGAGGATCGTTGTGCAAAGCCGTTTGTTCCCCTCCGAAAGACGGCGCGACGGACATCTTGCCTGAAATTCGGGACAGATGCTAATTGGTGCTATCCGTCTACCTCTCCGAAGATGCCAAGTTGATTTATGACACCATTTATCGAAGATTTAAACGGATGCGTCCGATGTAGCAGACTTCGTCAGATTCCCCCTCGCTTGAGGGGTTTTTGATTGTGGGGACGCTCTTCCCTGTAGGCGCAAGCCCCTGCAGTTAATTACGCTACCGCATTGCGGTAACAACTTTCTCCTTCTCCAGATGATCACTTCGTGTCGTGTGTGTTTGTTTTGTGTTTGGTTTCCCGTGGATTGTATACGGAGACTGAGTTATGTCGTCGCCCGTAGGGCGTGGACAAGTCCAAATCCGTATCTTTCTTAAATTTGGGTTTGGGGGTTGTGTTTAAGGATACGTTAGCCTCATTTGAGACTAAGATCAACTTAAACGTTTGTTAAGGATACGTTAGTCTAGTTTTAGACTAAGATCAACTAAACGAGATCGTTTAGATCCAACAAGAGAGCAATTAAGGGGGGCCCTGTTATTTAGTTTAGTCACATTGCGGTCAATAGGTAGTTTAGGGACATTGCGGTCCAATGTTAGTTTTAAGACATTGCGGTCAAGGTTAAGGACATCATAGTCCGTGGATTTAAGGACTCCACAGTCCGGCGTTAGTTTTAAGACATTTCGGTCAAGGTTAAGGACCTCATAGTCCATGAGTTTAAGGACCCCACAATCCGTGAAATGTGTGTGGTTATCGGGACCTGTCACCTCTTTAAAGACGTTGAGGAATTACAACGACAAGTATCAAAGGAGTGAAGAGATGTACCCTTGAACCAAGATAGATTAAGTGATCGGTAGTCCAATTTGGAACACAGCCCAATTAATTATATTATGAGCCCATTGGCCCAGTTAAGTTTGAATTGAGGACTTATGGCCTTATTAGGCTAAGTCCAATCATGTTTGAAATATTGACCCTCTGTTGGTCCATTGAAGGAGAGGCTTTGCCCCTGAAACTTAGCCAATTGGGCTAAAGCTAGTGTTAAACACTAAAGACCAACAGTGTTGAACACTGGGAGATAAGATTATCAGATTAGTGTTAAACACTAGAAATTGTGATTCTCGAATCAGTGTTAAACACTAATAAATAACAGTGTTAAACACTGGTAACCAAGTTATCGGTTTGGTGTTAAACATTAGCAGAGAGGAGATCACGTGGGAGCACGTGATGGCATCCAAAAGGTGGGGCCAGATCCCCCTCATTTTGTTATGCAGATAAGTGTTCAACACTTTTTATTCTGATAGCCATCACGTGTGGGCACGTGATAGGGGCTCATGCTCTGTCTATTAGAATGCTCATTAGGGGTCACGTGGTGACACGTGAGGACGCCCTAGAGCTTCTTTTCTTTTGCTTTTTCCTTATGTGCTTCAGGGGTCACGTGGGGCACGTAAGGCATTGCCTCAAAGTTCTTTTCTGTGGATCTTTATAGGGGTCACGTGGTAGCACGTGAGGCGTTGCCTCAAAGTTCTTTTCTGTGGATCTTTACAGCGGTCACGTGGTAGCACGTGACTCTGGTTCTTTGCATGTTTTAAAGATCTATTCATCTTTTAAGAATTAAATTCTTCATAGGGTTAAACCCTAGCAATAAACTTTAGAGGAATTAAATTCCTATTTTCTTCTAAAGAATTATATTCTTAGATAAGGTTAAACCCTAATTTCTTTTCTGTAGGAATTAAATTCCCCATATGTGCATAGGGTGAAACCCTAATTTCTTTTTTAAGGGAATTAAATTCCTGTAAATTTGAGATAATTAAGTTCTCAATTAGGGTTAAAGCCTAGTTCTGTCCATTCTGAAGGAATTAATTCTTAGGGTTAAACCCTAATTTTATCTTAAAGGAATTAAATCCCTATCATTCTGTGAGAATTAAATTCTCAAAGCTCAATTCCTCATCTATGTTTTAGATCTGCATGGCAGGATCTCAAACCACTGAGAATTAAATTCTCAATTCATGGGGAGATGTGCACTTTGCAGATCCTCAACCAGAGAAAGAACTAAGTTCTTTTCTTTATATAAGAGTTAAACTCTTTTGAGAATTAAATTCTCTTTTGAACCCTCTCTTTTCTTATCTAGGGTTTTTCTTTTGCAGAGAATCAAATTCTTCCTTCTGAATTTTCAAGATTCCAAGGCTCTATCTCTCTCTCTTTCTCTGTATGTCTCTATATATCTCTCCCAAACTCTCTCCTTTGGCTCCTATTTATAGGAGAAGGAAAAGAATCAATCTGTTTTGTAAATCTCTCATTGAAAGATTTGATTTATTTATTGAGAGATTTGATTTATTTTCATCATTGATCTGGGCCTTTAGATTATTAGGTGAATTTTATTCACCGTTGGATTTTAAATCCAAAGATGTCTCTTTGTTATTTCGGTTAGATTTAGGAGGAAATCTTTCCATGTCCAAAATTTTTCCATAAATCGGTGATGTTTAATCACCTTCAGATTCTTGATCCAACGGTTTCAGATAATTCTTCTCTATTTTGGAAAGATTTGAATGATCTCTCCTCAGAATTTAATTCTGTTAAAGAATAAGGCTTTTAAAGCCGGTCACGTGTGGCCACGTGACCCCCGGTCACTTGTGAGCACGTGACCCCAGGTCACGTGACCTTTGGGATGAGCTTCTCTTCTTCTGCGCTCTGTTCTCTGGCCGCTGCTTAACCATCACGTGCCAACACGTGACCACTGGTCACGTGTGAGCACGTGATGCCTCTTCTGAAGCTTTTTCCTGATTTTTAATCAGGGAACAAATGCCCCCACAGCGTTGTTCTCACGTGTCTTCACGTGAGTGCAACGCTGTCATTTTTATGACCGTCGGATCTGCCTTGGGAGTAGGGTAGATGAAACGTTTTCCATCCCATCCTATAAATGTACATGTCCTTTCAGAAGAGCCTCCACTTTGCTTCATCTTCCTCCTTGCAAACTTTTTTCTGAGAATCTCCTTTTCCAGAGCTTAGTTCTTTGCTCCACAATCTTCAGAGTTTAACTCTGTCCATGGAAAACCCATCTCTTCAGGTAGTGATCTTTGAACGATCGAGGAACCCTTATATATATTTTTCAAAAACTCTCTGGATTTTAAATCCACACCAAGGGTTTCACCCCTTTTAACATGAACCCATTTTTTCTCCAAGTTCATCAACAAAAATAGAAAACCATCTAATCTTCGAACAGTAGATCTCTTAGGGTTCATATGATCTTTAGGGAGATGATGATGGCGGTTCAAATCCATGGTATTTAATTCCATCCCAAAAAATATTTCTGGGAATTTAATTCCCCTTTTCAAAAGGAATTTAATTCCAATGAAGAACTAAATTCTTCCCAGGGGGCTTCTTAGGGGTTCTTGCCTTGGGTTGTCCTCCTGCAACCAATGAAGAAGAAGCTTGCAATGGTGTTTTTCTGGGAATTTAATTCCCTTGATTCTGTTTGATTTATCACAGAGTTCAAGATGGATTTGCCTTTTAGGGGAATGTGTTGGGTCATTTAAAGTCCACTGCTTATTTAATGTGAATCTTTCTTTTGTCCCATTGTAATTGCTTTGCCTCATTATTAGCCAGCCGTCATCTTGATTTCGTGGGACCCACATGTTTTGTAACTAATGGTCCTACCAAACAAGCCCTGTGTCGCTTTCTTCAACCGTCTTCATATATTTATGCTCATATATATATATATATATATATATATATATATATATATATATATATATATATATTGCTGGCTTCACTTTTGACAGTTTTCCTTTACTTTGTTTCAGGTGTGATGGCTTCTGTTCCACACTTTCCCTTCACTCGCTCGGAGGCCGCTTTTCCCCAGTCACCATCTGATGAGGAAGCGATGGCGATAATCCGGGCTCATGACCCGAACTGCACTAGCTTACTTCTATAGGGAACTTGGTACAGCCATATCATTCGGGGTCGCCGGAGTTTCCTCTGTGAAGTGCCGACAGAACCCACTTTCCCGTTCTTGCCGATGGACCCTCCGAGGACGGTTTTCGCTGTGGAGATGCCAAATTGGACTCCAACGGAACGGCTCGAGCCTTCAACAACCGATATCCCGAACCATCCGATCCCATCTATAGATATACTGGGACGACGTATTTTCCAGGGTGAGGCCCACCCATGGGGACAGATTTATAAGATAGGGCTCACTCCTCGACACCTCCTCTGGGCTCGCTATATCCTTGCCACTCATCATGCGCGGCTGCAGAAGGTCGGGCTCTACCAGGCGATATATGCGTCGCTCTTCCACTACCAATCTCCGCATGTATGGTGGGTTAAAGCGTTTTTGAACTAGTGGAACCTCCCCGCCAACACTTTTCTTCTGGGGGACCGAGGGGTTTCGATCTCTTTAGTGGAATTTTATGAGATCTCGGGCTGCCGATTCGAGGGGCACTTTATGAGGAGTTGCTGCCCTCTGATGAATACGTCTTTGAGCCCGAGCCCGCACCGCTTGACGGCTTGTCTGCTGAGAACGCAGTCCGCCACAAGCGTCCCAGCTTGATCAAGGCGCTGGGTATCTTTGACCGATTGTTCACCGAATCTGAGGAGCAGGGCATTATTTTTAAGAGCTTCATTGCCTGCTTCCTTCACGAGGACATCCTGTCGAAGACAGCTCCAAAGTTCACAAACATCAAAGACCCCTTTGGGTTTGGTCCAAAGAAGCTGCCGACCAATGAATCGGATCTACCGCAGTACTACATCCCCATAATGTCGCCGATGTCTTTCGAATCCATTGCAGCTCCCGGTATGGATGGGGAGACGTTCTTCGTTAGGTTTATCAGTGTCTGGCTCAGCTGGTTTGTCATCCCTATGCATCGCCGCATTATGAGAGTTTCGGTCATCTATCCGGCTCACCGAATAGCTGAGGGAACGCGGCTGGCCATTGGCATCCCGGCATTGGCGCATCTCTATCACGGGTTGGGTGCTGCAGCTAATACTTCCACCCCTGGCGTAGATGTGGTAAATTTTTCGCTTCACTATTTTACGTCTTGGATCGAAATGCACATCTTGGGTGCTTTCGCTATGCATCAGAGGCCCGCATTCTACGGCGCCTATACCTTCCCGCGGCTTATGCGATTGGTGGATGCTTCTGCCGCTGACCCGACTCAATTCGGGGCTATTCGGGCGTTGATTTCTCCTTATGCTACTGCTGGCGGGTTGGTATTTAATGATTGGGTCTTATCTTCTTCCGCGGGTTTAGCCCAGCCGCTTTGGGACCGATCAAACAATAACGCGCCCTCTTTGAAGCCCCGGGAGGCCGCGCGCTTATACGCAATTAGACCGGGTTACTTGGTATTCCGTCAGGATAGCGCGGCCTTTCTCATGCGGTACAATCCGCATCGCTTTGCCCGGCAGTTTGGCTACGACCAGGGCATCCCGTTTGAGGCTTTCATAGTTGCGCCGGTTCCTTCGCTCGAGGCCGTTCGAGATGCCGCCCATCATTTTGTGAGGCTGAACACCGGTTCCCAGTTCATGATCCCCGATGCTGATTACATGCCCCGATGCGTGGGGTCGTTCATGGGCTGGTATCTCCATCGGGTCAACCCGATTATTATTGAGGAAAGAAGGGTACTTCTTGGCCACGGTGCCCCTACTCAGGTTCCAGTCACAGGACCGCGCGCCCCGGTCCGCTTTCCTCTGAGGGATACCGGCACCGCGCTTATTCCGGGAGAGTCGGGGGTGGATCTTATCCCAACAGCTGGTATGCCCCTGGGTACTCGGTCGCGGGGTAAATGGGCTCCGGTAACAGCGCTACCACCCGAGGCAGCACCGCCCCCCTTGGCACCGATAATGGTGGTGCCATCTTCGGTTGTGGCACCAAGCGAGGGTAATAGGGATGAGGGTGTTGAAGGTGACGTGGGCCGCCGCCGCACCAAGGCTCCACGGGAAAGAAACGATCGTCTTCGGCGACCGGTTCTGGATCTAAGAGGCGGAGGAGGGTGGCCACCAACTTGTTCGACTCTTTAGTAGAATCTGAGCCCATTCTTGAGGATGAACCATTGGCCTTGCAGGAATCAGATGCTGGTCTTCTTTTCCCGGGTTCGGCTGCCGAGGAAGCCACACAATTGGCTGAGGCCATACGGCGTTCTAAAAATGAGTCTCAGAATGCAAGGGTTCCAAAGAAAGCTTATCCTGCCGTAATCTTCTATGAAGACCCCTCATGGATCCGGCGGCGGTTTATTGGACCTTTGGAGGAGTGGGGAGAAAGGGTGCTGAAGCAGGCTGCTTCGGAGGATGCTGCGGACGCGCTTTCCTTATGGACCGGCAGCCACGAGTCCACCCTCGAACCCCGGCGAGCCCGCCTCCTTGAGAAGGAGCAACGGCTTGAAGAAGCCATATTGAAAGCTTTCCTGCGTATTGGTATGTTTTTTATACTTCTTTGCAGTTTTTCAGATTGTTTATGCCCGTATATATGTATTCTTATTCTTGTGTGGATTGTGCAGAGTCCTCGGCGATGGGGGAGGTTCCTACGGGCTTGCTGAAGCTAAAGCACGTTGACATTCCCGATGCAGCCTTACTCGATGTGGAGGGAGCTGACGAGGCCGTTCCTCTTGCCATAGAGCCTCCAGTGGCGGTTCTTGATCACGGAGCGCTTGCTCCTTTGGTAGAGGCTCCTTTGGGGGTTGCCGTCCCAACGACTCTTCCTGCGGGCGGCCCAGAGGCTGGAGGAGAGGTAGTCGAGACTACCCTCCCTTTGCTGGAGCCGGAGATCACGGCGGAGGCCGTTGAAGCCGCCATCCCCCCGACTCAGAATGGGAGAAGTATTGAAGGTAACCTTCTACATTTTAAATTAGCAATCTTTCTGTTGTCTGAACTCTTTTGTTTTCCCAGAATTCCGCAGGCTGGCGGCCTCTATCGCTGATTTGTCTCCCCGGCAATCGTTTCAGCGTCTATTGGAGATGGCAGCTCCGCAGGCGATCTCCCCTCAACGCATCGTCCTCTCATCTGGACAAGGTTAGTGTCATTCACCATTTCTTATAGTATTGCTGTTATTTTGCGTATTGACATTGATGTTCTCTACAGTTTTAGAGGCCGGTGACGAGGTTGAGGTCCTAGAAGGGCCAGGGGAACCTTCGGCTCCTACTTGCATGTCCGTGGGTAAGTGACATTTCAATATAGTCCCACTTGTTCCTTTGTTTAAGAGTCTTACTGACATTTTTCAAATCTGAACAGCCTTGCCAGCCCCCATAGCGCTGGACTCGCGCATCGCCATGCCGCCCGGCCCCTGTGCTTTGCGAGCCTCAGAGCGCTTGGCCCAGTTAAGCCTTTTCTCCTTGTCGTCTTTGATCGAAGAGTTTCGTGCTGGCAGCGCAACCACAGCTGAAGCATTTGCCGCCGAAGCTAACTGTTCTCTTCCTTTTCTTGCCACCTACCATAGCAAAGAGGTGGTGCAAGTCTGGGTGGAGTTCTGTTGGCAGGTGGAGGCTTGCTCGCACTCCCTTGAGTGTTCCCGCCTTTCCTCGGAGGCCGTGGATGCAAAGGCGGACTTGCGGGGGTTGATAGCGCGGTGTGCGGTAAACATGGCATCATGCGAGAAGAGGCTCGGCCGCAAATTCTCGGAAAGGGAGCTGGCCTCTAAAGCATTGAGCGAGCTTCAAACCAGCCTTACCGCCAAGGCCAACAAAGCGTATGAACTCTGGCGAATGCTTCAAGAGGCCATCAAGGAGGTGGTGGCCATCGACAAGGCCGCCGAGTTTACTCGCGAAAGAGTCGAGGCCCACAAAGCTACCGAGAAGGAGCTCGAAGGTCGGCTTGCCTCATATCAGGCCCAGCAGGCTCAGGCGGAGGCCCGTCTTCTGGCGATCCTGAATCATTAAGCTGTGGCCCAACAAAAGAAGGATGAACTAGCAAAATTGCTAAATCGCCCGCCGGCTTGAAAACTTGTATCTTTTCCTTTCTTTTTGTACATACTCCTGAATGAGAGTATTTTCTTTTTGTTCTTTCATGAATTGTACTTTGTATCCATTTTGGTTTATGAATAAAGACATATTTTTTACTTCTCAATGATGTGTCTCCTTTTTATTGAATGTGTTCTACGGACAATTTATCTTGGTCTCCTTGCAGGGCAGCGATGGCTTAGGATTCAGGGTTAAGATCTGCCTCCTAAGACTTTTGAGCTTTACGAGCCGTGAGGGTCTCATAAAGAGTTTTTCTCCCAACAGGTCGAGAGGATCCCGTAGGTGTAAGTTCTTCTTAAGAATCGTGAGGATTCTTAAGCGGGTTTTCCCTTGAGAGTCGTAAGGATCTCACAAGAAAGTTTTCTTCCTTACAGGTCGTGAGGACCCGCAAGTGCTGGGTGCGGTCGCCCTTATCCGTATTTCACGGGGTCAGGGGTTGCTTTGGGATGTTTTTCAAGGTACCGTAGTTTAAAGACATCGCGGTCAAGGTTAAGGACCTCATAGTCCGTGGGTTTAAGGACTCCACAGTCCAATGTTAGTTTTAAGACATCACGGTCAAGGTTAAGGACATCATAGTCCGTGGATTTAAGGAGTCCACAGTCCAATGTTAGTTTTAAGACATCACGGTCAAGGTTAAGGACATCATAGTCCGTGGATTTAAGGACTCCACAGTCCAACGTTAGTTTTAAGACATCACGGTCAAGGTTAAGGACATCATAGTCCGTGGATTTAAGGACTCCACCGTCCAATGTTAGTTTTAAGACATCACGGTCAAGGTTAAGGACATCATAGTCCGTGGATTTAAGGACTCCACAGTTCAATGTTAGTTTTAAGACATCACGGTCAAGGTTAAGGACATCATAGTCCGTGGATTTAAGGACTCCACAGTCCAATGTGTGGTTACCGGGACCGGTCACCTCTTTGAAGACGTTGAGGGATTACAACGACAAATATCAAAGGAGTGAAGAGATGTACCCTTGAACCAAGGTAAAATCAGTCTAGAATCATGGTGGTTGATCGTTAGTTTTAAGACATTACGGTCGAGGTTAAGGACATCATAGTCCGTGGATTTTAAGGACTCCACAGTCCGATGTTTGCTCTGGGTGCTTCACACGGGTTCACTGCCGTGTTTGGCGAGGACCAGGATCCGCTCTGGACGTTTTCCGCGGGGTTAAAGAGTGACGTTATCCGCGTTCCACGTGACCAGGATTTTTGCACTAGATGCTTCACACGGGTTCATTGCCGTGTTCGGCGAGGACTAGGCTCCGCTCTGGATGCTTCACACGGGTTCATTGCCGTGCTCTGCAAGGACCGGGATCCGCTATGGACGTTTTTCACGGGGTCAAAGAGTGACGTTATCCGCGTTCCACGTGACCAGAAATTTTGCTCTGGATGCTTCCCATGGGTTCACTACCGTGTTCGGCGAGGACCAGGCTCCGCTCTGGATGTTTCACACGGGTTCACTGCCGTGCTCTGCGAGGACCAGGATCCGCTCTGGACGTTTTCCACGGGGTCAACGAGTGACGTTATCCGTGTTCCACGTGACCAGGAATTTTGCACTGGATGCTTCCCACGGGTTCACTGCCGTGTTCGGCGAGGACCAGGCTCCGCTCTGGATGTTTTCCACGGGGTCAAAGAGTGACGTTATCCGCGTTCCACGTGACCAGGATTTTTGCACTAGATGCTTCACACGGGTTCATTGCCGTGTTCGGCGAGGACTAGGCTCCGCTCTGGATGCTTCACACGGGTTCACTGCCGTGCTCTGCGAGGACCAGGATCCGCTCTGGACGTTTTCCATGGGGTCAAAGAGTGACGTTATCCACGTTCCACGTGACCAGGAATTTTGCTCTGGATGCTTCCCACGGGTTCACTGCCGTGTTCGGCAAGGACCAGGCTCCGCTCTGGATGCTTCACACGGGTTCACTGCCGTGCTCTGCGAGGACCAGGATCCGCTCTGGATGTTTTCCACGGGGTCAAAGAGTGACGTTATCCGTGTTCCACGTGACCAGGAATTTTGCTCTGGATGCTTTCCACAGGTTCACTGCCGTGTTTGGCGAGGACCAGGCTCCACTCTGGATGCTTCACACGGGTTCACTGCCGTGCTCTGCGAGGACCAGGATCCGCACTGGACGTTTTCCACGGGGTCAAAGAGTGACGTTATCCGCATTCCACGTGACCAGGAATTTTTGCTCTGGATGCTTTCCACGGGTTCACTGCCGTGTTCTGCGAGGACCAGGCTCTGCTCTGGACGTTTTCCACGGGGTCAAAGAGTGACGTTATCCGCGTTCCACGTGACCAGGAATTTTGTTGATTGTATCCTCATTTCACGGAGTTGGGATTCGGCTCTCGGTCATTTGTATATCGCCGGGCCATGGAACTGGGAGTTGCCGCTGTTCCACTTCGCTCGAGGCCATATTTGCCGCAACGAGACAGATGTTGAGACGATCTCTAGGTCACTTGTGGCCCGTCGAGATTTGGCTTCTTCTTTTGATGAAACCTGAGGGGGAGGAGTATGATCCCTTCTTTGTTTGCGCCCCTGGATTGTATATAGGGATTGATGTAACATCACCTGTAAGGCATAAATTTCATTTTTATTTTATTTCTTTTTCCGCGATGCTCTATCATTTCAGCTTTTATATCGCGAAGGTCGCGATTGCCCCATCATTTCGGCTATTTTTCGCGGTGCCCAATCATTTCGGCTATTTATTTTTATTCTTTTACTCGCTGATGTTTATTGCGAGTTGCCCAATCATTTCGGCTATTTTTCATGCATACATTTTTACTTGCTGATTTTGTCACAAGTTGCCCCATCATTTCGGCTATTTCGTATGCATGTGTGGCTTGTTGGCTTTTTGCTGCAAGCTTGGATTTATACACCGATTTCGGCATCAGCACCGCTACAACTGGGATGTTGCCAGGAGCGAATCATCATTTAACTCTGTCGATGTTGAACAAAGGTGGCTTAGTAAACAGGGTTAAGGGTCCTGTCGACTAAGGATTTTGACTTCATGAGCCGTAAGGGTCTCATAAAGGTATTTCTCCCTACAAATCGTGAGGAGCTTGTAGGTGTGTTTTCTCCTTGGGAATCGTGAGGATTCCTAAGTGCATGTTCTCTTGTAAGTCATAAGGATCTTACAAAAGGGTTTTCTCCTTATAAGTCGAGAGGACTTACAAGGGTTGTTCACCATACGAATATATCCCTAGTCATGGATGGGACTTGGTTAGGGAAATATTTATTCGCGCCCGTGGATTGTATACAAGGGTCAGTATTGAGCCACTTGTATGGCAATATCGAAGGTTGGGGGGGTTTGCTTAAGAACATGTTCAGGTTTCTGTAACTTAAGACTTTCAAATCTTATGAGCCGTGAGGGTCCCATAAGAGAGTTCTCCTTACGAGTCGTAAGGATCTCGCAAGTGTAATTTCTCCTTAGGAATCGTGAGGACTCCTAAGTGTGTTGCTCCCTTGCAAGTCGTAAGGATCTCACGTGGGTGGTTTCTCCTTACAAGGTCGTGAGGACCCTGCAAATGTCCTTTAACGAGGTTGCGCCCTTTCGGGTTTTCACAAACACTCGCCGGTAGCCCAGCTGTTTTTTACTCACGGAGCCCTTTTGGGTTTTTATCCGTGCCCATTTTTCTTATGGACATACCGTTTTTTATTTTTATTATTTTTTTTATTCTCTTTTTTTTATCGACTTTGGGATGCTGCAGTCCACCGCAGTTTATCAACATCTCGGTCAACGGCTAGTTTTAGGACATAGTGGTCCATTGTTAGCTTAAGAACGTTTCAGTCCGTTGTTAGTTTAGGGACATTTCGGTCCGTTGTTAGTTTAAGGACATTTCAGTCCGTTGTTAGTTTAAGGACGTTTCGGTCCGTTCAGGAGAAGGCCGGTTACCGCTTATAGAGTTTGAGCTTAGGAAGATAGCGAGCAGATATAGTCGTCGTCATCTATCATTGACCTAGGCTGTGGATCATTAAGCGTAGTATTTCTTCAGGAAGCGACCGTTTATTGGCCTGAAAGGTCTTTCACCGTGCATATCCATGAGTAGTTAGGCTCCACCCTGGTAGACCTTGTCTATGATGTATGGGCCTTCATAGTTCGGCTCGAATTTTCCCCGCTTGGCGCGATTGGGGATCATAGGTCTTTTGACCACTAACACGAGTTCGCCTTGGCGGAATGTCCTCGGCCTGGTCAATCTTTCATATGAGCGCATCATCTTTGCTTTATAAGCCTCCAGATTTTGTTACGCTATGAGCCGGGTTTCATCAAGGGCGTCAAGCTCCTCAAGCCGAAGGTGGGCATTTTCTTCATTTGTCAGCTCGTAGTGGACTGCTACTCGTAGAGAGGGTAACTCTATCTCGAGGGGGAGTACTGCTTCCGTACCGAATACCAACGCGTACGGCGTTGTGTTCGTGGCTGTCTTGAACGTAGTTCGATACGCCCAGAGAGCTTCTTGCAATCTCTCGTGCCAGTCCTTCTTTCTTCGGGACACCGTCTTCTTCACGATCTTCGTCAAGGTCTTGTTGAAAGCCTCAGCTAGACCGTTAGCTCGGGGATTATACACTGAGGAATATCTCCAGTCTATGTTGTGTTGTTGCGCGAAGTGGCTGATCTTGTGGCTCCTGTAGGTTGGCCCGTTATCGAAGATGATCCGTCGTGGAGTTCTAAACCGATAAATGACGTGCGTCTTGAAGAAATGGAGGATATTCTCCGTCTTCAATTCCCTCAGCGGTACTGCTTCTGTCCATTTGGAAAAGTAATCAGTTGTCGCCAAAATGAATCGATATCCTCTGGACGATGTTGGTTCGATGGGGCCGATTAGGTCAGTCCCCCACATTTCGAACGGCCAGCTATCCACTGCTGGATGTAGCGGATTTGGATGTTGATGGATAAAGTCTCCATGAATCTGACACGAGTGGCATTGCTTCGCATACTCGAGACAGTCCTGGATTATCGTGGGCCAATAGTAGCCCATCCATTTAATTTTCAACTTCATCTTCGGGCCCGGTTGGTGAGAACCGCAGAGTCCATCGTGAACTTCCTGAACGACTCTTTTCGCTTCGTCAGGTCCCAGGCATCTCAACCACAGAGAATCAAATGACCTTTTTTTACAGAGTATCATTGACGAAGGCAAAAGACAGAGCTCGTTTCATAAGCTGATATCTTGAGGACGCATCTTCAGGCGTTCGACGGGATTTGAAGTAGTCTATGAAGACTTCTCTCCAATCTTCAACCTTCTCTTGGTCCTTTATTTGCATAGCCAATTGCTCGGTTGATTCCTTTTCCTCAGATGATTCCGGAGATATTTCTGCCGGTGTGAAGACTCGACGGCTTTGTACCACAATTCTGACGTCATCGAGGTTCTCGTCAGCCAGTTCTTTAGTAAAATGCTATGCAGATGCCTTGCAGAGTCCAAAATAAATTGATGCTCTGCATCTTTTATGGGCAGAGCCCAAACAAAAAAAAAGAAAATAATGCAATGCATTATTTAAAAATGGGCCAAGCCTCAACACAGGTCTAATAGACCAAGAACAAATAAAAAGCGTTGAATACTTTGGACTTAGCCCAATTATGGCCGTAAGTCCTCAAATTAAATTGACTGAGCGATATTGCTCCCTTAAATCAATTTATATCCGGTTCGAGGGTACATCTCCAAGCTCCTCTGACACCTATCGTTGTAATCCTTCAACGACGTCAGAGAGGTGACGGGTCCCGATGACCACACACGTGTATGGACTGCGGGGTCCTTAAACTCGTGGACCGGAACGTCCTTAAACTAATATCGGACCGAGACGTCCCTAAACTAATATCGGACCGAGACGTCCTTAAACTAATATCGGACCGAGACGTCCCTAAACTGGAATATGGACCACCACGTCCCTAAACTGGCGATGGACCACCTGATTAGTCTCAAAAACTTGTATTTAACCGCAATCAGAAACGGCGTCGCTTTGCAGCTAGCCGGTGAGTACGGGTCGATCCACAGAGATGGGTAGTTTTCTTAATGTGTCTTTACGAGTTGATTCCAAATATAGTTTGGATTGATTAAATCTAAAAACTAGATCTATCACTAAACTAAATTAATCTAAATTAAAGTCTTGCTAGGGTTAGGTTTAGGAGAAGTTTGGAGATTAAAGGTTTCCTCACCGCTTTCATTGCCCTATTTTTGATCTATTAGATGTTGGTGTAATTATCAATAAAGTGGATCCGAATCTTTTGGGAAGATGTTTCTTCCTCTAGATTCGTATCCTTCCTTTATCGATAGTTACCCTAACCCCTATGAAAAACACGCGCAACCAGCCCTTTATACTACGGTTCATCGTTACCTCGTGGGGTAGGATGCCGTAGGGAGCGGTTGTGCGTGCATGCATGGAGTTCTAACTCTTAGGTGTGGATGGCATAAAAAGGGTGAGAGATCTCATCTCTCAAACCTTTCCCTAAGGCTAACCCTAACAAGCGAGGAGACTACTCGCTCATTAGGGGATGATAAGACATACTAATTAAAAGAATTAAAACAAAGACATAAAATAACTTACTAGGTTGACGGCTCCCTCCAAGCAATATAGAACAGATCTGAATAATACTCCCAGCAATTCTGAATTTTATTGATTAAAAAGAGGCATAGGGTTTTACAATTTTCGATTACAATTTATAAGTAAACAGGAGAATTTAGGGTTACGGGATTCGCATATGTGCAATTACAGATATGCCCACGAAAAATTCCAACACCCGCACCGACGCACCGACACAAGAAGTCAGCACCGACACGGGCATTAAATGGCCGCGGAACCGCGGCAATTGGGCGCTTGGCCGCGGTTCCGCGGCCCTTTGGTGAGATCATCTCACCAAACTTCCTGGGCTGGTTCCTTACACTTTGGGCTTTTTATTTCCATAATTCTTTTCTCTGTTTGGCTTTTTATTCTTCTCCAGATCTTTCAGTGAAAACTTGTAGCGATCTTTTAACCGTTTGTCTTGACATTTTGGACCTTGCACTGTTCTTCATCTAGGCTTGACTAGGATCCCTCTACTTGTTGGTCAAAAGTCACTCTTTTGTATCGTTTTCTGTCTTTATCACTGTATTCGCTCCAAGAACCTGTATCCTGTAATATGCACCAGACATGCGTCAAAAGCACCTGTTTAATTATAAAACTAATAAGAATTGGGGAATATAAATTGCAATATTATGATATGAACAAATACCCCCAAACTTATCTTTTGCTCGTCCTCGAGCAAACTTATTTTTTATTCACTAAAATCCTAACCACACTTTCGCAGGGAAACGCGATTCCACTGAGCACGTGTAACAAGCCGTTAAACCCCTAGGTGTCCCTAGTAGGAGGAGTGTTGTCTCCTGAGGGTTTTCAGCGGATTATACCCACAAAATCCTATCAATTTGGCTTTTCGACTTTAATTCTCCAATTAGGGTTTTTAACAAGGAATTCTATTATCTTTTGACACGCGAATCATCCACCCACATTCTTCACACTTCCTAATCATCTAACTTAAGGCTATATATGTTATGTAGACCTACTTAGCTTTTGGCATCTCTTAAGTCTTCCTTCTAGGGTTTCATCTCCACTTAGGAATTTCTATCAACTCTATTAAATATACAAGTTCTATTCTTCATCCCTTTTCTCTCATCTAAACTCTAATCACATATCCCCACATGTGTGTAAATATCACCCCTACACTTGGAAATTCAAATCAAGCAATCGTACTCTCGTCCATTGTCCAAAGCACTTATTGATTAGTGAATTTTGCTTACACATCCTTCATGCGACCGTTAATACTTCTTGAGGTACCAACGACCGATTACAAGATGTGTTTGCACATTAAAGCGTACTTCCTAGTCTTGCAACATCTAAGGCTTTTAGTAGTGACTCCCAAACCAGTTGGTCTGAGGCACTAGGTGATGAATTACCCTCGCTAAATATTTTTCTATTTTTACAGCCTTAAGTAATCACAAAAACCAGTGTCCATTTTTTTTCCTTTATTCACTTTTTTTTCCATTGTACTAAGGACTTTAGACAAGAGCATTTCAAGGTCTCTTCTACTATTCCAAGTTTCAAGATGCATGATTGTGCATTTTGTAGGGTATACGTTTTCAGAATCTAGACTTAAACTAGGAACTATTTTTCAAACTTATACTCTAATAAGAACGTCAATACTCTTCCTTCGTTTTGACTTAGCCCAAGAAGTGAACCCAAAATTTGCCTATTTCTAAATAAACTACAAGGTATATACTTTCTACCATTAAACTTTGAGGAATGTTATTTTTAGGGTTTTTAATTCACTAAGTCTAAGATCTAGTTGTTCCTAGCCAGTCAACCTATCTGTCAAACTCAAATCAAATATGGCCAAAATTAAATACAATATTTTTATCATTTTTGAAATTTTTCAAATTTTTATGGGTTTTCAAATAAATATGCAAATGCGAAAATATGTACAAATGAATGCGAAGGAAGAAGACGTACCGAGCATACCTCCAAACTTGAACTTGACAGTGACCTCACTGTCATGCTAAACCAAGAGGGTCAAAATACCGGCACATCCCTGTTTACTTATTTATAATTTTTTATTGCTAAGGAAAACAAAAATATATACAGAAGGGCCCTCCCCCAAACTTCATTTAAACTATGTTAGACATTACTGCCAAACTTTGCATAGACCAAAAGTCAACACCAACTAGTTGAAAAATTTATCAGTAAGGAGTATTGGTTGGTGGAAGAATAAGTTGTGGCGGTCCAAAAAGAATTGGGGAAGATAGAAGTGGTGGTATGGAAGATATGGAGGTGAATAGACAGGAGGTGGTGATGAATCAAAACGAGAATGCGAATGATCAGCAATCAGTGGAATATTGGCATTCTCGTAGCTCATTAAAAGAATTAGGGATGGTTCAACTTCTAAAAGAGGAGGTTGACTAACCACAATATCCCCAAACTGTTCCTGTGGGTCCTCTATTGACGTGGCATCATCCAT
This sequence comes from Agapanthus africanus, assembly GCA_030015575.1. NCBI lineage: Eukaryota > Viridiplantae > Streptophyta > Magnoliopsida > Asparagales > Amaryllidaceae > Agapanthus > Agapanthus africanus. Next base: position 520,678,961 of record JASDDO010000031.1, on the reverse strand, counting down.
TAATTTCATATGATATTCAATTATAATGGAACTGATCTCCTCGATGTCCGCCATAGTCCAACCGAAAACTTGCCGCCTATCTTGTAAGACCATCAAAATGGCGTTCTCTTGCTCAAGGGCTAGAGAAGCCGATATGATAATGGGAAAGGTCTCATTTTCACCTATGTAAGCATATTTAAGGTGAGGCGGTAAGGACATGAGTTCGAGTTTCGGAGGCGAAAGAATCATTGCGGAATCTACCTCGAACTCAAAGGATTCCAACACAGACTCGAAATCACTGCAAACAACCGATTCGGATGGTTCAACTAACTCATCCAAGAATTCAAAAGACTCATATTCAGGCTGTGAGTCTTCATCATCCGAAAAAGTGAAGCATTCATAATCAATATCGGTTGTGTCAACGGTTGTAGTCTCAAGGAGGGACGCACTAGTGGCGTCAAAACTGTCTTCATCAAATAAAAATCTTTCAAGCTCGCAGTCCTCCAGCGTGATTTCGTGAACAGAGCAAACTTCTCGTGTACTAGTTTTAGGCACGGGGGGCAGACTTCCCATCTTATAAATATTGAACTCACTAGACATCTTCCCAAAGGATAGAGTCATGGAGCCATTGCGACAGTTTATTACAGCATTGGAAGTGGCCAAAAATGGTCGACCGAGGATCACCGGAATTTGGTTTCTTGGGTTAGCAATAGGTTGTGTATCCATAACAATAAAATCAACGGGGAATATAAACTCCCCAACTTTGATCAACACATCCTCTAGCTGACCCCTTGGATGGGTGATTGATCGATCAGCCATTTGGAGAGTACAACGAGTGGGTTTCAACTCTCCAACCCCTAATTGTTCGTATACGGAGTAGGGAATCAGGTTAACACTAGACCCAAGATCTAAAAGTGCTCGATTAATTTTCTTATCCCCAATCGTGATTGAAATCGTAGAACAGCTGGGGTCCTTTCGTTTTTGGGGCAAGGTTTGATGGTGGTTGATAGCATTACTCACTGCACTAGCCACTAGCACTTTCTTGGGTAGTTGAGATGCCTTCCTCTTCGAGGTGCATAAGCCCTTCAAGATTTTCGCGTATGAAGGGACTTGTTGGATTGCATCCAAGAGAGGTATATTTATGCTAACCTGCTTAAATATCTCCACAATCTTCTCTACTTGTGCATTTGGTTTATTAGGACTCAACCTGTTCGGGAATGGAGCATTTTGAAAATTCGTTGAGTCAAATGTCTGTGGAGTAGAATGTGGAGTAGGAACGGATCCCGGTGTAGATGTGTTCATGTTGTGAGACTTGGGTCCGTTCGAGCTAGAAGAAGTAGAGCCATGTGAAGGGTGGAGAATTGGCTCTAAAGAAAAAGGTGAAGAAGAAAGTGAAGAAAATGAAGAAGAAGAACCACCGGCGGGGATATCATCACTAGTTCCCACATTATTTTGCAACACTCTTCCGGATCTCAACGTGGTCACCGCATTTACATTGTGATTGGGATATGCGTTTTGTGTGTGACCGGGATTTGACAATTGTTGAGATGGAAGCTTTCCCTTTTCTCTCTCGCTTAACGCAGCAGTTAATTGTGCAATTTGTGCTTCAATAGATTTGATACTTTGATCGTGTGAAGAATTGTTAGTCATCAAAGATTGAACATAATTTTCAAATCTTGCTGCGGATTCTGTAGATTGCTTGAGAAATGCATCTAGACTTTTTTCGAGCGAAATAACCTTATCATCATTTGGTTGAACCAAATTGTTCGTTTGATTTGTATAAGGCTGTTGTTGGAAAGGTTGCTGGTTTTGAGTTTGTGAATGTGCTTGTTGTTGTTGTGGAGGAGGTCTTTGAAAATTGTTATTCCCTTGGAACTGTTGATTTGGGTGACTCCTCCACCCCGGATTGTATGTCGAAGAGTACGGATCGTTTCTTTGTCGTTGCTGAAATGCAGCATTGACTTGATCATGTCCTTGAGTAGATGCATTATAAGGACACTCTTCGGTTAGATGCGATGGATTCGAACAACAAGCACAAACAGTTCGCGTGGGTAAAGCAGGGGCAGGAGAAGACGATGAGATTTTGGTCTCAATGGCTTCTAGCTTTTTCATAAGTGCGGCCATCTCGGCCTTCATAGCAATCGACATATCTACTTGATGTATGCCTGCCCTAGATTGACCACTAGAAGAAGATGATGTGGTCTTGGTACTCTCCCACTGAATTGTTTGCTCACTAAGGTCCTCAAGAAACTGCCAAGCTTCGTCGCTAGATTTGGAGAGAAAATGACCTTGACATATAGTTTCTAGCAACTGCTTCGTTGCCGAGTTCAATCCCTCGTATAATGTTTGGCAAAGTTGCCAACTTTCGATCCCATGATGAGGGCATTGAACGAGTAGGTCTTTAAATCTCTCGAAACACTTCTAAAATGGTTCGGAAGGAAGCTGTGAAAATTGTATAATCTCGTTACGGATTCTAGCAGTTTTGTGATGAGGATAGAACTTTTTCAGAAAAGCTCTCACAAACTCGTCCCAATTTCTAATGGAATATGATGCGGTGCTATATAGCCACTTCTCGGCTAGGTCACATAAGGTGAAAGGAATGACCCTTAGCCTTATAGCGTCATCACTTAATTTGATCGTTTTCATCATAGCGCACACATTTTGGAATTTATTGATAAAGATATATGCATCTTCAGATTCCAAACCATGAAATTTTGCCAGCATATTGATGAAATGTGGTTTTATTTCAAAATTGTCCCCATTTGCCGGTGGGGGTGAAAGACATGTAGGTAAAGAAGTGCGGACGGGGTAGAAGAGATCCTGGAGCGCAACTCGTGCGGGCGCTACAACAGGCGGAAGATTCGGGTTATTCGCACCTGGCGGAGGTGGAATCATTCCCGTCGGTAAGGTATCGTTGGGGTCGTGTCCCGACATACCTTCGAAAGAAGAACTTGAAGGTGGAGGTAAAGAAATGGACAGAATGTCGACGAAGGGTTCGTCGGTCGGTACCAATGAAACACGGACTAATCAGGCGTTAGTATCCCTAGTCCAAAGTGACATACACTAAAATGGGTAGTGTAGTCAGAAAAAAAAAGAAAAAAGAAAGACAGAATGTGGGGGTAAGATAACGTCAGTGAGGGAAAGTGGTGGAAGTGAGTTGCAAGTTTTCTTAGCGGCAAGTTGCAAGTTTTGAAAAGATTTTCTCTCTTTTTTTTTAAATGTGAGAGTTTTGCAAAAAGGTTTTCGAAAAGGGACTCGTGACACAAATGTATCAACCACACATGCACAATCAAGCCTAAATCTAGGGTCGCCTAGGTTTACTAGACAGCTCCTAACTAGGGCTAGAAATAGGACCTCAAACCGCCTCTTCACGGACAAGTACGGCCAGGTAAGTGGGAAGGAACCACTACTACAGTGGGCCTAATTAATAACCACTAGCCTAGACACCGCAATGTCGGTTAGGATAAACAGTCGATGCCTATACTAGTCCTTTTCCTATTGAGCTCGATGTCCTTAGGTCCGAGTCTAATATTTTTTTAATTACTTGTGGTCGATGCAAAATGCTTTAAGTGTTTTCTGGGGTCCTGGGAAGGGTGATGAAATCCCCACCCAATCTGACTTTGGTCAATTAGCCCCTTAAAGTCCGATTAAATTATGCAAAACAATAAAATTCACTTGCAATCAATTTTTAGCGCGGCGCAAAGAAACCTGCAGAAAATCTGTTATTTAGAAGGGGGAGAAAGAATTTTTAGCGAAAAGAATTCCTGCAGAAAATTTTTACAGTGGATATATGGAGGTTGCAGAGGCGAGAAGGAGGAAACAGACCATACAAAATTCAGGTGCTGACGTGGCTATAGCGCGGCGGAACCGCGGTCTGGGAGCCTTTCTGCGGCGGAAACGCGGCGGAGTAGAGGGATCGGGCTCTGGAAAAAATTCTGCTGTTCTGTACTTGCAATTCCTCTATGTTCTTATGTACCAAATTCTGTTTTGCCCTCTGTAAATTTCCAGATTCGCTATTCTTCGCTTTCCTGCAAGATTCAAAAGATACACCCTTCAAACAGATCAAAATTGATAATTTTTATTTCTTTTTTTTTATTTTCAGATTTTTATAATTTTTTTAAAATTTATATCAACCCGAAATTACACAGAAAGAAATTTCACGCCATCCCCGGCAACGACGCCATTTGATTAGTCTCAAAAACTTGTATTTAACCGCAATCAGAAACGGCGTCGCTTTGCAGCTAGCCGGTGAGTACGGGTCGATCCACAGAGATGGGTAGTTTTCTTAATGTGTCTTTACGAGTTGATTCCAAATATAGTTTGGATTGATTAAATCTAAAAACTAGATCTATCACTAAACTAAATTAACCTAAATTAAAGTCTTGCTAGGGTTAGGTTTAGGGGAAGTTTGGAGATTAAAGGTTTCCTCACCGCTTTCATTGCCCTATTTTTGATCTATTAGATGTTGGTGTAATTATCAATAAAGTGGATCTGAATCTTTTGGGAAGATGTTTCTTCCTCTAGATTTGTATCCTTCCTTTATCGATAGTTACCCTAACCCCCATGGAAAACACGCGCAACCGGCCCTTTATACTACGGTTCATCGTTACCTCGTGGGGTAGGATGCCGTAGGGAGCGGTTGTGCGTGCATGCATGGAGTTCTAACTCTTAGGTGTGGATGGCATGAAAAGGGTGAGAGATCTCATCTCTCAAACCTTTCCCTAAGGCTAACCCTAACAAGCGAGGAGAATACTCGCTCATTAGGGGATGATAAGACATACTAATTAAAAGAATTAAAACAAAGACATAAAATAACTTACTAGGTTGACGGCTCCCTCCAAGCAATATAGAACAGATCTGAATAATACTCCCAGCAATTCTGAATTTTATTGATTGAAAAGAGGCATAGGGTTTTACAATTTTCGATTATAATTTATAAGTAAACAGGAGAATTTAGGGTTACGGGATTCGCACATGTGCAATTATAGATATGCCCACGAAAAATCCCAACACCCGCACCGACGCACCGACACAAGAAGTCGGCGCCGACACGGGCATTAAATGGCCTGGAAAATGGACCACTACGTCCCTAAACTGGAACAATAGAGCCTCCAAATGCTCTTTTGTCGGATCTAAACGGTCCCGTTTAAGTTGATCTTAGCCCCAGATACGGCTAACGTATCCTTAGACATTTAAATGAATGATAAAACCCCAAATCAACTTTGGTTCAAGGGTACATCTCCGAACTCCTCTGACACCTGTCGTTGTAATCCTTCAACGACGTCAGAGAGGTGACGAGTCTCGACGGCCAGATATTAAATCGATCATCACGTCAAGTTGATCTTAGTCCAAAACAGGACTAACGTATCCTTGACGAACGTTTAAGTTGATCTTAGCCGCAACGCGACTAATGCATCCTTAAACTAAAAACACCAAACCCAAATCTAAGTAAATACGGATTTGGACTAATCCACGTCCTACGGGCGACGGCATTACTCAGTCTCCGTATACAATCCACGGGCAACCACAAACAAAACAAACACACACGACACGAAGTGAAATTCTGGAGAATGAGAAAGTTGTTACCGCGATGCGGTAGCGTAATTAACTGCAGGGGCTTGCGCCTGCAGGGAAGAGCGTCCCCACAATCAAAAACCCCTCACCCTAAGAGGGAATCTGACGAAGTCTGCTATATCGGCCGCATCCGTCTAAACCTCCGATACACGGTGCCATAAATCAACTTGGCATCTTCGGAGAGGTAGACAGATAAAACCACATAGCATCTGCCCCGAATCTCAGGCAAGACGCAAAGTCTGCGCCGCCATTCGGAGGGGAACAGATTCTGGCACGCCCGGTGGGACCTTTTCATCTTTCCACTCCACACTTCGTGTGTCGTCCTCACGAGCCAATCGCGGTTTGTTAAATGGTTGCCTTCGGATTTCAAGTTGCTAAGATTTGGTCTTTTGCCTGGCGCAGAACTCAAGATTCAATGGCCTTCAACTGCACCAACTGCTCGAAACGCCACTGCAACGGACGCTCCACCTCACCAGGAGGTGTAGCATATGGACCCCAAGCGGCTTCCTTCTTCGCTCTGCCGGTAGACCAGGTGACCCAGGCCACCACTGGCCTGTTCTTCGGGACCATAATCCCACCTACAAGCTTCTCTGCACCAATGCCTACACCGGAAGTGAACAAAAAGTCGGTCTTCGACCGGCTCAATGCTACGACGGCCCCTGTCAACGGGTCGCCCATTGCCGAACCAACAGCCTCTGTTTTCACCAGGCTAAATCAGAACTCTAAAATGGCTGTCCCAAAGAGGGCAATGGCCGCTGTTCCGGAAGTCGTTAAGGCGGCTTCTCCCGCCAAAGAGTCAGTCTTTTCAAGATTGATGATTCCTGCTCCTGCCCCTGCACAAAGATCTGTCTTTGATAGATTGGATATTACCCCGCAAGGAACAACCTCAGTTTTTAAAAGGTTAACACCGGCGGTGCCTCATTCAGACAAGGGGCAAAAAGAAACTGTCTCTATCTTTGAGCCAGTCCCAACGGCTCGTCGTGCTCGACGTCGCCATTGGCAACGAGTGAGGAAGGCAGGGGGCAACTCCCCCTCAGGGATAACTCCACCGGCTCCAGCGGTGGAAATCAACGTTGCTGTTCCAACTGGGAACAGCTTTGAACTGCTGAGGAGGGTACGGAAGAACTCTCCAACCGCTACATTGAAGAGATCTCCTCCACCTGCGGAGAGAGTTCCAGAAACGAAACGAGAACAGCCCCCTCAATGGTTGTCTTCAAAGATTTATAAAGTTTGGCGGAGGGTTCAAGACTCTGTGATTGACCCAGGTCACTCTCGTCACCAGAAAAAGGCGAAAGTGGAAAAAGACAAGGACTGTCCCATTAAACAGCAGAGGACAGCAGCTGCTAGGGTGCCCCCTTCAATGGTTCCTTCAACCTCAACGGCCCACAAAAGAAGGAGGCCAGAGAAAACCCCCGCGTCAGCGGCAAAAGTTAAAAATGGTGAACCTAAACGCCCCAAGTCAGGGGGCATAACAGTTCATACGGTTTTCATGGCATCGGGAAAAGAAGATAGCCACATTTCAACAGGTCATAGACCGCACACAAGGTCAGTGACCAAGGCTTAGGAGCAGCAGCAGAAGCTCCAAGAAATGATGAACGCTATGGCCGCACTTACAGGGCCAAAAGAAACCCCGGAAACATCCTCAGACGAGCGTCAAGAACAAGAAACGGATGCCGAATTCCTTCGGCGCGTACTAGAGAAGAAAGACAAAGAAGCTGCGGAGCAGGCATCCAACATAAAGAAAATGGCCCTCCTGTTCCAGGATATGGTGGGTATGATGATTCAACAAGATCCACCTGCTGAAGATCCCCCGATCATTCTTGAAGTCGATAGGGGAGAGACATCGAATCCTCCACCGGCTCTATCCACAGCTAAAGAGGATACCATATCAAAAGCTGATTTGGATGAATACATCGCCCAGCAAATACGGGTGCATCAGGCGACTGAAGCAGCCGGTCAGGCCGTAAAAACGGGGCGGCCGTATCCGGGTTGGTACGATCAGATTAAGTACCCGCCAGGTTATACAATTCCTAAGTTCCATGTCTACAAGGGGACGGGCAATCCTCATCAGCATGTTGCCCAGTTCAGGGCACTCTGCGGCAACACCGGCGGTGACGACAAGCTGTTGCTTCGCCAGTTTGTTGGAAGCTTATCAGATACGGCGTTCGAGTGGTATTCTGAACTCCCAAACGACTCTATTAAAACCTTCGCGGAGATGGAGCTGCTGTTTACTCAACGTTTTGCAAGTGCCAGTGAGCATACCCCGATGACGGCCCTGATTAATGCCAGGGTAAAACCCGGCGAGACGTGGGTTCAGTACGCTATACGATGGCGGAATTTATGGTCGAAGTGCGAGCAACGCATTGAAGAAGCTCCCGCAGTGGGTATGTTTGTGGGAACCCTCGATCCACAAGCAACCATCTCACAATTTATGATGTTTTTCAAGCCGACTACCTTCCAAGCCTTGATCGACAAACTAGCACAGATGGATCAGATGGGCCATAAACCTCCTCTTCTAAGGCCGGACTCCCGGAATGACAAAGGGAAGGGAAAAGCGATCGTCGTCGCTAATGCTCAACAACAACCGAGCAAGCCGAAGCCAGTAGCTCGTCAAAATAATATGCGCCCGAACGTACCCCTTGAGGATAAGATGGGACGTCCTTATTCCTTTCCCCGCGATAAAACGAGGAGGTTATTCGAGCTGGCGTTGCGCAACAGACTCATAAATCTGCCGGATCCAAAACATCCGTTGCAACCAAGTGATGTCAACGAGCCCAACTACTGTCCTTATCATCGAGTACTAGGCCATCCGATCGAAGATTGCTACGTTTTCAAGAATTGGCTTGAAAACCAATACCGACAGGGCAAGTTCGCGTTATCTGACAAATGGAAGGTGAATCCCCCGCAGCCCCACACCTCTAAGGGGACGAATACGCCGGGGGCAACATGCTCCGTCGTTGAAGAAGCTCCTTGGGAGGTTGTATTATCAGCTAAAACAAAGAGGATGCTAAACGATCTTCAGGCATGTCCAGCGATCAAGTGGAAGAACCCGTTGGAACCGCAGGTCATTGAGGGGATGTTGAAGCCACGTCCAACTCCGAAGATCGATGGTAGTGGCTCAAGCACTCGCAACCAGCCGTCAAAATCCTTGAAAAAGAAGAAAAAGAAGTCAAAGAAGCCCGTGAAGCCTGGCGACAAGCGCACGGACTTGCAAAAGCAAATTGACGCGCTGGATGAATACAACCAAAAGGCACGGACTCCCATTACGCTCCAAGAGTTCCTCAATCACGTCTTTCAAGAAGAAGATGAGGGAGAAAGTTCATCGGATGAATCCGAGGAATATGTAGCGAGCTGTCATATGATCTCCCATTCGATCACGAACGATGAGGAGACTTCTGGCACTAAAACGCTGGGGGCAGATACCGAATCAAAAATTCCAGAGCTATCAGTTGAAATGATTGACGCGTTCCTTAACGAAGCTCGACTGAAAAGTAAAGCTGATCGAGAACGCGAGATGGCTATATTTGAAAGGGCCAAACGCCAGCGACTTGATGAAAGAGCTAAGGCGATCCCGCTGGAGCAAAACACCTTCGCTACCGACAAAAGCCAATTCAAGATAAAGAAAAGGTTTGCTAAGGCCACATCAATGGGCATGAAGCTACCATCCTCTGAAGGAAAAATTACTGGTGAAATAGAAATGCACCCCTCCTTTTGCTTATATCATCAGAAGGTTTCGCACCCCACTCAAGAATGAAAAGTTTTCGATAAATGGTGGCAAGGATATGTTGCTCGTCAACAACGCTTCAAGCGGGAAAAGCGTAAAACTCGTCGAGAGCAAAGAAATACGACCGAAGAGCTTAAAAGAACTACCGGCGATTGTCGCATGGTTAACACTGCCGGGTCACAAGTGCCTACATTCGGGAGCGATTCTGATGAAGAGCTGGAACTCGCCCCTCTCTTTAAAGAGTCAACTTCGGGAAAAGAAGAAGAGCCAAAGGTTTGCGAAAATATCCAGCTACGCAATCGGACGTTACCTGAAAAGAATCTAGGACCCTTAAACAAGAAAGATAAAGGGAAAGAAAAGGTCTCTGAGGATATTACTCTAGATGACCAAGTTGTGGAAGAGCTAACCGCCAAGAATCCGCCGAAAAGAAATAAGGTGGATTACAATGTCTTGGCGCATCTGAGGAAGCTGCCCTCACAACTCAGCATTCTTGATGCCCTGTTACTATCAAAAGAGGTGAGAGATTCTTTGATTAAAGCGCTACAAGATCCGGACCAGTTCCAAGCCTTCCTGGCCGAAGAAAAGATGAAGGATGAGTTGGAAGAGGTGCACACGGCCGACGTTGCTTTTGGCGATGAAGACCTTCTCCTTGGGACGTGCGAACACAATCGCCCTCTCTATGTCTCAGGATACTGCCATGATATAAAGATAGGCAAAATCCTGATCGATAATGGATCGTATATTAATCTCCTCAACGTGCGAGTGTTGAAGGAAATCTGCATGAGCGTCCAGCACCTTGCGCGGGACAAGATCACCATCTCCGGGTTCGACTCCCAATCGTCAAAGACTCTTGGATCTGTGATATTGACGTTACGCTTCGGGTTGCTCGTCACAGATATTAAATTCCATGTCATAGACGCCAAGACATGCTACAATGCTCTGCTCGGTCGACCATGGTTACACGAGTACAATATTATCCCTTCTACACAGCATCAGTGTATGAAATATTGCAAGGATGGTCTCGAGTACACTGTGGCAGGAGAATTGAATCCGTTTTCCATGAATGAAGTTCGTAAGTATGAAGATGCCAAATACTTCTTGCCGAGTTTCGAGGACACGGAAAGGTGTCACAAGCCTGAGAACAAAACTAACGCCACCATCCCTGTCTTCGGCAGCGATACCGAGGAGGAAGAGGATATAACTTATTCGGGTCCGCCCCAATACACCAAGCTGGGACCATCCGTTCCTTCATTGATCTTCGGTAGTGATTCGGAGGATGAAGTTCATGCTGTATTCCCTGCTCGGCTGTCAATGCGAACTTCTGCTGATGAAGAGCGAAGTCTACAGATAGCCATGGTGCCGCCTAGACACCATAAAGAACTGGATGCACTTAATATCTACAGTGTAGAAGAGTTGCGGACATTCTATATCCCTCCCAGGAGAAAGAGAGAGAAAGCAATTCTTCTTTACCCCTTTAAAGAAAATAAAGTGGAGAAAGAGATTTGGTATGGAGCAGATCCAACGCTAGACAGGCTTCAACCCATTCGTCTACCCAGATATTATACAGAAGGCTTGAAACGACTGTTAAAGCGCCAAGGGATACCCTTCGAACAGACTGTTAGGAAGGCCAAATTCTATGACAGGGTTTGGAACGTCCCTGGAACTCAACACAAGCTACCTAATGGGAGGATGGAGACGATAGGACTTGGATACATCCGGTCAAAGAAACGAGAGCTACTAAACAGCTGCTACGTCGTATATGACTTCGATGAAGAAGTGGATGCTCAATGGGAGGATGCTAATCCTGAGCCAGTGAAAGTTCCAGATGCAAAGGAACCCAGTCCGTCGTTCGAAGAACAAATGGACAAGCTTATAAGGGAAGCGGGTCAAAAAGTCCGAGACGACCATAACCGCGAAATGGTCATCTACGAGAAACCCAGAACGCAACGCCTTCTCCAACAAGCCGTGAAGGATGAAAAGGCTGCTCCCTGTCAACCTGTTATAAAGAAGGCTCAGCGCAAAAGCAGAAATAAGTCGAAAGGCCAAAAAGGCGCTCAACAACAACAAAGCAGGGCTAAGAAGCCACGCAAACGGGAGTCGAGCGCTATTGATCTATCCCTTATGAAGAAAATGGATCGAGCGTACTCGTTTCCTCGGGACAAAACGAAGAAGATACTTGACCTCGCTCTAAAACATCAGATGCTTACACTGCCGGAGTCCAAACACCCCGAACGAACAGGCAAAGTCTCACACCCAGACTATTGCTCTTATCACCGAGTAATAGGGCATCCTCTCGAAGATTGCTTCACCTTCAAGAATTGGGTCGAAGATCAGTACCAGCTTGGCAAATTCGCTCTGTCCGACAACTGGAGGGTAACGCCACCACAAAAGCACGAGCCCAAGGCCACGGAAGAAAAACCAGTTCCACATTGGGATTGGAAACGAATTCGCACCTGTCACATGATCACAATATTAAAAGAAGAGCCCAAGGACATAGATGAGCTCCCTTGGTGCTTCGAAAACAGCAGCGACGAGATAATCTCAGAATTCCCACCAGCGCCAAAAGAGCTGGAAGATGGAATCCATACCACTGCAGATAATCTCAAGAAAATTGAGTTGGGGACGGCAAATGACCCGCGACCAACATTCATCAGCGAGCTGCTATCTGAAGAAAGGGTGGCTGCGTTAAAGGATGTGCTTCTACAGCATAAAGATTGCTTCGCATGGAACTATTCCGAAATGCCGGGACTAGATCCAGAAATTGCTGTGCACAGATTGGCGATATCTCCGAACGTCAAACCAGTCAAACAGGCGCCGAGAAGAATGCGGCTCGAGCTTGAGATGAGTATCAATGCTGAAGTCAAAAAGCTGATGGACTCTGGCTTCATCCACGAGGTTCAATATCCGGAGTGGATCGCCAACATCATCCCGGTGATGAAGAAAAATGGGACAGTGCGTATATGCGTAGACTTTCGGGATCTCAATAAAGCTTGCCCGAAGGATGATTTCCCAGTGCCCGTCACCGAATTGATGATAGACAATACATCCACTCTCGAGGTTTTCTCCTTGATGGACGGCTCATCGGGCTATAACCAGATAAAATGCATCCAGAAGACCAGAAGCACACAACCTTCAGGACCCCTTTAGGAATATTCTGTTATAAAGTGATGCCCTTCGGTTTAAAGAACGCCGGTGCTACTTATCAGAGGGCCATGACGAATATCTTCGACGACCTTATACACGAAATCGTCGAATGCTATATCGATGATCTCGTGGTTAAAAGCAAATCATACGAGGAACATCTCGAACATCTGAAGACCGTATTTCAACGCCTTCGACAATACAACTTGAAAATGAACCCGCTCAAGTGTGCATTTGGAGTTTCCTCAGGCAAATTCCTGGTGTTCATTGTTCGACACCGAGGTATTGAAATAGATCCGTCAAAGATTAAAGCGATCATGGAAATGCCTCCGCCGAGAACTCTCAAACAGCTGCGGTCTCTCCAAGGGAAGCTCGCATACATACGGCGATTTATAGCCAACCTTTCGGGAAAGTGCCGTCCCTACAACCATCTGATGAAGAAGGGAGCCCCGTTTGTCTGGGATCACAAATGCCAAGGCGCACTAGACGAGATCAAGCAATACCTACAAAACCCTCCAGTGTTGGCTGCTCCGGTTAAGGGAAAGCCTCTCATTCTTTATACAACCGCCCTCGAAGGTTCTTTAGGCGCATTATGGGCACAAGAGAACGATCAAGGGAAAGAAAGAGCACTCTACTACTTAAGTCGAGTTCTACTGGGGGCAGAAAGCAACTACTCCCCCATTGAAAAACATTGCCTGGCGTTGATCTTCGCGATAACAAAGCTTAGGCACTATGCGTTGGCGCATGAGGTCCGTCTCATTTCAAAGGTGGACCCCCTTAAATTCTTGATGTCAAAGGCCATATTGACGGGACGACTAGCTAAATGGGCCCTACTCTTGATGGAGTTTTCGATAACGTATCAACCTCTCAAGGCAGTGAAAGGCCAGGCCATCGCCGACTTCCTCGCTGAGCATCCCATACCCGCCGATTCTCCTCTAAATTGCGATTTGCCGGACGAACATGCGTTCGATGCGATCGACGGTGGTGATACCCAATGGGAACTTTATTTCGATGGAGCATCTTCCATGAAAAAGCGCAAACAAAGTACCCCTATAATCAAATCGGGGGTAGGACTCATCTTTGTAACTCCACAAGGAGGGATAATGCGCTTTGCTTTCTCCCTGACAGAGCCAAGGACAAAAAACGAAGCCGAATACGAAGCTCTGATAGCAGACCTCGAGATCGCCATTGTCATGGGAATTGAAAACCTCCTCATATACGGGGATTCTCAACTGGTCGTTAGTCAAGTAAACGACGACTACCAAACGTGCAAACCGGAGTTGGTGAAGTACGGTGAAAAGGTGCAACAACTGTTGACCCAAATTCCCTTTTATACTTTGGAGAACATACCACGCGCGGAAAACAGCAAAGCGGACGCATTGGCTAAACTTGCTAAAGAACTGGCTGACGAGAATCTCGATGACGTCAGAATCGTGGTACAAAGCCGTCGAGTGCTTGCCCCAGCAGAAATATCTCCGGAATCATCCGAAGAAAAAGGAGCGAGCGAGCAGACGACCCTGCAAGTAAAAGATTGGGAAAATACCGAGGACTGGAGAGAAGTCTTCATAAATTACTTCAAGTTCCACCGAATGCCTGAAGAAGCGTCCACAAGACATCAGCTCGTGAAACGAGCTCTGTCTTTCGTCTTCGTCAACGATACTCTATACAAGAGGTCATTTGATTCTCTGTGGCTGAGATGCTTAGGACCTGACGAAGCGAAAAGGGTCGTCCAAGAAGTTCACGATGGACTCTGCGGTTCCCACCAAGCTGGCCCAAAAATGAAGTTGAAGATAAAACGGATGGGCTACTATTGGCCCACGATGATTCAAGACTGCCTCGAATATGCGAAGCAGTTTCACTCGTGTCAGATCCATGGGGACTTCATCCACCAGCACCCAAATCCACTACATCCAACGATAGCTAGCTAGCCATTCGAAATGTGGGGGACTGCTATAGTCGGCCCCATCGAACCGGCATCGTCTAGAGGACATCGTTTCATCCTAGCAACGACTGACTACTTCTCTAAATGGGCAGAAGCAGTACCGTTAAGAGAAGTGAAGACGGAAAATATCCTCCACTTCTTCAAGACGCATGTCATATATCGGTTTGGAACGCCAAGGCGAATCATCTCCGATAACGGGCCAGCGTACAGAAGTCACAAAATCAGTCGCTTTGCGCAACAACACAATATAGACTGGAGATATTCCTCGGTTTATAATCCGCGAGCTAACGGTCTAGCTGAGGCCTTGAACAAGACCTTAACAAAGATCATCAAGAAAACGGTGTCCCGAAATAAGAAGGACTGGCACGAAAGACTGCAAGAAGCTCTCTGGGCGTATCGAACTACGTTCAAGACGGCCACAAACACAACGCTGTATGCGTTAGTATTTGGGACGGAAGCAGTACTCCCCCTCGAGGTAGAGTTACCCTCTCTATGAGTGGCAGTTCACCACGAGCTAACGGACGAAGAAAATGCTCACCTTCGGCTTGAGGAGCTTGACGCCCTTGACGAAACTCGGCTCATAGCACAGCAAAATCTGGAAGCTTATAAAGCAAAGATGACATGCTCATATGAAAGATTGACCCGACCAAGGACATTCCGCCAAGGCGAACTCGTGCTAGTGGTCAAAAGGCCTATGATCCCCAATCGCGCCAAGCGGGGAAAATTCGAGCCAAACTATGAAGGCCCGTACACCATAGATAAAGTTTACCAGGGTGGGGCCTATCTACTCATGGACATGCATGGTGAAAGGCCTTTCAGGCCAATAAACGGTCGCTTCCTAAAGAAATATTATGCTTAATGAGCCACAGCCTAGGTCAATGATAGATGACGACGACTGTGTCTGCTCCCTATCTTCCTAAGCTCAAGCTTTATAAAAAGTAGCCGGCCTTCTCCATGACGGACCGAAACGTCCTTAAACTAACGACGGACCGAGATGTCCTTAAACTAATAGCAGACCGAAACGTCTTTAAACTACTACCGCAGCATGTTTAGGCTGACGAGATAAAAAAAACATATAAAAATAAAATTAAAAAAAACGGTATGTCCATAAGCAAAAAGGGCACGGATGAAAACCCGAAAGGGCTCCGTGAGTAAAAACAGCAGGGCTACCGGCGAGTGTTCGTGAAAACCCGAAAGGGCGCGACCTCGTAAAAAAAAGAGAGAAAAAATATATATATATAAAAATAAAAAGAATAAAAAGAAAACGGTATGTCCATAAGCAAAATGGGCGCGGATGAAAACCCGAAAGGGCTCCGTGAGTAAAAACAGCAGGGCTACCGGCGAGTGTTTGTGAAAACCTGAAAGGGCGCAATCTCGTTAAAGGACACTTATAGGGTCCTCTCGACCTTGTAAGGAGAAACCACCCGCGTGAGATCCTTACGACTCACAAGGGAGCAACACACTTAGGGATCCTCACGATTCCTAGGGAGAAAATACACTTGCGAGATCCTCACGACTCGTAAGGAGAACTCTCTTATGGGACCCTCACGGCTCATAAGATTTGAAAGTCTTAAGTTACAGAGACCTAAACCTGTGCTTAAGCAACCCCCACAACCTTCGATATTGCCCTACAAGTGGCTCAATACTGGTCCTTGTATACAATCCACGGGCGCGAATAAACATTTCCCTAACCAAGTCTCATCCATGATTGGGGATATGTTCGCAAGGTAAACAACCCTTGTAAATCCTCTCGATTTATGAGGAGAAAACCCTCCTGTAGGATCCTTACGACTTACAGAGGAAACGAACACTTAGGAATCCTCACGAGCCCTAAGGAGAAAATACACCTACGAGATCCTCACGACTTGTAGGAAGAAATACCTTTGTGAGACCCTTACGGCTCATGAAGTCAAAAGCCTTAGTCGACAGGACCTTAACCCTGGTCGCTAAGCCACCTTTGTTCGACATCGACAGAGGCAGGTGATGATTCGATCTGGGTAATATCCCAGTTGTAGCGGTGCTGATGCCGAAATCGATTTACAGCGAAAAGCCAATAGGCCGCACATGCATACGAAATAGCCGAAATGATGGGGCCACTTGCAATAAAAAGCAGCAAGTAAAAATGTATGCATGCAAAATGGCCGAAATGATTGGGCAACTCGCAATAAAAAGCAGCGAATAAGAATAAAATAAATAGCCGAAATGATTGGGCACCGCGAAAAAAATAGCCGAAATGATTGGGCAGTCGCGACCTTCGCGATATAAAAGCTGAAATGATAGAGCATCGCGGAAATAAAATAAAATAAAAAGAAGAAATGATAAAACTTTGGCCCTACAGTTAAGATCACGTCGATCCCTGTATACAATCCAAGGGCGTAAACAAAGAGGGAACCATACTTTCCCAACAGGCTCCGCCAGAAGACGAAGCCAAATCTCGACGGTTCAGTCCAACTCTGAAGAAACCAGTATCTTCATCAAATTCCTCGACTCACGGATACAAACACTCCTTGACGAGAGCCTCCTGATCTGCGTCAACTCGCAGAGCCACCAGTGCCTCCGCGGGAATCCTCGACTCGTTTCAAACCCCAAGGAAACAAATAATCCTTGGCGCTTGGGAAACAAATAATCCTTAGCAAACTCCTCGACTCACGGATACAAACACTCCTTGACGAGAGCCTCCTGATCCGCGTCGACTCGCAGAGCCACCAGTGCCTCCGTGGGAATCCTCGACTCGTTTCAAACCCCAAGGAAACAAATAATCCTTGGCGCTTGGGAAACAAATAATCCCTAGCAAACTCCTCGACTCACGGATACAAACACTCCTTGACGAGAGCCTCCTGATCCGCGTCGACTCGCAGAGCCACCAGTGCCTCCGTAGGAATCCTCGACTCGTTTCAAACCCCAAGGAAACAAATAATCCTTTGCGCTTGGGAAACAAATAATCCCTAGCAAACTCCTCGACTCACGGATACAAACACTCCTTGACGAGAGCCTCCTGATCCGCGTCGACTCGCAGAGCCACCAGTGCCTCCGTGGGAATCCTCGACTCGTTTCAAACCCCAAGGAAATAAATAATCCTTGGCGCTTGGGAAACAAATAATCCCTAGCAAACTCCTCGACTCACGGATACAAACACTCCTTGACGAGAGCCTCCTGATCCGCGTCGACTCGCAGAGCCACCAGTGCCTCCGTGGGAATCCTCGACTCGTTTCAAACCCCAAGGAAACAAATAATCCTTGGCGCTTGGGAAACAAATAATCCCTAGCAAACTCCTCTACTCACGGATACAAACACTCCTTGATGAGAGCCTCCTGATTCGCGTCGACTCGCAGAGCCACCAGCGTCTCCGTGGGAATTCTCGACTCGTTTCAAACCCCAAGGAAACAAATAATCCTTGGCGCTTGGGAAACAAATAATCCCTAGCAAACTCCTTGACTCACGGATACAAACACTCCTTGACGAGAGCCTCCTGATTCGCGTCGACTCGCAGAGCCACCAGCGTCTCCGTGGGAATCCTCGACTCGTTTCAAACCCTAAGGAAACAAATAATCCCTAGCAAACTCCTCGACTCACGGATACAAACACTCCTTGACGAGAGCCTCCTGATCCGCGTCGACTCGCAGAGCCACCAGTGCCTCCGTGGGAATCCTCGACTCGTTTCAAACCCCAAGGAAACAAATAATCCTTGGCGCTTGGGAAACAAATAATCCCTAGCAAATTCCTCGACTCACGGATACAAACACTCCTTGACGAGAGCCTCCTGATTCGCGTCGGCTCGTAAAGAAACCAATGCCTCCACAGGAAATTCACGATTCGTCTCAACTTGCAAATGAAGCCTCAGGCAGCAGGGACTAAAAAACTTGCTTCCTGAACCATGGGACCCTGCAAGTCAATCCAAAATGGTCTCTTGCATACTATTCACGGGTCTCACTCTCCAAAGTCGAATTTCAACGAGGAGGGAAACAACCGCTTGCGAGTCCTCTCGACTCGTAAGAGGGAAAAACTCTCTTGTAGGATCCTTACGACTTATAAGAGAAAACCACACTTAGGAATCCTCACGATTCCTAAGGAGAAAACCCACCTACGAGATCCTCTCGATCCATAGGGAGAAAATTCTCTATGAGACCCTCACGGCTTATAGAGTTGAAAAGTCTTAGGCAGCAGATCTGAACCTGCGACCTAAGCCATCGCTATTTCTTAAGAAAGTCAGGATACTCGTTCTAATCATCCGTTAACCATGTTTGCTGAGGTGATATGCTGATAGTAAAAGAAAGAAAAGACGGAGAAAATGATAGAAAGAACATCCGATTTACATTTAATCGAGCATTCGAGACACACTCATTCATGCATGGGCAGAAGACTCAGGACGAGAAATAATATAAGCTGAAATAAAAAGTTTCCATTCATATTGCCAAAAATTCTTACAATCATAAAAAGCAGTGAACGAAAAATATTATTACAATGGAATAACTTCAGATCCAGGGCACGGATTGAGAAAGTCAAAAGTAAGGCCCTCCAGAGTTCTTCTGGCCTTTCTGATTATTCTTATGCGCAGCCTCTCACGCTCCTATGTGTCAAGATCATCGGCAAGCCCTCCCGGCCTTCGATAAGCAGCAACTATCGTCGTCTGCTGGAAGACTTGATGTAGGATGTCAATGAGGCTGTCTCGCCGTTTCTTCGAGATCGGCCCCGTCAGGTACACTGAATGCACCTTGTCCTCGGCATCATCCAGCGCATTGAGCTGTAGGGCCTCGTGAAGACCCGGAAGTGCTCTCCATATTGCTCCCAGCACGACTTTCAAAAGAGCCGAACGACGGGGTAGCAGCCAACCACCGCTTGCGTTCAGACGACCCATGACCTCTGCACATTGAGCGTCTGTAAACTCCTGGTTTTGTTGACGACCCTGTGTGCGGATATCGTCATAGGTGATGAACTCGTGCAAACTGTATAGATGCACCGCCATTATGCCTGGAGGAAATACCACAGGAAGATTAGTGATAGAAGAAAAATAATATACATAGAGGGCTAAATTCCTAGAGAGCAAAGCTCTGTTCAGGGATTAAAACCCATGAACAAAAGCTTAATGAAACCCCAATGGGGATCTCTTTAGATCAAAAGATCTGTGAGAGCAAAGCTCTTTGATTGAGATTAATTTAAGTTAATTTGATTTATATTAATTTTACCTAAAGTTTCTAACTTTGAAATTGAGCTAAGCTCTGCTAGTGAAACCCCAATGGGGATCTCTTTAGATCGAAAAATCTATGAGAGCAAAGCTCTGCTGTTTTAGATTAATTAAAATTAATTTAATCTAAGATTCAATTTTACCTAAAGTTTTTTCTAAAAACTTTGGAAAGAAGAGCAAAGCTCTAGAGTTCTTGAAGGCAAGAGCAAAGCTCTGAAGTTTTTTGAAAATAAAAATCGGAAAGATGATAAGCATCTGTGGGGGACCAAAGGTCCTATTTATAGGAATCAAGTGCCTCTTCGACTTCCAAAAGTTATCACGGCGGTTGGAATTCCGCCACCGTTGCGCTCACGTTTGGGGCCACGTAAGCGCAACGGTGAGGGGGCATTTGTTTACCCCAATCAGAGCAAAGCTCTGCTTTGAAAATTTAAACTTTAAATAATGAAGCAACGCTTCAGATTCTTTGCGCTGGGCGCAACGCACCACGTGTCTGGCGCAGACGCATCAGCGCAGCGCCCAAGAAGGCGCGCCCAATCAGAGCAAAGCTCTATTTTAATAAAGCAACGCTTCAGCTGCGCAAGCACTGCGCTGCGCGACACGTGTCAGCGCAGATGCGCTAGCGCAGTTGCGCTGCGCTGTGCGCTGCGCGACACGTGTCAGCGCATTTGCGCTAGCGCAGTTGCGCTGCGCTGTGCGCTGCGCGACACGTGTCACGCGCTGGGGCATTTGCGCCAAACAGAATTAAATTTCTAAGAAATCTTTTCTGTTCTTGTTAAAACAAGAAGATTTTCTTCTGCAAAGCAGAAGCTCTTGGATCAAAGATCCAACAGTGGGGAAAATTCCCCAAATCACTCAGAGAAGGATCTCTTTAACAAATTTAACTAATTTATGGGCACTATAAAAAGGACCCTAGGCCTCAATTCAAAGGCATGAACATTTCTTAAAAAAAAAGGTCAAGAGCTTCAAACAGAGAGAACTCTGAGAAAATTCCAAGAAAAAGGTAAAGAACCTTCATAAAATAGAAGAAGAAATTTCTTCTAATAGATCATTGATCTAAAAACAAGATCAATGATCTTTACATAAAAAAAACAGTGCTTTGCACTTCTTATGAACCTCTGGTTCTTTAAAACAAGAAAACAATAAAATAAAAATAAACAGTGCTTTGCACTTTTATGAACCTCTGGTTCTTGAAACAAAAAAAATTATTATTTTTCTTTGATCTAAATTTAGATCAAGAAATTAAACAGTGCTTTGCACTTCTGTTCTTGAATCTAAAAGATTCTTAGTGCTCTGCACTTGCAAACTGCGCTGTTGCGCTCTTAAGAGGGCGCCACGTGTCAGCTATAGAACCACTTGCGCTACGCAAATAGAGTTTTGCTCTCTGAAATTGGCGCAACTCACCAGAGCGCGCCACGTGTCAGCAGCGCAACAGCGCAGCGCACTAGCGCAGCGCACTGCGCTGTTGCGCTTGCGCTCACCAGAGCATGACACGTGTCCTAACCACAAGCGCTTGCGCTCAGTAATTGGCGCAAAGCGCCTGACAAATGCAATGCATTTCTTTTCCTGAAGGGCCAGGCCCAATTAAAAGACCAAACATGCCTAATTAAATTGATGCTCTGCATCATTTATAAATGGGCAGAGCCCAAACAAAATAATAAAATGCTATGCAGATGCCTTGCAGAGTCCAAAATAAATTGATGCTCTGCATCTTTTATGGGCAGAGCCCAAACAAAAAAAAAGAAAATAATGCAATGCATTATTTAAAAATGGGCCAAGCCTCAACACAGGTCTAACAGACCAAGAACAAATAAAAAGCGTTGAATACTTTGGACTTAGCCCAATCATGGCCGTAAGTCCTCAAATTAAATTGACTGAGCGATATTGCTCCCTTAAATCAATTTATATCCGGTTCGAGGGTACATCTCCGAGCTCCTCTGACACCTATCGTTGTAATCCTTCAACGACGTCAGAGAGGTGACGGGTCCCGACGACCACACACGTGTATGGACTGCGGGGTCCTTAAACTCGTGGACCGGAACGTCCTTAAACTAATATCGGACCGGAACGTCCTTAAACTAATATCGGACCGAGACGTCCTTAAACTAATATCGGACCGAGTCCTTAAACTAATATTGGACCGGAAGGTCCTTAAACTAATATCGGACCGAGACGTCCTTAAACTAATATCGGACCGACACGTCCTTAAACTAATATCGAACCGAGACGTCCTTAAACTAATATCGGACCGACACGTCCCTAAACTGGAATATGGACCACCACGTCCCTAAACTGGCGATGGACCACCACGTCCCTAAACTGGAAAATGGACCACTACGTCCCTAAACTGGAACAATAGAGTCTCTAAATGCTCTTTTGCCGGATCTAAACGGTCCCGTTTAAGTTGATCTTAGCCCCAGATACGGCTAACGTATCCTTAGACATTTAAATGAATGATAAAACCCCAAATCAACTTTGGTTCAAGGGTACATCTCCGAACTCCTCTGACACCTGTCGTTGTAATCCTTCAACGACGTCAGAGAGGTGACGAGTCTCGACGGCCAGATATTAAATCGATCATCACGTCAAGTTGATCTTAGTCCAAAACAGGACTAACGTATCCTTGACGAACGTTTAAGTTGATCTTAGCCGCAACGCGACTAATGCATCCTTAAACTAAAAATACCAAACCCAAATCTAAGTAAATACGGATTTGGACTAATCCACGTCCTACGGGCGACGGCATTACTCAGTCTCCGTATACAATCCACGGGCAACCACAAACAAAACAAACACACACGACACGAAGTGAAATTCCGGAGAAGGAGAAAGTTGTTACCGCGATGCGGTAGCGTAATTAACTGCAGGGGCTTGCGCCTGCAGGGAAGAGCGTCCCCACAATCAAAAACTCCTCACCCTAAGGGGGAATCTGACGAAGTCTGCTACATCGGCCGCATCCGTCTAAACCTCCGATACAAGGTGCCATAAATCAACTTGGCATCTTCGGAGAGGTAGACGGATAAAACCACATAGCATCTGCCCCGAATCTCAGGCAAGACGCAAAGTCTGCGCCGCCATTCGGAGGGGAACAAGGCCCACCCCTGATTTGATTATAGGCGTGTTTTGTTTGCGCTTCTTCATGGAAGACGCTCCGTCAAAATAGAGTTCCCACCGAGTACCACTTCCGCTGATCGTGTCAAACACATGCTCGTCTGGCAGCTCGCAATTCAAAGGAGAGTCGGCAGGTATTGGGTGCTCAGCGAGAAAGTCGGCGATGGCTTGGCCTTTCACTACCTTAAGAGGTTGATAGGTTATTGAAAACTCCATCAAGAGTAGGGCCCATTTATCGAGTCTCCCTGTCAATATGGCCTTCGACATCAGATATTTGAGGGGTCCGCCTTCGATATGAGACGGACTTCATGCGCCAACGCATAGTGCCTGAGCTTTGTTATCACAAAGATCAGCGCCAGGCAGTGTTTTTCAATGGGGGAATAGTTGCCTTCTGCCCCCAGTAGAACCCGACTCAAGTAATAGAAAGCTCTTTCTTTCCCTTGGTCGTTCTCTTGTGCCCATAATGCACCTAAGGAACCTTCGAGGGTAGTTGTATAAAGAATAAGAGGTTTTCCTTTGACCAGAGCGGCTAGCACGAGCGGGTTCTGTAGATACTGCTTGATCTCGTCCATCGCGCCTTGGAATTTGTGATCCCAGACGAACGGGGTTCCCTTCTTCATCATATGACTATAAGGACGGCACTTGCCAGAGAGATGGGCTATAAATCGCCGGATGTACGCGAGCTTTCCTTGGAGAGACCGCAACTGTTTGAGAGTCCTTGGTGGGGGCATTTCCATGATCGCCTTGATTTTTGACGTATCTATCTCGATACCTCGGTGCCGGACAATGAATCCTAGGAATTTTCCTGATGAAACCCCGAACGCGCATTTGAGAGGGTTCATCTTCAAGTTGTATTGCCGAAGTCGTTGAAACACGATCTTCAGATGCTCGAGATGTTCCTCGTACGATTTGCTTTTCACCACGAGGTCTTCGATATAACATTCAACGATTTCATGTATGAGGTCATCGAAGATCTTCGTCATGGCCCTCTGATAGGTGGCACCGGCGTTCTTTAGACCGAAGGGCATCACTTTGTAGCAGAATATCCCCAGCGGGGTCCGGAAAGTGATGTGCTTCTGGTCTTCAGGGTGCATCTTTATCTGATTATATCCCGATGAGCTGTCCATGAAGGAGAAAACCTCGTGAGTGGACGTGTTATCTATCATCAGCTCGGTGACCGGTACATGGAAATCGTCCTTCGGGCAAGCTTTATTGAGATCCCGGAAGTCCACGCATATGCGCACTGTCCCATTCTTCTTCATCACTGGGACGATGTTGGCGATCCAATCGGGATACTGAACTTCCTGGATAAACCCAGAGTCGATTGGCTTCTTGACTTCGGCATTGATGTTCATCTCGAGCTCGAGCCGCATTCTTCTCAGCGCCTGTTTGACTGGCTTAACATCCAGGGATATTGCCAATTTATGCACAAAAATTTCTGGATCTAGTCCTGGCATTTCAGAATAGTTCCATGCGAAGCAATCTCTATGCTGCATAAGCACGTCTTTTAACGCAGCCACCCTTTCTTCAGATAGCAGCTCGCTGACGAATGTCGGTCGTGGGTCGTTCGCCGTCCCTAAGTCAATTTTCTTAAGGTTATCTGCGGTGGTATGTATTCTATCTTCCAGCTCTTTCGGCGCTGGTGGAAATTCTGAGATCACCTCGTCATGATTGTTTTCGAAGCACCAAGGAAGGTCATCCATATTCTCGGGCTCCCCTTTTGATATTCCTATCATATGACAAGTACGAACTCGCTTTCAAGACCGATGTGGATCTGGTTCTGCTCTTGTAGCTTTGGGTTCGTGCTTTTGTGGCGGCGTTACCTTCCAGCTGCTGGATAGAGAAAACTTGCCGAGCTGATACTGATCTTCAACCCAGTTCTTAAAGGTGAAGCAGTCTTCGATAGGGTGCCCTATGGCTCGGTGATAAGAGCAATAACCCGAATGAGGGACCTTGTTTGCTTGCTCATGGTGCTTAGACTCCGGAAGTGTAATCATTCGATGTTTTAAAGCGAGATCAAGTATCTTCTTCGTCTTGTCTTGAGGGAAAGAATACGCTCGACTCATCTTCTTCATGAGGGACAAATCCGGACCGCGCAATTCCTGATCACATGACTCTTTGATCCCGCATTGTCGTTGTCGAATCCCTTTCCTGCTCTTTGACTTATTTCTGCCTCTGCTTCGGGCCTTTTGCACAGCAGGTTGACAGGGAGGAGCATTTTCGTCTTTTGCAGTCTGTTGAAGAACACGTTGCGTCCTGGCTTTCTTGTAGATGGCCATTTCGCGATTATGGTCATCCCGAGCTTTCCGACCCGCTTTCCTGATAAGCTTGTCCATTCTCTCATCAAATGACGGACTCGGCATTTTGATTGCGGGATCTAGTTTTGATAAGGGATCGGCGTTTTCCGACAGGGCGTCCCCTTCTTCATCGAAGTCATATATGACGTAGCTAGCATGGACTCGTTCCCGTTTCCCGGATTTCACATATCCAAGCCCGAGCGTTTCCATTCTCCCATTGGGCAGCTTGCGCCGAGTCCCGGGGGCATCCTAAATCCTGTTGTAGAACCAAGCTTGTCGGACAGTCTGTTTTAAGGGTACCCCTTGGCGCTTCAATAGCCTTTTTAGTCCGTTCGTATAATATCCGGGCAAACGGATGGGTTGGAGCCTGTCAAGTGTAGAATCCGCACCATGCCAGATTTCTTTCTCCACTCTTGTTTCCGTGGATCGGTAGAATAGGATCGCCTTTTCATCTTTTCGCCTGGGAGGGACGTAAAACTTCTGCAGGTCTTGCACATTGTAAGCTTCAAGTGCGTCGAGGTCTTTGTAGTGCTCCCGCGGAATCATGGTGATTTGCAAACTCTGATCATCACCAGGGAATTCTTGTATTGACGGCCGACTGGAGAACACAGCATTAACTTCATCTTCCGAGTCACTTCCGAAGATCAATATGGGGGCGGACGGTCCCGGGTTGTTGCTTCGAGACGGCCCAGCATAAACTATCTCTTCTTCTTCTTCGGTATCACTCCC
This sequence comes from Agapanthus africanus, assembly GCA_030015575.1. Classification (NCBI taxonomy): domain Eukaryota; kingdom Viridiplantae; phylum Streptophyta; class Magnoliopsida; order Asparagales; family Amaryllidaceae; genus Agapanthus; species Agapanthus africanus. Next base: position 520,653,285 of record JASDDO010000031.1, on the reverse strand, counting down.
GAAAACAGGAATGGTGGTGGCGGCTTTGTTCTCCGGTTTGCGACACCTCTCCGTGTCCTCGAAATCTGGCAAAAAGTACTTTGCATCTTCGTATTTGCGGACTTCGTTCACGGAGAATGGGTTCAGCTCTCCTGTTACAGTGTACTCGAGACCATCCTTGAAATATTTCATACACTGATGTTGCGTAGAGGGGATGATGTTGTACTCGTGTAACCAGGGACGACTGTTCATATCATAATATTGCAATTCATACGCCCCACTTTTGTGCATTTTAAAAGTAAACAGGTACTTTTGACGCTCGTTTGTTGCATGTTACAGGATACAGGATCTCGGAGCAAATACAGTGAAAAAGACGAAAGATGATACAGGAAATGGACATTAAACCAACCAGCACACGGATCTTACTCAAGCCGAGACAAAAAACAAAGTGAAACGGTCACAAGATCCTTACAAGTTTTCACTGAGGATCTGGAAAAGATTAAGAAGCCAACAGAGAAAATAAGTATACAAATAAGAGGCCCAAGATATGAGGAACCAATCCCAGAAAGTTGGTGAGCCAAGCCGACCAAAGGGCCGCGGAACCGCGGCCCAAGCGCTCCATTGCCGCGGTTTCGCGGCCATATTAGGCCCGTGTCGGTGCAATTTCTCTGTGTCGGTGTGTCGGTGCATATGTTGGGATTTTTAGGGGGCAAATCTGTAATTGCATGTCTACGAGAGTCTGTAACCCTAGCTTCACTGGTTGCTTATAAATTGTACTCAAAATCTATAAAATGTATGCCTCTTTTCAATCAATAAAAGTTCAGATTTGTTGGGAGATTTAGAGCATCAACCTTCTTGTAAGTTTTAATTTATTTAATTCCTGCCCTAGTTTAATTTCATTACTTGCCCTAGTTATCCCATTGTTTGCTGTAGTTAACTAGTTTAGCTATTTTTAATCTGTAGTAAGAGTAACACTTTAAAAGATAAATAACAAAAATGTCGCTTTTAAATAATTCCCTAATGAGCGAGTAAATCCTCGCTCGTTAGGGTTAGGAACAAGAGAGGGAGTGAGAGATGGATATCTCTCACCTCCTTCAATGCCAACATATTTTCAAAACGAAACCTTCATGCACGCATGTATGATCCGCCCCCTACGGCACCTTACCTAAGAGGTAACGGTGAACCGTAGTATAAAAGGCCGGACGCACATGACGTCCATGAAGATTGCAGCAATTAATAGGAAAGGACGGACAAGGATCTAGAGGAAGAAACTTCGTTCTTCCCGATCATCCTAATCCCCTTTGCTAATAATTGCTGTGATTTTCTAAAAAGCTTTAATCAAGTGGCATTGAACGAGGTGATAAAATTGATCTCATCAACCCTAGCTTAGACCTAACCCTAACGAGTTCTTTCATATCATATAAATTAGTTCTTTAAATCATTCGATAAAAAAATAGCAAACAACAATCTGAATCAACTCGTTATAACACAAAAACAGAAAATTACACATCTCTGCGGATCGACCCGTATTCACCGGCTAGCTGCAAAGCGACGCCGTTTCTGATTACGGTAAAACACAAATTTTTGGATTAATCAAATGGCGCCGTTGCCGGGGATGGCGTAATTTTTTTGTTTTGTATGATTTCGGGTTGATATAAATTCTAAAAATTATAAAAATCTGGAAATACAAAAAAATACAAAAAATTTGTTCTTTTCATTATTTTTATCTGTTTGAAGGGTTTCTCGTTTGAATCTTGCAGGAACAGCAAAGCATCGCGGATCTGGAGTTTCACAGAAGGTCAAAACAGAAAAAGGAGCATAAGAACAGAGAGGAATTGTAAGAACAGAACAGTACAAAAATTTCCAGAGGCTAATTCCACTTTTTGGCCGCGCTTCCGCCGCATATTAGTGCCCCAGACCGCGGTTCCGCCGCATTCTTGCCACGTCAGCACATAAAATTTGCAGGGTTTGCTCTCTTTTCTTCTCCTCTGCAACCTCCATATCTCCACTGTAAAAACTTGTCTGCAGGAATTCTTTGCGCTAAAAAAATTCTCTCCCCCTTCTAAATAACAGATTTTCTGCAGGGTTCTTTGCGCCGCGCTAAAATTGATTGCAAGTGAATTTTACTGTTTTGCATAATTTAATCGGACTCTAAGGGGCTAATTGACCAAACTCAGATTGGGTGGGGATTTCATCACCCTTCCCAGAACCCCAGAAAACACCTAAAGTATGTGCATTGACCATAATTAATAAAAAAGATTAGACTCAGACCTAAGGACATCGAGCTCAATAGGAAAAGGACTAGTATAGGCATCGGCCGTTTATCCTAACCGACATTGCGGTGTCTAGGCTAGTGGTTATTAATTAGGCCCACTGTAGTGGTGGTTCCTTCCCACTTACCTGACCGTACTTGTCCGTGAAGAGGCGGTTTGAGGTCCTATTTCTAGCCCTAGTTAGGAGCTGTCTAGCAGACCTAGGCGACCCTAGATCTAGGCCTGATTGTGCATGTGTGGTTGATTTGTGTCACGAGTCCTTTTTGAAAAACCTTTTTGCAAAACTGTCACATAAAAAAAAAAGAAAAATCTTTTCAAAAACTTGCAACTTGCCGCTAAGAAAATTTGCAACTCACTCCCACCACTTTCCCTCACTGACGTTATCTTACCCCCACATTCTGTCTTTTCTTTTTTCTGACTGCACTACCCTTTAGTGTATGTCACTTTGGATTAGGGATACTGACGCCCGATTAGTCCGTGTTTCGTTAGTACCGACCGACGAACCTTTCGACACTAAAGTCGACACTCCGTCCACTTTCTTACCCTCAACTTCAAATTCTTTCACCGAAGGCATGTCGGGATTCAACCCCAACAATACCTTACCGACGGGAAGGATTCCACCTCCGTTAGGTGCGAATAACCCGAACCAGCCGCCTGTTGAAGCGCCCGCATGAGTTGCGCTCCAGGACCTCTTTTACCCCATCCGCACTTCTTTACCTACTTGTCTTTCACCCCCACCGGCAAATGGGGACAATTTTGAGATAAAACCATATTTCATCAATATGCTGCCAAAATTTCATGGTTTGGAATCTGAAGACGCATACATCTTTATTAATAAATTCCAAAATGTGTGCGCTATAATGAAAACAACCCAATTGAGTGATGACGCTATAAGGCTAAGGGTCATTCCTTTCACCTTATGTGACCTAGCCGAGAAGTGGCCATATAGCACCGCATCACATTCCATAAGAAATTGGGATGAGTTTGTGAAAGCTTTTCTGAAAAAGTTCTATCCTCATCACAAAACTGCCAGAATCCACAATAAAATAATTCAATTCTAACAACTTCCTTCCGAACCATTTTGGAAGTGTTTCGAGAGATTTAAGGACCTACTAGTTCAATGCCCTTACCATGGGATCGAAAGTTGGCAACTTTGCCAAACATTATACGAGGGATTGAACTCGGCAATGAAGCAGTTGCTAGAAACCATATGTCAAGGTCATTTTCACTCTAAGTCTAGTGATGAAGTTTGGCAGTTTCTTGAGGATCTTAGTGAGCAAACAATACAGTGGGAGAGTACCAAGACTACATCATCTTCTAGTGGTCAATCTAGGGCAGGCATACATCAAGTAGAGATGTCGATTGCCATGAAGGCCGAGATGGCCGCTCTTACGAAAAAGCTAGAAGCGATTGAAACCAAAATCTCATCGCCTTCTCCTGCCCCTGCTATGCCCCCACGAACTGTCTGTGCTTGTTGTGCGGATCCATCGCACCTAACCGAAGAGTGTCCTTATAATGCATCCACTCAAGGACAGGATCAAGTCAATACTGCATTTCAGCAACGACAAAAGAACGATCCGTACTCTTCGACATATAATCCGGGGTAGAGGAGTCACCCAAATTTTGCTTGGAACCAAAATCAACAATTCCAAGGAAATAACAATTTTCAAAGACCACCTCCCCCACAACAACAACAACAAGCACCCTCACAAACTCAATTTCAACCGCAACAATTTCAACAACAACCTTACCCTAATCAGGTGAACAATTTTGTGCCTAACAATGCTTATCAGCCAAATAATTGTGTTCAACCGAATAATGATAAGGTTAGCTCGCTCGAAAGAAGTCTAGATGCGTTCCTTAAGCAATCTACACAGTCTACAGCAAGACTTGAGACTTCTATTCAATCTTTAGTGCAAAATAGTGCCTCACACGATCAAAGCATCAAATCTATTGAGGCACAAATTGCACAACTCAATGCAGCTTTGAGCGAGCGCGAAAAAGGAAAACTCCCGTCTCAACCTCTGCCCAACCCCGGTCACGCAAATGCTGCATATCAACAGCAAAATCATAACGTAAATGCTGTGACCACGTTGAGATCGGGAAAAGTGTTGCAGAAAAATGTGGGCATGAACAATGACACCTCTGCCGGTGGGACTTCTTCATCTTCTTCACCTTCATCTTCTTCTTCTTCCTTAGAGCCTATTCTCCATCCTTCACATGGCTCTACCCCTTCTAGCTCGAACGGACCCATTTCTCACAACACGAACACATCTACACGGGGTGCCGTTCCAACTCGACAATCTGATCCGCAAAAATTGGACTCAACCACCTTTCAAAATGTTCCTTTTCCTAATCGGTTGAGATCCAATAAACCAACTCCGCAGATGGAAAAGATTGTTGAGTTGTTCAAACAGGTTAGCATAAATATCCCTCTTTTGGATGCCATCCAGCAAGTTCCTTCATATGCAAAAATTTTAAAGGACTTATGCACCAAAAATAGGAAGTCGCAAGTGCCAAAGAAAGTTTTTGTGGCTAATGCTATTAGTGATGCTCTTGTAAATTCCCTTCCCCCAAAACAAAAGGACCCCGGGTGTCCTACCATTTCGATAACAATTGGGGACAAGAACATCAATAGAGCACTATTAGATCTTGGCGCGAGCGTCAATTTGCTACCCTATTCTGTGTACGAGCAATTGGGCGTTGGAGAGCTTAAGCCCACTCACTGTACTCTCCAAATGGCCGACCGGTCATTAACCCATCCTAGGGGAGAGCTGGAGGATGTGTTAATAAGAGTAGGGGATTTTATTTTCCCCGTTGACTTTATTGTGATGGATACACAACCTGTTGCTAACCCCCGGAACCAAATTCCGGTAATACTTGGTTGACCATTTCTGGCTACTTCCAACGCAGTGATCAATTGTCGTAATGGTTCAATGAACCTATCTTTCGGCAATATGACAATTGAGCTCAATATTTTCAAATTGGGAAGTCGGCCTGCTGAGCCCAATGCTAGCGTACTCGATATTTGCTCGATCAATGAGATCGCGGAGGAGGACTGTGAATTCGAGAATTTTTTGTTCGATCACAGCAATGTTAACGCCACTAGTGCGTTCCTCCTAGAATCCGACGCAGCTTTCACCACGAATAATGATTTTGAGTGCTTTACCTTCGTTGATGACTTTGAAGACTCATCACCTGAATTGGAGTCTTTTGCTTTTTCGGATGAGTTAGTTGAACCATCTGACACTGTTGCGTACACTCGGTTCGAACCTTTGATGGAATCATTCGAGTTTGAAACAACTACCCCATTGTTACCATCTATTGTTTCACCTCCTAAACTCGAATTAAAGCTTTTGCCGACACACCTAAAATATGCTTATCTAGGTGATAATGAGACCTTACCTGTCATTATATCAGCCTCTCTAGCTCTTAAGCAAGAGAAGGCTCTTTTGATGGTCTTACATAATAATCGGCAAGCTTTCGGCTGGTCTATGGCGGACATTAAGGGGATTAGTCCCCTCATAGTCGAACATCATATACACTTAATGGATGATGCCAAGCCAGCACGAGATCCACAAAGGCGCCTCAACCCCATCATGAAAGAGGCCGTTAAGAAGGAAATTGTCAAGTGTCTGGATAGCGGTATCATTTACCCTATCTCGGATAGCCAATGGGTTAGCCCAATCCACGTCATGCCAAAGAAATCAGGCATTACGGTCATTACAAATGAGGCAAATGAGTTGATTCCCACTCGCACCCAAACTGGGTGGCGAGTCTGCATAGACTATAGGAAACTCAATGCCGCAACAAGGAAGGACCACTTTCCTTTACCTTTCATTGACCAAATGCTCGAGCGATTGGCAGGGCACGAGTTCTATTGCTTTCTCGATGGCTATTCCGGTTACAACCAAGTCCCCATCGCCAAAGAGGATCAAGACAAGACAACATTCACTTGTCCCTTTGGCACATTTGCCTATCGTCGCATGCCCTTTGGGTTATGCAACGCACCCGCGACATTTCAACGGTGTATGATGGGGATCTTTTCAGACATGGTTGAAAAGTTCTTGGAGATCTTTATGGATGATTTCTCCATCTTTGGCGATTCCTTCGACGAGTGTTTACGCCATCTTGACGCTGTTCTTACCCGCTGCAGGGATAAGAACCTAACATTGAATTGGGAGAAGTGCCATTTCATGGTGCGAGAGGGCATTGTCTTAGGACATGTCATCTCGCAAAACGGCATCGAGGTAGATAGAGCAAAAATCGAAGTGATTTCTAACCTCCCTCCCCCGAAATGCGTCAAAGATATTAGAGCCTTCCTTGGCCACGCCGGTTTCTACAGACGGTTTATCAAGGACTTTAGCAAGATTGCTAGACCCTTGACTCTATTACTGGCCAAGGACACAACTTTCGCTTTCGACTCCACATGCATTGAAGCATTTGAGTCTTTGAAACATTCACTCATCACTGCGCCCATCCTCTCATCTCCCGACTGGACGCACCCTTTTGAAATCATGTGCGACGCATCAGACTTTGCTATTGGTGCTGTTCTTGGACAGCACATTAATAAGATGTCGCACGTGATTTATTATGCTAGCCGAACACTAAATGAGGCCCAACTCATCTACACAACAACAGAGAAAGAGTTTTTAGCTGTTGTGTTTGCACTCGAAAAATTTCGGCCTTATTTAATCGGCTCTCCAGTCGTTGTATATACTGATCATTCAGCTCTTCGCCACCTTTTCGCGAAGAAAGATGCTAAGTCAAGGCTAATACGTTGGATCCTTTTATTACAAGAATTTGACCTTGTCATTAAGGACAAAAAGGGATGTGAAAACGTAGTAGCTGATCACCTATCACGACTCCCTTCTTCGCCCACGCTCGATCTTCCAATCACTGATGTTTTTCCCGACGAGCAACTCTTGACCGTTTCTTGCGAACCATGGTTCGCCGATATTGTGAACTACTTAGCCACCGGCCTGATACCTAATGATTGGTCGAAACAGGATAAGCATCGATTTTTGTCCCAAGTAAAGCATTTTTACTGGGATGGGCCCTATCTTTTTAAATACTGTTCCGACCAAATCATTCGTCGGTGTGTACCCGAGAGTGAGGTCAAGAGCGTGTTGTCTTTCTGCCACGATCAAGCATGTGGCGGGCACTTTGGCCCAAAGAAGACAGCCGAAAAAGTTTTGCAGTGTGGTTTCTATTGGCCACGACTCTTCAAGGATGCATTTGAATACTGCAAAACTTGCTCCCGGTGCCAACACTTGGGCCGGATTTCGCGGAGAAACGAAATGCCACTCCAACCTATTTTGGTAGTGCACATTTTTGATGTTTGGGGTATAGATTTCATGGGACCATTTCCTAACTCTTTTGGAAATATGTATATTCTGCTGGCGGTTGACTATGTTTCTAAGTGGGTCGAGGCTGTGCCCAACCGAACGAACGATAATAAAGTTGTCGTTTGATTCCTTAAAGAACACATATTTTCTCGATTTGGGCATCCTCGGGCGATAATAAGTGATAATGGTTCTCACTTCTGCAATAAGACTTTCGAGTCCTTAATGCGCAAATACTCTATCACCCACAAATTGTCAACGCCATATCACCCCCAAACATGTGGGCAAGCCGAGATTTCAAATCGGCAAATAAAGCAAATCTTGGAGAAAACGGTTTCCAAAAACCGTAAGGATTGGTCACTTAAACTGATAGATGCACTATGGGCTTTCCGTACTGCATATAAGACCGATCTTGGTATGTCTCCATACCGGCTTGTGTACGGGAAGGCTTGCCACCTCCCAGTGGAGATCGAGCATAAAGCATTTTGGGCTATCTAAGAGCTGAATTTGTCTTTAGGAGATGCGGGCAGCAACAGAAAGCTGCAATTGAATGAACTGGAGGAGCTAAGGGATGAGGCATATGATAATGCCATAACTGCTAAAAACCGAGCTAAGGTGTTCCATGATAAACACATTTTGTGAAAAACTTTTGAACCTGGTCAACAAGTTCTATTTTATGACACTCGGTTGCATTTTCATCCCGGTAAGCTCTGGTCCAGATGGAGAGGACCTTTTGTAGTCCGCACCGTTTATCCGCACGGTGCGGTTGATCTTGAAAACCCTGAAGATGGTACATTATTCAAGGTGAATGTGCATCGACTGAAATCGTTCTTCACAGCGGACCCTTCGGAGGAGCTCCTGCTCTTGCAGGAGCCGATCTACACTGAGTGATATTCCTCCGCTTTCACCCCCAAATTTCGTTTCCCAAATACACTATTTCAAATAAGTTTGGGGTGTGTATATTATTTGTATAGATATTTCCAAAATACCATAAAAAAAATTATTATAAAAAAAATTTTGGACCTAATTGCAAATCTGCAGATTAAGAGCTGATTTTACAAATAAAACCCTCGTTTTAGAGGGTGTTTTATGCAAATCACCCTCCCATCCCCTATTTAAAGAAACCCGAGCCCCCTGTGTGTTTACCCTAAAAACTTTTCATCTCATCAAACCCTAGCCGCCGCCCCCTAGCCTCTTCAGAAAAATATCGACGCAACTCCACCAGAGCGCCGCGCTTCCGCCGCCGCTGCCGCCTCCCGCCGCGCAACCGCCGCCGCCTTGTGTCTTCACCCCCTGAATTTTTCAGGGGAGGTAAATCTGAGCCTTTAGGCTCTGTTACTGCATATACTGTAAGCATCTAAATGGCACATAAAATGCAGTATGAAAGGGATTTTTCCCCTGTTTTCGCACACGAGATTTACGGTAGATATTTCCCACACGAAATCGCACAAAGGGGCTGGAATTTCCTCCTCTATAATCATGCATCTGCGTTTGCTCTACCTAACCTAGTTGCCCTATTTTACGAATCCATGGAAGATATTAGCCTGAACAACTTAGGTTACCTTAAACTGAATTGGGAAAATCGTGAAATTCACATCGATAGGGACATGCTACACGAGGTTACACTCATACCACGTGTACCTGCACATGAACACCCAATGCGCTTTGAAGATTATATGCCATTAATGGGTAATGACTGTGCACGAGAACCGCGTAAGGGCATCCAAGCACGGACCCTTTTCGCAAACGTTTTAACTGTGTGTCGGTGGGCACAAAACAATATTTTTGGAAGTTCTCACAACACGACCTTTTTCACCCCTTCGTTACATGTCGTCCACACTCTAATGGCGAAAAATCCTAGGTTCGACATGTGCACGGTTTTGCTCCAATCCATAGATACGGGGAAACGAGGTACCGTATACCCATGTCCCATGCTCGTTACCCAACTCTGCCGTTATTTCCTCCCAGCCGAGGAATTTGACTCATATATGATAGACGGTGTCCCGGTTCGACCACTTTTAGAGGGCGTCTCGTCGTCCTACTCTAGACTCACGGATATTTGGACACGAACTGAACCGGCAGAAAATGTACCTGCACACACCCCTAGCTCGAGCGGGGAAGAATTAACTCCCCAGGAGCATGCGCGATTGATGCGAAGAATAGTGAGAAGAATAGACTCTTTGAGGGATGAGTTTCGGGCAACTGCACGAGAGCACGACCGTCGGTTGACGGTAATTGAGAGGGGCATCCAAACACTTTTGGCTAGAGGGGAAAGATCACGTTCACGCTCACGAGCGCGACGTGGGGCCGGGCAGTGAGGGCACTGCTTTGCTCAAGTTTGGGGGTATTAGAGGGTGATGTATATAGTTATCCTTCGCATTACATATTGTATATATCTTTGTTTTCCTTTTGCATATTTAATTTCTGCATTGCATCTTTATATAAAAATCATAAAAATTTGAAAATTTGAAAAATACAAAAAAAAAATTAGAAAACTAAAAATCATAAAAATTTGAAATAGAGAAAAATTATAAAAATTATTGTATTCAATTTTGGTTAATTAACTTGAGTTTGATAAAAAGGTTAACTGGCTAGGAAAAACTAGATCTTAGACTTAGCAAATTAAAAACCCTAAAAATAAACACTCCTTAAAGTTTAACATTAGAGAATATATGTCTTTATAGGTTATTTAGGAATAGGCAAATTTTGGGTTCACTTCGTGGGTTAAGTCAAAATGAGGGAAGAGTATTAATGTTCCTATTAAAGTATAAGTTCGAAAGATAGTTCCTAACTTAAGTTTAGATCTAAAAACATGTACCCTACAAAATGCACAATCACGCACCTTGAAACTTGGATTAGTAGAAGAGATCTTGAATTACTCTTGTCTAAAGTCCTTAGCACAATGAAAATAAAAAGAAAAAAAAAGGTGAATAAAAAAAATGGACACTGGTTTTTCTGATCACCTAGGGCTAGAAAATTATTTAGCGAGGGTGCCTCATCACCTAGTACCTTAAACCAACTGGTTTGGGAGTCACTGTTTAAAGCCTTGGGTGTTGCAAAACTAGGAAATACGCTTTAAAGGGCTAACGTATCTTGTAATCGGCTGTTGGTACCTCAAGAAGTATTAACGGTCGCATGAAGGATGTGCAAGCAAAAGTCGAGAAAAATTCACAAATCAATAAGTGCTTTGGATAATGGACGAGAGTACGATTGCTTGATTTGAATTTCCAAGTGTAGGGGTGACAATTACACACACGTGGGGATATGTGATTAGAGTCTAGATAAGAGAAAGGAATGAAGAATAAAACTTGTATCTTTAATAGAGTTGATAGAAATTCCTAAGTGGAGATGAAACTCTAGAAGAAAAACTTAAGAAATGCTGAATTCTAAGTAATTTTATAGAACATGTACAGTCTTAAGTTACATAATAAGGAAGTGTGAAGCATATGGGTGGATAATTTGCGGGACGACGATAATAGAATTCCTTGTTAGAAAACCTAATTGGAAAGCAAAAGTCGAAAAACCAAATTGATAGGATTTTGTGGGTTTAATCCGCTGAAAACCCTCAGAAGACAACACTCCTCCTACTAGGGACACCTGGAGGTTTAACGGCTTGTTGCACGGGCTCAGTGCAATCGCGTTTCCCTGCGAAAGTGTGGTTAGGATTTTAGTGAATAAAAATAAGTTTGCTCGAGGACGAGCAAAAGGTAAGTTTGGGGGTATTTGTTCATATCATAATATTGCAATTCATACGCCCCACTTTTGTGCATTTTAAAAGTAAACAGGTACTTTTGACGCTCGTTTGTTGCATGTTACAGGATACAGGATCTTGGAGCAAATACAGTGAAAAAGACGAAAGATGATACAGGAAATGGACTTTAGACCAACCGGCACACGGATCTTACTCAAGCCAAGACAAAAAACAAAGTGAAACGGTCACAAGATCCTTACAAGTTTTCACTGAGGATCTGGAAAAGATTAAGAAGCCAACAGAGAAAATAAGTATACAAATAAGAGGCCCAAGATATGAGGAACCAATCCCAGAAAGTTGGTGAGCCAAGCTCACCAAAGGGTCGCGGAACCGCGGCCCAAGCGCTCCATTGCCGCGGTTCCGCGGCCATATTAGGCCCGTGTCGGTGCAATTTCTCTGTGTCGGTGTGTCGGTGCATATGTTGGGATTTTTAGGGGGCAAATCTGTAATTGCATGTCTACGAGAGTCTGTAACCCTAGCTTCACTGGTTGCTTATAAATTGTACTCAAAATCTATAAAATGTATGCCTCTTTTCAATCAATAAAAGTTCAGATTTGTTGGGAGATTTAGAGCATCAACCTTCTTGTAAGTTTTAATTTATTTAATTCCTGCCCTAGTTTAATTTCATTACTTGCCCTAGTTATCCCATTGTTTGCTGTAGTTAACTAGTTTAGCTATTTTTAATCTGTAGTAAGAGTAACACTTTAAAAGATAAATAACAAAAATATCGCTTTTAAATAATTCCCTAATGAGCGAGTAAATCCTCGCTCGTTAGGGTTAGGAACAAGAGAGGGAGTGAGAGATGGATATCTCTCACCTCCTTCAATGCCAACATATTTTCAAAATGAAACCTTCATGCACGCATGTATGATCTGCCCCCTACGGCACCTTACCTAAGAGGTAACGGTGAACCGTAGTATAAAAAGCCGGACGCACATGACGTCCATGAAGATTGCAGCAATTAATAGGAAAGGACGGACAAGGATCTAGAGGAAGAAACTTCGTTCTTCCCGATCATCCTAATCCCCTTTGCTAATAATTGCTGTGATTTTCTAAAAAGCTTTAATCAAGTGGCATTGAACGAGGTGATAAAATTGATCTCATCAACCCTAGCTTAGACCTAACCCTAACGAGTTCTTTCATATCATATAAATTAGTTCTTTAAATCATTCGATAAAAAAATACCAAACAACAATCTGAATCAACTCGTTATAACACAAAAACAGAAAATTACACATCTCTGCGGATCGACCCGTATTCACCGGCTAGCTGCAAAGCGACGCCATTTCTGATTACTGTAAAACACAAATTTTTGGATTAATCAACGACCGAGCAAAGCATTGTAGTAGGTCTTGGCGTCAATGACGTGAAACTTAATGTCCATGACGAGTAGTCCGAAGCGTAATGTTAGTATTACAGATCCGAGAGTCTGTGACGACTGGGAGTCGACACCGGAGATGGTAATTTTATCATGAGCGAGGTGCTGAACGCTCATGCAGATTTCCTTCAACACCCGAACATTAAGGAGATTGACGGAGGATCCATTATTAACCAGGATTTTTCCTATCTTGATATCATGGCAGTATCCAGAGACATATAGGGGACGGTTGTGGTCGCACGTTCCAAGGAGAAGGTTTTCATCACCGAACGTGGCATCGGCTGTGTGTACTTCTTCCAGTTCATCCTTCATCCTTTCTTCGGCAAGGAAGGCTTGGAATTGCTCGGGCTCTTGCAGCGCCTTGATTAATGAATCTCTCGTTTCTTTTGATAATAAGAGGGCGTCGAGAATGCTGAGCTGAGAGGGTAGCTTCCTCAGGTGCGCTAGGATGTTGTAGTCCACCTTACTCTTCTTGGGTGGGTCCTTGGTTGTCAGCTCTTTCATGACTTGGTCATCTAAGGCGATATCCTCAGTGACCTTTTCCTTTCCCTTATCTTTTCTAGTTGCGGGTCCGAGATTCTTTTCCGGGAGTGTGCGATTGCGCAGCAGAATGTTTTCGCAGGCCTCTGGTTCTTCTTCTTTCCCCAAGATGGATTCTTTAAAGAGAGGGCCCAGAGCCATTTCCTCATCAGAGTCGCTCCCAAAGGTGAGGACTTGTGATCCTCCGGCGTTGATCGTGTAACAGTTACCGGTAGTTCTTTTGTGCCCCTCGGTCGTACTTCTCTGCTCCCGACGAGTTCTGCGTTTCATTCGCTTAAAATGTTGCCGGTGAGCAACATATCCCTGCCACCATATCTTAAAAGCGTCACACTCTTCAGTGGGGTGTGAAATCTTCCGATGATATGAGCAATAATTAGGGTGCCTCTCCGCCCCATTGAGCGTGTTTTCTTCCGAGGGTGGTAGCTTCATTTCCATTGACATGGCTTTGGCAAATCTTTTTCTCGTCTTGAATATGTTTTTATTCGCATCGGATGTCTTTTGATCTGGCGGGAGTGCTTCAACTCTTTCGTTTAGTCACCCGCGTTTGGCTCCTTCTAATGCGGCCATCTCACGCTCCCGATCGGCTTTACTTTTCAAAAGAATCTCGTCTAGAAAGGCGTCGATCATTTCGTCTGTCGGCCACACAAGTTCTGGTTCAGGCCGTGCCCCCAGTTTCTCAGTGCCAGGAGTTTTTTCATCGTCCGTAAACGAGTGGGAGATCACATGACAACTCGCCACATATCCCTCGGATTCATCCGACGAGCTCTCCTCATTATCTTCCTCCTGAAAGACGTGGTTGAGGAACTCTTGATGGGAGTCCGCGCCTTTTGATTGTACTCCTCCAGCGCGTCAATCTATTTCTGCAAGTCCGTGCGCTTGTCACCAAGCTTCCCGGGCTTTTTGGATCTCTTCTTCTTCTTCTTTGAAGATTTCGACGGCTGGGTGTGAGTACTTGGGCCATCACCTCCGATCTTTGAAGTTGGGCGTGGCTTCAACATCCCTTCAATGATCTGGGGTTCCAGCGGGTTCTTCCACCTGATCGCCGGGCATGTCTGGAGCTCATTCAGCATTCTTTTGGTTTTTGCTGAAAGCACGATTTCCCATGGAGCTTCTTCAATGAAAGAACTAGTTTCCCCCGGTGTGTCCATCTTCTTAGGAGTGTGCGGTTGTGGCGGGTTCACCTTCCACTTTTCGGACAGCGCAAACTTGCCCTGTAGGTACTGATCTTCAATCCATCCTTTGAAGACGAAGCAATCCTCAATCGGATGGCTTACCATTTGATGGTAAGGGCAATAATTGGGGTTATTCACCTCACTGGGTTGCGGCGGTCGCCTTGGATTTGGCAAGTTGATAAGCATGTTGCGTACTGCTAGCTCGAATAGCCTTTTCGTTTTGTCCCGTGGGAATGAGTAGGGGCGCTTCATTTTCTCATTATAATACCGCTGTCTTTCTTCCAGTTGATCCGCTAGCTTTGGGGCACTGGGTTGCTGCTGAGCGTTCGCAACGAAGGTTGCCTTCCCTTTACCCTTGTCATTCCGAGGTTCCGGTTTCGGGGGAGACGGTCTGTGACTGGTCCATCTGGGCCAACTTGTCGATCAAAACCTGGAACGTGATTGGCTTAAAGAATATCATGAACTGTGAGATAGTTGCATGAGGATCTAGGGTACCCACGAACATGCCCACCGTGGGCGCTTCCTCAATGCATTGTTCGCATTTCGACCACAAGTTTCGCCAGCGTATAGCGTACTAGACCCACGTCTCGCCCGGCTTCACCCTGGCATTAATCAAAGCCGTTATCGGGGTGCGTTCGCTGGCGCTCGCGAATCGCTGCGTAAATAGCAGCTCCATCTCCGCAAAGGTCTTAATAGAGTCGTTTGGGAGCTCGGAGTACCACTCGAATGCTGTCTCCGATAAGCTACCGACAAACTGGCGAAGCAACAATTTATCATCACCGCCGGTATTGCCACACAGGGCCCTAAACTGGGCAACATGTTGATGGGGATTGCCAGTCCCCTTATACACATGGAATTTCCGTATTGTATAGCCCGGCGGGTACTTGATCTGATCATACCGGCTCGGATATGGTATCCCCGTCTTGACAACTTGACCGGCTGGCTCAGTTGCCTGGTGAACCCGTATCTGCTGAGCTATATATTCGTCCAGGTCAGCCTTGGAAATTGTCTCCTCCTTGGCTGTTGACAAAGCTGGTGGAGGATGTGACGTCTCTCCTCTATCATCTTCAAGGACGATCGGAGGATCTTCAGCAGGAGGATCCTGCTGGATCATCATACCCACCATATCCTGGAATAGAAGGGCCATTCGTTTTATATTGGCTGCTTGATCCGCAGCCTCTTTATCCTTCTTTTCCAGTATCCTCCGAAGGAACTCGGCGTCGGTTTCTTTCTCCTGGCGTTGATCCGAGGATGCTTCGGGGTTTTCTTTTGGCCCAGTGAGTGCGGCCATCGCATTCATCATTTCTTGGAGCTTCTGCTGCTGCTCCAGAGCTTTAGTCATCGATCGCATAAGCGGTCTATGGCCTGTGGATATACGGCTGTCCTCTTTCCCAGAAGCCATATAAACGGTGTGCACCACCATGCCCCCAGACTTAGGGCGTTTAAGCTTACTGTCTTTGAAATTTGCTGCAGGCGTGGGGACTTTCTCCGGCTTTCTTCTCTTTTGAGTAGTCGACATGGCGGGAGCCATTGCAGCGGGCACCCAAGTGGTTGACGTCGTTTGCTGTTTGTCCAGACGGTTCTTTTCTTCGTGAACCTTCACCCTCTTCTGTTGGCGAGAGTGATCTTGGTCGATTACTGAGTCTTGGACCTGTCGCCAGACCTTATAAATCTTGGAGGATAGCCGTTGAGGAGGCTGCTCCGGCTTTGCTTCTGTAACACTCTCCGCAGGTGGAGGAGATCTTTTCAACGTGGCTGTCGGAGAGTTCTTGCATACCCTCCTTAGCGGTTCAAAGTTGTTCCCAGTTGGAACAGCAGCATCAACTTCCACCATCGGAGCCGGTGGAGTTAGCCCTGAGGGGGAGTTGCTCCCGGCCTTCCTTACTCGGCGCCAATGGCGACGTCGAGCATGTCGAGCTGTTGGGACTGGCTCGGTGATAAGGATAGTCTCGTCTTGCCCCCTATCCGGATGAGGCACCACTGGTGCCAGCCTCTTGAAGGCTGATGTCTTTTGAGTGGCGATGTTCAATCTATCAAAAACAGACCCTCGAGCAGGAGCAGGAGCCAGAATAGTCAGCATTGAAAAGACCGACTCTTTAGCAGGAGAAGCCGTCTTGACGACTTCAGGAATGGAGATGGTTGTCTTCTTTGCGATGGCCATGTCAGGGGTCACGGGCTTCTTGGCAGGCCCATTAGAGTTTAGGTTCATCCTGGTAAAGACCGAGGCTGCCGGCTTGACATTGGACGACCCGTTGAGAGGGGCCGTTGTAGCAGTGAGCCGATCGAAGACCGACTTCTTTTGCGCTTCCGGTGCGGGCACTGGAATGGTGAAGCTTGCAGGCGGGAGCATGGTCCCGAAAAACAGACCGGTGGTGGTCTGAGTCACTTATTCCACCGGCATGAAAAGGATGGAGGCCGCTTGAGGCTCATAGGCTACACCTCTAGGTGAGGCGGAGCGTCGGTTGCACTTGCACTTCGAGCAGCTCGAGCAGTTGGATGCCATTGATGCTTGATTTATGCGCTAGGCAAAAGTCCAAATCTTAGTAACTTGAAACCCAAAGGAAACCATTAACGAACCGCGATTCGTTCGCGAAGACAACACACGAAGTGTGGAGTGGAAAGAGGAAAAGGTCCCACCGGGCATGCCAGAATCAGTTCCCCTCCGAAAGACGGCGCGACGGACGTCTTGCCTGAAATTCGGGGCAGATGCTAATTGGTGCTATCCGTCTACCTCTCCGAAGATGCCAAGTTGATTTATGACACCATGTATCGAAGGTTTAAACGGATGCGTCCGATATAGCAGACTTCGTCAGATTCCCCCTCGCTTGAGGGGTTTTTGATTGTGGGGACGCTCTTCCCTGCAGGAGCAAGCCCCTGCAGTTAATTACGCTACCGCATTACGGTAACAACTTTCTCCTTCTCCAGATGATCACTTCATGTCGTGTGTGTTTGTTTTGTGTTTGGTTGCCCGTGGATTGTATACGGAGACTGAGTTATGCCGTCACCCGTAGGGCGTGGACTAGTCCAAATCCGTATCTTTCTTAGATTTGGGTTTGGGGGTTGTGTTTAAGGATACGTTAGCCTCATTTGAGACTAAGATCAACTTAAACGTTTGTTAAGGATACGTTAGTCTAGTTTTAGACTAAGATCAACTTAACGGGATCGTCTAGATCCAACAAGAGAGCAATTAAGGGGGGCCATGTTGTTTAGTTTAGTGACATTGCGGTCAATAGGAAGTTTAAGGACATTGCGGTCTAATGTTAGTTTTAAGACGTTGCGGTCAAGGTTAAGGACATCATAGTCCGTAGATTTAAGGACTCCACAGTCCAGCGTAAGTTTTAAGACATCACGGTCAAGGTTAAGGACCTCATAGTCCGTTGTTAGTTTTAAGACATCCCGGTCAAGGTTAAGGACATCATAGTCCGAGGATTTAAGGACTCCACAGTCCGGCGTTAGTTTTAAGACATTATGGTCAAGGTTAAGGACTTCATAGTCCATTGTTAGTTTTAAGACATCTGTTCATATCATAATATTGCATTTTATATTCCCCATTCTTATTCGTTTTTATAAATAAACAGGTGCTTTTGATGCATGTCTGCTACATATTACAGGTTACAGGTTCTTGGAGCGAAAACAGTGAAAAAGACAAAAGATGATACAAAAAGGGACTTTTGACAAACAAACAGAAGACTCTTGATCAAGCCTACATCAAAGATAAAATTCACAAAGTAAAAGGCATTGCAAGGTCCAAGATTTCGAAGCCACGGTTAAAAGTCCACCACAATTATTCACTGGAAAATCTAAAAGAGAACAGAAGCTATTTTAAAGAAAGAATTAAAGAATTAAATAGCCCAGGAAGCCCAAAGACAGAAGAGCCCACAAAGGAAAGGCCCAATACTTCCTTTTTAAGAAGACAAAAGGAAGATTTTATTTTACCAAAATTCATTTGCGGCTTTTACTAGTTGACCTAGG
The DNA here is from genome assembly GCA_030015575.1 of Agapanthus africanus. NCBI lineage: Eukaryota > Viridiplantae > Streptophyta > Magnoliopsida > Asparagales > Amaryllidaceae > Agapanthus > Agapanthus africanus. The sequence goes on along the minus strand of JASDDO010000031.1, from coordinate 520,634,875 downwards.
GCTATTTTTGTAAATTTAGACATGCGGATCAAAATGTAACCTAGGGTTTCTATTTCCTATAAATAGAACTCTAAAGCTTGTAATTTCTTATGCCTCCCTTTAATGAATAAAATTTAGAAATCTTTTGGAGAGCATCAGTGCCTCTCTTTAATTCAGAAATTCAGATCTGACAAACCTGGATGGAAGATTGGAGGGATCCATCTGTAAGTAATTTAATTTCTTGTTCTAGTTTAGATTTTAATTCCTTGCCTTAGATGTTAGCTTTGGGAAAGGCTTTTGAGAGATGAGATCTCTCATCCCTTTCTTACCCATCACATAGAATCTATAGGACTCCATGCATACACGCACACACTGCGCCCTACGGCACCCTATCCCTCGAGGTAGCGGTGATACCGTAGTATAAAAGCTCAGTTGCGCGCGTTTTCCATGGAGGTTAGGGTAAGGATCTCTAAAGGAAGGACAAGAACCTAGAGGAAGGAACACATTCCCAAATGGATCTAATCCCCTTTATTGATAATTACCATAACTCCTCATAGATCCTAATCTGGGTATAGAAAGCGTTGATATTTATTTGCATTTCCAAATCATTCCTAAATCTAATCCTAGCAAGATTTAGATTTAGATAATTGCCCTACGTTAATTAGGTTTTTAGATTTAATAACAACTCCGAACACCCTTCGGAATTAACTCGTAAGAACGAATCGGAAATTCACAACATCCCTGTGGACCGACCCGTACTCACCGGCTAGCTGCAAAGCGACGCCGTTCTTGATTGCGGTTACAAATATTTTTGATCTATCTTTTAGAAAGCGCAAGCACGCTAAATCACATCAATCAAATGGCGCCGTTGCCGGGGATGGCGTGTTATTTTCTTTTCGCAATTTCGGGTTAATCATAAAATTTAAAAAATCATAAAAATCTAAAAAATCCAAAAAATATAAAAATATATCATCTGTTATTTTTGGAAGGGATACTTTGTTGTTTGAATTTTGCATGATATACGAAAATCGGATCTGGAAATCTACAGAGATCAAAACAGGAAAAAACAGATCGGAACAACAGAAGATCACAACAATCGAGGAACAGAAGAAATTTGGAGGACCGAGTCAACAAGAAGAATCGCAGTGATCTGTTCCAAAAAAAAAAATTCGCCGAATCGACCAAAACGCGGCGGAACCGCCGCCAGAACCCCCTTTTGGCCGCGGAACCGCCGCGGCCTGGTCGATTCAGGGCTTAAAAAAAAGGGCAGAAGCGCGATTAAAAAAAAAACAGTTCCGCCACTGCAAATTTCTGTGAGTTTTCTCTCTCCTCCTCTGCAAATCTTGATATATCTTCTGTAAATTTGCCTGCAGGATTTCTTTGCGCTCAAAAATCTTTTGCCTTCCAAATAACAATTTTGTGCAGGATTTTTGCGCCCCGCTTAAATTAGAAATTAGATTGCAAGTAATATTTTGCTGTTGCATATCTTGTGTTGAAAATCTTTTTGCAACAAATTTTTCCTAATAAAGAGAAAAAGAATAAAAAAAAAGAATAAGGAAAATTTTATAGAAACTTGCAAAGTTTTTTAGCCGCAAATAAATTCTCGCACCACAATAAACTTTCCTTCTTTCCCCTTCTTACAACATGGGTACCCCACATAATAAATCATTAGCCGAACTTTGGTATCCCGAACCTAATTTTGCGTCATATGTCAATGTGTTCGGTCAATTTAAAGACGATCCTTCCATGCCTAAAAAATCTTTGAAAGATCACATAGAGGAGTCTAGGAGAAACAGTTTGACTTTTCAACCCACTTTGTGTCAACCAAGTCAACATTCACCACCTTCCTATGTTGACACCACTTCTTTAAGTCCTTCTGTCACTCCTAGGCCGATGTCCATTGCTGAGCATATTGCTCAATCTCGTAGCTGATCTTTCACCCCTCTCCACACATCTAGTTCTAGGGATCAACAAGACTATTCACCTTTTTATCCACATGTTGACCCTACCTCTGTCCAATCACCCACTTCCTACCAGTCCTACCCGACTTTTCCACCGTCACTAGACAATATTTCTACACAGCCTATTGGGAGTTTTGCATATCCACACCATTTTGAATCTTTTACCGAAACCCCCTCACCACCTAAGTCTAGTTTGGAAGAGTCGTTGGAGGCATATATTGCTGCAACAAATAAAATGATGAGGAATGTGGAAGCGTCCATGGCCGCCCTTATGCAACCTAGTGAACCGGTAGCTAGTGTCCCACTAGCTCCAAATTTTTCAATGTATGAGGCGGCAGTTGGACAGAGTGAGAATGAGAGAGGATTTCCAAATCAAACCTACCCTTACCCAATTGAAGCCCACAACTCCAGTTTTCCATCGAATGTCCTAAATGGTTCACCTGTTGAAAATAAAAATGAGTTGTGTGATTTTGTAGTGTTTGATTTGCCAGATTGTGAGGAACCCCTTTCGAGTGAAACCGCACATAATCCTTTCGATCTTTACACCTCCACTCTAGAACCTAAATCGATAGATATCCATGCTTTTGATGAGGTGTCTAAAGAAATTGATTTTCACTTGATTGAGGATATAGACGCCGGGAATATTTCGGATGATGAACCTGTCGATTTACTTGAGATTTTATGTTCAAATCATCATCCCGAGTTATTAAATATTTCTCCCGAATCTCATATGCGTCTAGATTTTGATGATAATGGCATGGATGAATTAAATATTGAGGATAGTATTGAGGAGAGTCTTGAGGATAATATTGAGGTTGAATCATTTTTGTTTGATGTGTCTGATTTTCCAATTCATCCTCCTGAACCTTTGACTGTTATATCACCCTCCCTCCTTCCCATCATTCCGACCCCGCTTGAAGACTGTGAGCTTGAAACCTTTTCCTTCGAATCTGACACAATTCTCACAGACGATAACACTTACGAGTGTTTCACTTTTTCGGACAATGTTGATGACTCACCGCCCGAGTTTGAGTCCTTTACATTTTCAGATGAGCCATCAGACTCGGTTGATTATAGTAGTTTCGAACCATTAATGGAATCTTTTAGGTTTGAAACAGTTTACTACGGTGAGAAAGATACTATTCCTAATTCACTCCCTTTCGTCTTTCCCATTGTTCCGACCGAACAAATGACCGTTACGCTTTCATCACCTATACCAAGTTCGGCGTACCCATGTTTTCTTGCGAATCTTGAGGGATTTGATCCCATTTCTCGACGAGTAGATAGGTTAGCGCAATCTCTTATAACATATTGGTCATCACATATTGCGCTAATTTATTCACTCAATTTACACCCTCAAGATCGTACTCCACTTCCTTCTTCTTTTCGCCATTCTTCTCCCCCACCGAGACCATATTCTACCATTCTTCTTTCCACACGGTCTTGCGTGTTTCTCATTTTCTTACACCAACTATACCATTACCACGATAAGATTTTTGAATGGTTGGTGGTAACTTTTGGCTTGTGCAAGGCCAAGCTTAAGTTTGGGGGGGACCTTGTTGTATATATGTATATATTTTTTGTTTTCTTTATCTATAAAAATAAAAAAAAATTCAAAACATTAAAAATATAAAAAAAATTATAAATAAATAAACAGGGGAGTATCGGCATTTTGACCCTCTTGGTTTAGCATGACAGTGAGGACACTGTCAAGTTCAAGTTTGGGGGTATGCTCGGTACGTCTTCTTCCTTCGCATTCATTTGTACATATTTTTTTTGCATTTGCATACTTATTTGAAAACCCATAAAAATTTGAAAAATTTCAAAAATTATAAAAATTAATGTATTCAATTTTGGCTAATTGACTTGAGTTTGACAAATAGGTTAACTGGCTAGGAACAACTAGATCTTAGACTTAGTGAATTAAAAACCCTAAAAATAATCTTCCTTAAAGTTTAACGGTAGAAAGTATATGCCTTGTAGTTTATTTAGAAATAGGCAAATTTTGGGTTCACTTCTTGGGCTAAGTCGAAACAAGGGAAGAGTATTGATGTTCTTATTAGAGTATAAGTTTGAAAAATAGTTCCTAGCTTAAGTCTAGATTCTGAAAATGTATACCCTACAATTTGCACAATCACGCACCTTGAAACTTGAAATAGTAGAAGAGACCTTGAAATGCTCTTGTTTAAAGTCCTTAGTACAATGAAAATAAAAGGAAAAAAAAAGTGAATAAAGAAAAAAATGGACACTGGTTTTTGTGATTACTTAAGGCTGTAAAAAATAGAAAAATATTTAACAAGGGTGCCTTATCACCTAGTGCCTTAGACCAACTGGTTTGGGAGTCACTGCTAAAGCCTTAGGTGTTGCAAGACTAGGAAGTACGCTTTAAAGTGCAAACGCATCTTGTAATCGGTTGTTGGTACCTCAAGAAGTATTAACAGTCGCATGAAGGATGTGTGAGCAAAATTCAATTAAATTCACCAACTAATTAGTACTTTGAACAACGGACGAGAGTACGATTGCTTGATTTGAATTTTCAAGTGTAGGGGTGATCTATACACACACGTAGGGGATATGCGATTGGAGTTTAGATGAGAGAAAGGAGTGAAGAATAGAACTTGTATCTTTAATAGAGTTGATAAAAATTCCTAAGTGGAGATGGAAACCCTAGAAGGAAAACTTAAGAGATGCCGAAAGCTAAGTAGGTCTACATAACATATATAATCTTAAGTTAAATAATGAGGAAGTGTGAAGAATATGGGTGGATAATTTGCGAGTCAAAAGATAATAGAATTCCTTGTTAGAAAACCTAATTGGAGAACAAAAATCAATGGGCCGAGTTGATAGGATTTTGTGGGTGTAATCCGCTGAAAACCCTCAGGAGATAACACTCCTCCTACTAGGGACACCTAGAAGTTTAACGGCTTGTTGCACGTGCTCAGTGCAATCGCGTTTCCCTGCGAAAGTTCGGTTAGGATTTTAGTGAATAAAAATAAGTCTGCTCGAGGACGAGCAAAAGATAAGTTTGGGGGTATTTGTTCATATCATAATATTGCATTTTATATTCCCCATTCTTATTCGTTTTTATAAATAAACAGGTGCTTTTGATGCATGTCTGCTACATATTACAGGTTACAGGTTCTTGGAGCGAAAACAGTGAAAAAGACAAAAAGTGATAAAAAAAAAGGGACTTTTGACAAACAAACAGAAGACTCTTGATCAAGCCTACATCAAAGATAAAATTCACAAAGTAAAAGGCAATGCAAGGTCCAAGATTTCGAAGCCACGGTTAAAAGTCCACCACAATTATTCACTGGAAAATCTAAAAGAGAACAGAAGCTATTTTAAAGAAAGAATTAAAGAATTAAGTAGCCCAGGAAGCCCAAAGACAGAAGAGCCCACAAAGGAAAGGCCCAATACTTCCTTTTTAAGAAGACAAAAGGAAGATTTTATTTTTCCAAAATTCATTTGCGGCTTTTACTAGTTGACCTAGGGCTATTTTTGTAAATTTAGACATGCGGATCAAAATGTAACCTAGGGTTTCTATTTCCTATAAATAGAACTCTAAAGCTTGTAATTTCTTATGCCTCCCTTTAATGAATAAAATTTAGAAATCTTTTGGAGAGCATCGGTGCCTCTCTTTAATTCAGAAATTCAGATCTGACAAACCTGGATGAAAGATTGGAGGGATCCATCTGTAAGTAATTTAATTTCTTGTTCTAGTTTAGATTTTAATTCTTTCCCTTAGATGTTAGCTTTGGGAAAGGCTTTTGAGAGATGAGATCTCTCATCCCTTTCTTACCCATCACATAGAATCTATAGGACTCCATGCATACACGCACACACTGCGCCCTACGGCACCCTATCCCTCGAGGTAGCGGTGATACCGTAGTATAAAGGCTCAGTTGCGTGCGTTTTCCATGGAGGTTAGGGTAAGGATCTCTAAAGGAAGGACAAGAACCTAGAGGAAGGAACACATTCCCGAATAGATCTAATCCCCTTTATTGATAATTACCATAACTCCTCATAGATCCTAATCTGGGTATAGAAAGCGTTGAGATTTATTTGCATTTCCAAATCATTCCTAAACCTAATCCTAGCAAGATTTAGATTTAGATAATTGCCCTAGGTTAATTAGGTTTTTAGATTTAATAACAACTCCGAACACCCTTCGGAATTAACTCGTAAGAACGAATCGGAAATTCACAACATCCCTGTGGACCGACCCCTACTCACCGGCTAGCTGCAAAGAGACGCCGTTCTTGATTGCGGTTACAAATATTTTTGATCTATCTTTTAGAAAGCGCAAGCACGCTAAATCACATCAATCAACATCCCGGTCAAGGTTAAGGACATCATAGTCCGAGGATTTAAGGACTCCACAGTCCGGCGTTTGTTTTAAGACATTACGGTCAAGGTTAAGGACCCCATAGTCCATGAGTTTAAGGACCCCACAATCCGTGAAATGTGTGTGGTTATCGGGACCTGTCAGCTCTTTGAAGACGTTGAGGAATTACAACGACAAGTATCAAAGGAGTGAAGAGATGTACCCTTGAACCAAGATAGATTAAGTGATCGGTAGTCCAATTTGGAACCCAGACCAATTAATTATATTATGAGCCCATTGGCCCAGTTAAGTTTGAATTGAGGACTTATGGCCTTCTTGGGCTAAGTCCAATCATATTTGAAATATTGACCCTCTGTTGGTCCATTGAAGGAGAGGCTTTGCCTCTGAAACTTAGCCAATTGGGCTAAAGCTAGTGTTAAACACTAAAGACCAACAGTGTTGAACACTAGGAGATAAGATTATCATATTAGTGTTAAACACTAGAAATTGTGATTCTCGAATCAGTGTTAAACACTAATAAATAACAGTGTTAAACACTGGTAACCAAGTTATCGGTTTGGTGTTAAACATTAGCAGAGAGGAGATCACGTGGGAGCACGTGATGGCATCCAAAAGGTGGGGCCAGATCCCCCTCATTTTGTTATGCAGATAAGTGTTCAACACTTTTTATTCTGACAGCCATCACGTGTGGGCACGTGATGGGGGCTCATGCTCTGGTCTATTAGAATGCTCATTAGGGGTCACGTGGTGACACGTGAGGGCGCCCTAGAGCTTCTTTTCTTTTGCTTTTTCCTTATGTGCTTCAGGGGGCACGTGGGGCACGTGAGGCATTGCCTCAAAGTTCTTTTCAGTGGATCTTTATAGGGGTCACGTGGTAGCACGTGAGGCGTTGCCTCAAAGTTCTTTTCTGTGGATCTTTACAGGGGTCACGTGGTAGCACGTGACTCTGGTTCTTTGCATGTTTTAAAGATCTGTTCATCTTTTAAGAATTAAATTCTTCATAGGGTTAAACCCTAGCAATAAACTTTAGAGGAATTAAATTCCTATTTTCTTCTAAATAATTATATTCTTAGATAGGGTTAAACCCTAATTTCTTTTCTGTAGGAATTAAATTCCCCATATGTGCATAGGGTGAAACCCTAATTTCTTTTTTAAGGTAATTAAATTCCTGTAAATTTGAGAGAATTAAGTTCTCAATTAGGGTTAAACCCTGGTTCTGTCCATTCTGAAGGAATTAAATTCCTAGGGTTAAACCCTAATTTTATCTTAAAGGAATTAAATTCCTATCATTCTGTGAGAATTAAATTCTCAAAGCTCAATTCCTCCTCTATGTTTTAGATCTGCATGGCAGGATCTCAACCCACTGAGAATTAAATTCTCAATTCATGGGGAGATGTGCACTTTGCAGATCCTCAACCAAAGAAAGAACTAAGTTCTTTTCTTTATATAAGAGTTAAACTCTTTTGAGAATTAAATTCTCTTTTGAAGCCTCTCTTTTCTTACCTAGGATTTTTCTTTTGCAAAGAATCAAATTCTTCCTTCTGAATTTTCAAGATTCCAAGGCTCTATATCTTTCTCTCTCTGTATGTCTCTATATATCTCTCCCAAACTCTCTCCTTTGGCTCCTATTTATAAGAGAAGGAAAAGAATCAATCTGTTTTGTAAATCTCTCATTGAAAGATTTGATTTATTTATTGAGAGATTTGATTTATTTTCATCATTGATCTGGGCCTTTAGATTATTAGGTGAATTTTATTCACCGTTGGATTTTAAATCCAAAGATGTCTCTTCGTTATTTCAGTTAGATTTAGGGAGAAATCTTTCCATGTCCAAGATTTTTCCATAAATTGGTGATGTTTAATCACCTTCAGATTCTTGATCCAACGGTTTCAGATAATTCTTCTCCGTTTTGGAAAGATTTGAATGATCTCTCCTCAGAATTTAATTCTGTTAAAGAATAAGGCTTTTAAAGCCGGTCACGTGTGGCCACGTGATCGTTGGTCACGTATGGCCACGTGACCCCTGGTCACGTGTAAGCACGCGATCTCTGGAATGGGCTTCTCTTCTTCTGCGCTCTGTTCTCTGGCCGCTGCTTAACCATCACGTGCCAACACGTGACCACTGGTCACGTGTGAGCACGTGATGCCTCTTCTGAAGCTTTTTTCTGATTTTTAATCAGGGAACAAATGCCCCCACAGCGTTGTTCTCACGTGTCTGCACGTGAGTGCAACGCTGTCACTTTTATGACCGTCGGATTTGCCTTGGGAGTAGGGTAGATGAAACGTTTTCCATCCCATCCTATAAATGCCCATGTCCTTTCAGAAAAGCCTCCACTTTGCTTCATCTTCCTCCTTGCAAACTTTTTTCTGAGAATCTCCTTTTCTAGAGCTTAGTTCTCTGCTCCACAATCTTCAGAGTTTAACTCTGTCTAGGGAAAACCCATCTCTTCAGGTAGTGATCTTTGAATGATCGAGGAACCCTTATATATATTTTTCAAAAACTCTCTGGATTTTAAATCCACACCAAGGGTTTCACCCCTTTTAACATGAACCCATTTTTTCTTCAAGTGCATCAACAAAAATAGAAAACCATCTAATCTTCGAACAGTAGATCTCTTAGGGTTCATATGATCTTTAGGGAGATGATGATGGCGGTTCAAATCCATGGAATTTAATTCCATCCCAAAAAATATTTCTGGGAATTTAATTCCCCTTTTCAAAAGGAATTTAATTCCTACGAAGAACTAAGTTCTTCCCAGGGGGCTTCTTAGGGTTTTCTTGCCTTGGGTTGTCCTCCTGCAACCAATGAAGAAGAAGCTTGCAATGGTGTTTTTCTGGGAATTTAATTCCCTTTATTCTGTTTGATTTATCACAGAGTCCAAGATGGATTTGTCTTTTAGGGGAATGTGTAGGGTCATTTAAAGTCCACTGCTTATTTAATGCGAATATTTCTTTTGTCCCATTGTAATTGCCTTGCCTCATCATTAGCCAGCCGTCATCTTGATTTCGTGGGACCCACATGTTTTGTAACTAATGGTCCTACCAAACAAGCCCTCTGTCGCTTTTTTCAACCGTCTTCATGTATTTATGTTCATATATATATATATATATATATATATATATATATATATATATATATATATATATATATATATATTGCTGTATATATATATATATATATATATATTGCTGGCTTCACTTTTGATAGTTTTCCTTTACTTTGTTTCAGGTGTGATGGCTTCTGTTCCGCACTTTCCCTTCACTCGCTTGGAGGCCGCTTTTCCCCAGTCACCATCTGATGAGGAAACGATGGCGATGATCCGGGCTCATGACCCGAACTGCACTAGATTACTTCTATGGGGAACTTGGTACAGCCATATCATCCGGTGTCGCCGGAGTTTCCTCTTCTGAAGCTTTTTCCTGATTTTTAATCAGGGAACACCGTTGAGTCCTCACACTGGCAGAAATATTTCCAGAGACGTCTAAGGAAAAGGGAACGACCAAGCCAACGGCTCTACAAGTAAAAGACCAAGAAACGGTTGAGAATTGGAGAGAAGTCTTTATAGACTACTTCAAATCCCGTCGAACGCCCGAAGATGCGTCCTCAAGACATCAGCTTATGAAACGAGCTCTGTCTTTTGCCTTTGTCAATGATACTCTGTCCAAGTGGTCATTTGATTCTCTGTGGTTAAGATGCCTGGGACCTGAAGAAGCAAAAAGAGTCGTCCAAGAAACTCATGACGGACTTTGCGGTTCTCACCAAGCCGGGCCGAAGATGAAACTGAAGATTAAAAGGATGGGCTACTATTGGCCCACGATGATCCAGGACTGCCTTGAGTACGCAAAGCGATGCCACTCATGCCAGATTCACGGGTTTTTTATCCATCAGCATCCGAATCCACTACATCCGACAGTGGCCACCTGGCCGTTCGAAATGTGGGGAACTGACATAATCGGCCCCATCGAACCAGCATCGTCCAGAGGACATCGATTCATTTTGGCGACAACTGATTACTTCTCCAAATGGGCAGAAGCAGTACCGCTGAGGGAAGTGAAGACGGAAAATATCCTCCATTTTTTCAAGACACACGTCATTTATCGGTTTGGCACTCCGAGACGAATCATCTCCGATAATGGGGCAGCCTACAGAAGCCACAAAATCAGCCGGTTCGCACAACAACACAACATAGACTGGAGATACTCCTCAGTTTATAATCCCCGAGCTAACGGTCTAGCTGAGGCTTTCAACAAGACCTTAACAAAGATCGTGAAAAAGACGGTGTTACGAAATAAGAAAGACTGGCACGAGAGACTGCATGAAGCTCTCTGGGCATACCGGACTACGTTCAAAACGGCCACGAACACAACGTCGTACGTATTGGTATTCGGTACAGAAGCAGTACTTCCCCTCGAGATAGAGTTACCCTCTTTACGAGTGGCAGTTCATTACGAGCTAACGGACGAAGAGAATGCTCGCCTTCGGCTTGAGGAACTTGATGCCCTTGATGAAACCCGGCTCATAGCGCAACAAATTCTGGAGGCTTATAAAGCAAAGATGACGCGCTCGTATGCAAGATTGACTAGGCCGAGGACGTTCCGCCAAGGCGAGCTCGTGCTAGTGGTCAAAAGACCTATGATCACCAATCGTGCTAAACAGGGGAAATTCGAGCCAACCTATGAAGGCCCGTACATCATAGACAAAGTATACCAGGGTGGAGCTTATCTACTCATGGACATGCATGGCGAAAGGCCCTTCAGGACAATAAATGGTCGCTTCCTGAAGAAGTACTACGCCTAACGAGTCACGGCCTAGGTCAACGATAGACGACGACAACTATGTCCGCTCGCTATCTCCCTAAGCCCAAACTCTATAAGTAGTAGCCGAACAATGGACCGAAACGTCCTTAAACTAACGACGGACCGAAACGTCCTTAAACTAACGGCGGACCGAAACGTCCTTAAACTAACGATGGACCGAAACGTCCTTAAACTAATGACGGACCGAAACGTCTTTAAGGACCGAAACGTCCTTAAACTAACGACGGACCGAAACATCCTTAAACTACTGTGGGTTACAGCATCCCAAAGCTGATATAAAAAAAGAATAAAAAAAAGAGAGAAAACGGTATGTTCATAAGCAAAATGGGCACGGATGAAAACCCAAAAGGGCTCCGTGAGTAAAAACAGTAGGGCTACCGGCGAGTTTTGTGAAAACCCGAAAAGGCGCAACCTCGTTAGAATAAAAAAAGAGAATAAAAAAAAGAGAAAACGGTATGTCCAAAAGCAAAATGGGCACGGATGAAACCCCGAAAGGGCTCCGTGAGTAAAAACAGCAGGGCTACCGACGAGTTTTGTGAAAACCCGAAAGGGCGCAATCTCGTTAAAAGACACTTGCAAGGTCCTCTCGACTTTGTAAGGAGAAAACACCTGCGTGAGATCCTTACGACTCACAAGGGAGCAACACACTTAGGAATCCCCATGATTCCTAAGGAGAAATTACACTTGCGAGATCCTCACGACTCGTAAGGAGAACCCTCTTATGGGACCCTCACGGCTCATAAGATTCAAAAGTCTTAAGCTACAGGGATCTGAACCTGTTCTTAAGCAGCCCCCACAACTTCCAATACTGCTCTACAAGCGGCTCAATGCTGACTCTTGTATACAATCCACGGGCGCGAATAAACATTTCCCTAACGAAGTCCCATCCGTGACTAGAGATATGTCTACGTGGTGAACAACCCTTGTATGTCCTCTCGACTTATAAGGAGAAAACCCTCTTATAAGATCCTTACGACTGACAGGAGAACATGCACTTAGGAATCCTCACGATTCTTAAGGAGAAACCGCACCTACGAGATCCTCACGACTCGTAGGGAGAAATACCTTTATGAGACCCTTACGGCTCATGAAGTCAAAAAATCCTTAGTCGACAGGATCTTAACCCTGTTTGCTAAGCCACCTTTGTTCGACATCGACAGAGGCAAATGATGATTCGTTCCTGGCAATATTCCAGTTGTAGCGGTGCTGATACCGAAATCGGTGTCTACTTCCAAGCTTGCAGCGAAAAGCCAACGAGCCACACATGCATACGAAATAGTCGAAATGATGGGGCAACTTGCAACAAAATCAGCAAGTAAAAATGTATGCATGCAAAATAGAAGAAATGATTGGGCAGCTCACAATAAAAAGCAGCGAGTAAAAATAAAACAAATAGCCGAAATGATGGGCACCGCAAGAGATAGCCAAAATGATTAGGCAATCGCGACCTTCGCGATATAAAAGCTGAAATGATAGAACATCGCGGAAAGAAATAAAAAAATGAAATTTATGCCCTACAGGTGATATCACATCAATCCCTGTATGCAATCCAGGGGCGCAAACAAAGAAGGAATCACACCTTTCCTCCCCAGGTTTCATCAGAAGAAGAGGCCAAATCTCGACGGTTAACAGATAGCCTGGAGATCATCTCGATATTCGTCTCATCACAACAGACACAACATAAAGCAAAGCGGAACAGCGGCAACTCCCAGTTCCATGACTCGGCGGTGCACAAAAGACCGAGAGTCAAACTCCGACTCCGTGAAATGCGGATAAAGTCAAAAATTCCTGGCTACATGGAACGCGACTTATGTCAATCCTGACCCCGTGGGAAGCATCCATAGCAAAATTCCTGGCTACGTGGAACGCGGCTTATGTCAATCCTGACCCCGTGGGAAACGTCCAGAGCGGATCCTCGTCCTCGCAGAGCACAGCAATGACCCCGTTTGAAGCATCCAGAGTGGAGCCCGGTCCTTGCCGAACACAGCAGTGAACCCGTGGGAAGCATCCAGAGCAAAATTCCTGGTTACGTGGAACGCGGCTTATGTCAATCCTGACCCCATGGGAAACGTCCAGAGCGGATCCTTGTCCTCGCAGAGCGCGGCAATGACCCCGTTTGAAGCATCCAGAGCGGAGCTTGGTCCTCGCCGAACACGGCAGTGAACCCGTGGGAAGCATCCAGAGCAAAATTCCTGGTTATGTGGAACGCGGCTTATGTCAATCCTGACCCCATGAGAAACGTCCAGAGCGGATCCTGGTCCTCGCAGAGCACGGCAATGACCCCGTGTGAAGCATCCAGAGAGGAGCCTGGTCCTCGCCGAACACGGCAGTGAACCCGTGGGAAGCATCCATAGCAAAATTCCTGGTTACGTGGAACGCGGCTTATGTCAATCCTGGCCCCGTGGGAAACGTCCAGAGCGGATCCTGGTCCTCGTAGAGCACGGCAATGATCTCGTGTGAAGCATCCAGAGCGGAGCCTGGTCCTCGCCGAACACGGCAGTGAACCCGTAGGAAGCATCCAGAGCAAAATTCCTGGTTACGTGGAATGCGGCTTATGTCAATCTTGACCCCATGGGAAACGTCCAGAGCGGATCCTGGTCCTCGCAGAGCACGGCAATGACCCCGTGTGAAGCATCCAGAGCGAAACCTGGTCCTCGCCGAACACGGCAGTGAACCCGTGGGAAGCATCCAGAGCAAAATTCCTGGCTACGTGGAACGCGGCTTATGTCAATCCTGACCCCATGGGAAAAATCCAGAGTGGAGCCTGGTCCTCGCCGAACATGGCAGTGAACCCATGGGAAGCATCCAGAGCAAAATTCCTGGCTACGTGGAACGCGGTTTATGTCAATCCTGACCCCGTGGAAACGTCCAGAGAGGAGCCTGGTCCTTGCAGAGCACAGCAGTGAACCCGTGTGAAGCATCCAGAGCGGAGCCTAGTCCTCGCCGAACACGGCAGTGAACCCGTGGGAAGCATCCAGAGCAAAATTCCTGGTTATGTAGAACGCGGCTTATGTCAATCCTGACCCCATGGGAAACGTCCAGAGCGGATCCTGGTCCTCGCAGAGCACGGCAATGACCCCATGTGAAGCATCCAGAGCGGAGCCTGGTCTTCGCCGAACACGGCAGTGAACCCGTGGGAAGCATCCAGAGCAAAATTTCTGGTCACGTGGAACGCGGATAATGTCAACCCTGACCCCGTGGGAAACGTCCAGAGTGAAGCCTGGTTCTCGCAGAACACGGCAGTGAACCCGTGGGAAGCATCCAGAGTAACTCCTGACTCCGTGAAATGCGGATAAGGACAACTTCACCCATCACTTGCGGGTCCTCACGACTCGTAAGGGAGTAAATTCGCTTGTGAGATCCTTACGACTTTCAAGAGAAAACACACTTAGGAATCCTCACGATTCATAAGGAGAAATTACACCTACGGGATTCTTTCAACCGGTAGGGAGAAAATTCTTTATGAGACCCTCACGGCTCATAAAATTGAAAAGTCTTAGGTGACAGATCCTGACCCTGTTTTCTAGGCCATCACCACCCTACAAAGAGCCCAAGGTTGACAGCTATATACTATCTACAGACCGCACTTGCTAAAATCACATGGCAACAACACAGCAAGGAGAAGAAAGCAACAGTATAACAAAAAAAATGTGTATCTTTTATTCATGAATTCAATTGAGTACAAGGCAAATCGTATAAAAGAATAAAAAATGGATATATGTTGTTCAAAGATTACAAGTGTTCAATATATACAAAAGCAGCTATTGGGAGGGAGGCGCCTTCAATAGACCAGCTAGCTGCTCGCACACTCCTCTCAACTCTTCCTCACGATCAGCTGCCGCGGCCAGCTCTGCTTCAATTTGGGCCCGTTGCTGCAAACAGGATGAGAGTTTCTGATCAACTTCCTGCTGGGCAGCCTCCTGACTCTGCGCGACCTGCCCATTAAGATCAAGATTCTTCCTCAACACCAGCCCGTCATAGATACATCTTTGAAAGTTTTCAAAAATGGTGTTCGGCTGGGCAGCATTAGCTGCAACCTCGGTGCGCAGTTGGGCAGACTCAGCAGAAGTCGCCTCACATTCCTTTCGCTTAAGGGTTGCCTCTCGTTCGAAATGGCGAAGGAACGGAACACTCTTCTCAACCCATGCTACCCGCTGGGAGTTCAAAGCCTGAGTCTCAGGGGCAGGACGCATAAGCTCAAGCTCATGCAGACGGGCCTCAATCTTCCTACAATGATTAACCCAAGACTCGACGATGCCTTCATTATAGAAGTTTACAAGCGTCGCCAGCATTGGATTGACCTCGGTAGCGAAATCTGCGGCAGATGTAGGAGCCTCCGTGTCAAGCTCCTCGACGTATTCGCTCAGCATACGCAGACTGGTCACAGCACCTTTTGAGGATGGACGTCTGGAAAAGGGCTCTGCCGGCATCATAATGTGAGACTCGAAAGAGGCCGGAGTCGAAGCGACCGCTGCAAAACAAATCACAAGCAGATGATGGATCAAGAAGTATAAGAGGTTCATGAACAATGGGATTTACTATACCAGCTGCAGCAGGTGGCAAAGCCGGGAGGACCAGTGGCGCAACTGTTCTCTCATCTCCTCTTTCAATCTGTAGTACTGCAATCAAGGAAAAGAAGAATCAGAAATGATTTCACTGTTGGTAAAAGAAAGAACATTACCTGAAGGCTGTATTCACCAGCGCCACTGGATGAAGCAATCTCCGATGGGAAGGAGAAGTGGGGGTGCAACACCTGGTACAGGTGGTCAAAAAGGACTCCTACAAAGACGCAATAATGCAACGTCAGTACATAAATTATACAGCCTAGAGATAAGACTGATAGGTCACAAATCCATACCTTCCAGCATCTGAGACGGTGCGAGAGAAGGTAGAGAGGTGGTCACAGTCAAGGCGGTAACTGACGGCGCTGCCTCGGGTAGCGCGACATTAGCACTAGCCACACCTGCATTGGAAACAAGATAAACCCTGTCAGGAAAGATTGAAAAAGATTACAGAATAAAAAGAAGGGCAGTGACCTAAAATCTACCTGATGAGTCGCCAGCCGGAACCGTGACGAGGGCGTCACTTGATACAACAGCGGCGTCTCCCTCTTCCATCGGGATGGTCTCACCTCCCGTCGCCTCATCCCCCGACTCCACGAGAGCCGTCATCACGCTTGCGACGCCAGGAGACGGCAAAGAACCGTAGACGGGAAGGGCGATGATCGGGGCGGTGCTTGTTCATATCAGATTTTTGCATTTTCATACCGCCCAATTTTTGTCACATTGCATATCGGTAGATACTCTTGAGCCGTGTTAGCTAGTCAATTGCAGGATACAGGTTCTCGGTTCTAAAACGGTGAAATTCATGGAAAACACGACAAAATCCGGGTTCCTGCCAACCATAGATAAAACACGGATCTCCGCTCTTCATCCGTATGTTGCCAGATACCAGTTTAAGAGACGAAATGTCAAATCAATGTCGTTTTCATGCACAAGGCTCAATGGCAGCACAAGATCCAAGAAATCTACACGGAGCTCGAGGAAATCATGACAAAAAGATACACATCAAATCACCTTTTGCTCAACAGAAATTCTGGAAAAATCGTGAAGAAATTATGAGAAAAATCATATACCATACTGAAGCACATTACAATCCAGGAGATGTCACCAAAATTGGTGACCCAATTCCCTAAGTAGGCCGCGGAACCGCGGCCGTATGGTGGCGGCAGATGAAGATTTTCCAGGGGTATTTTGGTCTTTTTATTTTTGTTCTGGTGGTTGCCCTAGGTTTTCATTTTTCAGCCTATAAATAGCCCAGAACTTTGTGAAGGAAAGGATCCATAATCTTGTATTTTCTTTTCTAGGTTTAGTGTTGTTTCTTCTTCCTCTTCTCATCTCTTCTCCATTGAAACTTGTAGTGAGCTTGTGAGTGAAGAATGATGAATAAAGAAGAACCGTTTATTATTTTGCTTGTCTCATTATCTTGTTAATTGTTGTAATTTTCATTTGTTAACTAGTTGTTGTTATTTCTTGTTGTTTCTTTCTTCTCTCTTTTTCTTTATCCTTAACACAACCATGATACTTACGCTTGATCCTTGCCGAGGTGAGGTCGCAAATAGCTAGTTGTTATCTTCTAATCTCTTTCTTTCTATCTTCCTCTTTTGTTTTGTTTTATTTTTCCGTATCATGATGTATGAGTAGTTTCATACTTGTTAGGGTAGGATAAAGGAAGTTTGAGAGAAGGAAATCTCTCACTCTTTCCTTGCCCAACAGCTTAATTCGACTCCCGTTAATTGAACCACAATCCGCTCCTTACGGCACCCTATCCTACATGATAGCGGTGATTCCATAGTGAGACCGGTTGTGGTTGAATTAACCGGAGGTTATGGCTAAGAGCCAAGAACGGACGGACAAGCACCAAAAGGAAGAACTTATGCGTTGGAAAGCCTAGCTTATACTCGCAAGTTCCTTCCTAGTCGTGCTAATCCCCGTTGTTGCCGATTACCGTAACACCGATATTAAGAGGGGCAACGAAAGATGTGGAGACTCCTAACTCAAACTAACCTAATCCTAACCCTAACAAGCTCTCTTTACATATCATTTTACCACTTAATTAATCACAACAAAATCTGAAAAACTGGACTTAACTCGTTAACGCACATAGAAAAATATTCCCATCTCCCTGCGGACGACCCGTACTCAACCGGCTAGCTACAAGCGAAACCGTCTTGATTGCGGTATTTAACTAAAACTTGAACACGCAGAATCTCTAACAATCAAATGGTGCCGTTGCCGGGGTGACGGTAGTTTATTTCCTTGTGTAATTTCGGGTTAACTTGTGAATATAACCGAAAAACAAAACAAAAAAAAAATATACTTTGTAAAAAAATCATCTTGTTATTTTTGATTAGCTTTTGTGCAAGTGTGCAGGAAAATACGAAGTTCAAGATCGGCGCCAAAAACGTCGGATAATACGGAGTTCAAGTTCAGTGCCAAAGATGTGGGAAGATAGACCCACATTTCGCGGCTACACCGCGACGGATCAAAACGAAGCAAACGGTCTACTGTAAAAATCTGGAACATATACAGTGAGAAAACACATATTCCTAAACTCCAGACAAGCAGAGGAGAGGCATACCAGCACACCCAAAAAATTTGAAGCTCCAATTCCTCCATATAGCCGCGGAACCGCGGCCTAAGGTGGTGTTTGGCCGCGGATCCGCGGCCACTTGGTGGCTTCAGGGCCCCAATTTTCTCTGTAAGTGTTCCTCTCCTCTCTCCCACTCCTCTGAACTCCACTGAACTGTGTTTTCTGCAGCCTTTTTTGCGCAAATTCTCTTCCCCCTTCCAATAAACTGTTCTTGTGCAGGATTCTTTACGCCGCGCTAAAAATAAAAATTGGTTGCAGTTGATTTGTTACCGCTTTGCATTCTTTAATACGGACTTAAGGGGCTTGAAACCAATCCAGATTGGGTGGGGATTTCATCACCCTTCCCAGGACCCCAAAAATCACAAAAGCATATGCATTGTCCATTGTAAATTAAAAAATACTAGACTTCAGCCCTAAGGACTTCGCGCTCATTAGGACAGAGGACTAGTTACAGTCATCGGCCGTTTATCCTATCTGACTTTTGCGGTGCCTAGGCAAGTGTGACGAAGGCAAGTGGTTATTTAATTAAGGAACTTCGCGAAAGCGTTGGACAACCTCCCACTTACCTGGCACTTATCTGGCCGCATTAGACGGAGAAGAGGCGGTTTGAGGTCCTTTTTCTAGCCCTCTGGAACAGTTAGGAGCAGGTCTAGTTGACTTAGGCGACCGTAGATTTAGGTGAGATTGTGCATATCTTGTTTGTGATTACTTAAAGCCGTAAGGCCGTACATATTTCTGTAAATCTCTTTCTAAAAAAACAAAAAAAAAACAAAAAAAAAGGAAAAAATCAAAAACTTTTATAAAAACTTGCCCTTTGTCGCCAAAATCCATTTTTCACCCACCACCCATCACCTTTCTCCATTGACGTTTTCTTACCCTCACCTTCTCCGCTTTGACTATACTAAACTCGTTTAGTGTATGTCCGCTTGGACTCGGGACACTAGCGCCCGTCTAGTCCGCGTTACATTAGTCGCTACCGACTACGCGATCGACTCAGACGTCGATACTCCGTCCACTCCTCTTTCACCCCTTCCTTTACCGGCCAACTCCGACGTTGACCGGAATTCTGTTCATACATCTTCACCTTCACCTTCACCAACCTCTTCTTCCGCGATGTCAGGATTTAATCCGAACATCTCTTTGACTACTCCTGGATTGGCTCCACCTCCTACGGAGACCAATATCCCACCACCACCGCCTGTTGTAGCGCCACAGCGAATCGCGCTCCAGGATCGTTTCTATCCCACCCGCTCTGCACTTCCCACCTGCCTTTCTCTTCCTCCGGCCAATGGGGACAACTTTGAAATTAAGCCCCACTTCATCTACATGCTTCCACGTTTTCATGGGCTTGAATCTGAAGATACCTATATCTTCATCAACAAATTTCAAAACGTCTGTGCCATGATGAAAACCACCCAGCTGTCGGACGATGCTATACGTCTACGGGTCATTCCGTTCACTTTATGCGATCTTGCTGAAAAATGGTTGTATAGCACCGCTTCCCACTCAATCACCAGCTGGGACGAATTTGTTAAAGCGTTTCTAAAAAAATTCTATCCGAATCATAAGACCGCAAGGATTCGAAATGAAATCAACCAATTCTCTCAGCTTCCTTCTGAACCCTTCTGGAAGTGCTTTGACCGATACAAAGACCTTCTTGTTCAGTGTCCTCACCACGGTATAGAGAAATGGCAACTTTGCCAAACCTTATACGAGTTACTGAACCCAGCAACGAAGCAGTTGTTGGAAACCATCTGTCAGGGCCACTTCCTATCGAAATCTGACGAGGAAGCGTGGCAGTTCTTTGACGACCTTGCGGAGCAAACGCTACAATGGGAGAGCACCAGACCGACGTCTTCTTCTTCTACCTCCATTTCTACCGGTCAGTCTAGGGTAGGAATTCACCAACTTGATGTCTCTATTGCGATGAAAGCTGAAATGGCTGCAATAACAAGAAAGCTTGAAGCGATAGAGAGCAAATTTTCTGCTCCTGCTCCTGCCCCTGTTCTCCCCCTTCGTACCATCTGCGCTTGTTGTTCCGGTCCTTCTCACTTGACCGAAGAGTGTCCTTACAATCCACCCTCGCAAGGACAGGATCAGGTTAATGCTGTATTCCAGCAAAGACCGAGGAATGATCCATACTCTTCCACCTACAATCCCGGTTGGAGGAACCACCCCAATTTCGCCTGGAATCAGAATCAGAATCAATTCCAGGACAACAATTTCCAAAGGTCCCCTCCACCGCAACAACAAGCGCAACAACAAACTCAACATCAATATCAGCAGCCCTTCCAACCCCAACCTTTCCAAAATCAGACGAACAACTTTGCACCCAACAATTCTTTTCCACCAAACAACTTTGTTCCGTCAAACAACGATAAGGTTTCCTCGCTCGAACGAAGTCTGGAGGCGTTCGTTAAACAATCGACCCAATCCACTGCCAACATCCCGTCTTCCATCCAGTCCTTAGTGCAACACACTTCCGCACACGGGCAAAGCATCAAGACCATCGAGGCCCAGATTGCACAGCTGAACGCGGCCTTAAGCGAGCGAGAGAAGGGGAAGCTCCCGTCCCAGCCACTCCCAAATCCTGGTCACCCATATAATGCACATGTTGCTCTTGAACAACAGAACCATAATGTGAGTGCCGTGACCACACTGAGATCGGGAAGGATGCTGCAAAACAACATTGGCACACGGATCAACGATAACACCCCGGCCGCTGCTTCTTCTTCTTCATCTTCCTCGTCTTCTGAGCCTATTCTCCGTTCTTCACAAGGCTCTCATTCCTCTTCTTCTGCTCTGAATGGACCCACTTCTCACTCCACGAAAACACCTATTCTGGGATCCGTTCCAACTCCACAATCTCCTCCTCCAGCATTAGACTCAACCAATTTTCAAAATGTTCCATTTCCAAACCAGTTGAGGTCTAATAAACAAAATCCTCAAATGGAGAAAATTCTGGAGTTATTCAAGCTGGTTAACATTAACATTCCTCTTTTAGATGCTGTCCAACAAGTCCCATCCTACGCGAAAATCTTAAAGGACTTGTGCACGAAAAAGAGGAAGTCTCAGGTACCCAAGAAAGTTTTCTTGGCTAGTGCTGTGAGTGATGCCCTTACCCAATCTTTACCACAAAAACGGAAGGACCCTGGCTGTCCTACGATTTCAATTACCATTGGGGATAAGAACATCAACCGCGCACTATTAGATCTTGGTGCCAGTTTTAACCTGCTTCCGTATTCAGTATACGAGCAATTAGGCGTCGGAGAGATGAAACCCACACACTGCACTCTCCAAATGGCCGACCGATCGATCACCCATCCTAGGGGTGAGCTAGAGGATGTGTTAATAAAAGTCGGGGACTTCATATTCCCCGTTGACTTCATTGTATTAGATACACAGCCTGTAGCTAACCCCCGGAATCAAATTCCGGTGATACTCGGTCGCCCATTTCTCGCAACCTCAAATGCTGTGATCAATTGTCGCAATGGTTCGATGAACCTCTCTTTTGGAAATATGACGATTGAACTCAACATTTTTAGGTTGGGGAATCAGCCCGCTGAACCTAATGCTCATATACTGGACGTCTGCTCGATCCAGGAGATCACCCCAGAAGAGTGTGAATTCGAGGAGTTTCTGTTTGATCACGATAATCTTGACGCCACTAGTGCGTTTCTCTTCGAACCTGCTGCTGTTTCTGCGCCCGACAATGACTACGAGTGTTTCACGTTCTCGAACGATCTTAGCTGCGCACAACCCGAGTTTGAATCCTTCGACTTTCCGGATGAGTTACCTGAACCATCCAACTCGGTTGCCTACACTCGTTTTGAACCTTTGCTGGAGTCCTTTGAGTTCGAGACCCTTGCACCAATCTTGCCTTCCATCGTTTCACCTCCAGCGCTCGAACTCAAGCCTTTGCCGTCTCACCTTAAATACGCTTACTTAGGTGAGAACGAGACCCTCCCTGTCATCATTTCGGCTTCTCTAGCTCCCGAGCAAGAGAAAGCCCTTCTCGCGGTCTTGCACAGCAACAGGCAAGCTTTTGGCTGGTCCATGGCGGACATCAAGAGGATTAGTCCCCTAATCGTTGAGCATCACATTCATCTGATGGATGATGCCAAACCAGCCCGGGATCCACAAAGACGTCTCAATCCAGTCATGAAAGAGGCTGTGAAGAAGGAGATCGTAAAATGTCTAGATAGTGGTATCATTTACCCTATCTCTGATAGCCAGTGGGTTAGCCCCATTCATGTTGTCCCCAAGAAGTCGGGCATCACGGTCATCACTAACGGGGCGAACGAGTTAATCCCTACTCGCACCCAAACTGGGTGGCGAGTATGTATCGATTACAGAAAACTCAACGCCGCAACGCGGAAAGACCACTTTCCTCTACCCTTCATTGACCAGATGCTTGAACGATTGGCCGGACACGAGTACTACTGCTTTCTTGATGGCTACTCCGGCTATAATCAAATTCCCATCGCCGAAAAAGACCAGGACAAGACCACTTTTACTTGTCCTTTCGGCACGTTTGCATATCGTCGCATGCCCTTTGGGTTATGCAATGAGCCCGCTACCTTCTAGCGGTGTATGATGGGTATCTTCTCAGACATGGTGGAAAAATTTCTGGAGATTTTCATGGATGACTTCTCCATCTTCGGCGATTCCTTCAACGAGTGTTTGCTGCATCTTGACGCTGTCCTTACCCGATGTAAGGACAAGAATCTCACTTTGAACTGGGAGAAATGCCACTTCATGGTACGCGAAGGTATTGTCTTAGGACATATCATCTCACAAAATGACATAGAGGTTGACAAAGCAAAGATTGAGGTCATTTCCAATCTGCCTCCTCCCCGATGCGTCAGAGATATCCGAGCCTTCCTTGGCCATGCCGGTTTCTATAGACGGTTCATCAAGGACTTTAGAAAGATTGCTAGGCCCTTGACTCTTTTGCTGGCCAAGGATACGCCATTCGACTTCAACTCGAGCTGTGTAACTGCATTCGAGTCATTGAAACGCTCACTCACTTCTGCTCCCGTTCTTTCTTCACCTGACTGGACGCACCCATTTGAGATTATGTGCGATGCATCCGACTTTGCCATTGGTGCTGTCCTTGGACAACACATCAACAAGATGCCGCACGTAATCTATTATGCGAGCCGAACCCTGAACGACGCCCAACTCAACTATACAACAACTGAGAAGGAATTCTTAGCTGTTGTATTTGCTTTAGAAAAGTTCAGGCCCTACCTCATCGGCTCTCCAGTCATTGTCTACACTGACCATTCTGCTCTGCGCCATCTTTTTGCGGAGAAAGATGCAAAATCTCGGTTAATACGTTGGATCCTCTTACTTCAAGAGTTTGACCTTGTCATTAAGGACAAACGAGGATGTGAAAACGTAGTTGCCGACCATCTCTCACGACTTCCTTCTTCGCCTTCGCTTCCAATTCCGATCAACGACGTTTTCCCGGATGAACAGCTCTTGACAGTATCTTGCGAACCCTGGTTCGCAGATATTGTGAACTATTTGGCCACGGGATTACTACCGACCGAATGGTCAAGTCAGGACAGACTTCGCTTCTTATCCCAAGTAAAACACTTTTACTGGGACGAACCCTATTTGTTCAAGTACTGTCCCGACCAGATTATTCGTCGGTGTGTCCCTGACGAGGAATTCAAGAGTGTGCTGTCATTTTGCCACGATCAAGCGTGTGGTGGGCATTTCGGGCCCAGAAAGACAGCTGAGAAGATCTTGCAATGTGGTTTCTACTGGCCACAACTCTTCAAAGACGCTCATGACTATTGCAAGACTTGCTCCCGGTGCCAACACATGGGCTGGATATCCCGGAGGAACGAGATGCCGCTTCAACCGATCTTGGTTGTGGAGATTTTCGATGTTTGGGGGATAGATTTCATGGGGCCGTTTCCCAGCTCTTTCGGGAACTTGTACATCCTTCTAGCTGTTGATTACGTCTCTAAATGGGTCGAGGTTGTGCCCAGCCGGAGGTTGTCGTTAGGTTCCTTAAAGAAAACATTTTCTCCCGGTTTGGGCACCCCCGAGCGATCATTAGCGACAATGGAAGTCATTTCTGCAACAAAACCTTCGAGGCCTTGATGCGGAAATACTCCATTAATCATAAGCTCTCTACGCCCTACCACCCCCAAACCTGCGGGCAGGCCGAAGTTTCAAATCGGCAAATCAAGCAGATACTGGAGAAGACGGTTTCCAAGAACCGTAAGGATTGGTCGCTGAAACTCACTGATGCCCTTTGGGCATTTCGAACCGCTTATAAGACCGACCTTGGCATGTCTCCCTATCGGCTTGTGTACGGAAAAGCCTGCCACCTACCTGTCGAAATAGAGCATCGCGCATTTTGGGCGATAAAGGAGCTGAATCTGTCTCTCGAGGATACGGGCAGCCATCGGAAGCTGCAGTTGAACGAACTAAGCGAGCTTAGGGATAAGGCTTACGATAACGCGGTTGTCGTTAAGAACCGAACGAAGGTGTTTCACGATAGACACCTTTTGCGCAAAACCTTCGTACCTGGTCAGCAGGCACTGCTTTACGACACCCGACTTCATTTCCATCCAGGAAAGCTCAGATCACGCTGGCAAGGGCCGTATTTTGTGCGGAATGTGTATCCGCAGGGCGCTGTGGATTTGGAAAATCCAAAGGACGGTTCATTTTTCAAAGTGAACGGACACCGATGCAAACCGTACCTTAGCGCCGAACCAACAGAGGAGCTCCTGTTCTTACAGGAGCCGGTTTACCCTGCCTGATCTTCCTCTGCCCACCACCAAACTTTGGTTATCCAGCCAAGAACAGTGGACACTGTTCCAAATAAGTTTGGGGGTATGTATAAACCATTTTGTATATATTTGTGTATATTCTTTTTCTTTTCTTTAAAAACAAAAACAAAAAAAATTGTGTATCGCTAACCGACAATTTTGACCCTTCAAATGATCTCTTCATGCAATGACAGTGAGGACACTGTCCAGTTTAAGTTTGGGGGTACGCTCGGTACGCATTTCTTACCTTCGCATTCATATGTATATTTTGCATCTGCATATTAAAATCCATAAAATCCATAAAAATCTGAAAATTTTCTAAAAACATAAAAACTTTTCTATCAAGTTAGCTAGTGGGAGAACTCTGATTCAACATTTCGACGGCTTTTGTTTGAAAAAAATAGGAATAACTAAATCTTATGTTTAGATTTTGAAAACCTGAAAGATAACTCTCCTTTGAAGTTAACTATAGCTGATATACGTCTTTACATCACACTACACGTGTCGTGAGTTTTTGGGAATTAGATGACAAGTCTTTTATGTTTAAAAACTTTTAAACAGATAAATGATTTTCTGAGGATCAAATAGGTTTTTCTGAAATAAGTAATGTCAAGAATAGTTTATGAAGTAAAACGAATATGAAGGAATGTTATTGATGCCGTAATTGGAACTAAGTCTGAATAATAACCCATCTAAAACTTGATTGGAATGATTACACACTGAACCCACTAAACACGTCTTTTATCCAAAAAATAATTGAACTGACGGTTATATCTCCGTTCGTATTAAATCATCTGATTTTCACGCCAAACTGTCTTTTGTTTTTTGGACCTAGGTAACTTGGGTAATTAAGTCCGCTGGGGTGTTTCTACACCTAATGCCCTAAAACCAACTGGTTTGGGTGCATTGGCCCAAAGCTCGCTAAGAAGCCTAGAAAGTCCAGATTAAAACAAAGTCAAGCAAGTGTTCTCTCCGAGTTAAAATTCCTAACGGTTCTTTGTGTGAGAATAATCTTGATAAAAGACAGGCTTTTATAAAAAAAAAATTTAGCGGAGATATGAAGGTTTTACTCTATGATAAAGACTATTGCACGTTCACAGAGGTGTGTATGAAATGATAACAAGAAAAAGGTGGAGTGAAGAATACGACTTAGTTTCCTGTTAAGGAAGATAGAAATTCTGAAGTTGAAACCTTACTATAAAACGAAACTTGAAAAATGCTTAACTCTCTATAAAACTTATGTGGTCCTTTTAAAATTGTTATCTGGGCTTTATTGTGTGACATGATTACTTTAATCGATCCTTCTGGAACTTAACGACACTATTTGCACTGCACGTAAAGACATATAAAATCTGTAGTTAAAGAAGAAGCGAGGTGTGAAAAATAAAGGTTCGATAGTCTAGACTTAGGATTATAGAATTGTTATTTTCTGAAACAAAACTTTAGGGTTTGAATCTTAGTTATTTTACAAAACCAACTTGACCGGATTTTGTGGGTAGTATCCGCTGAAAACCCTCAGGAGACAACACTCCTCCTACTAGGGACACCTAGAGGTTTAACGGCTTGTTGCACATGCTCAGAGCAATCGCGTTCCCTGCGAAAGTGAGGTTAGGAATTTTTTTGTGAATAAATTGGCTTTGCTCGGGACGAGCAAATGATAAGTTTGGGGATATTTGTTCATATCAGATTTTTGCATTTTCATACCGCCCAATTTTTGTCACATTGCATATCGGTAGATACTCTTGAGCCGTGTTTGCTAGTCAATTGCAGGATACAGGTTCTCGGTTCTAAAACGGTGAAATTCATGGAAAACACGACAAAATCCGGGTTCCTGCCAACCACAGATAAAACACGGATCTCCGCTTTTCATCCGTATGTTGCCAGATACCAGTTTAAGAGACGAAATGTCAAATCAATGTCGTTTTCATGCATAAGGCTCAATGGCAGCACAAGATCCAAGAAATCTACACGGAGCTCGAGGAAATCATGACAAAAAGATACACATCAAATCACCTTTTGCTCAACAGAAATTCTAGAAAATGTTGGATATATGTATGCCCTAGAGGCCATTATGAGATAGTGTATGTACTGATGTGTGTATATATATATATATATTCGGGTGACAGTCTTGCTCAAAATGATAGTATGCTATCTGGTTTTACTTTATCATATGTTCACTTGATCATGTTTATATTCATTTGGTACATGTTGATAAAGCCCTAAGGATATTGGCTTAACTACTGGAATTATGATGCGGATCATACTAGTGGGACATCTGTAGTTGATAAGCATATCCTTGAAATGTTCCTAGTCGTAGGTATATCGAGACAGGGCATCGATATTCCAGCTTAGACTAGCGTATACCATTCTTGTTTCATATGATGGGCGATGGATGATCCCATATCCGTCCGGTGTGTTGACACCGAAGATAGTATACGGGTGCTCAGTGAGACTGGGTACACTGAACGGACTCACCGAGAACTCCTATATGGTATTATATCATACGTCGGATAGCAGTTCTCAGGTGACACTGGTACAGGTTAGTCTGTAGACCCGAGATCGTCATAGAGTCTTGTGTGTCCTCCCACTGTACTTTGATCTCCACCCTACTGCGGCTCTACTGAGTCGTACAAACAGGTGGATTTTGGGTATAGTCTCGAGGCATGTGGAGGCAGTGAGCGATAGGAGGGGTTTCGTCTCTCCCGGTATTGGGGGTTGATGTTGTGCTGTGCACGATTGGCTATAACGGGAAGTCCCTGGCCAGGGCTGCTGAGATATTACTGATAAGTGTTATCAGTAAGTTTCTCGATCTGTTATAGACCATATACCGGCATGACTTATTGAGTTATTGGGGTCGACGATTCCATCCCTAGACTCGATATGCAGCATATCTGACGAAGAGACCGGACTGTACGGTTAGTGTTACCAGATGGATTGACAGGAGTTTTGACAGGTTCGCTTGTTCTTATTCTGATCGCTCAATACCCGGGTGGCCGTTACGTTTAGCTGACCGCTTGCGGCTTGTAGGTGTTTGATATGATCATCATCTACTGCTGGCGTATTGACGAGTCTTAGAGTCCCACATAGAAGTTTCTCGGCTCTGGCGAAACGAAGTGGTGCACATATGAGATATGCGCGGAGCCTCGATTAAATACTAGTATATGATACTGTATTTTAATCGGGCATTTAATATTAGTCGGGTCATATGAGATATGATGGATTTATTAAATCAAGTGTTGATTTAATATTGGCTTTTATATTATTTATTTAAATCCTTTTCTTATTTTGGATACATGGATGTATATGTACATGATAATGTGCACACATACATACATGCATGAAATGTATCATGGTTGATGATACAAAGAGGAAGGCAATATAAGAATCATATTGTAGAAAAGATAATGCTTAGATTTTTCATTAAAGATTAAAGGCAAAAGAAATGGTTAATGAGTCATTACTTCCACACTCATCTACACACTTCTTTAACTCAACCATAGTTTCCATTCCTTTTGCCATTAACCTTAGATGAAATATCTAGATTTTTATTCTACTATGGTTAAAGTTATGATAAGATCTCTCACTCTCTCTCATTATCCTTTTACATTATCATTATCTTAGAAAAAGAAAAAGAGTGAGAGTTCTTCTTCTTCCTCAAACCCTAGCTCTCTTTTAATAGTTAAAAAGAGTTAGAAAAAGAAAAGAAAAGGTAATAAATAAGAACATCAACCACTTCCTCATCCTACACAACCCTAGCCATCTTGTGTAGGGTGTTGTGCTTCAAGGATTTTCAAAGATCGTAGGAAGCATCAAGCTTAGGGCAAAGTGCTTCGGGTGGATCGTCGTGGACGAGGAGTTGATCAAGTGGACCTTTGCAAAGCCTAGGAGTCTTCCAAAGTGAACTACAAAGGTTGTAGTTTCAACACTTAGCATAACTTAACTCTTAATCTTGATACTATTAATTGTTACTTCATATATTCTAGTTCGATTCTTTGTATAGTTTGCTTATCGCCTCAAAAAATTTATTGTTATAGCATGCATGATGCTTCTAAACCTTCATAGAGGTGTTAAGAAAACCCTACATGGTATCAGAGCCAAGCTAGAGCTTTGTAGTAACCTAAACGACGTTGAAAACATCGAACGGACGAAAACCGACACCCGAAAAGTGCTCTCTGGAAATTTTTTAAAAACCTGGTATTTTTCAAATTAAAAATATGTAAAAAACAGAGCAGGAAATTTTATGGACCCACAAGAAAAACGATGCCCTAATTCACCTATACAACCGCGGAACCGCGGCCAAGAGTGGCTTTTTGCGGCCCTTCCGCGGCGGTATAGTTGAATTATGGGCCCATTTTTCTTGTGCTGGCCCGTATTTGTTTTCTGGTGTTACTACTATATTTAGAATCTGCTCAGGTGTTGGGCTTTCAAAGCAGTTTCTGGTTGTTTAATGTGTTTGATCCGATGTTTCAACGTCGCTTAGTTTAATAGTATGTGTTACAATAATTGAAATCTACAAATTTGTTTGTTGCGTGTAAATCTAGCAATTCGGTCTCGGGAATAACGGAAATCTTGTTGAATTATCCGGTTTGTTTTGAAAAGGTGTTTTCTTGAATGAGACCCAAATGCGAGCTTTACATTGTTTAGGCATGAAATCTTGTATATGTGATATTCCGGATTTGTGTTGTCTAAAGGCGGTTATAGATTCCAATTGTTGTATATTTCCTTTTTATTTCTCTGTGTCGAATGAGATTTGATATGCAGGATTGTCGCAATGAATAGCCGGGGGTTTTCTTTTTATGTGAGATGAGAGTATTCTTTCAATTCATGTAATATTAATTTGTATGTAATATTCTTTTATTTGGGACACTTCCGGGGTGAGGTTGTTGTCACCAGTGTTGTATATTATTTACTTTTCCGCATTAGGATAGACCCAAGGTGGAGGGCACAAGTGACCGGGTTCTTGGGTTCAGTGGGAGGCCATCTCGAGGAGTCGAGACCGGGTCTCCTAAACTCCAGAAATGGTAGGGTCGCTTGCCGCTCTCGTAGGGGTCTAGGGATGTGGGCTTGGCTATTCATCGCGACCGTGGAATCCGTATTTTTATTGCTGGCTAAATATAAAATACGGACCTCCTAGATATCCTTTATGTGCTTCTGCTGCTTTTATTATCTGATGTGATCTTTTAATGTATATTTTCGTTTCTTTCTGTAATGGCTTAGGATTTAAATGATGGGACTACATTAATGAGATTAATGTAAAAGATAAATGAACCTAAAAAGATGTTGTAGAATCAGATTTTAAAAACACTCGGCCTTTTTGTAAGAAAAAAGCAAGTTTCAAAATGCGGAGCTTAAGCCACTCCTTTTAAACTCATTAGATTCTACAACGATATCAAGTTCAAAGCGTCAAAAGTTTTTCTAAAAACTATCCGCAACCCTCCGTCATTTTAAGAAGTAGAGTACTTAGTATTCGTGCTGCGTATTTTGACTTTAGTTAAGGCGCAGTGTACGGTAGCTAAGTGATGTCTTCCTACACTGCATATGATGCTGAATAATTAGGACATTCATATGATTATGTTGACTTTAGTTAAGGGTCATATGAGTGGGTCTAACTAATCACGAAATGACGGGAAGAACTTGACTAGTACTTATGATATGTTGACTTTAGTTA
The DNA here is from genome assembly GCA_030015575.1 of Agapanthus africanus. Taxonomy (NCBI): domain Eukaryota; kingdom Viridiplantae; phylum Streptophyta; class Magnoliopsida; order Asparagales; family Amaryllidaceae; genus Agapanthus; species Agapanthus africanus. The sequence continues at coordinate 520,604,156 of JASDDO010000031.1, read as the reverse complement.
AGGTCATAAGTACTAGGGGTAAAAAAAAAAATTATATCGGGAATTTCAAGAGTTGAAAATTACAATGAGATTGTATACCTACTATATGATAATAGGATCCCGATCCCACTGCGAGCAAATGTTGCTCCCGGGAGAATTTTGCACTTTACAATTAGCTGACTCGGTAGGTGTCTAGAAAGGTGCTAAACGGGGCTACGCCTCTGGGAAGACGAGGTTTACTTTAATTAGGTCCGTGCGAAAGCACGGGGAACCTCCCTCAAGTACCGGCACTGGCCTGGCTGAGAGGTTGGCGAAGTTGTAGATTGTAATTAATCCCGGCTAGTTTTCTTTTTAAAAGGTTTTAAAGAAAATTTGATAAAAAACAGTGGGAGACATCGATTAGACAAGATAATAACCAATCTGATCTTTGCAAGAGCATTCGCTAAGTGTATTCTTTTCTCTCTCTTAATGGCAGATACCCATGACAGGACTTAAGCTTCTATTAGATAAAAACAAGCTGAATGGGACAAACTATAAAGACTGGATGAGGAATTTAAACATAGCCTTGACTTATGATAAAGTATCATATGTCCTTACCGCACCAGCCTTGCCCCCCCCTAGGTCCTAAACCTTCAGTTGCGGATAGGGAAATCCGCAAAACCTGGGACACTGACTGTGCCACGGCAAAATGCCTCGCGCTTGCATCGATGGATAACACACATCAGAAGCAGCACGAGAATATGGACGTACAAGCCATATTCCTCCATACAAAAGAGTTGTATGGAGAGCAATCCCGCGTATTAAGATACGAAGCGTCTAAGAAATTGTTTCAGATGCGCATGACCGCTGGCACAGCAGTAGGAGACCATGTTCTAAAAATGATAGCTCTCATAGAAGAGCTTGAGGACCTTGGGTGGACAATGGACAATGAACAGTATACAGATATCATTCTACAGTCTCTCCCCTCCACCTTTGCTCAGTTCATCGTTAACTTCAACATGCACAACATGGAGAAGGAACTACCTGAACTCCTTAATATGTTAAGGAGTGCAGAGAGCACACTGAAGTCAGTGAAGACTCCCGTTATGTCTGTTGGGCAATCCTCCTCATCTTACCCAAAGGCTAAGGCCAAGGGAAAGATGAAGAAGAAACCCACCAAACCTAAGGGTGGAGTCAAAAAGGTGAAGGGAAAAGGCAAGTCCAAGGTTGGGGCATCAGAGAAAGGCGAATGTTTCCATTGCAAGAAGACGGGACACTGGAAGAGGAACTGTATCGAGTACCTAGCACTCAAGAAGAAGCATGATGATGCTTCAGCCTCAGGTGTGTTCGTAATTGAAAACTGTTTTTCTATTAATTCTGCATCCTGGGTATTGGATACCGGTTCAGGTTCTCATATTTGCAATTCTGTGCACGCGTTGAGAAATAGCAGAGTTCTGAAGACAGGTGATCATACTCTCCAAGTTGGAAATGGTTCCAATGTAAATGCAGTTTCAGTAGGAGAGTATCACCTAGGTTTGCCTTCGGGTTGTATATTGGTTTTGAACCCGTGTTATTTTGTACCAACTATGCTTTGTAATATTATATCAGTTTCCTTGTTAGACAATGAAGGATATCATTTTGCTGTGCAACACAATGTTATGAACATTAGACTGAATCAAGAGTTGATTGGTTGTGGTACATTAAATAACGGGATATACGTCCTTAATCAACACACAGTTTCAACATACAACACAAAAATAAAAGGAAATTTTCAGAAATAAATGAAGCTTTTCTTTGGCATTGTAGACTTGGTCATATTAATGAAACAAGACTAAACAAGCTTCATAAAGATGGATATTTAAATTCATTTGAGTATAAATCTTATGCAACTTGCCAGTCTTGTATAAAAGGTAAAATGACCAAAACCCCGTTTACAGGACACGGAGAAAGAGCTACTGAGCTCCTAGGCCTCATACATAGTGATGTATGCGGACCAATGTCTACACATGCAAGAGGCGGTTTTTCATACTTCATAACTTTTACTGATGATTTCTCAAGATTTGGTCATGTATATTTGATAAAACATAAATCTGAAGCTTTTGAGAAATTCAAGGAGTATAAACATGAAGTAGAAAACCAAACAGGAAAGAGTATCAAGATACTTCGATCGGATCGAGGTGGAGAGTACTTAAGTACTGAGTTCTTAGACTTCCTAAAAGAGAATGGGATTCTCTCTCAGCGCACTCCACCTTACACACCACAGCACAACGGTGTGTCAGAACGAACGAACCGTACCCTATTAGATATGGTACGATCCATGATGAGTGATGCTGAGTTACCTCTCTCGTTTTGGGGGCATGCATTGGAAACAGCAGCTTTTCTGTTAAACAAAGTTCCAACCAAAACCGTGTCTACCACTCCATATGAGATATGGCATGGGAAGAAACCATCTCTTAAAAGAGTTAAGATTTGGGGTTGTCCGGCTTTTGTTAAAAAGCAGAATCCAGACAAACTCGAGACACGATCAGTCAAATGTATATTTGTAGGATATCCTAAACATTCGTTTGGGTATCTTTTTTACCACAAAGAGGAACAAAAGGTGTTTGTTTCTCAGTATGCCACCTTTTTAGAAGATGAGATTTTTTCAAACAATACAAATGGCAATGTGGTAGATCTAGAAGAAGTTCTAGAAACACAAATTACAGATGACAACTTGGCTGAACCTGAAGTTATAACAGAATCTAATGAACCTCAGCCACTCCGTAGATCTGGTAGGATTTCTCGCCCACCGGAGAGATACTACGGTTTTCTCATTGATGGTGATAGAGAAGACTGCATCATGGATGATGATGATCCTTCCAGTTTTCATCAGGCTATCACGAGTGGTGACTCTGTGAATTGGCCGGATGCCATGAGATCCGAAATGGAGTCCATGTACACCAACAAAGTATGGACTTTGGAAGATGTACCCTCCGGGATAAAACCTGTGGGATGCAAATGGATCTTTAAAAGAAAGATCGGTGTAGATGGACAGGTAGAGACCTATAAAGCAAGGTTGGTAGCGAAAGGTTTTCGTCAAAGACCAGGCTTGGACTATGACGAGACTTTCTTTCCGGTAGCCATGCTTAAATCCATTCGGATCCTACTCGCTATTGCTGCTCACTACGACTATGAAATCTGGCAGATGGACGTTAAAACTGCATTCCTAAATGGTGATTTAGAGGAATGCGTTTATATGGATCAACCAGAGGGATTCATTGATAGTGGGAGCAGCGGTAAAGCATGTAAGTTACTTAAATCCATTTATGGATTAAAGCAGGCATCACGGAGTTGGAACATCTGTTTTGATGATGCTATCAAAGAGTTTGATTTCATCAAAAATCCAGATGAACCTTGTGTTTATAAGAAGACTGTAGGAAGAAATGTCGCAATCCTCGTATTGTACGTAGATGACATACTTCTGATAGGAAATGACATTCCTATGCTACAGTCGGTCAAATCATTCTTATCACAAAGGTTCTCCATGAAGGACCTGGGAGATGCCACATACATATTGGGTATACGGATCTATAGGGATAGATCCAAACGGTTATTGGGATTGTCCCAAACCAAGTACATAAACACCATCCTAAAGAGATTTAGTATGGAAGACTCCAAGCGGGGTGCCTTACCCGCTTGCCATGGAGTCACTCTCTCAAAAGACGATTGCCCAAAGTCTGATATAGAGAGAGCTCGCATGAGCATTATTCCCTATGCTTCGGCAGTAGGATCGATAATGTATGCGATGTTATGTACACGCCCTGATGTTGCTTATGCACTTAGTGTAGTAAGCAGGTATCAATCTAACCCAGGGGAGAATCACTGGATTGCTGTAAAGAACATTCTTAAGTACTTGCGAAGGACTAAAGAATTGTTCTTGGTGTATGGTAATGGGGATCTCCAAATGGAGGCCTTTACCGATTCGAGCTTCCAGAGTGACAAGGATGACAGCAAGTCTATCTCAGGGTTTGCATTTACCCTCAATGGAGGGACGGTGAGTTGGAAGAGTTCCAAACAGGATACCGTTGCAGACTCAACGATGGAAGCTGAATATATTGCTGCAAATGATGCTGCCAAGGAAGCTGTCTGGATGAGAAAATTCATCGCGGAGCTAGGAGTAGTTCCAACCATTATTGATCCAATACCTCTGTATTGTGACAATAATGGGGCTATGGCGTTGGCCAAAGAGCCCAGGTCCCATCAGAAGTCCAGACACATCCTGAGGAGATATCATGTGATCCGGGAGATAGTTGATCGCCGCGAGATCGAGATTAAGAGAGTAGACACAAAGGACAACGCTGCGGATCCATTCACCAAGGCCCTCCCTCAGCCGCAGCATGAGCGACTTTTTGAGATGTTAGGTATGAGATATGCCAATAACTGGCCTTAGTGCAAGTGGGAGATTGTTGGATATATGTATGCCCTAGAGGCCATTATGAGATAGTGTATGTACTGATGTGTGTATATATATATATATTCGGATGACAGTCTTGCTCAAAATGATAGTATGCTATCTGGTTTTACTTTATCATATGTTCACTTGATCATGTTTATATTCATTTGGTACATGTTGATAAAGCCCTAAGGATATTGGCTTAACTACTGGAATTATGATGCGGATCATACTAGTGGGACATCTGTAGTTGATAAGCATATCCTTGAAATGTTCCTAGTCGTAGGTATATCGAGACAGGGCATCGATATTCCAGCTTAGACTAGCGTATACCATTCTTGTTTCATATGATGGGCGATGGATGATCCCATATCCGTCTGGTGTGTTGACACCGAAGATAGTATACGGGTGCTCAGTGAGACTGGGTACACTGAACGGACTCACCGAGAACTCCTATATGGTATTATATCATACGTCGGATAGCAGTTCTCAGGTGACACTGGTACAGGTAGTCTGTAGACCCGAGATCGTCATAGAGTCTTGTGTGTCCTCCCACTGTACTTTGATCTCCACCCTACTGCGGCTCTACTGAGTCGTACAAACAGGTGGATTTTGGGTATAGTCTCGAGGCATGTGGAGGCAGTGAGCGATAGGAGGGGTTTCGTCTCTCCCGGTATTGGGGGTTGATGTTGTGCTGTGCACGATTGGCTATAACGGGAAGTCCCTGGCCAGGGCTGCTGAGATATTACTGATAAGTGTTATCAGTAAGTTTCTCGATCTGTTATAGACCATATACCGGCATGACTTATTGAGTTATTGGGGTCGACGATTCCATCCCTAGACTCGATATGCAGCATATCTGACGAAGAGACCGGACTGTACGGTTAGTGTTACCAGATGGATTGACAGGAGTTTTGACAGGTTCGCTTGTTCTTATTCTGATCGCTCAATACCCGGGTGGCCGTTACGTTTAGCTGACCGCTTGCGGCTTGTAGGTGTTTGATATGATCATCATCTACTGCTGGCGTATTGACGAGTCTTAGAGTCCCACATAGAAGTTTCTCGGCTCTGGCGAAACGAAGTGGTGCACATATGAGATATGCGCGGAGCCTCGATTAAATACTAGTATATGATACTGTATTTTAATCGGGCATTTAATATTAGTCGGGTCATATGAGATATGATGGATTTATTAAATCAAGTGTTGATTTAATATTGGCTTTTATATTATTTATTTAAATCCTTTTCTTATTTTGGATACATGGATGTATATGTACATGATAATGTGCACACATACATACATGCATGAAATGTATCATGGTTGATGATACAAAGAGGAAGGCAATATAAGAATCATATTGTAGAAAAGATAATGCTTAGATTTTTCATTAAAGATTAAAGGCAAAAGAAATGGTTAATGAGTCATTACTTCCACACTCATCTACACACTTCTTTAACTCAACCATAGTTTCCATTCCTTTTGCCATTTAACCTTAGATGAAATATCTAGATTTTTATTCTACTATGGTTAAAGTTATGATAAGATCTCTCACTCTCTCTCATTATCCTTTTACATTATCATTATCTTAGAAAAAGAAAAAGAGTGAGAGTTCTTCTTCTTCCTCAAACCCTAGCTCTCTTTTAATAGTTAAAAAGAGTTAGAAAAAGAAAAGAAAAGGTAATAAATAAGAACATCAACCACTTCCTCATCCTACACAACCCTAGCCATCTTGTGTAGGGTGTTGTGCTTCAAGGATTTTCAAAGATCGTAGGAAGCATCAAGCTTAGGGCAAAGTGCTTCGGGTGGATCGTCGTGGACGAGGAGTTGATCAAGTGGACCTTTGCAAAGCCTAGGAGTCTTCCAAAATGAACTACAAAGGTTGTAGTTTCAACACTTAGCATAACTTAACTCTTAATCTTGATACTATTAATTGTTACTTCATATATTCTAGTTCGATTCTTTGTATAGTTTGCTTATCGCCTCAAAAATTTTATTGTTATAGCATGCATGATTCTTCTAAACCTTCATAGAGGTGTTAAGAAAACCCTACAGAAAAATCGTGAAGAAATTATGAGAAAAATCATATACCATACTGAAGCACATTACAATCCAGGAGATGTCACCAAAATTGGTGACCCAATTCCCTAAGTAGGCCGCGGAACCGCGGCCTAAGCATGCTTAGGCCGCGGATCCGCGGCCGTATGGTGGCGGCAGATGAAGATTTTCCAGGGGTATTTTGGTCTTTTTATTTGTGTTCTGGTGGTTGCCCTAGGTTTTCATTTTTCAGCCTATAAATAGCCCAGAACTTTGTGATGGAAAGGATCCATAATCTTGTATTTTCTTTTCTAGGTTTAGTGTTGTTTCTTCTTCCTCTTCTCATCTCTTCTCCATTGAAACTTGTAATGAGCTTGTGAGTGAAGAATGATGAATAAAGAAGAACCGTTTATTATTTTGCTTGTCTCATTATCTTGTTAATTGTTGTAATTTTCATTTGTTAACTAGTTGTTGTTATTTCTTGTTGTTTCTTTCTTCTCTCTTTTTCTTTATCCTTAACACAACCATGATGCTTACGCTTGATCCTTGCCGAGGTGAGGTCGCAAATAGCTAGTTGTTATCTTCTAATCTCTTTCTTTCTATCTTCCTCTTTTGTTTTGTTTTATTTTTCCGTATCATGATGTGTGAGTAGTTTCATACTTGTTAGGGTAGGATAAGGGAAGTTTGAGAGAAGGAAATCTCTCTCACTCTTTCCTTGCCCAACAGCTTAATTCGACTCCCGTTAATTGAACCACAATCCGCTCCTTACGGCACCCTATCCTACATGATAGCGGTGATTCCGTAGTGAGACCGGTTGTGGTTGAATTAACCGGAGGTTATGGCTAAGAGCCAAGAACGGACGGACAAGCACCAAAAGGAAGAACTTATGCGTTGGAAAGCCTAGCTTATACTCGCAAGTTCCTTCCTAGTCGTGCTAATCCCCGTTGTTGCCGATTACCGTAACACCGATATTAAGAGGGGCAACGAAAGATGTGGAGACTCCTAACTCAAACTAACCTAATCCTAACCCTAACAAGCTCTCTTTACATATCATTTTACCACTTAATTAATCACAACAAAATCTGAAAAACTGGACTTAACTCGTTAACGCACATAGAAAAAGATTCCCATCTCCCTACGGACGACCCGTACTCAACCGGCTAGCTACAAGCGAAACCGTCTTGATTGCGGTATTTAACTAAAACTTGAACACGCAGAATCTCTAACAATCAGTGCTCGACTCTTAAGAGAGAGCGGCCACCTCGGGCCCAGCAATTGTACCCATTTCGCTCGCCGCCACCTCGGACTTAGTAATTGTAGCCGTCTCATCCACCGCCGCCTTGGGCTCGGCCATGGTAGCCGTCTCACCCGCCGCCACCTCGGGCTCGGCAATGGTAGCTATCTCGGGCATAGCAATCGTGATTGTCTCGTCAGCCACTACCTCGAGCCTGGCAATTGCGGCCACCTCACCTACCGCCGCCCCGGTTTCGGCAATAGCAGCTACCTCCTCCACCGCTGCCTCAGGCTCAGCGTTCGCCGCCACTTCTTCGGTAAGGCTCGGCCCTGCAAGGTAAGGTATATAAGAACTAATAATTTAAAACTTTGACAACGGAACCTCACGGCACATTACCTGGAGTTGATTTACCGTTTGCTTCCCGAGCCGCACGTGTCGTCAGTCCGTAAGCAGTGGACAAGGCAACCGGATACTCCTCTGAAGGAGTAGCAGCAGGGGTAGCGGTGCTCGAACCCGCTCCCGCAGCTAAAGCAGCACTACGCTCCCTTGCTGCACGCCTCCGGCGCTTCCTTTCCTCCCAGGCCGTCAAAGCAGACCTTCTAGAAGCCTCCTTCAACAGGACGTCATCGTCCGCATCCAGGGTTACCTCTGGAGCCGTCAAGGCTTCCGTCATCGGTCGTTTAAGTAAGGCCTCTTTCGGCAGTGCCGAAGAGGCCGGGACTTCGGTAGCTGGCCCGGGAAGAATTTCCGCATCAGCTTGCGGGATCGGCGTTGTGGTCCCTGCGATAAGACAAATAAACGGTCAGATTACTCATAAGAAATGGGAGCAGGAACATGGTGAACTGAAATGTACCGATGCCTAAGGATGCTCGAAGTCGTTCCTCTTCCTCAAAAGTCTTGAGAGAAGCAGCGAGAGCTTCTTCGGTAGAAATGCCTGTTAAAGAAAAAAAACGTCAGTCAAAACACGATAATAGAAATACGATGCAATGGCGGAAAATACAGCTAATGAGTACCTGATCGCGCGAGGATAGCCAACCCCTCTTCGGGGCTGGACAATTGTTTAGAAGCTGCAATGGCAGCCGCCAGATCAGTATCGTCTGGCGTCATGAATAAGCCCTCGTTTGTCCTATACTCGCTCAGGCCCTCGCCGTAAGGAGCGTGAGGCTCCTGGCCAAGTACAACGTCGATAGAAAAGATCGACTTCTTTTTCTTCTTCTGTGAGCGAGCTCCGGTCGCAGCCAGCACCAGCTTGCGCTTCGTGGGCACTTTGGGACGGCAAGTCCCGATATCCAAGCCCACGCCAGATTCAGGTGAAGCTACATTTACCGTCTCCATGGGAGCACGGGGCACCGATGGTACATCCACCGTCTCCACAGGAGCATGGGGCAATCCACGCGTGGGGCTTAGCACACGTGGAGGCTCAACTGCAGCAACCTCTCTTAGCGAAGGGGGGACAGCGATCCGTCGCTTTAAAGGGACGTTGCGATCGCTGGCAGGGGGCGCACTCTTGCGATCGAGCAGCAACCGCCTCTCTTCCCTGATAACAGCGCCCATCGCGTATTGATACCAGGCCCCGTGTACGTTAAGGGCCCTCGGAATGCAACTCGGCTCGCTAATAAAGAAATGGGAGCCCGTATTCAAGCGCATAAAGTGATGCAGCGCATCCCGTATTCCCTCTTGGGTGGCAGCAGGTTCTTCCAAGAACGCCTCCAGTGGAACCCCTTGGTTATAACTCAGCTGCTGGGAAAAAATATGGGGGTTGTATCTTATAAAAAGCGCCGCATCATTTTGCCTGAATATGAGAAAGCCCGGCCTGATGGAGTATAGATGTAGAATCTTCCGGGCTTTCAACACGGAAGCCTCGTCCTTAAAAACGTCGCGCAATGCCAGCACCGTCTTAGAAGTTTCCTGGCCGATCGTCAGGACTTTATCCATGAAAGACATACCAGTTCCGACCGTGCGCGGACGAAGAAGCAAGCCCCTAGCTTCCCGCTGAGACGGATTCACGATAGAAGCGTCAACCAGCCGCATAATTCTCGGGAATTTGCATTTCTCGAAAAACGAAGGTCTTTTATGAATGCCAAATACCCCGAGCACGTGCATTTCCATCCACGAAGTAAAGTAATGCATCGGGAAGTTGGCAGCAATCACCCCCGGTTCAGTGGTATCCGCCGCCACGCTAAGACCATGGTATAGGTGGGCTAACCCGGCGATCCTGATGGCCACTTGTATTCCAGCCACCATTCGATGCGCTGGGTAGAAGATGGACGGCCTCATATAGCGAGGGTGCATAGGGAGCGCGAACCAGCATAACCACAGCCCAAGAAACCCAAGAAAGAAAGCCTCCTCGTCAATGCCCGGAGCGGCGATTTCTGACAGAGGAATGATTGCGGCATCAGGAAGAAAAAAGCCCTTCTGATCGTCTTCCGGTACTGGTCGACGGTCCAAGCCGAAGCCGAAGGGATCGTCGAGCTTGGCAAACTTTTCGTCTCGTTGCGATAAGATCTCCGGGCGAAGAAACCGGACAATGAAGTCTGCGAAACTGACTCCCCGGCCTCCGAATTCCAAGAAGAGGCTCCCGTACATGTTCAACACCTTTATCAGACTAGGAAACTAGTGCTGAATGGCGTTCTCTGGCGTTAGGCCCATCACCACCGGCTTAGTGGCAAAAACGTATTCATCCGGAGGAAGCAGCTCCTCGTAATGCTCCCCCCTAACCGGTAGATCAGAAATCTCAGCGAATTCTTCTAAGGAGATGGAGACTTCTCTGTCCAGTAGAAGAAAGGTATGGGTTGGGATGTTCCATTGCTTTAAGAACGCTTTAATCCACCATGTCAGAGGAGCAGAATATTGGAACAACGAAGCATAAACCGCAGGATATAGGCCAAGCTTCAGCAGTTGCGTTTTCTTCGCTGACAAAATATACCTGGCCCACTGCAAATACCCGGCCGAATGTCGGGGAGTCAACCCGATGTTGTAGGGTTGTCCCCAAGGACGCGACTCGCCTTGGCATATGCGCCGCCCCAAAGTATCCAAAGCTGCCGGCAGCTGCATGGGTATGGCAGCAATCGAAGGTTGAAGAAGACCCTCCGAAGTCCAATTGACAACCTCCACGGCATAATTCACCGGGGGTGCATCTGCGTATGGAATCGCCGAGATTGGCTCCGACGGCGTCACACAAGAGAAGCTTTGACGATCTCTGATAATCTGGTCGTACCATCTACCCCACAAATGGAGATTTTTGTGTTCTGGGTCACGGTCTTTGATAAGTGCAAGGACCTCCCGGTCCACAGGTGCCTCTGGGAATCCTCCCTCTGAGCGGACGAATGGGAACGTGGCATCGAAAGGCATGTTGCCTGCAAAAAGGAGTGACAGAAATCGACTGTCGGTGCTTTAATTTAATCTGACACTCGGTACTTTAAAAAGTTGTACTACACTGCAATGCAGTGGGAAGGGGACCATAGGGGGACCCACAAAATCTAGATGACAATTCATCAATTGATAATTAATAAAACAGCCTCATCATTAGATGAGACTGTTAATTAATGAGGAAATCCTCAAGAAAATTCTCATTGAATGAGAAATCCCTCGGGAAAAGGGAGAAAATCTCCCTTTGAGAGCAAAGCTCTATGACAGAGTGACACTTATCACACTCTGATCATGAAGGAATAAAATTCCTTAAAGAGCCTGGCTCTGTAATGATGATGAAAAATCCATCAAGGATTAATTGAAATTAATTTTCGTGAATTAAAAATTCTGGGATTTTCAAGATCCATGAAAAAACTCTTAAGAGTTTTTCATCAAAGATCAAAAGATCCATATATTATTAAAGAGCAGAGCTCTGATTCATGGGATAAGAAACCCTAAGAAAAGATCTCTTTAGATCTATGGGTTCATGAGAGTAAGGCTCTATTAATGAAACCCTAAAAAGGTTTTCTTTAGATCAAAGATCTATGAAGAGCAAGGCTCTGTTAATGGGTAAAACCCCTAATTTATTTAAAAAAAATTAATTTTACCTAAGTTTGGAAAGAGTTCTGGCTCTTGAAAGTTCTTAAACAGGAGAGCAAGGCTCTGAATGAAAATTCTCAAAAAGAAGATGTAAATCATCTAAGGGACCAAAGGTCCTATTTATAGGCATTGAACCGCCTCTTCAACTTCTGAGTTGATCCAAGGGCTCAGATGCTGTCACCGCTGCACTCACATGTGCGCCACGTGAGCGCAACGGTGTGGGGGGCATTTGTTTCCCCCAATCATAGAAAAGCTTTGTTTCAAAATTCAAAATTTAAATTGAAGCAACGCTTCAGATTCTGCGCGCTGCGCGCCACGTATCAAACGCAGACGCGCTAGCGCCAGGTGTGCTGCGCTCTAGGCAGCGCACCCCCAATCAGAGCAAAGCTCTGTTTTAAAATTCAAAATTTAAAAGTTGAAGCAACGCTTCAGATCCAGCGCCCTGCGCTGCGCGCCACGTGTCGAACGCGGGTGCGCTAGCGCGGTTGCGCTGCGCGCCACGTGTCGAACGCGGATGCGCTAGCGCGGTTGCGCTGCGCGCCACGTGTCGAACGCAGGTGCGCTAGCGCAAGGTGCGCCAGTGCTGGAATTAAAAATCCCCCACCGTTAGATCAAAAGATCTAATAATAATAAATTATTAAGTAATCAGAATTAAAATTCTGCTATGGAAAGATTTTTCAATTTTATTGAAACAAGAAGATTATCTTCTGTAAAACAGAAGCCTTAAGATCAAAGATCCAATGGTGGGAAATATTCCCAAATCAATCAGAGAAAGATCTCTTAAAACTGATTCAATAAATCAATTGGCCCTATATAAAGGCCCCAAGACTTCGAGTCGGATATAGGAAAAAAAACCTCTGCAAACTTTGAGAAAACTAAAAGAGAAAGAAAGGCAAGCCTTTAAAAAAAGAAGATCATTTCTTCATCTTCAAGGTAAAGAACTAGTTCTTGAACCACAAAGATGAAATCATCTCGTAAAAAGAAGAACCATTTTCTAAAAAGATCATAGACCTACAAAAGACCAAGGTCTTTGATAAAAAGAAAAAAGATCAAAAGATCTAATTATAAAAAAAACTAAAAGAATTATTTTACTTCATTCACAGATCTTTGATCTATAAAGGCAGAGCCCTTTTATAACACAAGAACTTTTGTTCTTGAATCTTGAGGCAAAGCCCCCTTTAAGAAGAACATAAATTTATTCTTTGATCTTGAAAGTACCTTGCACTCATGAATTGCGCTCTTGCGCTCATTGGACCGGCGCTCAGCGCCAAAACCTGTCACGTGTCAACCAAAAACACAATCTGCGCTTTGCGCTTCTGAAACAGCGCACTGCGCTCAGCGCCAATCGCGCCACGTGTCACTCACTGGCGCGCCAACAGACTAGCGCAAAGCGCTCATAAATTAAAAGTGCAATGCGCTAATGAACTAGCGCTTAGCGCTAAGCGCGTCATGTGTCTTCTTTATGTGCGCTACCTGACAGAAGCGCAATGCGCTCTTTAACCGGCGCAAAGCGCCTGGCGCGCCACGTGGCGCATTGTCAGAACACACTTTGTTCTGATGAAGACAAAAGATGTCAGAACCCAATACTTAGCATTATTAAAAGGGCCGAGCCCAAATAAAGGCTTAATAGCCAGAGCAAGAATAAAAATGTTAAACATTTTTAATTGGACTTAGCCAATTCTGGCCATAAGTCCTCAACCTAAACTGAGCACATCTGCTCACAAATATTCAACAGATCTTAGTCCCAAACTGGGCTACAGATCTTTCAAACATTTCACACTGGTTCGAGGGTACATCTCGTTACTCCTCTAATAGTTATCGTTGTAATCCTTCAACGTTTTCAAAGAGGTGACGGGTCCCGGCGACCACACATTTCTATGGACTGTGGGGTCCTTAAACTCATGGACTATGATATCCTTAACCTCGACCGTGATGTCTTTAAACTAACATCGGACTATGGGGTCCTTAAACCCATGGACTATGATGTCCTTAACCTTGACCGTGATGTCTTTAAACTAACATCGAACTGTGGGGTCCTTAAACCCATGGACTATGATGTCCTTAACCTTGACCGTGATGTCTTTAAACTAACATCGAACTGTGGGGTCGTTAAACCCATGGACTATGATGTCCTTAACCTCGACCGTGATGTCTTTAAACTAATATTGGACTATGGGGTCCTTAAACTCACGGACTATGATGTCCTTAACCTCGACCGCAATGTCTTTAAATTAACAATGGACCGAGATGTCTTTAAACTAACAATGGACCGAGATTTCTTTAAACTAACAATGGACCATAATGTCTTTAAACTAATCGACCGCAATCTCATTAAACTAAACAATAGAGCCCAATTGCTTTCTTGTTGGATCTAAACGATCCCGTTAAGTTGATCTTAGTCTAAAATGAGACTAACGTATCCTTAACAAACGTTTAAGTTGATTTTAGTCTCAAATGAGGCTAACGTATCCTTAAACCCAACCCCCCAAACCCAAATCTAACAAAGATACGGATTTGGACTAGTCCACGCCCTACGGGCGACAACATAAATTAGTCTCCGTATACAATCCACGGGCAACCGAACACAAAAAAACACTCACGACATGAAGTGACCATATGGAGAAGGAGAAAGTTGTTACCGCGATGCGGTAGCGTAATTAACTGCGGGGGCTTGCGCCTGCAGGGAAGAGCGCCCCCACAATAAAAAAAACCTCAAACGAGGGGGGATCTGACGAAGTCTGCTACGTCGGCCGCATCCGTTTAAACCTTCGATACATGGTGCCATAAATCAACTTGGCATCTTCGGAGAGGTGGACGGATAGCACCAATTAGTATATACCCCGAAATTCAGGCTAGACGTCCGCCGCGTCTTTGCCGCGTCTTTCGGAGGGGAACAATGCCACTTGTGTGCCACCATCGCACCAGTCCCGTGTCACCGCAAGACCCAGCACCGTGTCGTGCTGTTTCACACACCGTATTGTGTCGTGTCGCACTAGGCCGCCTGCAGATCGACCATTGTTTCTAAGGCAAGTTTATCTTGCTACATGCTATACTACTATATTTTGCATTCATGCAAATAATAATATTACATATTGTTTAGTTATGCATCCATATTACAATTTTACAGTTTTTCAATACCCGTATGCATCCATAACATTTATTATATATCTAGTTGCATGCCATATCACATTATTTCATATTACTATTATACTAACACCCCATGCTTGATAATGTGCATCATACATAGTCGTGGAACGGTAGTTATAACCCCTGAAAGTTAATTAAGCATCCATATTTTATTTTGTATCCATACCATTAATTCTGCATACCTAGTTGCATGCCATATTACATTAATTCATATTATTATTACATTAGTACCCCATACTTGATAATGTGCATCCTACCTAGTCATGATGAAACTTCTGATAGATATTTGTGCATCCATGTTTTTACCGCACATCCGTACTTCTACCGTGATTCAATACTTGCTACATTTTACTGTTGGACACCTATATGTTACATTGTGCACTACTTGACATGACCTGATATACCACTACTTGACCTGTTACCTGATCCTGTTACTAGTGCCGACAATCCTGACATGTTGTCCCTACGGACATTTTCTGTTGTCTACATAGACAAACTTGTACCTGCTTGATCCTATGTTGGCATTAGCTCCAGTTTATCAATACCTGACTTGAACACATAACCTTAGGGGTATGGGGAAATCAAATGTGGAACCGAGTGTAACTTAAAAGGTATTACTTGATCCGTGGTCCCGGGGGGTAACGGGACAGAGTCATTCGTGACTCTTACATCTTGATCCGTGGTCCCGGGGGATAACGGGACAGAACTATTCTTGGTTCACATATTCCTGATCCGTCCCGGGGTGGTAACGGGACATATTCTTTGAGTTACATGAGGAGTACATCAATTGATTTCGAATAACTTTAGAATAAATAACCGAGTAGCACAGTTTAGATTATTTACCGCACTTCACCCGCACGTATACACTTCACTGTTTCATACCCGTGTTACTTGTTATACACTCATTACTATCCATACTCATGCCTGCATATCTCGTGTATCATGTTCATTTATTATTGTTTGATATTATGACGCACTGATATATGGGTTTTGCATGGCCCAGATCCTCTATCTCTGTCGCAGGCCGTTCAGGAGTATTTCAGCTAACAGGCCGAGCAGTGAAAATCCTGTTAGCAGCTAGTTAGTTAGTTTTATTTTCGTATTTCCATTCCTGATGTGAGCCCGTATTTTAGGACGTACTTTCCAGATTGTTATTGTTATTTGATTTATTGCTTCCGCATATTATTTCTCAACTCGTTTATTCTGGCATATGGACATGTACTAGATAGTTTATTTTATTTCTACTGTTCTTGATATCTTATAGGCAGCCGCAATGTGACTGTGGAGGGAGGTAGCATGGTTGGCTCTGTCATGTGCCGATCTTAGCGCACTCTGGGAAGCGGGGCGTGACAGTACCAGACGTATCCTCTGCTGACACGACCATGATCTGGTCGATGGTCAGCTCGGCGGGAAGGGGACGCTGCTCCTGCTCGCGGTCAGCTTGTCGCTTGTCCCTCAAGTACGCTGCGAGGTGCCCCGAATGGATAAGCTCCTCTATATAGTCTCGGAGCTGCTTACAGCTCTCCGTGGAGTGGCCTAGCGACCTGTGGAAACAGCAGTAGGGGCCCCGGGTTCGCTTTGAGGCCTTTCGCGAGATCGGGGGGAGCTTGAAGAACCCCTCGCCCTTACCTCCTCTAGTAGCACTGTCTGGGAGACGTTGAGCGGGGTGTACTCCTGAAACTTCGGGAGATAGGGCTTTGACCGCTCAAGTCCCCTTCTCTCATCCCTTGCCCTTTTCTTTTGGTCGGCTTGCTCTGCCCGAGGGAGATTTGCGTTCACCTCGGATTTGAGCTGGACCTCGTGCTCGGTCCAGGCCTTTACCTAGGCCATGGTCTTAGGTTGCGCTAATGCAAAGGAGCATAACCATTCCTTGTGCCTAAGACCAGACCTCAGTGCTGTGATGACCGTCTCGTCCCGGTGCTCTGGGACCTCGAGAAGGGCGTGGTAGAAGCAGGTGACGTAGGCCTTGAACGTCTCCTTGTCCCCGCTCTTGATCGTGAAGAGATGGTAAACTATGTGTTTTTGCCGCATGTTCCCAACGAAGTGGCCGAGGAATTGGGTGGCCAGTTCGTCGAAAGTTGAGTTCGAGTGAGGCTCGAATCCTCGGAACCAGTCTCGTCCGGAGCGGATGAGAGTGGTCGGGAAAGCTCGTCACTGGGCGGCGGCGGAGTTGTCTTGGAAGCTCATCCCGGCCGTGAACGCATCTAAATGGTCCTTCGAGTCAGATTTGCCGTCGAAGGGGGAGACCTTTGGGGGGACGTGGATGGCGAGCAGCTCATCGGTGAACGGTTTGGTGAGCGAGTCGACGGCGTACTTAGCCCCGTCGCTCGAGCGGTGACCTTCCCGATGCATACCCTCGATCTTCTTCTCGAGGGCGCCTAGTCGGCCGTGGTACCCCGACGATTCGGCGCATTCTGATCCCTGACCTCTGCTGTTGGAGGCATGCGTCTGGCCGCGGCCCCGGTTCCTCTCAATGAGGTTCCTTAGATCTCCCGGCGAGGTAGTCTTCGAGCTGCAGTGGCGAGTCCCGTCCCTGCGACCCTGTCGAGGGAGAGGGTGTCGGCCATGCCTGGTAACAAGCGAGCTGGCCGACATCTCCTCGGGAGGGACAGGTGCACGAAGGATCTCGGGGCGAGGCGCTCTGGCGACGGACCTCGGTGTTGAACTGTGGGGCGCTCAACGAGTCTCAAAACGTATGGGCCCGGGAGATCTGCGGCCATGGGAGGTAGCGAGGCCATAGTCGGTAGTGCCGATGCGTGCGGAGTCCTCTCTCCCTTTGTAGGGTCCCGGTCCCGAGGCGAGGGAGCGGCGACTTGGGCATCTTGCCTTGCCGTTTGGACGCGAATGAGTGCCTCCACGACGGACGCGAGTCGGTCTATCCGGCCGGCAAAGACGTTGATGGCGTTCAGCGGAGGAGGTTCGTCCGCGCCTCCGTTTAGGGGGAGGCGGCGGCTAGTGCTTGGATCGTCGTGATGATCGCTCGCCATTATGTTGAGATCGGAAGACGAACTTTTGTTTTTGTGGAATCAAGGTTTCCCACAGACGACGCCAGCTGACGGATGTGGGATCGCGTCAAGATGTTACCTTCAGTTGATCTGCTGTTGGCGGCGATAGACGGCTGAGATTTGATCTGGAGGCTGGCTCCTGAAGCGTGTGGATCTCAATGGGTTTGAGGTTGTTTGCGCCGAGCTACCTGCAAGGAAGTCCCGGGGTAGTTGTACCACCGAGGACCCTCCGACGGTCAAGTTAGAGAGGAAATCCGAGCAGAGTAACGGCTTAGTGGAGTAAAAATGGTTTACTTGAACCGTCTGAAGAAGGGGTTTATATAACGGTGGCAGCAAGCAGGGCAGGCGCGAGAATCACGCCGGTCGTTACGCTCCCGACGTCACGCCCGCGCGATGGGCGGGATCTCCCATTAACAGCGAGACGGGCCCGTTAATGGAGGATCGTGATGGCGTGGAACGTAGGATATGGCCGGCGGATATCTCGCGCATGGCGAGATTCGCGGGATGGCGGTTGCGCATGTGAGCGATGCCATTGGTCGGTTGATGAGACCGAGGAAGATGATCTCGGCGGGAGAGCTCGCGGACGAGCGGGAGAGCCGGGGTATTTTGTTTCTGCGGTAGCCCGGAGACGAGCTGGGAGGCCGAGGAGGCCGATTGTGCAGGAGGCTCGGAGGTGAGCCAGTGTTTGTTTGTAGGACGAGCATAGGAGTGGTCTGGTCGGCCACTGTAGGTCCTTTCTCATGAGCCTTGGGACACGTCATCTGCCACGTGTCTTGATCTCGGAGATCACCGATATCAAGCATCATCAACCTATCTTTTGCTTCTATAGCATAGGCCACCTTCTCTTTTCAAAAAATCGCATTCTGCTCTTCTTTAAAACCCTTGCGAATCGAGGGAGCAACCTTTTTTTACCTTTTTTTTGTGCCTAATGCGGATCAACTATTTTGTTCCCAATGTACCCTTGAGTAAAAGTATTATAATGTATTGTTAGCGGAAAAAAAGTGTTCGAAATTTCCTTAAAACAACAGGGAAAAAAGTTGTTACAGTAAGGCGCAAAGTGCTATTATACTAATAAGGCAAGATTGAGGGAATTTTCTTGCAATTCAACATTTATTTTTAAGATGAACTACAGATAACATCCTTCATTGATATTTAACTCATCACTTACAACCCCTTAACTAGCTTATTAGCGCATTTGAATTTGTTAGAATTCCTACTAAATTTGATGCTTTAGAGCCCATGGATAAGTTAAATTAGATGTAAATAATACTAGGTTATCCTTGATTATCGTTGTTGTTCACGGTACTCCCTGAAGAAACCATTGTTAAGACCAAGGGAGTTTTATTTCACTAAAATACCCTTAAATTTATCATTGTAAGCGAGCTTACTGTAATAGTTAAAATAAAAAATCTTCAGTGAAAAATAAAGATGGTTAAGGGTAGTTTAGTGGAATTCAACATAGATTAAATCCAATGCATATATTTCTGAAAATGATGGGCCCTCCGCTGTTTGTAAACTGACAGTGACCATAGGTCCATAGCGATACTTTGTGAGCAAAACGGTTACTTGATAAGAGATGATGTCTATTTAAACAGAGACGTTGCTATGGATTTGGATTCTACGAGACACAGCTGTGTGCTTTCCAGAGATTTACAGAACATTTGGAAAGAGTCTGATCAATGATGCGCAATTGATTCTGGGTAACATTGGATTTTCATGACATCCTATCTTGCATTCTCCTGTCAAAAAACTCATGATCATCAATAACATCAAATCATAAAACATACTTAAATTCATAAAGCATCGTTTTCTCCATAGATTATTCGGCCAACATAGTCATGCATGATGTAATTATCAGGTATTGAAACAAAAGAATATGATGATCTCCATGCCTTGTTTCATTATGCGTTTTTGTCTCATTTCTTGAAATTACATCCTTTAAAATGCGGCCGAACTCCAATAGAAAACCTTCCCCCTATTTCCTCTATCAGATTCGAAAATGTCTCGAGAGCCAGAGAATCGCGTTTTTACGGTTTAGACAAAGTTCTCGCTCGTGCTCATGGGAACAGTCTGCGCTTTCTTCTTCCTCTTCACTTCTTACAGAATCATTAAATACCACTGCTCATCATCTCACGCTAATTCAGGTTCAGCTTCACCTTCAAATTCCGAAAGTGATCCGACACAATTGGATAGCGTTGGTCTGAGCACCAACGCGGTACAATCACTTCCATTAGTTCAGCCGAGTGAAGAAATTAAAGAAGGCGGTAAAGAAAGTTCTGATTGCGCTATTTGCTTGGGGGGTTTTACAAAGGGAGAATGGCTGAGATTGTTGCCCAATTGTTCTCATTTGTTTCATGTACAATGTGTTGATGCTTGGTTGAGCTCTCGTTCTAGTTGCCCATTATGCAGAATGAGAGTTTTAGGTGATTCGAAAGATGCAGGTTCGAAACGGTTAAGGCAAGAGAACAAAGCGAACAAGTGAGTGGTACGAGTGAGTGAAACGATCTACTTTATTACGCGCACGCAAAAGTGAAGTTAGTGCACTGTTTCAAGCCTTTTATGGCATGGTTCTTACCCCTTTGACTCTTCATTCTCAGATAGGGAAATCTATGAGACCGCCCCTGTCAAATAAAACGGAACCTGGAACACGAACAAGAGAAGATATACTTCAAGAAACAGATACAAGCGTCGGTGTCCATCTTGTGATTATAGAGGCGACGCAAAATGAAGAAAGTAGAGTCAGTGTTTCTGTTGGAAAGTGATGCTGATAGTGCTCTGAGCAACTCATCTTGTTCAGTTTTTCACTTGCACAAAAAGAAAACTCGGAGACCATAAAATTTTCTTGTTACCCCCACGGGTTTTTTTTTTTGGGGAGAAAATCGTATCAAGAAACAACTGTGCCCTTTACAAAGGAATGATAATGGGGCAAGATTTTGTTGTGGCACATAGAATTAAAGACACAACACTGCAAGATTGAAACGCAAGAATGCAGCTAAAAATTTAGGGTTGCATAATTTCCATGTAATGCAATATAAATTTCCAGGTAATGCAATATAAATTTCCAGGAGTAAAATCTGCAACTTGTAACAAATACAGTGGTACTAATATATAATATCGCATATACACATCTGTGTAGATTTTTGTGTAAGAACTAGAATCTGAGCAATGGCACGATATATGAAACAGATATTATAACCATTACCATATTGTGTCCTACAAATATCAAATTTGCTTTCGAACAGAAAACAGAAATAGAAAGTAGATATGAAAACTATTGAAGTGTTTCTATTGCAAGAGAAATACTACACAAGTAACACGAGGCACTGGAAAATGTACGAAAGTAAGGATATCGGTATCAAGAGAAGAAGGAAAAAATAAGGTAAGGAATAAAATAGAAAGGAACTTACCTCAGAACAACAAATTGCTTTGAAGAAAAGTAATGCTTCTTGTGCACATATGCGTGCAGAAATAGCAAAGTTCTTCAGAAGGATAGAAACTGTTTTAAAAAACGCATTCTCATCAAAGTACCAAGATACAATAGAAAATATGGACCGGATCATATGCTAAATATGAGACAGCGATCCCATCTAGATATCTTTTTGGCTTTTGCTTCTCAAGAAAAAAAATTAGAGAGGGAGGGGTGTGGGGGGGGGGGATGTAAGAATATGAAGCAGGAATATCAAAGCTAGATCAAAGTTGCAAAACATTTTTCTACTATCAAATCATCAACTATACAACAAATACTATATCTCTTTCTCTATCAACATACTAAAATACAATGGAGCAAAGGAATTCCTGGTGAAAGTACCAGGTATCTAACTATTAACAACACTTACAGAGCAATCCTGCTGATAGATTAGAATTGTCACCCATCATCTTTCCCACAACCTTGACTTATTTCGATGAAAACCGAGCTGCACGAATATGAATCATGAATCAATAATTTCGATTCAATGAGATCACCACCACTGAACTGCATTACAAGCTCACTCATTTCCCTTCTTTGTGGACTCACATCTACCACATTTTTGGATGACCAACAACATCCACTTTGATCTCCATCTACAAAATATCTTATACCCTTAGATCAAAGAGATTCCATTCACACAAAATTAGTGTATTTGTGTTTTAGTCTATGGACATCAAGATGAGTGTCATCGGACAATGTGATGAACTCTTGATAATTTTTTGACTGCCGCTGCAAGGAAATTTTTTACACAGCCACTCCGTTTTGCTTTCTCAAATATCTACAGCATCCAACTTTGGATGGGCCTCAAAGTATCCAACAGAAAAATAAAGTCGGGGTAATTACAGCATTTTCCTTATATAAGACGATGCTGGCGAAGGCCCCTGCTTAGATGAGGCTGCATAATCTGAACATAAGACCCATTCCTCTGCACAAGGGCATCATGAGTTCCCTGCTCAACAATCTTGCCACCATTGAGCACCACAATGTTGTCCACATTTCTAAGAGTCACCGCTCTATGTGCAATCAGAATTGCCGTCTTATTCCCCATAATTAACATATTAAGCGCCTCTTGCACCACCCTGCTCGATTCCGACTCAATTGCTGAGCTAGCCTCATCAAGCAACAAAATCGGTGCGTTCTTTAAAACAACACGGGCAATCGCAATCCTCTGCTTTTGGCCCAGGGTCAATTCCACCCCTCTCATGCCCACATGAGTGTCGTAGCCATAAGGCAAGCTGCTGATGAATTGGTGGGCATTCGCTATTCTAGCTGCTTCTTTAATCTCAGCTTCGGTTGCATTGTGCCTGGCATATATTATGTTCTCTTTTATCGTTGTAGAAAATATAACAGGTTCTTGCTGCACTAATCCCATGTGGCTTCGAAGCCATCTCAAGTTGAATGATTTCAAATCTCGCCCATCTAATAGAGCTTGGCCTGCTACAGGATCGTAGAATCTCTCGATTAAAGAGAGAATCGTGCTTTTACCTGATCCTGATGCACCCACCAATGCTATTGTTGTTCCTCCACTAATTTTTAGGCTAAAATCTCTTAATACCATCACTTCGGGGCGGGTTGGGTAGTAAAAATCAACATGTCTAAGCTCGATGCTTCCATAGACATTGGGAGGTTTTAGTCCTTCATTGTCATCGGGGTTGATCTTAGGCTCACGGTCAATGATTTCGAATACCGAAGCGAGGGACTTTCTACGCTTTAGTATGTAAGGAGCAAGTCCAAAAGGCTCCACGAGTGCAAATGTGGCAAAAGAGAAGACCATGTACTCCTTTAACGCGGTAACTAAGTCGATTCGGCCATTTTTTACGGAAGTGGCAATGTACCAGAGGAGAAGGGCATTACAGGCAAAAAGAAAGAATTGAGAGAGCCCAAAGGCGAAACCGATGCCCATTCCGTGGATGAAGCTTCGTTTCCATATATCATCGAGCTGTGATCTGTAAAGTTTTGTTACGTTGTTATTTGCACGGTATGCCACAACGGTGTAAATGTTGCGAACTGCGTCCTCAAGGAGAACAGAGGCCTTCTGGTGCATTTCTTGAATGCCCTTCGAGAATCCAGTAAGCCACATTTTCTGCAATAGTTCAGAATCATTATTAACCTTTTTTGGGGGGTGGGGGCGTGGGGGGGGGGGGGGGATGGGATGAAGATTATCTAGATGTTTCGTTAGTGTCTATAAGCTTTTAGGTAACTAATTGTTGTAAGGAAGTACCTATTCTTTTGAAAGGTAGCAGTCCCTAAAAATATTTCAATTTACTTGATGTTATTTCTAATAATAGATTTTAGGGAAATTTTGTAAAGCCCCGGCTTTTCCCTTTGTTTTCAGAAATTTGGAAAGCTGCCACCGATTTTCATTACAACTCTCTTTTACAAAGTCAAGAATTTTTAAGAAAAAATACTCATATTGGAATTTCAAAGTTGTGAAATCATTATTTTTATTCAACTGGAAAGAAATTTACATGATATACCTAATCCCAATACCGAACAATTACATGTTTCCCTTTGCATTGGATGACTACATAACAAATGAAGATTAGACAAAATAAGAATTAGAAGAGTGCTAGTGACTTCTCTATACATACAATGAGCACAAACTCGATGAAATTGCAAGAGCAGCATGACCAATAGGTAAGCTTTTATGGTACTTGTTGCTTCGGGTGCTCGAAGACCGTAAACATGATATGATAAACAATATCTAGAAGTATATGCAATACCATGTTACCCTGGTAACAATTGCCTAAGATGCATAGCGATAACCCAAAGTAATTGGATGAGGCCTGATGCTTGTGTTTATGGCATGGTAAGTTTCTGGCTGAAACAGACAGATATCTATTTAGATCAATATTGCTATTGATGGTCGGTTTGAATTGGTTCTTTAAAGAACCGAGATAGATGCTTTTTGTTGAGATTTGGGTGGGACGGACCTGGACCCTAGGCCTATAACAGCTATTTCAATCAATATTGTAAGGGGATTGATTAGAAGGCTAGTAGAACCAAGCATTCTGTTAATACCAAGTTAAAACCCTTTTCTCAAGCCCCATATCCATATGCAACATGATGGACCAAGGCTACTCCCTACAACAGTCAAAATCAGATAACTTGATCCCCACACTGATTTAGGAAGATAAAATACAAATTAAAAGAAATTTTTTTAAAAAAATTAATTATCAAAAGAGGAAAGGAAGAGAATTGGAATTTTTTTTAGAAACTAAAAAATTTCCATTCTCTGCAAATGAAAGAATGTAATATGAACCAGTCATGACAATGACATCATGCCTAATTCATATGAAACAGATATAAGTGCACTTTAGCAAACCATGGCACGAGGGGGAAGAATCGGATATTAAAAATCAGTCACCATGCTGTTCAAACAATTTATATAAGAAATGAGCATGATGCTAACCTGTGCAACAGCGGAAACTGAAAGAATTGGTAGGGTTGCCAACGCAACAAGTGCCACTCGCCAATCTAGCAACATCCCCACGAGAAGGGCTACAGCAAGTGCTGCAAAATCCTGTATAAAAATGGAGACCCGATTGCTAAATGCAGCACGAACAAATGTCGCATCATTTGCCAAGCGCACGGATAAGTTGTCTGCATCATTCTCCTCTTCATCAAACCAGCCAACTTCATTGTGTAGAATTGCTGAAAGACATTTTGAGAAATAAGTCATTTACATTTATAATAGTAAAATTCAGATACTATGCCTACCTATTATATACAGAAGTTCATAATGCCTACAAGAGAACATTATTGTGAATGGTGAAGAAATAGGAGATTACGGCATCATTTAATAACAATGTGGGTTGCGTCTTTGGTCAACAATTTAATAGAATAAAAACTAGCGCTTAATGTTATTCGCATTGTATACCATTTGCTTCTATCTATAAACATTAGGTAGAAAGTTATTATTTAGACCATGATACTGTTCGCATTGTATGCTTTTTGTTAAACAGTCTTATTATTTAAAACCATGATATGCATACTAGCAGCATTCTATGAGGATTAAAGGCCAAAGTCATAAACCTACATATGCGCATATATAAAAATAAAATAAAAAATAGAAAATTAATAGAATAAGATTACTAAGTTTGCATACATGAATACACAAACCGAAACAGGTAAGAAACCCAATATTTGCATCTAGTATCTACAAGCTAACCGGTCAATAGAATGTACAAGTACACTAGAGAAACAAGTCATCTATATAGGGAGCCTCGGCCTGCACATCAGTAGCCAAAAGCAACTGGATTCAGAATAACAAAATACATAAAGAGTAGGAATTGTCTACTGTGCGTTATTTCATTTTAAAGATTTTGAATCATGTTCACTAGTGTTGGTGATATATTTTTAGGGCCCACCTTGAATCCCCATTAGTTCATAAACCTAATGTGCCAGATGACAAAAAATCCTAATAATTTTGATTACTAATGTTCAAGATCCCTACAAAACCAAAGAATTAAACGTTTATAAAGTTTCTAGTTTAGTGTACACACATTCCTTCTCCTATTGCATATCTGACAAGTATCAACATGAATTAGTATCAGAATCTTTGCGAATATAAGAATAAATATATTATACCATCAAGTTCAACTCTATACAGATACATTGGTATAAGAAGATCCAAATTATCTTTTAAATAGATATTGGAGAAGTTTTCTGTCAGATATCCTTGCCGAAGATACCGTGACGCTTAAATATTCACATATACACATCGTAAATTTATGATAGGAGAAAGAAGAGGAAGCTAGTTAGAACTACATGTCTGAGGTTCTATATCCACCAAGGGGTTGCTCAGTAAGCTCTAGGGGCTAACCACTTGGTAAGTTGTTTTAGGTGTGTACAGCAAAAGCTGCAAACTTTTCTCGCCTTTTACTGTCAAAAATAAATAAAAGTTGCAAAATGATAATTCCAGTGTCTAGGGGGGATGTTTTCATGTAGTTTGAATTCTAGGATTTTATTTTTTATTTTAATTTCTTTTTGTGGTGTGTGTGTGTGGAGGGGGGGGGGGAGGTTTCAAAGATCGTCTGGTGTGTTGCAGCTGAATTCACTGTGATTTGCAGTGCTTTCATGCATGGAATAACCATTAGGGCTAAGTAGAAATATGTCGGATCAGCATACAAGCTTGGGGCCATGCGTGTGTGTGTGAATACATGATAGATGAATGATAGAAATTTACCTGATAACATCATTCTCCTAACTCGTTCAGTCATCTTCTCCCCCATTATACCGAAGTAGAAGTGTTGTAGAAAGTTGGCCACCACTGTCATAATACCCATGCAAGTAATGACCAGGCACCATCTGTTCACTTCATTGTGTATATCGTGATCACTACTCATTCTATAGTATGCAGCCACTATAAGTGCAATAGTATAAGCAAAAAGAGGATTGAAAGAACCAAAAATAGCGGCGCCGATGCCCCCTAAAAGAGCATAGAGCCACTCCGGGAAGCTGAGCTCCACGAGCCTCCACACTGATGGCTGGTGGTGGTGCGGATTCTTTTGCTCCCTTTGTTTAAACGATCTGCCGCCTAACTGACCAAGTGGACAGCTAAAGTTTTGCGAATGAGATCGCTCGTGTTCAGCATCAGATGTCAGGAGTCGTGAAATGGGTGATTCAGGATCTGAATCATGTGAGGCTTGATCATTTACAGAATGAACATTAACTTTGGGAAGCTTGGGGAGTCGCATTAAAAAACTATCATGAGGAGGACTATGAACCTTTGGTGATTCATGTAGGTCATATCGAGCATCTGCCATATGAACTACATGAAAACCATGTACTCTTTGAAGGGAGGATGATTTTGCCATCCGAGGAGGGGATGATTCTTGGGAATCTTGATCTGCTGATAAATAATCCTTGTCCGGTTGTGAAGTTGTGGTTTCCATATAATGCCTTGTTAGTCTCCTGGAAGGGACAAAAATAGTTATTTGAAAGATGAGCATATTAGTATGATGTGGCGATAGTATTGACATGAAATATAGTAGCAGAATAGTTCGACCCCAAAAAGAGGTTAGCATGAGTCTCCAATCAACAGTGCTGCGATTAAATTTAGAGGAAATGGAGGAAGGGAGAAATATGTGAGGTACTCGCTGACCAGATAGAAGCACAACAAACAAAGAGATAAGTAGAGAACTTCCTCCGAAGTAAATATAAATATTAAAGTTAAGGCAGAAGCAACTTTAAAAATCAGTAGAAAATATTCCTATAATGTTGCTGGAAAAAGATACAAGTGTTTGTCTTTAAGCAAATCGTGTATCGCTATAAATTTACAAAATTAAGGAAATAAATGCCTTACCATTCACAATACACAAAATAAAAACGAAAATAAGATTTCACGAAGCATTAGAATGGATGCTTAACAGTAATATAAATTGGATTTTTATCCTAATCTAAAACCAATTGCGGAAGGTTAACAACTGCATCCAAATAATTATGCTTCTAAGTTCTTATATAAATGTGATGCCTTTTCAGTTAAGTCATGTAGCAACTATGATTTTCAAGTTGCATATATTTATTACCAAACAAAAAGATTGACACTGTATCCTAATTTAGATCCAACTCAAACTCCAAACTATCAAAAAAATTTGAATCCATTTCAAATTCTAAAGGTAAAGATAAAAAGAAAGGGCCGCCACATAAGAGAGATTTAATCCTAATCAAAATACAAATACTGAAGAATACATCAGAGTCTGTGCATTTGAATATTGGAGGTCTAAACTATGCACCTAAGATAGATGTAGTGCCTTTTCAACTAAGCCAAAAAGGATAAATCGTTTTGTTGCCCAATAATGTTTTTTTTTGGGGGGGGGGGGGGGGGGACATTGGCCATGTGATTGGTCATCTGCAATTCATAGCAAATGACTTTGAAACATAGCTATTCAAATGTCTGCATTATATATTTCTATCAGATGCTTATGTCAGTATGTAATGTACCCGTTAGGTAGCCTTGATGCTTCCTCACATCTAAGAAGTTCCGCGTAAAGGCCATCCAGTGTCTGCAGTTCATAGTGTGTCCCCATTTCAGCAAGTTGACCCTCATCCATTACTGCTATTAAATCAGCATTCTTAATCAGATTAAGGCGTCGAGCTATTATAATAGTAGACCTGCCCAATATGAGTATGTTCAGCGCCTCTTGCACACCAATTTCTTCCTCAAAATCAAGGCCACCTGTTACTTCGTCGAGGAGAAGAATGGATGGGTTTGAAATTACAGCCCGAGAAATAGAAAGCTTTATCTTTTGCTCTTCAGTTAATGATAAGCCAGCCTCTCCCACCTTAAAATGCAAGAAAATTATATCATCCATCCATCCAGGGAATATCGATCAAAGAATAAAAAGCTTGGGTAACAGCTGATCTATCATGTTTGCTCTACCTGAGTATCATATCCTTTGTCCAGTGAACTGATAAATGTATGCACATGTGCCAATTTTGCAGCCTCTTCAATCTGGTCAAAAGTAACAGATCGCCCATAGGCAATGTTTTCTCGGATGCTCATTTTTAGTAAAGCTGGCTCCTGGGTTACTAGGCCGATTTGGCTTCTCAGCCATTCTAGGTTCAGATTTTTAATATTTTCTCCATCCAAAAGAACTTCCCCTGCACCAAAAAAATAAAAGAAGTATGAGCCTTTAAATATGGAGAGAGCATCTATATTTCATACTCTGGTCAAAACTTCAACAGCTGAAAAGCAAATGACAAAGGGAGCATTTTTTTCAGTAGAAGCACCTAGAGTGGGATCATAAAACCGCTCCATGAGAGGAATTATACTGCTCTTTCCAGAGCCATTCTTCCCAACAAGTGCCACAGTTTTCCTAGCCGGCACTGTGAGATAAAACCCATTGAGTATTGGAATTTCTGGACGAGAAAGATAGCTGAAGTACACATTCTGGAACTCAATGTTTCCTTGTATGGATGCTAAGGTGCTGCCATCATGATTGACTGTGGAATTCGATCGGCTTATCATCTCATATAGTCTATAAGCAGCAATCCGTCCTAACTCAAACGAATAGAAGTTGGTGGCAGCTTGATTTAGACCACTGTAAATGACATAATCTGTATTTAGGGAATAGGTTTACATGTAGGAAATTTCTAAGATGCAAATAAAATCACTATTCACTAAAACAACAAAACATACTTACAGGCCACTCAAAATGATAGCAAAGAGAGATGTCATGATTTCACCACCATTGGCCTTTCCTTTCGAGACAAGGAACCTTCCAACCCAAAGTTGTAAAGCACAAGAACATATGGCAATTCCATATGTGAATCCGAGTCCAAGACCTTGTACAAGACTAATCAAAATCCCATATCGAAGTGTTGCTTGAAGAGATGTAGCAAAAGAATACTTTGCCAAAGTCTCATTTGTAAAGGCATATAATGTCCTTATGGAAGAGATTGCCTACATGATTAAAACAGTAGATCTTCAATACACTGGCAAATTCTAGTACATTTTAATTACAGGGATGGTCCTTAACTAAGCCGAATGAAACAAAAGAATTCATGCAACTAACCCCAAAAGGTTAGGATGAAGTCTTTGTTGTTGTTCTCTTAGATTCTAACAGAATAATTAATACATCAAGCATGCATTTCATTTATTCAAAGTCATATATTAAAAGCCTTTTCCCATCAAAATGAAGGTTCCTAGTGCCCTTGCTGCTACAACCGCGGCCAATGCGGAATCGAAAAACAAAAATTTAAAGAGAAGCACTAGAAACTAATCCCTAACCATCGTTCCAAACACTAAACTAGCAACAAAGCATACAAGGTTTATAGAGACTACAACTTTTGTCGTGTGTCCACCCAATCGTGGAAAACCCCTCCAAGCTCCTTTGCCGAAGATGATCCACCCGAAAGAAACCGATCCAAGCTCCAGCTTCACCTGGTGAAGCAACCGATACTCCAAACTTACTCGAAATGGAGTATGGGAATGTAGGAATTTTTCACTATCATTCTCTCTCTAAAAAGCACAAGAGAGCAGTGAAGAAGGAGGAGAAAAAGGACAAAGAGGTAGCCATAACACAAAACGGTTAAGTATTGAATGCATGAGAAAATGGCTTCATATTATTTTATAATCATCAAATAAAAATCTCATAAGAATTTTTCTTTAAACAGATGAAGACCATCCCTCTCCACATATCCACAACCATACCCAAAACCATCTCACCCTCCACCTCATATTCTTGAATATTCACAAATAAGGTGTCCTCCTTCTAGAAAGTATTCCGTATAAATATAAAATACAACACGATATACGTATCAAAATACATATACGTGTATCCATATAAAAATACAAATAACCAAAAGAGAGAAAATGAATAGTGAACAATAATACTAGAATATTACATATATATATATATATATATATATATATTAAATCAAAACTTGATTTAATAATCCGGCTTAATCCTAAATCGGCTAGTATTATCAACCGTCCGATTAAAATCCATGTAGCCAGTCCACGTATTTAATCAGACCCCTCCACGTATCAATATACGGCATCTACATCATATTGCCTGAACCGGAAAAACCCTCTGTGTGTAACTCTAAAGACTCGATAATACGCTGGCAGTGATTTACTAAATAAATCCAAAGCACAAGCATGTCAGCGGCACTAGCTGTATGTAACGGCTACCAGATATCTACCGAATGGGAGGTCGACAATCAAGTCCGTCCGTACCCTACTGAATATGATAATCTTCATACAGTTCGGTCTCTTTGTCTAAGAGTATCTCATACCAGGTTTAGGTGGTAGATAATGTCAGACCTCTAATAACACGATAAGTCGTGTCCGAGTCCAGCTCATCACCAACTGAGAAACTACTAAAGCTCTATCAGTAGATCTCATCTACCATGGCCATGGATTTAAGATGATGGCCAACCGAACACAGCGCGATATCAACTCCCAATATCAGGAGAGACGAATCCCTGGCAATCGCTCACCGTCTCCATGTGGCTCGGGACTGTATCCAACTAAAACATGTTTGCACGACTCCTTTGAGCCGTGGTAGGGTGGTAATCTAAGTACAGTGGGAACTCATACGAGATAAATGACGATCTCAGATCAAAAGACTAAGTTGTACGCATGCCACTAGAGAACTGTTATGTGACGATGGGTATAACACCATCTAAAAATTCTCGGCGAGTCCGTCCAATGCACTCACCTTCAGTGAGCACATGTATACTATCGTAGGTGACACAACACCAATGGCTTATGAGACCGACCACCGCCACTTGTCGGGGTCTAAAAACGTATACACTAGTCTACTTCGGAATATCGATACTCAATCTCGATACTTCATCGACTAGGGACATTTAAGGATGTGCTTATGAAATACCCAGCTCTCACATATATGATCACCATCATAATGCTAGTAGTCAAGTAAGAATCCTACGGGCTTTACCATTATGTATTAGCGACGCGTAATAATAAGTAAAACGTATACACATCAATAATAAAAACAAACAAGATAGAACAATATTATTTTGAGTAAGACCGTTCTACCTGTATAGGTCATCTCTCAATTATCATAATCGCCTATCTACAATTACAATAATTGACTTGAAGGCAATATATCCAACAATTTTCCACTTACACTTAAGGCCAATTATTGCGGTATCGCATACCCACATTCCGTGTGCTGCTGAATATCCAATTTCTCTACTAATCAGTTACGCAAACCATGTTTGTGAAATATTTGTGTTCGAGAAATGGTCTCAGTAGGTGGATCCGCTACAATGTTCCAACTTCATCTCTCTATATCTCAAATTCGCGGAGATCAACAATCTCTCGAACTGAGTGATACCCCGCCTCAAGAATTTGTTTAGATACTTGATAGAACCAAGTTCATAAATGAACAACTTTATCCAACAAACTTCTTGAGATGTATCCGCTGTTGAGTCATAACCAGTATCATGCACCATATCTACGTCAGTATCCCTATTGAAACCCTATCCAATATGTTGCTCCTCAGAAAAGGGCAAACTCAAAACTCTGACAGCATTTCTGTCATCCAGGTCACCTTGAAAACCTGAACCGATACCTGGAGGAGGCTAGTGTTACCTTATACCAAGAACATTCTCTTATGTTCTTAACTGCTTCATTTTGTTTCTCCAGAATTAGATTAATATCTGCTTACTACGGTAAATGCAGAAGCAACATTTGGTTTAGTGCAAGATATTGCATAATTGACTCAATTGCCTAAGCAAATGATATGTCATTCATGCAAGTCGCTCTCCTCATCAGTCTGAAAGACATCTCTTTAGAGAGGGTAA
This sequence comes from Agapanthus africanus, assembly GCA_030015575.1. NCBI lineage: Eukaryota > Viridiplantae > Streptophyta > Magnoliopsida > Asparagales > Amaryllidaceae > Agapanthus > Agapanthus africanus. The sequence goes on along the minus strand of JASDDO010000031.1, from coordinate 520,571,588 downwards.
CTCCATTACCTGCAGGTAGACTACCACTCCAGGAGTCATCCATTCTAAACTACTTTAGATTGGTGTCCAAGGACCCAAATTGAGACACTTCCCAAATTTAGATCTATCAATATAGATCTAGTCACCAGAATCCCTGATATCTCGCAAGTGCATAAGCATCATCTGGTTTTGGTACATGGCATCACATGATTGACTCAATTGCCTAAGCAGGTGATATGGCATTCATGCAAGTCTCTCTCCTTTTCAGCCTAAAAGACATCTCTTTAAAGAGGATAGCTCCATCACCTGCGGGTGCACCACCACGTCAGAAGTCGTACATCCTAAAATACTTTTAGAATGGTGTCTAAGTACCTGGATTGGGACACTTCCCAAATCTAGATTTAAAATCATAGATCTAATCAACATAATTCTTGATATCTTATCCAGATCCTATGTGGAGAAATATATATGACAACCAAAATTTGACCGATTGTAATATAGGAATATCATTTCCTATCAAGAGTATATTATCCAAATCCCAGAACATAACTCCCTACATCCTTCTTACTAGGTTAATATATTATTTTGATAAAATCAATCACCTTGATTGTCGCATCAAAACAGATGATCCTCTCCGCTATGCATGCTTTAGTCTACGAATAGACATAAGAAAGTTGCACACCTTCCGCTACTCCCACTGACTATGATAACCGTCTGGCAGAATTATATACGCGTGCACTTCTAAAATTCCATTTAAAAAGACGTTATAGTCATCCACCTGCTAGATCTGACAATCATGAATAGCAGCAGTGGCAGGTCATATCCGTATGAACTTCAGTATAGACGCTGAAATAAAAGTCTCATCACAATCCACACCGGATATTTGATAAAAATCTTTACAACAGGTCTAGTTTTATTAGGTTAATACATTTCCAGCTGCACAGATCTCGAAAGATTCACTTGCTCCTAATAGGTTTTATCCCTTCAAGAGAACCCAGCAAATTCTATAATTTGCTGAAGTGCGTGAAGTCCAACTTGGATATAAAACATCCAACCATCATCCGGAAGTCGCCGCTTCCTATGGTCTGCTAATAACTAGTAGGGTCATCATCACCATGATGTTGATCTCTCTATCACCGTCTACGACGAAACCGAAGTATCTCTCGGGTGGCTGAGGTCGCCTACTAAGTCTGCGGAATGGCTAAAGTTTGTCGAGTCCAATTGAATTTTCAGGTTTTACTAAATTTTCAATAACCGTTTGTGGATCTAGAATCAATTCCAGTTCTATCATACTCTCACTAGTTTCTTTTGAAAAAAGATTCCTTTTATAAAAAGTTAGTGAGTCAAGAACAATACGATTTTTTATCTTGAAAATGGTAGAAGCAAAATCCTAGCAAATACTTAGGATAATCCACAAACTGCTATTACTGAAACGTGCATTGAGTTTGTCCGGATTCTGCTTTTAAACATAAAACAGATGACTCCATATCTTAACAATCTCAAGATATGCAACCAATTTATATCCATGTAGAATCAAAAACGCTAATTTAGATGGAATCAGATTCAAATATCATGCAGTTGTTTCCAGTGAATATCACATAAATGGAAAAAGGCCATACAACATTACTCACCAAGAAGCACACCCACGGATGAGTAACCTGTGAGACAATCAACATTACTACGACGGAATACCTAGCATAGGTATTTACATTTTCGATCACCTCGAAAAATCCTGATACTTCCAACGTATGGTTTTCTACTTCAATGTTATACCTATAAATTTCTCAAAATCATTAGACCTTGCATTTCAACGAATGTGTGTTAAATACCAGAGAACTCATAGATAAACTGAATGAAGTAAGATTACCAACTCTTTGTCCTAAAGGACACCGGACAACATACATTACCATGTATAAGTCCCAAGAGTATACTAACTCAAACTCCGTGTGTCGTAGGTTGAAAACTGTATTTTGGTTAAGAACGTCTATATCGTTATTTTATGCACTTTACCTTATTCTCAACCGATAAAGATAAATGTTTAGAACACGATTTTCAAAATTTATATCTCATTTTATAAAATAAAGATACAGATATTTCATTTTAAAAATTGATGCATAACGGCTATTCGAAACCAGATATTTGATGTACGACTAAACCAGGTGATTTAATCTAATATCACCAATTGTTACGAATTCTGATATTGAGGATCAAATCGCTCATTTCCCAATATTCTATTCCTACTCAGCATCTGTAACGTCATATATAGTGAGATTCTAATATGGTATATACATACCCTAAAGTCGGAATCAATTGAAAAAACAGTTTTCAATAATAACATCACAGAAAATCAGAAACATAAATGTTTCAAGAAAGTGGCCGGGTATTCCTGGTAATACCTTCTCCAATATCCAGATTCATGACACTAGTTGCAATTTCATTTGCCTTCACTTCAATCTCTTTATATGTCTCTGCATCTTACCTTCTATACACCACATTTAGGCTAATTGGTTTTTTTCGTTCACTATCTTTCGACACCAGTCTGGGCTTTGGAAGAAGACTACCCAATAAGTGTAATAAGTATACTCTCCTAATAAAAGGAGCTCTCGCAACGTGAAAGAAGGTAAAGGAAAAAACAACCGAATAATCATATTCAATTTCTCCAGAGCCAGTGGCCATTCTCGACTGAAATAATTTCTTCGAGCTCGTATGTAATTATACGACGATCTTTCCAAACAATATGGATTATCGTAGTGATGCGGAGTGTTCTAGAGAAAAGCAAAGAGAATGTAGGAGTAGCATGGAAATTAGCGGCTTTGTCGTGAATCATGGCAATCCGAAACCAAAGTGTGTAAGAAGGTTCGGTTAACTTGGTTAATAGGTTTTAGTTTAAAGTAAGTCATGATCGCAAACCAGAGATAGAAAAGAAACACTCAGCGTGCACTCTCTCAAAATTAGATTGGTTGATCACTTTATCTAATCAGGATAACTCTCACTGTATCCTCGAATTCTCCTTCAAATACTAAAAAGAGAACTAGCCAGGATCATTTACACCTTACAAATTCGCTAACCGTTCAGTCAGGCCAGTGTTGATACTCTAAGAGAGGTCTCCCGTGCTTTCGCACGGACCCAATTAAATAATTCCATTTCCGCAGAGACATGATCTCGTTAACACTTTCTAGACACCTAATAGGTTATCTAATTATGAAGTGAAAATCTCCCGAGAAGTAATACCTACTCATCAGTGGGAATCGGGACCTAACCATCATTATGTGATAACTTTGATGGAAGCCGACCAAAATTACCACTCCGGAAGGTATGCACAAACTTGGCAAGTTTCCCTTATATTTGAAACTCCTGATATGCTTTTTGCCCTAAGTGTCTTATGATCTTGACGGAGGTCAACAAATCATGAATCGCAAGCCAAGTTCTACCCGTTATTGTCCTGATTAATTTAGACCCACCCGTATGCACTCTTGACGGGGGCCAACAAGACTGTACGACTGTCCAAGATTAATACATCTCTATACTACAGATAACCAACACTTAGCTACCGTACACTATGCCTTGTAGGAGGCCAACAAACATAGCATGAATACTAAACGCTGCCTATCTAAAATGACGGAGGGCTTCGGCTGGTTTTTGACGAAAAACTTTTAACGTAATGAACTTGACATCGTTGAAGGAACTCGAGTGGTTTTGAAAATAAGTGGTTTAAGCTCCGCATTTTAAAACGAGTAACATATACTTTTGTTTAAGAGCAAATTCCCCGTGAAGAGATCAAAGCTCTGTCCACATAAAATGAGGTGCATGATATTCCTAACCGAATACATCTATGCAAGCAAAAGAATATGACTATAATTTTGAAGAAAACCGAGTAGTTTAAATATTGGTTCCGACAAACATCAATTAGGTTTATTTTCCTTGCATAACATATAGCGCGGTCTCATCATTACATGTTTCTAAGCCACACCAGAAACAACTAAAATAACATGCTTTTATATGACATCCACATTCGCTACGGGATCTTGGATCTTCACCGTAACGTTATTTAACTTACGGCGGGAAAGGGGCAGGGCTAGTGCGGATGCAAAACATATAGAAGTATCTAATATAATATATATATATATATATCATCACAGGCAGATAATAGCCATCACAAGCATGCGAACAACAATATAGAATAGCGGATAAACTAAGAGTTACACATTTCATTTGAGCCGTAAATGAAACGCGACGTTTCCCGGTCGTGTGGATAACCCGTGCAATATCGATCCTAACCCCCTACGAGCCCGGTAAGCCACCCGTCAATCCTAGAAATAGGTAGCCCGGTCTCAACTCCATGAGATGGCCACGCTCTGAATTCTAGAATCCGGTGACTCATATGCTCCTCTGCAGGATAATCCTACTACGGAAATAAAATATATACAATGGTGACATCGACCGCAACCAAGTCAAATCCCAATAAAAGAATATACATGATATGGAAACGACGGCCACAAGTTGGAGCTCGTCCCGAACGAATGAATATACATCAGATCTCAAAACGGTACTAATAACATTAAGCGAGGGGCTATCAATCACGACAATCCTGCTAAACGATCACAAGATATATCACAAAATAAGCAACATCACTATATATGCAACCACGTCTAATTGAACATATAGCAATTAGACGACGTTTAACACATACGAAACCTATGACCATAGAATTCATCACCCCGAAACAAACACTCAAAATTCCAAACAATGAAAATTGATTGCACTTCAGCATCCAAAAAAACAAACTTTTGCCAACATAAAGAATCCGAATGACCCATCCAAGGCCTCCGGGAACTCCCGAGGTACCCCGATCTGCCTTATGGGTTCTCAGTCCGAACCAAGAGCCCACGGGGATCGGAACATGCAAAACAGTTTAGTTTTGGACAACCTTCCAAAACAGTTTTTAGCCATTGGAAAACGGCGACAAAAATTGGAAAAAGATTTTGAAAATTGGTCCCGAAGATCCCCGGGTCACCCCCGATCCTCTACGGAGTCCCCGTTCCGAAACGAGAGCTCCGGGGACCGAGAACACGCTTTAAAGATCAGTTTTGGAACCAAACGTCGCTGGATTTTGTGGCTGAAAACTGTCGGGAAAAAATGTTTTGCAATGAATTCTGAAGTAATGCGAGCTAGTTTTAGCGTAAGGATTGGCTTTGATACCATTGAAGATTTCTAGTGCCCTTGCAACCGCGGCCAACACGGAATTGAAAAGCAAAAATTTAAAGAGGAGCACTAGAAACTAATCCCTAACGATCGTTCCCAATATTAAACCAGCAACAAAGCATTCAAGGTTTATAGAGACTACAACTTTTGTCGCGTGTCCACCCAATCGTGGAAGACCCCTCCAAACTCCTCATAGGCCGTCGAAAATAAGCTTGAGAGACGACTACCCTTACCAAAAATGATCCACCCGAGGGAAACCGATCCAAATTTCAGCTTTATCTAGTGAAGCAACCGACGCTCCAAACTTGCTAGAAATGGAGTATGGGGATGTAGGAATTTTCCACTATCATTTTCTCTCTAAAACTAAGATCAAGAGAGGAATAAGGAGGAGAAAAAGGATGAAGAGGTAGCCATAACATAAAAGGGTTTAGTGTTGAATGCATGAGAGAATGGCTTCATATTATTTTACCACTATCAAATAAAAATCTGATAAGAATTTTTCTTTAAACAAATGAAGCTCATCCCTCTCTACATGTTCACAACCATACCCAAAACCACCTCACCGCCTCATATCCTTGAATATTCATAAATGAATATTCACAAATGAGATGCCATCCTTCTAGAAGGTATTCCGTTTAAATACGGAATACAATCCGGTATACCTATCGAAATACATATACGCATATCCGTATAAAAATACGAATAGTCAAGAGCGAGAAAATGAATAGTGAACAATAATACTAGAATATATGTATAATATAAATTATTAAATCAAAACTTGATTTAATAATCCGGTTTAATTCTAAGCCAGCTAGCATTATCAACCGTCATATTAAAATCCGTATAGCAGCACGTGTATTTAATTGGACCGCTGCACGTATCAATATACAGCCTCTACATTATATCGCCTGAACTGAAAAAACCTTATGTATGGGACTCTAAAGACTCGACAATACACTGCCAGTGATTTGCTGGATAAATCCAAAACCACAAGCACGTCAACGGCACTGGCTATACGTAATGGCTACCCAGATATTTGTCTAAAAGGAGGTCAACAATCAACTCCGTCTGTACCCTACTGAGTCTGAACGTGACAATCTCCGTACAGTCTGGTCTCTTCATCTAAGAGTATTGCATACCGGATTTAGAGGGTGAATAATGTCAGACCCCTAATAACTCGATAAGTAATGCCGGAATTAAACTCATCACCAACCGAGAAACTATTGAACCCCTACCAACAAATCTCACACCGTGACCATGAATTTAAGGTGATGGCCAACCGAATACAGCGCGGCATCAACTCCTAATATCAGAAAAGACGAATCCCTGACAATCGCTCACTGCCTCCGTATGACTCGGGACCGTACCCAACTAAAACCTGTTTGCACGACTCATTTGAGCCGTGATGGGTAGTAATCTAAGTACAGTGGGAACTCACACGAGACAAATGACGATCTCATGTCAAAGGACTAAGTTGTACTCATTCCACTAGAAAACTGTTATGTGACGATAGGTATAATACCATCTAAAAATTATCGGCGAGTCCGTCCAGTGTACTTACCTCCAGTGAGCACATGTATACTATTTTAGGTGTCAACACCAATGGCTTGTAATACCGGCTACGGCCACTCGTCGGGATCTAGAAACGTATACACTAGTTTACTCCAGAATATCGATGCCCAGTCTCGATACTCTCTTGACTAAGGACATTTAAGGATGTGCTTATGGAATACCCAGCTCTCACGTATATGATCGCCATCATAATGTTGGCAATCAAGCAAGAATCCTACGGACATTACCATTATATATTAACGACACGTAATAACAAGTAAAACGTATACACATCAATAATAAAGACAGATCAGATGGAATACCATCATTTCGAGTAAGACTGTTCTACTTGTATATGTCCTCCCTCAATTATCATAATCGCTTACCTGCAATTATAATAATTGCCTTGAGGACACTATATCCAATACAAAATGGGTCAGCTCTGAAGCAAAACTCCATGTAACATATTAACTATTTTTAGTGGTCGGCCTAATATCAAACTCTCCTACAACGTCAAATTCTTGGCTGAGAAAACTATGACCAACATATTGAGATATTAGTTTAAATTTAAATTGTTAGTTATTATAGATAGAGAAAGATTTAGATCCTTTTTTAAATTATGGAGAGGAAATAAATTTAAATAAGGAGGAGTCCTATTATATATAGGTAAAGGCAAAGAACTCCTAGTTTTATTAGGAGTTTAATAATTATCTAATTAGGAGAAGGCTTATTCTATATTTTTATAAAGAGGTGCTTTCATCATGAAAAATTGGCAAAGGCAAAGGCAAGGCAATAGCCATGTATTTTTCTTTGTAACTTTCCCCATTTCATATTTTTAATGAAATGTTTTATTAGGCTTTGACCCTATCCATTTTCTCGACAAAAAAATTAGATTTGTAGTCTCTAAGATTATGAGCAATGTTGTGGAAAGCGAAAAGCGCGGCGAAAGGCTAGGGTTTATGCTTTAGCGACAAAAAAACGTCAATACTTCTTTATATAATAAATAAATATCATGATGGAAGCATTAGATGAAACAAAAACTATAAAATAACAGAGTTGTCCTTTTATGATTTCGAAAAAATTATCAATGATAATTATTTATTGACGCATATGTCATAATGTAAGACCTAAAAAGATTATTTATAAATTAGAGACGGCAATCAGATTTAATTGTCCTATCATTTAATATAATAATTTGCTATTTTTTGTAATAGAACAAGGGCTTTATCCCAAGTTCATTCGTTTAAAAGCCGGACTAAGACAGAACCTAAGCTTATAAAGCAAAAGAAAGCACGGTTTCAAACCTCTAAAGCAGCACAAACACTTTATGCTATTGCTTTATGCAATAGCGAAGCGGATCATGGCCGCTTTCTGCTAAAGTGGTGCTTTACGGGGCTTTTACAGCAGTGGTTATGAGGTTTGAAAATCCCTTCTCTTGAGGTGAGATCAAGAGGGGGATATGAGAGATTGAAGGGATTAAGTGGTGTAATTTATATTTCTTCATGATAAAGAAATCCTCATGTTAGCCCTATGGATTAGCCCGAAGTTGGTCGAATTGTGTTAAACCCTGCTGTTATTACTTCTTCTTCTATATTGCTATCTTTGCGTGCTTGAAAGCTAGAGGCAGGATTTTTCCCTACAAGTGGTATCATAGCTTGATGCCATTTAGAGGGGGAAATCGCCAACAATTGATGTCAGAGGTTGATGCCTTCATGCCTTTGGGAAAAATTCCTGATTGGCAGCCTATAAATTCCCCTGCATTAAGAGGAAACTGCAGAAGAAGGATAGACAACAGATTTTCTATACGGTATTATGTACCCTGACATCAATTCCATACGAAGTCACACAACTGATAGAAATTGTTGAGCTTAACGATAAGACACCTGCTCAGAGATAAAATCTGAGGCAAAATAAAAGCATCTAATATTGCAAAAAGCAAATAGGTGTCTTATCTATGTAAGCTAAGCTATAAAAAGTGGGAGCAATGGAATACGGGCCAGCATAGTGCTATAAGCAGTTCAGTAGTTCTTGTCTTTTTAATTAATTTGTTTAGTAGATGGCCTTTGAAAAAATCTTATTCAGTCTTGAGCAAAGTGTAGAGCAAACAAATAGGTTAACATTAAAATCAGGGTTGTAACCTGATCAGCGACGGTTGCTGCTTCTGCATATGCTTCTTGAATATTTTCAGCAAGCCGTTGCAGAAATATATTTGATATACCTCCTGCAGCAACAATGAAAGGACCGGTCCCCAAGGTCAATAGCGCAATCTGCCAACAGTTGATCAATCCAATAACAAGACCACCGAAAAAAGTAGCCATGTTATGAATATAATTTCCAACCTATTACATGAAAGCCAAGGTATTAAATGGACGGCCAGTTAATTGAATGGAGATGAGAATGATAGGATACCTTTTTAAAAAGTTGATATTAACATCTAGCGAAGATTTAAATTAACAATAAATAAAATACTTCACAGGCAACAAAATGAGTTTAAGACATACCTTCTCACTAAGAGTAGATTGAATGAGAAACACATCAGTGAATACTTGGCTAACAATGTCTCCGTTGTTGCCATAACTGTCAAAGAAGCTCATGTCTTGGTTAAGTAATACTTGAACATACTTTGACCTGATGATTGCAGTCTGCCTCTCTCCAGTAAGAATCCAGCATGATACCTCTGTCACATATATTGTTTCAGTATAAAGGTGAGTGTGCACTACTAGTTCATAAAATGAAAAGAACTAGCATAAAAAGTACAACTTACCTATCCACCCAGCAACAAAAACACCAGAAGCTATGTAGATTATGTACAAAGCATGCTGCAAAATTAGAAAGTAAATTAATAAATATTCCGGGAATAGGTGGAAAAAACTTCCTTGTTGACTATACACGAAAACGAACATACTAAAGTATGATAGAGTGAGAGTAAACATGTAATTAAAGCAAAGAGTGGAAAAAAGAAGCACCTACAAAAGTATAGTCAACATTAAACAAGGAGATAGTTCATAGTGCAATATCAAGAAAACAAACTAAGAAAATGAGCATACTTTAAAAGGTAGCTAAGCCTTTTACCTTAAAAATGGGGATGGATGGCTATGAAGCAAAGATTCTCGAATGATTGGCAAAGTTTTACCACCCGTTATTGACTTGATGCCAACCCTCTATTAGTTAACCAAATCTTTGGTGAAAAGCAGGGGTTTGCGATAACTCTATTTGACCAGGTAGCGTCCAAACTTTTTCAGACTATGGAAGTGGCCTAGAAGAAGGAGAAAGATGATATATTTACTATGGGAAATTGTCATCAACTCTCAGACACACATAAAGCCAAATAGAACATATCTCTACTATTAACTAGATCAGGTGGCCTTCAAAATTCCATATTGCTCGAGGCTTTTTCTCCTTTTTCCGAATATAAAAGGGAGAAAATCCATGTCATAACTACTCTACTTTTCTCTCTCCCTGACACTGACTCCCCCCACCCAACCCAACCCCGACTATTCCTCCTCCTCACATGCATTACATGTGCTTAAGGCTAGTTCCATACAACTATGAACTAATAGTATGTGAAAATTGAGTTATGATATATACAAAGCTGACCTAGATCACATTATCAACTAAGTTTTTCCCTATCAAAACAAAGCCGGCTATGGAGCACAAGTTTTATAAAATGTGATAACATTTAAACTTCAAATCAAAAAGTGGGCATTGTACAGAGTGAATATTAGAGACTAACACCCCACCCTCCCCCTCCCCCTCCCCCCTGCAAAAAAAAGGAGGAAAAAATCCGCCCACGCACCCCTCTTTCTAATAGTCCCGGATGTTCCTCAGAAAAGTGCGATCAATTGTGATCTTCAGGTCAGAAAACTATTACCATGGTGTTCAAGTCTTTGGCCAAAAAAAGTGAAAAAATAGCAACCAAGTTCCATGTAATGGTATTTGAAGTATTTTTCTACCAGAGATAATGGGAGACTTACGGCCGTATGGACTCTCTAAAAGAAAGAGATGACCATAGAACTTGTGTTAACCATCAACACAACGGGAAACCAAGGCCAGGCACATGTCGGTGTTAAGCATTTTACATGCAAGACAAAAGCTATCCTAATGTAAAGAGTGGGCTGAGAGTGATTCAGACTGAAGATTAGGCTCGGCTGATGAGATATCGGACCAAAAGTCAGTAGTTAGATGTTAGAATACCTAAAATCAAAGGCAAAACTAACTGACTGGAAAGTAGTACCCATCAAGATTTTGTATATAGGAGGCGGGAATAAGTTAACGGTAAGGGTTATATTTTTAACTTATACCTTCAGCAATGTAATTCCTTTTTACTGTCAATTTTAATGTGTAGTCTAAGTGCAGTCTTTTTACTTCTTGTATATCTTGCTATTCATGCATACTAAAATTTCCGATATGTTCAATTTCAATTCCTTATATCGACACGGATTGAAATAGGACATTTTTTTTTTAATTTAGGCATTTTTTAAATAATATTTTTAAATTTAGGCCACTTTCCAAAATATTTACAAATTTAGATCACTTTTAGTCACATCAACGCCAGCTCAGCGTTTGGCACTGCGCTTTTCTTTTTAAAAAAATGCTAAGGGGTGCACTTGCCAAGTGCAATTCAATATATGGGGCGCACTTGCCCAGGATGTCCTATACAAGAACAATACAACATTCATGTTGCATCTTGCTAAGTTTTTATAATGTGAGAATCTTGGGGTTTCAATATGGAATCGTCCAAAACAAATTGAAATTGGCATTAGAATAAATCAATAATATTTTTATTTAATTATTGTATTAAAATCATCAAAAATCGAATCGAAATCAATCAATTGGTGGCTCCATTAAAACCAATTTAAGCATGGTTATGTTCTAATCCATTTTTATTTATAATTCGACTATTTTATATAAAATGTTGGTTTTCAACTATAGATGACTCGTTAATTTGCTGAAGAAAAAGAGAGAATGGACCCTAGCATCACATCAATAGTTGAAACAAACTTGTAAAATCATTGCATCCATAAAGCCACGTCCTTTTCTCTTTCTATGTTGTATGGGGCGCACATGCTAAGTGCTCCCCCATACATTTTCAATGGGAAGCGCTTGTCAAGTGCGGCCCCGAAAAAAAAATTAAGAAAAGGCAGTGCCAATGGTGAGACCAAAAGTGACCTAAATTTGTAAATATTTTGGAAAGTGGCCTAAATTTAAAAATATTATTTAAAATTAGCCTAAATTAAAAAAATGTCCATTGAAACATGCTTGGTAGAAGTTTTGAAATTCATACCCTCTTGGCTTCATGGAACATCTGACCCCTCACAGCCTCGGACCCATCATGATGCAAACTCAGCAAGTTGATAGTTTTCCCAAAGAAATGCAAGTAGACTACCAGCGCCACCCCATGAGCAGCAGCCGCGATCGATCCCACCACCATTAAAGCCCAATCTAGCCTATCAGCGTAAACAAACAGCCTCGCAAAGGGAACAGAAGCCGGCGGTAGCTCGATCTCCTCGTTGCCGTTCTCGGACCCTCCGACTTCAGCCGCCGGAGAATCTATCGAGTCCATGAACGGCGACGGAGATTCCGGCGGCTCTGAGACCTCCGACACCGGCGTTAACGGCTGCACCGGCGATGACCAGCCGAAGAGGCCTCTCGACGTCGACGATCTTGACAGCATCTTGTTCGATTCGGAACCCTAAACCCTAGTGATTGATCGATGATCGAAGCGCTAGGGTTTCAAAATTGTCTTTTTTCGCTCGTTTGGCCCTCTCTCTGTCTCTCTCATCTACTCTCTCTTTCTCTCTCTTGTTTTTCCTCTGTTGATTGCTGGGTCTTCGGTTTAGACTTTGGAACGCGGACTCTGAAAAATCAAAGGGTTTCGGTCAAAATAGGCGGGAGAGAGATGGAGGGGCTGGCACTCACGCACGGTGCACCTGCGATCATTATATTATTTTTTATTTTTATTTGTTTGTTTGTTTATTTATTTATTTATTTATTTATTTATTGGGTAAATTATCAAAACCCCACAAGTTTTCCCACAAACAAAAACCTTCGACTCGTAGAACCCTTTGATAAAGTTTTTGGTTGTCAAAAAACACCCTGCATGCTGTAATTGTTTAGTTGCGGGCTATATCTAATTTTTATGCGATTTTGTTGCTTGGGGTATCTATAAAGCTAATAAGATATAGTATACAACTACACATAAACCGCAGGAACAAATTTCCAAGGGGTTTTTGACAACCGCTTCGGGACCAAGGTTTCTTGTATTGGCAATAAAACCTGGAGGTTTCTGACCATTTACGCTTTAATTTTTTTTATAATTGTTATTGTTGTTAAGCCCTAGGGTTACTTTTTTTAAGGGTATTATTCTTATTGGCCTAAATTTTAACCTGTTGCCCTGAACTATGGGCACTTTCGGTACCATAGGCTTTTAAAATGATGGATTGATACTATGAACTTTCAGAATATCAAAACACCCCTTGACGATGTTAACAGAAAATTATAAAATAACCATAACAACCCTTCTCATTTTTTGGTAAAACGGTCTTTTGTTTCATATGAGAGGGATATCATGGCATTAACGCCGCCATGGTGTTTTGATTCCGTGAAAGTTCACGGTATCAATCCATCATTTTGAAAATTCATGATGGCATTTGGAAAAAGTGTTTATGGTTTCCATGGCAGCGAGTAGAAATTTAGCGGTTAATATCTTAATAAATCTCTACAATTATATCTTGGTGTATCCTAACATCAGCTGTTAAGGTACATGGACGTGCAAAAACCATACTTTCAGAGCAAAGAAAACAGAATGCCCCGTTTATTGGTATTGTTTTGCTGGCAAATCTTGAACGGTTGGTATATTTTTAATTGTCGGTATATTTTGTTTGTGCTTCCTTTTTATTTTGACTTCCTATGTGAAATCTGTATGGTTTTAGCAATCGTCTTCATTGTCTTGCTGCCGCTCTAATTCTATTTTCTTTTTTTATCATGATCTTTGAATACAATTGCCAAAAACTATTTATGCCGAACAGTAGAAAACTATCATCTCTTAAAAATAAATCCGATATTGATGACATTATTATTTCCATATATGATAAAACCATGTTTCCAAATCCCAAAATTTTATGCCGCACGATACGGAAGGCCTGTTCGGAAAAAAAAACCGGCAGCAATAGAGGAGGGAAGGCAACAATAGAAGGAAAAAACTCAGAACCAGCCAAAACAGAGGACAACGTATGTTTTAGATAGAGACGGATGATTTTCTTTTATTTTTTAATCGAAAAGAAAAATATGAAGGGTTTCTTGGCATTTAACCTTGGTTTTCAACGTTATATAAATATAAGTATATAACATGTTGAATCATTTGTAACGGTTGGGAACTTTGGAGGTGGTTTGAACGTTGATGAAGGCAAGCACCTGGAGCATTTAAAAGGAAAGCATAACAGGATTTTTTTTCAACATGCCAAAAATAAAATATTTGTTGTGCATAGGCCAATGAATTTCTTGTGTTTATACATGATTAACCTTTTTTACCACCTCTGTATTTACGTAGGGCCAAAGTACATATGAACTTCACTCAAATGTTTGGGTCCCATCCCAACTTACAATGCTGGACCCATCCAAAAAGCAAACCATTCGGGTTATAACGAACCGTCCTTTCTTTGTTTAATCGATATGAAGAAACAAACATCCTTACTAAATTCCTAGCGTCTTGTTTAATACTTTTATTATTAGTTATAAAGAGAAAATTCTTTCCGGACCCTTTTGAAGAAGCAATTTTTTTAAAAATCTGTGTGTTTCTAAAATCGTCAAAAACCCCAATACTGAAAATATGAAAGATTGAAACCCATAATGGCTTCTATGTATAATAATTTGGATATTTCCCCAAAAATTCCAGTTTTACCATTATGGCAGAATTTTTTCTTTAAAATATGCATGACGAATGGAAGACCCTGTGATCGTTCTTTTCTTCCTCTCCACCGCCTCTCCTTCTCCGTCCTCCTTGGATGATAAAAGGAACTATTCTATTCAAGGTCCCGTAGCAAGGTTAATATTTGACCTCTAAATCTAATTTGCATTCTTGAATCGTACTTCTTCATTCCTGATTTTCAGTAACCCTGATCCCAACCTTGGTTTCGACGGATAGAGCCCGAGTCCGCAAAGGTTTTGATCTTTCGTAAACAGGTATTCTAAATAATTTCTAATTAGATATCTTCTCTACAGATCCATTCACTGGGAATAGAAAAGAAAACCCTTTAAATGACAAGCCCACGGAAAAATCGGAATCTTAAGAATAATAAAGCGATCATAAATTTTTGGGATAATAACATAGATTTGAAATTATTATATGTTTTGATGAGTTAAAATGACTTCTTATCTTAGAAATAAAAAACATGACACTTGGATTCTTTCCCTCCGTCGATGAAGAAGACGAATGGGAAAAGATATTAGAATCAGCAATAAATGGAAGAAACAAGAACATGCCAGAAATATTCACGGGAAAATTTCGCGTATCTGATTGATCTCGTCTCCTAATATTGAATAGAAAAAAAAGGTATTATTGATAATATACATAAAAATACGTATACAAGCAAGAATACCTAGGGATTTGGTTCTATGAACATTTCAATAGCATATTTTGTTTTTTTTACTATTTTGGAACTTTTGGGTTTAAAAATAAATCTCTTCTCTGAATTGGGCCTGTAATTAATTTTCCCTAGCTCGAAATAAGACATGTGATTGTTTAAGACTTACGTCAAATTTTCTTAATTTATAATAATCTATCATCTTTACGGTGTGTGTAATCAAGTATATATATCATATTAACCTCGATTAAATCTGTCCGTAATTACAATGGCATGAATGAGTGGTCAATTAATTTGAAGACCAAGCGAGGTTTACTATAAACGACAAGGCCAAGCAATTAAATAAAAGGGTGATCCATTGCAAATCGGTCCGCGTTTTTTTAAAAACGGGGACACTCGGTCTACAACATATTTGAACAGACCGATCCGTTCAAGTTGATCACCCTATAGTCAAATATACGCATATGAAAAATCAAAGGATTTAAAGACCTCTAACATATGCATCGATGGATGCAAAAATAAACGTCTTTCGATAATGCAACATAAACTTCATCCGATGCATACGTTACACGTATATTTGAGGGTAGGGTGATAAACTTGACCGAATCGGATCGTTCAAATATGTTGTAAACCGAGAGTTTCCGTTTTTAAAAAATGCGGACCGATTTACTATGGATCACTCCCGGTAAATCCTGGGTATGAGACGAAGAAGCTTACCATATTGCTATTCTCATGGAGAGATCATCAACACATGCACTGTTTTTTATGTCATCATAGTTTCGTGTATCGCTTGCTCAATATAGTCTTGGATATTGGAATATATATATAATATTCTTGTATTGGATAGGCCGGGTCATCAAGAATTTCAACAGCTCCACCATCGTTGAATATATATATCTTTTAAAGTATATTCCGGTGAAATCTATCGTCCGACAAGATGATCCTTAAAGCATTTTGAGTTGTTTCCTTGCACTTGAATTATGAAATTTCATATAAAACGCATGTCGTTGTTGTCTCTCTTCGATGAATTTGCAAAATTCCGATAATCTGTTGTATTTTATTTTTGAAAAAACGGATGTTTATTTAAAAAATCATTGTGAAAATGTTTCTTTAAATTTACAGTACAATGATGGTGTTGAATTTGATTTAAATTCTGGATTAGTTAGGGACCGGTTAGGATTTAAATCTAATATTTTAAGCTTTGATTTAATAGAATCGTTAGATTAAATTCATATTTATCTCCAATTTAAATATGGATTTATCTGCTGGCATTTATTTGCCATGAGACTTTCTCCAGGGATTTTGAGCATTCATAATTCTCTAATAACCTAAGATTGATTAGAGTAGGAGAGACGGCTAAGCGCGGTCATGGATAAGGAGAGGTTTTATAAGAGATGATAATTCTTTGTAAAGAAAGGGTGATCGGTGTAATCTTTTGTAATTCTTTCTCGTAGTGGAAGTCTCACCGCGGTTTGCAGGATTAGATACTAGTTGCGCCGAACCTGGGTAAATCTTATGTGCCGTTGTTGGTGTGTTATTTTCGTGTGGATTGGTATCCGTCGGATAGTTCTTTTTTCAATATACTCTAAACAAAAATCTTGTATTTTCTTACAAGAGATTGCATTTAGACTTGAGGAATCAGGCAAGTCAAAGAAAATAACTTGTTGATCGTTGACACAGAGGAAAGTCTAGACTGAAGTTAACTTGTTGCCAAATAAATAAATCACTATTCAATAAAATCCACTTTCCACTGCGTTGAAAATTTACTCGTCATGGTCATGCGGTTTTCTCTCTCTCTCGCAACGCAAGAAAATGCATTTCATAAACATTGAGAAATCACAAATCATGAACTTTTAATTGTGATGATGTGAATATTGTGAGTGATAATAAATATTTAGAGTTTTCTTATTTCTTGATATCTTTTACAAAATAAATAACATCAATTGATCGATAGGGGCCACACCTTTTTGTAGCTTGCATTATAAGAGCAAAGCTACGGAAACAATAAGTGTATCCATCCCAAAATTCCCGTGTCTTTATTTTTCACTTTTTTCTAAAAGCCCGTATTTTTTTCAAATGCCGGTATATATACAATTCTTGTTGAACATATGCAAGAACAAACTTGTATCATATTGGTTAAGTCGCTTCACCGTTGTTCCATAGGTCACTTGTTGAACCTTAGATCACTTGCAGAACCTTGGATCTTACAGTTATTTTTATCAATTTTTTTAAAACTCTCTCACAACCTACAAATGAAATCTTTCAATTCGTTTTCTTTAACTCCCAAAATTGATTCATAATAAATTAGAATTATCATGAAGTGTTATTTTTATCACCTTTAAACCTAGTTTAATTTCTTTTTAATACCATTGCATCATTCTCCTTTAATTGTTTCCTCCTTCAATTCAACAAATGCATATCCTTCTCTAAATTCTTTTTGCACCCATCCTCCTCTTCCATATATAAGCCATCCTAGGGTCCCCGATAATCCCAAGTCGTCGGAAGCCTCACGATCGAGACATTTTTCGTATCGGCGACACGTTTGCTATACCGTATTGCAACGAGTGAGTCCATCTTCCTTACATCTAGATTGAATCTTCCTTTTCTTGCCATGTTATCGCTCATGTTGATCCTTGCGGTACTCTGGTTAACCCTAAATTTAAAACAACATATTAAAAGATGATGGATTATTGCATAGGCTATGTATTTGTTTCGAAGTTCTCTTGAACGTGTTATGGTAGATTCTTTCCCTTTTTATGAATGCGATGAAAAGATGAAAAGTTAACGTCATCGGTGAATACGTGGACTATGTCACAATTAATCTTGCATGTCCTTTTAGAGCATTAATCATGAGGGTTTTTGTTTAGTTTGCTAAATGTGTTTGCTAGACTTTTAAGCCGGCTTCGATGTCAATTTCATTGTCTTGATTACATGTTCGTTTCATATTCATCCTCGCATGTAATTTTTGTTCTCGCTGTTTTTGTACATAGCACACTCTCCGCCGTGTTTCTTTTAGTATAGTTCAAAATAAAATTTTCAATGAAACCTATTTGTGTTTTTGAAAACCTTTTCAAAAAAAAAAAAGATAACAGGTTTAAGGCGGTTTTCGGAGCATGCCTTAAATCCTGAAATTCCATGAAGAAATTATTTAGATTAGACTATTCTTTTTACATGCGCTACAAAATTTCCAAGTCGAACCAAATTGCAAATTATGTTTTATAATATTTCACTCACTGTTTTCATAAATCAGAAAACGGTTATGAACGGTCTCTTTGGAAAACCCATAACTCTGTATTCAGAGGTCCTATTTGATAATATTCCTAACATCTTTGTCGCTACAACCGCGGTCTTTGCGGAATGAAAACTTTAAATTTTAAAGAAACGGCGCTAGAAACATAAACTCCAGAATCTATCCAAACACTAAACCAGCTAACTAGAACGATTTATACTACTCGGTTAGAGATTACAATCTTTGTAGTCGTGTCTTTTGGTCTTCTATCCACTTCTTTAGCTCTTCGAGGCTGTTGGATCAAGCCTGGAAACCGGTCTTCTTACGTCGAAGATGATCCACCCGAGAGAACAGGTTCAAGGCTCTAACTTCATACCAACAAGTAAGTGAAGCAACTAAAGACCCGAGATTGCTAATTTAAGGTGCTTAGGGATGTAGTGATATGTTCTAGTATTTTCTATCTTTCTTTTTCTTTGATTCTCAGCATATGAGAGGTTAAGGAAAAAGAAGGAGAAGGAGCTGAGTGAGGAGAGAGAAAGGAAATGGTGAAATAAATCAAGTGAGAGAAAATCAAAATGGCTAGCATGGTTTTGTTTAGTTAATTTCAAAATAGAAAATAGCAACCATATTTAAATAGTGCATACAGATGTAATAAATAAATACAAAACCATTCCTCTCACCATTCTCTCTTTACGCCTCACCCCTCCACCTTATTGTATTTTCCAATAAATGGAAAATCCTAAAATAAGGTGTCATCCTTCTAAAATGTGTTTTGTATAAATACAAAGTACATTCCTCATATATACATACCCGTATTCGTATCAAAATACGAACACCCTAAAAATTAGAATAATAGAATGAACATAATACTAGAATATATATATCGAAATTATTAAATCAATACTTGATTTAATAATCCGGCTTAATTCTAAGCCGGCTAGTATTACCATCCGTCCGAATAAAGTCCATGTAGCTAGTACACGTATTTAATCGGAACTCTGCACGTATCAAAATATGATCACTACATCATTTTGCCTGAACCAGGGAAACCCTCTGTGTGAAACTCTAAAGACTTGACGGTACGCTGGTAGCGAGTTACTGGATAAATCCATAACCACAAGCACCTCAGCGGCGCTAGCTGTATGTAACGGCTACCCAGATATCTGTCGAAAAAGAAGGCCGACGAGCAAGCTCATCTGAACCCTTACTGAGCCTATCTAAGACAACCTCCTTATAATTCGGTCTTTTCATCTAAGAGTATCGCATATCGGGTCTAGAGGTAAACGTCAGACCCTAATAACCCTATAATTCGTGCCGATGTGGCTCAGAACCGATCCGAGAAACTACTGATCTAACTATCAGTAAATCTCATCTGTCTTGGCAAAGGTCTTATGGTACTGACCGACCGAACACAGTGTGATATCGACTTCCTATACTAGAAGAGACGAATTCTTAACAATCGCTCACTGCCTCCATGTGGCTTGGGACTGTATCCAACTAAAACATGTTTGCACGACTCAGTAGAGTCGTGGTAGGGTAGTAATCTAAGTATAGTAGGAACTCATATGAGACAAATAACGATATCAGGTCTAAAGACTAACTTGTACTCATGTCACCTGAGAACTGCTATCTGACGATGGGTATAATACCATTTAGAAGTTCTCGACGAGTCCGTCCAGTGTACTCACCCCTAGTGAGCACATGTATACGATCTTAGGTGCCAGACACCAATGGTTGTGGGACCAACCATCACCCCTCGTCGGGGTCTAGAAACATATACACCGGTCTACTTCTGAATATCGATGCCTAGTCTCGACACTCCCACGACCAGAGATATTTAAGGATGTGTTTATGGACTATCCAACCCTCACATGTATGATCACCATCATAACACCGGTAATCAAGCAATAATCCTACGGGCTTTATAAACATGTATTAGCAATACGTAATAACAAGTAGAACATATACACATGTTAAGATAAAGACAAACAAAATAACATACTATCTTATTGAGCAAGATTGTCCTGTACATACATATGTCTAAGCATCCACTATATACACATGTATGTATGTATGTATGTGTAATAATGGCCTCTAGGACATATATATTCAACAATCTCCCACTTGCACTAAGGCCAGTTATTGGCGTATCGAGTACCCAACGTCTGCTCCAGGGCCAGTTGTTAGCGTATCGCATACCCAAAATCTCAAAAAGTCGCTCGAACTGTACTTGAGGGAAGGCCTTTATGAATGAATCCGCCATGTTTTCTTTTGTGTCCACTCTCCGAATCTCGATCTCCTGTCGATCTATGATCTCTCTGATCAAGTGATACCGCCTCAAGATATGTCTGGATCTTTGACGAGACCGCGGTTCCTTCACTAAAGTCATAGCCCCATTGTTGTCGCAATACAAAAGTATTGGATCAACAATGAATGGAACTACCTCAAGTTCAGTAATGAACTTCTTCATCCAGACCGCTTCTTTTGCGGTATCGTTGGTAGCAATGTATTCAGTCTCCATCGTCGAGTCTGCGATGATGTCCTATTTGGAGCTCTTTCAACAGACTGCCCCTCTGTTGAGGGTAAACACATAATCCGAGACAGACTTGCTATCATCCTTGTCATTTTGGAAGCTTGAATCAGTAAAGGACTCCACCTGGAGATCTCTATTACCGTACACTAAGAATATATCCTTAGTCCTTATCAGGTACTTGAGAATTTTCTTCACAGCTATTCGGTGCTTCTCTCCTGGGTTTGACCGATACCAGCTTACCACACTAAGTGCGTAAGGTACATCTGGTCTAGTACAAAATATCGCATACATTATAAATCCTACCGCCGTAGCGTAGGGTATAATGCTCATGCGAGCACTGTAAGTCAATGTCACACACTCCATAGGGTTTGTAAAAAGGAGGAATTTACAAAAAACGATTTTAAAGCGGGCAATTTCGACTAATCTCCAAGAATTACCATAAGCCCTATCTAGCAAAACTAACATAAAGTCTAATCTACTATGAAGAGATTTATACCTATGTGCTCAAGTCCTTTGGGTCCTCTTATCCTCTTTTTGATCTCCTCATTCGTCATGATCGAGTTTGGTCGTCGACCTCCTTATGTCAAAGACGATCCATCCGATAGTCTATAGTTCAAACTCCAACCTCAAAAGTGAGATAACTAAAACACCTAGTTTGCTAATCTAATTGCTTTAGTGGATGTAGAAAGTATTAATTAGATTGATTTATCTCAAAGACCCTATGTTTCTCAACTCATGAGAAGGTTAGGATTTGAGGAAGAAGAAGAGTTCAAGGAGGAGAGAGAATGACAAGTGAATGATATGAAGAATGGCTAAAAAAAAGATATCAAGTATTTCCTTTTCATTAAAAATACTAGCCATGCTTGAATAGTATTTACAAATGAATAAAAAATAAAATAACCATGCTTCATGCCATGCTTAAATCCACCTCACCCCTCCGCCTCATTTTCTATTTACAATAAATAGAATATCACAAAATGAGGTGTCCTCTTCTAAAAGTATTATAGTATAAATACAAAAATACCAATACCGTATATACATACCTGTATTCGTACTGCAAAAAACACGAACTCAAAGAGATAAAAGAATCAAATAATATAATACTAGATCATTATTAAATCAATATATGATTCAATAATGTGGCTTAATCCTAAGCCCGCTAGTATTATCCGTCCGAACAAAAATCTGAGTAGCTAATATACGTATATGATCGAAAACCTGCACATATAATCATACGGCCTCTACATTGTTTCGCCTGACCAGGGAAACCCTCTGTGTGGGATTCTAAAGACTCGACAGTACGCTGGCAGTGAGTTTAACCACAAGCATGTCAGCGGCACTAGCTGTGCGTAACGGCTACCCAGGTACCTGTCAAGAAGAAGGCCGACGAGAAAACTCATCCGAACTCCTACCGAGCCTGTCTGTGACAATCTCCGTACAGTCCGGTCTGTTTGTCTGAGAGTATCGTATGCCGGGTCTAGCGGGTAGAAAACGTCAGACCCCTAATAACCCGACAAGTTATGCCGATATGGCTCAAGACCATCCAAGAATCTACCGATCTAACTATTAGTAATTCTCAATTCGCCCTGGCCAGGGACTTATGGTGTTGGCCAACCGAACACAGCGCGACATTGACTCCCTATACCGGGAGAGACGAATCCCCAACAATCGCTCACCACCTCCACATGGCTCGGGACAGTACCTAACTAAAACATGTTTACACGACTCAGTAGAGCCGTGGTAGGGTAGCAATCAAAGCACAGTGGGAACTCACACGAGACAAATGACGGCCTCAGATCTACAGACTATCTATACTCATTTCACTAGAAAACTGCTATCTGACGATAGATATAATGCTATCTAGCCAGTTCTCGGCGAGTCCATCCAGTGTACTCACCCACAGTGAGCACATATATACAATCTTAGGTGAATCACACCAATGGCTGCAGGACCAACCATCGCTTCTCGTCAGGGTCTAGAAATGTATATACTAGTCTACTCTGGAGCATCGATGCCCGGTCTCGATACTCCCATGACTAGGGACATTTAAGAATGTGCTTATCGACTATCCAGCTCCCGCAAGTATGATTTCTATCACAACGCTGGTAGTCAAGTAAGGATCCTAAGGGTTTTATCAACATGTATATGCCATATGAAATAACAAGTAAAATATATACACATGTTAAGATAAACGTAAACCAAATAGCATACTATCATATTGAGCAAGATTGTCATGTACATACATACTCCCAGCATCCTATACAATAAAGGCTTCAAGGTCATACATATCCAACAATCTCCCACTTGCACTAAGGCCGATTATTGGCGTATCGAGTACCCAACGTCTGCTCTAGGGCCAGTTGCTGGCGTACCGCATACCCAACATCTCGAACAGTCTCTCGAATTGGACTTGAGGGATGGCCTTGTTGAATGGATCTACCGTGTTGTCCTTTTTTTCTACTCTCCACACCTTAATCTCCCTGCGATCCACGATCTCCCTGATTAGGTGATACCGCCTCAAGATATGTCTGGATTTATGATGGGACCATGGTTCCTTTGCCAAAGCCATGGCTCCATTGTTATCGCAATACAAAGGTATTGGATTAGCAATGGATGGAATCACCTGAAATTCAGAAATGAACTTACTCATCTAGACTTCCTCTTTTGCGGTATCTTTAGCAGCGATGTACTCGGCCTCCATCGTCGAATCTGCCACGGTGTCATGTTTGGAGCTCTTCCAACAGATTGCGCATCCGTTGAGGGTAAACATAAAACCCGAGACGGATTTAGAGTCATCCTTATGACTTTGGAAGCCAGAGTCGGTAAAAACCACGATCTGGAGGTCCCCATTACCGTACACCAAGAACATCTCCTTAGTCCTTCTCCAGTACCTAAGAATGTTCTTTACTGCTATCCAATACTTCTCACCTGGGTTGGACTGATACCTGCTCATGACGCTAAGTGCGTAAGCTATATCTGGTCTGGTATATAATATCGCATACATTATTGACCCTACCGCCGAAGCATAGGGCACAATGATCATGCGGGCACTCTCCTCATCAGTCTTGGAAGACATCTCTTTGGAGAGGGTGATTCCGTGACAAGCGGGTAAATTACCACGCTTGGAATCTTCCATAGTAAATCTTTTTAGTACGGTGTCTATGTACCTTGACTGTGAAAATCCCAATATTTTTTTAGATTCGTCACGACAGATCTTAATCTCCAGAATGTATGAGGCATCACCCATGTCTTTCATAGAGAACTTCTGTGACAAGAACAACTTGGCCTATTGTAGCATAGGAATATCATTTCCTATCCGGAGAACGTCATCTATGTATAAAACGAGGAACATCACAGTTCTACCTACAATCTTCTTATAAATACAAAGTTCATCTATATTTTTGATAAAGTCAAAGTCCTTGACCATCTCATCAAAGTAGATGTTCCAACTATGCGATGCCGACTTTAATCCATAAATAGATTTAAGCAACTTGCACATCTTTCCGCCGCTCCCACTTGTTCCCTATGGAAAAATAAATAATAAATAAAAAAGCAATCGGAAAATTCCCTAAAGGGAGCATCACGTGCCCACACGTGATGCGCCTTGGAGCCAAAATTACAAGCATTACACTTAACAAATGGGACTGAAGTTGTGGCTCACGTACCACACGTGAGCACCTATATACAAAATATATATGCGCCTTCATAAAATAACTAGCAGGCCAGAAGGCGCATCACGTGCCAACACGTGATGCTCTTCTATGAGACTGCTGCATATAGGCAAACTGGCCTAATGCCATTGGGTCACGTGCTACACGTGAGAATTCCTAATATCTTCTGATCCGATAGAATTAAATTCTATATAAATGGGATCAAAACCCTATTTTGGAAATATTTTTCCCAATCTTTCTAAACAAGAAAGATCGTGCTCTGTAAATCAGAGCACCGTTGGATCAAAGATCTAATGGTGATTAAAAATCTCCAAGGTGCAGAATTAAATTCTGATTGAGAAAATACTTCTCGAATCTTTCCGAACAAGAAAGATTGTGCTCTGTAAATCAGAGCACCGTTGGATCAAAGATCCAATGGTGATTAAAAATCACCAAGATACAGAATAAGTTATATGTGGGAAAATATTTTCCCAATCTTATTAAAAGACAAGAAAAATGTCTTCTGTAAAAACAAAAGTCCTTGGATCAAAAATCCAACGGTGGATAAATTCCCCAAATCAATTAAAAAAATCTCTCAATGAGAGATTTCCTTAACTGAATCAATAAATCAGCCTCCCCTATATAAAGGACCCAAGACTTCAAGTCTTGTAGATAAGAACCCCCCCATAAACTGCAAGTTCAAAAGAAAAGAAGAAACCCTAGATAAGAAGGAACAAAACACAGAGAACATCTTACTTCTTCTTCGTCTCCACAAGTGTTTAACTCTTCCAAAGAACTTAGTTCTTTCTTCTGGTAAAAGATCTGCAGAAGTAGATCTCCCCACAAATTGAGAATTTAATTCTCATCGGGAAAATTCTGCCATGCAGATCCAAAACATAGGGGAAGATCTAAGTTCAGAGAATTTAATTCTCCCAAAAATTAT
This sequence comes from Agapanthus africanus, assembly GCA_030015575.1. Taxonomy (NCBI): domain Eukaryota; kingdom Viridiplantae; phylum Streptophyta; class Magnoliopsida; order Asparagales; family Amaryllidaceae; genus Agapanthus; species Agapanthus africanus. The sequence goes on along the minus strand of JASDDO010000031.1, from coordinate 520,545,919 downwards.
ATAGGAATTTAATTCCTTTGATAAAACAAGGGTTTAACCCTTCATATAAGAACTTAGTTCTTCCTTATGGTGAAAGATCTGCAGAAGCAGATCTCCCTACATGTTGAGAATTTAATTCTCATCGGGAAGATTCTGCCATGCAGATCCAAAACCTAAGAGAAAAACTAAGTCCAAAGAATTAAATTCTTATAAAAATAAGGGATCTGAAATTCTCAAAACTAGAACTCCATGCATATTAGGGATCACTTGTCCATACATGACAACCTTTGATGAACATTAAAGAAAGATTGAAATAGATCACGTGTTCACACGTGACCCGCCCCCAAATAGTGCTTAGCACTTATAAAAAAGAAAAAGGAATAAACCCAAGGAGGCAATGTCTAATTCTGAGGCGCCTCACGTGCTCACACGTGATGGCCACGAGAATAAAGTGTTTAACACTTATAAAAAGAAAAAGGGAATAAAACCAAGCGAACAATACCAACCTTTAAGAAGTGTTTAATACTGCTTTAGAGCCTCACGTGCCACACGTGAATGCCCTCAACTTTCAGTGTTTAACACTGCTTTAAAGTATCGCGTGGGAACACGTGAGCGTTGAAGATACATTAGTGTTTAACACTATAAGGGACCAACTTCAACCCCAAATTGGTTAAGTCCTTCCTGAGATTAAATCTCCAAGCAAACCGAGCCTCTATGCTCAGAACCGATAACTCCTCAATCTGAAATCTGGTTCAAGGGTTTATCTTTCCACACCTCTGATATATGTCGTTGTAATCCTTCAACGTCTTCAGAGAGGTGGAGGGTCCCAATAACCAATAACTCTTGGCGCACCCCCAAACCAATAAGCCAAAACTCTATGGACTATGATGTCCTTAAACTCCACGGACTATGATGTCCTTAAACCCAATGGACCGCAACGCCCCTAAACTAAACTCTATAGACTATGATGTCTTTAAACTACGGACTATGATGTCCTTAAACCCAATGGACCACAACGTCCCTAAACTAAACTCTATAGACTATGATGTCTTTAAACTATGGACTATGATGTCCTTAAACTTTGTACTATGGTGTCCTTAAACCCAATGGACCGCAACGTCCCTAAACTAAACTCTATGGACTATGATGTCCTTAAACTCCATGGACTATGATGTTCTTAAACCCAATGGACCGCAACGTCCCTAAACTAAACTCTATAGACTATGATGTCCTTAAACTCCATGGACTATGATGTCCTTAAACTCCATGGACTATGATGTCCTTAAACCCAATGGACCGCAACGTCCCTAAACTAACTATGGACCGTAATGTCCTTAAACTAACTATGGACTGTAATGTCTTTAAACTAACTATGGACCGCAACGTCCTTAAAACTAAACTCCATGGACTATGATGTCCTTAAACTCTATGGACCGCAACGTCCCTAAACTAAATTCTATGGACTATGATGTCCTTAAACCATCAACTATGATGTCCTTAAACTCTATGGACCGCAACATCCCTAAACTAAATTCTATGGACTATGATGTCCTTAAACATGGACTATGACGTCCTTAAACCCAATGGACCGTAATGTCCCTAAACTAAAATGATAGGGCCCAAATGCTCTTTCGTTGAGTAGATCTTAGTCTAAAATTAGACTAAGATCCTAAAACCTCGTTGAGTAGAAATGATCCTAAAACCTTGTTGAGTAGATCTTATTCTAAAATTAGACTAACGTATCCTTAACAAACATTTAAGTTGATCTTAATCTCAAATGAGGTTAACGATTCTTAAATCAAACCAAACCCAAATCTAAGAAAATACGGATTTGGACTAATCCCCGCCCTACGGGCGATAACATAAATTAGTCTCCGTATACAATCTACGGGCAACTAAAAACAAAACAAACATACACGACACGAAGTGAACATCTGGAGAAGGAGAAAGTGGTTATCGCTATGCGGTAATGTAATTAACTGCAGGGGCTTGCGCCTGCAGGGAAGAGCGTCCCCACAATCAAAAACCCCTCGCAAACGAGAGGGAATCTGACGAAGTCTGCTACAACGGCCGCATCTGTCCAAACCTCCGATACACGGTGCCATTAATCAACTTGGAATCTTCGGAGAGGTAGACAGATAAAACCAAATAGCATCTGCCCCCAAAATTCAGGCCAGACGTCCCAACGTCCCGGCCGCGTCTTTCGGCGATAAACACCACTGTCTATGAAACTCTCTGGTTGATCCATGTAAATACACTCTTCTAAACTTCCATTTAGAAAAGCGGTTTTAACATCCATCTGCCAGATATCATAGTCATGGAAGGCGGCAATGGAAAGTAGGATCCGAATGGATTTAAGTATAGCCACTGGTGAAAAAGTTTCGTTATAGTCTAATCCTGGTCTTTGACGAAAACCTTTAGCAACAAGTCTAGTTTTGTAGGTTTCTACCTGTCCATCTACACCAATCTTCTTTTTGAAGATCCATTTGCATCCAATGGGTTTTACCCCAGGAGGAGCAACATCCAAAGTCCATACTTTATTGGTGTGCATGGATTCCATCTCGGATCGCATAGCATCCAACCACTTCACCGAGTCTCTACTTGTGATGACTTGCTGAAAACTAGTAGGCTCATCACCATCGATGATGCAATCCTCTCGATCCCCGTCTTCGAGAAAACCGTAGTATCTCTTGGGCGGATGAGACTGCCTACTAGATTTGTGGAGTGGCGTAGGTATGTCCGGTTCCATTGAAACATCAGGTTCTACCAAGTCTTCAGTGATAGTTTGTGGTTCTTTTTGGCATAACTGCCTCCAGCAGCTCTTTCTGTTCCAGTTCTATTGCGCTCCCACTAATCTCTTTTTTAAGAAATTGAGTTTCTATAAAGCGGGCATGATGAGAAACAAATTTTTTTTATTCCTCGGTCTAATAGAAAAAATACCCCTAGAATTCTTAGGGTATCCTACAAACTTACAAAATACCGAGCATGTCTCGAGTTTGTCCGGATGATTTTTTTTGACAAAAGCTGGACACCCCCATATCTTAAGATACTTAAGACAGGATTTCTTCCTACTCCACATTTCATATGGAGTGGCAGGCACAGACTTAGTGGGAACTTTATTCAATAGGCATACAGCAGATTCTAGTGCATAACCCCAGAAGGATGGCGACAACTCAGTATTACTCATCATGGAATGCACCATATCTAGCAAGGTACAATTCCGTCTTTCTGATATACCGTTGTGTTGTGGTGTGTATGGAGGAGTAAGCTGAGAGAGAATTCCATTCTTTTTTAGATATTCCATAAACTCGGCACTTAAGTATTCACCACCCCGATCAGATCGGGGCATCTTGATACTTTTGTCGGTTTGCTTTTCCACTTCATTCTTATACTCCTGGAATTTCTCAAAGGTCTCGGATTTATGTTTCATCAAGAATACATGTCCATACCTTGAGAAATCATTGGTAAAAGTGATGATGTAGGAATATCCACTTCTTGCATGCGTAAACATTGGCCCATACACGTCGCTGTGTATGAGTCCTAGGAGCTTAGTGGCTCTTTCTTCGTGTCCAGTGAATGGAGTTTTTGTCATCCTTCCTTTGATACATGATAGACAAGTTGCATATGATTGATACTCAAATGGATCTAAATATCCATTTTTATGTAAATTAGTCAATCGTGTTTCATTGATATGACCAAGTCTATAATGCCCTCCACTCACTCCTATCGAACAATATACTTTCATTGAGTCCTTTGGCAACCATATCGTTTCGTATCACATCCATCCATGTTTTCTTCGGTCTCCCTTTTGCCCTTTTGCCATTGCCCATATCGAGAGTATCTATTCGTTGAACCGGTGCTTCCATAGGTCTGCGTCGCACATGACCAAACCATCTTAGCCGGTTTTCCTGCATCTTCTCCTCCATAGGTGCTACACTGACTTTTGCACGAATATCCTCATTTCGCACCTTATCTTTTCTAGTGTTACCGCACATCCAACGAAGCATGCGCATCTCCGCTACGTGCATCTTCTGTGTATGATGCTTCTTAGGAGCCTAGCATTCTGTACCATATAATAAGGCAGGCCGAATAGTGCTCCGATAAAACTTCCCTTTCAATTTTAACGGAAAGTTACGATCACACAAAATCCCTGTTGCACTCCTCCATTTCAACCAACCAGCTTGGATCCTTTGATTAACATCACTATCGATCTCCCCATTCTTTTGGATGATGGAACCTAGATATCTAAACTGGTCGCTCGGTGATATCTCTTGCCCTTTCAATGTTATACCAATATGGTTTTGACTTCTCTGGTTACTAAATTTGCAATGCATATATGCTGTCTTGGACCTGCTCAGTCTGAATCTCCGAGATTCCAATATTTGCCTCCATAATTCCAATTTGGCATTAACCTCTGCTTTCATCTCATTTACTAGAACAATATCATCAGCGAATAGCTTACACCAAGGTACCTCATCTTGGATAGTTCTAGTAAGCTCATCCATCACGATGGTAAACAGGAATGGACTTAATGTAGATCCTTGATGTAAACCAATTGTAATCGGAAAATCACTCGTTAAGCCGCTGCAAGTTCTGACATTTGCCACTACTCCATCGTACATATCCTTGATTATGTCAATATACTTGATAGGGACCCCCTTCTTCATCATTGTCCCCCATAATACTTCTCTAGGTACCTTGTCGTACGCTTTTTCTAAATCAATAAATATCATATGCAAACAATCTTTGCGATATAAAGAGATAAAGATAGTAATATTGGAGCGGATCTACTCACTGAGGCTGTTTCTCGAACACGATAGTTTCGCAAACAATCTTTGCGAGACTGATTAGTAGAGAAGTTGGATGTTCGGTATCACACGGGCTGTGAGTATGCGACACCGCAATAATTAGCCTTAAGTGCAAGTGGGAGATTGTTGGCTATAGTGCCCTCAAGGCAATTATTGTAATCGTAGGCAGGTGGTTATGATGATTGAGGGAGGACCTATACGGATAGAGCGATCTTACTCGAGATGATAGTATGCTATTTGGTTTGTCTCTATCATCATATACATGCATTATATGGTATCACAGATTACTATTATATGTTGATAGAGCCCATAGGATTCTTGCTTGACCACCAGCATTATGACGGCGATCATATACGTGGGAGCTGGGTGGTTTATAAGCACATCCTTAAATGTCCCTAGTCGAGAGAGTATCGAGACTAGGCATCGATACTTCGGAGTAGACTAGTGTACTTTTCAAGACCCCGACGAGGGGTGGTGGTCGGTCTCACAAGCCATTGGTGTCAGTTAGTCACCTAAGATAGTATACAGGTGCTCATTGGGTTATGAGTTACACTAGACGGACTCGCTGGGAATATGCTAGATAGTATTATACCTATTGTCAGATAGCAGTTCTCAGGTGACATGAGAATAGCTTAGTCAGTCGACCTGAGATCCTCATCTGTCTCGTGTGAGTTTCCACTGTGATTTGATTACTACCCTACCACGGCTCAAAGGAGTCATGCAAACAGGTTTTAGTTGGGTACAGTCCCGAGCCACATGGAGGCAATGAGCGGATCGTCGGGGATTCGTCTCTCCCGGTATTGGGGGTTGATGTTGCGCTATGCACGAGTGGCCATCACCAGAAATCCTTGGCCAAGCTAGACGAGAATTACTGATTTGGATCAGTAGTTTCTCAGCGGGTGATGAGCTTCACACCGACACGAATTATCGCGCGATTAGGGATCTGACTTTATCCACCCCCTAGACCCGATATACGATACTCTTAGATGAACAGACCGGACTGTATGGAGATTGTAACTGACAGGCTCAGTAGGGGTACGGATGAGTTTGCTCGTCGGCCTTCCTTTCGCTCAATACCTGGTAGCCGTTACATACAGCTAGTGTCGCTGACGTGCTTGTGGTTAAACCTACAGCCAGCGTATTGACGAGTCTTTAGAGTCCCACACAGAGGGTTTTCACGGGATATGATGTAGATGACTTATGTTGGTACATACAGGTGTCCGATTAAATATGTGCACAGGCTACACAGATTTTCATCGGACGGTTGATAATACTAGCGGCTTAGGATTAAGCCGGATTATTTTGATTTAATAATATATATATGTATATGTATATATATATAGATATATTGTAAGTGCACGGTGGCGCCCCGGCCGTCAATCCGAGGCCAAAATGCGGAAATGAAAATTTACTTTAACTTTGAACCGGCACCACCGCGCACAAAAATCCCGGATCGGGCCATTAATCTAGTTCTAGCTAACTAAAGAACGGGGTGGAGAGATATACCGAGCGATTCGTGTCCTTCGGTCTTCTCGTCGTCGTCCCGATCTCCCGCGGAATCTCCGGTCTTCACCTCCTCGCCGGAAGGGCACCACGTCGCCTGCTTCTTTTATGGGCTCCCACCTCTGGACCGAGGCAACTCGGGCACGAAGTTGGCGAGTCGACGTGCCCAGGAATACTGTAGGTTAACTGTAGAACTTATGTCTCATTTGGGGTTGTGGAAATTGCCTTTTTGGTGGAGGAAATGAACCATGAATCTTTTGCAATGAAATAGGGAATTTTTGTAGCAAGAAGTGAACAAAAATTCCTCTCTCAAATTTTGGACAGCCCTCACCTAAGAATGGCCGGCCTCATGTGTAGAAGGAAGTGGGAAAAAATCCCAAGGGGGGGTGGAGCAATCACAAGAGAGAGAGAAAGGTGATCCTGAAAAGTAATGATCACAATCAAAAACCTCACTCCAAATCAACCATCATGAACCCAAAGTCAAGCAATGATGAAGTCAAGAAAGTTGAGGGATGGTGCAACCATCATGAAGCAAATACTTGCAAAAACCACCCTTCAAAATGCTTATTTGCACAAATGCAAATAAGCCCTCCTCCACCAATCTTCAGCCAATGAAAGATACAAAGAAAATTGGTCGAAACGGAAAGCAAACAGGCAACTTCATAAAACTAGTCCCGTAATAAATTACAGGAAAACCCCGCTACTGTATATACATACCCGCATTTGTATTTCGACCGAATACAAATGCAATGAGACAAAATCTACACTGTACAATACTAGGATCCGGCTTAAACCAAAGCCCGCTAGTATTTTCCGTCCGATCATGATCTGTGCAATACCGCACGTATCTGATCGAACCCTGCCATATCTCCATACGGCCTCTACAGCGTTTCGCCTGAAACTTGAGCAACTGTCTGTGGGGGACTCTAAAGACTCGTCAATACTATGGCTGTGGATTTAACCACTAGCACGTCAGAGGTATTAGCCATACGTAACGGGCTACCAGCTATTGACCAAAAGGGACGTCGATGAGCGAACTCATCCTGACACCCTATTGAGCCTGTCAGTGACAATATCCGTGCAGTCCGGTCCGTTCGTCTATGAGCATCGCATGGCGGGCCTAGGGGGTTGGTAAAAGTCAGACCCCCAAAAGCGGTACAAGTCGTGTCGGAGTGTATCCCAGAACACCTGAGATACTACTGGAATTCCTACCAGTAAATCTCCTGCCTCGGCCGAGGGCTTTGTGTAATGGCTCTCCTAGACACAGCGCGACTTCACCCCCAATACCGGGAGAGACGAACCCCTGAAGATCCGCTCACTGCCTCCATGTGGCTCGGGACTGTACCCAACTAAAACCTGTTTGCACGTCTCCTTTGAGCGTGGTAGGGTAGTAATCAAAGTACAGTGGGAACTCACACGAGACAAATGACGATCCTCAGGTCGATGAACTAACCTGTACACATGTCACCAGGGAACTGCTATCTGACGTCTGGTATAAGACCAACTAGCATGTTCCCGGCGAGTCCTGTCCTGTGTACTCATAACCCAATGAGCACCTGTATACATCTTAGGTGAACCAACTGACACCAGTGGCTTGTGAGACCGGCCACCGCCCCTCGTCGGGGTCTCGACTGTATACACTAGTCTACTCTGGAGTATCGATGCCCTGTCTCGAAACTCCCACGACTAGGGACCTTTTAAGGATGTGCTTATAGACTACCAGCTCCCACGTATATGATCACCCTCATACTGCTGGCAGTCAAGCATGAATCCTAGGGGCTCTATCAACGTGTAATAGCGACCTATCAGGTCACCTAAAGTAGTACACGATGATAAAGATAAACCAGATAGCATACTATCATCTTGAGTAAGACCGTCCTACCGGAATAGGTTCTCCCTCAATCATTGCAATCACGTGCCTGTGATCCAATAATTGACTCTGAGGGCACTATCTCCAACAATCTCCCACTTGCACTCAAGGCTAATTATTGCGATGTCGCATACTCACAGCCCGTGTGATACCGAACACCCAACTCCTCTACTAGTCAGTCTCACAAAGCTCGTTTGCGAAACTAATGCGTTCGAGGAATAGCCTCAGTGAGTGGATCCGCTCTAATGTTTCTTTCTATGTCTCTTTTCATCTCAAGTTCACGGAGAAACCTATCTCCCGAAATGAGCAATACCTGTCTTAGAGTATGTCTGGATATCTGATGGGACCTAGCTCATAAATAAACTCCAAATCCAAACTTCTTAGACTGTATCGTCAACTGAACTTAATCAGTATCCTGCGCCATGCCTCCCTCAGTATCCCCTTGGACCACCTGTCCAAAATACTGCCCCTCGTCAGAAGGAAAACTATAATTCTGACAACCTCTCTGTCATCCAGGTCACCTTGGAAGCCTGGAATGATAACTGTCTCCCGAATGAGGCTGTCGTTATCATATCCCTAGAACATCCACTTATGTTCTAAAACTGCTTCCGATTGTTTCTCCAGGATTGGATTAATGTCAACTTCTTGCATCTACTGCAAAAACAATATCTGGTGTGGTACTTGACATCTCATGATTGACTCAATTGCCTGAGCAAGTGATCTGCCAATCATGCACATCCCTCTCCACTTTAGTCTGTAAGACACCTTTAGAGAGGGCGACTCCATCACCTGCAGGTACACTACCGTGCCTGGAGTCGTCCATTCTAAAACACCTTCAGAATGCTGTCTAAGTACCCTGATTGGGAAACTACCCAAATCCAGATCTAAAACCATAGATCCAGTAACCAGAATGTCTTGATATTATATCCAAGTCCCATGTGGAGAAACCACTGTGTGACAACCAAAGTATAACCGATTGTAGTATAGGAATTTCACTTCCTACTCTGTGTGTGTCATCCAAATACCAGGACATCACACCCTACTACCTTCTTAACAGATCCATCCCCTATTCTGATGAAGTCAAACCTATGACTGTCACGTCAGAAATAGATGATCTATCTCCGCTATATCCGCTTTAGTCCATAAATAGACATAAGCCACTTGTCCACCAATGCTTCCGCTGCTCCCACTGACTACGACAACCCTCTGGCAGAGTCATATAGACGTACACTTCTAAAGCTAGTTTAGAACGACGCTATACTCATCCTCCTGCCGGGTCTCGCATCCTGGAACAACATTAATGGCAAGTCTGGGTAAACAAGAACCTCCCTGTCACCGTCCTTGAGGCTACCGGAGTACCTCTCGGGTGCCTGAGGTTACCCACCATATGTGCGGAGTGGCCAATGGAATGTCAAACCAGATTGAATCTTTAGGTTCTTATCAAATTTTCAGTAATCGTTTGCGGTTCTGGAATCACTTCCAGTTCTACCATACTCCCACTACTGTTTTCTGAAAAAAACCATTTTTGTCAAAACTGTGGCGAGTCAAGAACAATATCACTATTGATCTTCCAGATGGTAGAAAGTCAACCCTCGTCATAGCCTGGGTCAACCCACAAACAACCATTATAGAAACATGCCTTGAGTTATCCAAAGTCTGGTTTTAAGCATAAGCCGGACAACTCCCCGTACCTTAACATCGTTAAGATATGAACTGTTCTGTATCCAATACAGAAACAGAGGCACTGATTTAATTGAACCAGATTCAAATCATGTAGCTGTCTCCAGTGCATGTCAACTAAATGGAGAGAGGCCGATCAGCGTTACCCAACTTAGGAATGTTTCCAATTATGAGCAACCTGAAAGAGAAGCAAGTTCTCTTAATCATTACTATCAACTGAATACCATACACAAGTATCTACATCTTCGATCACCTTGAAGAATACCGATACTTGCAACACCTGGTTCTCTACTCTATTCTTATACCTATAACTTCTCAAAACTTGGACCCTGTGTTTCTACGAAACACATGTCTAAGACCCAGAGAAGTCACAAGTAAACAGAATCTAGTACGAGTACCAACCCCTCTGTCCTAATGGACACTGGACAACATACAATACTCTGTATAAGTCCCTTGAGTTGAATAACTCAATCCCTGTGTGTCGTAGGTTGAAAACTGTACTTATGGTTAAGAAGAATTACACCGCTGTTTAATGCTCCTTACCCAACCATCCACTGATATAGGTAAATATCATAGACATAATTTCAAAAAGGTATATCTCACTCTATGAAAATAGACGTACAGATATATCAATTTGAAATTGGTGCATAACAACGGATATTCAAAACCAAATATTTGCCGTCCGGCAAACAACCCAGGCGATTTCCTCAAATATCACCAATTACAACGAATTCCGATATAATGAGGATAATCACCTAATTCCCAATAACTCACTCCCACTCATCATCTGTAAAACCATACAGATGTGAGAATCATACCTGGTAAATACATACCCTGGAGCAAGTTTCTAATTGGGAAATCAGTTTTCTTTTAACAGTACACAGTGAAACTGAAACATTGAAATGTTTCGATGGGGTATCCTGGTATTCCTAGTAATGCCTCTTCCATTATTAGATTCACAACTGTAACCGTATATTTCTATGCCATCTCTCCACATCCCTTCATATGTCTTTAGTCATTACCTTCTGCACACCCCTTTAGGCCAAATGGTTTTCTTCCTTCCCTACCGTTCGGCACCAGCCTATGGTTTGGAAGAAGACTATCCAATAAGCATAATGGGTGTACTGTCCTAATCCTAGGAGCACTCGCAATGCGAGAGAAGGTGAGGATAAAAGACAACCGAATAAACCTTATTCATATTTCTCCTGAACCAGAATCCATCCCCGAACTGGAACAAGTTCCTTTCGAGTTCGTATATAACCATACGATGGAGTATCCAATAAACTGTGGATCTTCGTAGTGATACGGAGTGTCCTGGAGAAATACAAAGGTGAAGTGGGAGTGGTAATGAAATACTTGGTTTGGTCGTGAATAGCAGTCGCAATTTACTTTGCCCTCTTACTAATCCCTTGATATGTCTTTACTTAATACCTTCTGCACACCATCGTTATGCTAATTGGTTTTCTTCATTCCCTACCGTTCGGCACCAGCCTAAGGTTTGGAAGAAGACTATCCAATTTGCGTAATAGGTGTACTATCTCCTAAACCAAGGAAGTACTCGCAACCTGAGAGAAGGTAAAAGGAAAAGACAACTGAATAGTCCTATTCGTTTTCTTCAGAACCGGAAACCATCCTCGAATAAATTCCTTCGAGTTCGTATATAACCATACGATGGTTTTGTCCAATGGAAGTGGACGTTCGTAGTAATACGGGGTGTCCTGGAGAAAAGGGTAAAAGTAGGAGTGGCAATGAGGTATGCAACTCTGACAATCCAAAAGCCAGTGTTTAAGAAGGTTCGGTTAGTTTTGGTCACTGAGTCATAGTCTTAGGGTCGGGTCATGGTCGCTGCCAAAGAGAGAGAGAGAAAAGAAACACTCAGCATGCACTCTAACCTAGATCAGAATGGTTACCAATTTATCTAATCTGGAAATATCCCACTGTACTGTCAAATTCTCCTCCAAACCTGAAAGAAGAATTAGTCGGGATCATCCGAGGAGTAAACCAACTAATCAGTAGGAATCGGGATCCAACTATCATCGCATGATAACGTGACGGACTTCGCTCACGTTATCACACTCCAGAAGGTATGCGCATATCTGGCAAGTTTCAGTTTCTTTAGAAACTCTCGATATGATTTTTGCCCCATGCTCTTATGACCTTGACGAAGGCCAACAAATCATAAGTCACATGTCAAGTTCTACCCGTCATTCTCCAGGTTAATTTGAACCCACTCGTACAAGCCCTTGACTTTGGCCAATAAGGCTATACGACTGTCCCAAACCAACGCATCTATCTATGCTGCAGAAAGGCAACAAGCAGCTACCATACACTATGCCTTGACGAAGGCCAACAAACATAGCATGAATACTACGTGCTACCCATCTGAAACGACGGAGGGCTATGAATGGTTTCTGGCGAAAAACCTTTAACGTAATGAACTTGATATCGTTGAAGGAACCGGATAGCTTTTTAGAAAAATATAGTGACGAAAACCTTTGCTAAAGAGGTCACTCCCGGGGAAGGGATCTCGGTTCTTTCCCCGTAGAATGAGGTGCAGGATATTCCAACTGAATACCACGATGCAAAGCAAAAGTAATCGGCTATAGTGAAGGTATTGCCCTGACGCAAACTTCTGTCCAAGGGGTCACTCCCGGTGAAGGGATCTCGGCCCTTGCCTCGTCGACTGAGGTGCTGGATATTCATAACCGAATACCACTGTGCAAAACAAAAGAGAACGTCCTTGCAATAACAGCTTTTTGAAAAATTGTTCCAACAACATCAAATAGGTTTGTTTAGTTTGCATTGATCCGAATCAATGCAGTCCCATCAATTGATCACACCACAAAGAACGAAAATAATGATGTACGTATATGCCATCCGCATTCGCCACTGGGTCCCGTCATTACCCGTTAGGTTAGTTAACTAACGACAGAGCGGGGACTGGACTAGCGCGGATGCAAAACATATACAACATCTACTAGTATATATATATAATATATAATTTTCGCTCAAGGCGTGATAAAAATGCAACATCACAGAAATGTAATAAGAATCACAGAACAATACAGATATCTGGGATCCCCGGGTTTCATAGAGCCGCTACTGAAACCCGACGTTCCCCTGGTCGTGTGGATAGCCTGTGCAATGAAATCCTAGACCCCTACGGGCGCGGCAAGTTACCCGCCAAAACCTGAAGCGAGGCAGCCCCCTTCAGCAACGTAAATGGACCACCCAGCACTTCACGGAATCCAGTAACTTGGGCACCCCTCCTGGGTCAACCTGTACCCTCTACGAGTGCGGCGAATAGCCCGCCAATTCTATAGTGAGGCCCCCTCCGTCTCAATGCCATGAGATGCGGGCCTGTTGCCCTCTAGAACCCGGCTATCCGTGCACCCCTCCTTGGGGTAATCCTAGTACAGAAAGTAAAATATACATACAACGGGTACATCGACCTCACCCCGGTCGTGTCCCAAAAGAATAATATACAGACAGACAGTGACGGCAGTCCACATGTCGGACGCTCGCCCCGCAATATCAAATGTACATATAAAACGAAACTGTACTACCATTGCATCCAGGCTATCCCCACGACCAATCCGCAACATCACAGCACAACACAGAACATCAACGTGAATGTCACGTTCGCAAATCCGTCTAACCGGGCTATAGCAGTTAGATAGGATTTACCGATCAAGTGACATTCACGGTCGCAGATATAATGTAAATACTGTGAACTAATGTGTTTAAAATTTTCGATCGATCAAATTTTTCTAAGTGGGCCCCCAAGCACTACTGTAGCACTTAAAGAAATTCTGGGTCCAAAAAGAACATTCCAAAAACCTCATTTTTAACTCAGAAGCTCTCTGTAAAAGTTTGGTGCAATGAACAGTAAATATGGCGGCGGAACCGCGGCCCAAGCATGGGTTTGGCCGCGGTTCCGCGGTGGGATGATGACGTCACAAGACCAAAATTTTACAAAGTGCTTAGAATTCCCTGCACATCATTCTGCAATACTTTAAAAAAATTTCTGAGCCAAAACAAAATCGACAGAGAACAGATGTACATGAAAATGCGGTTTTGGGATTTTTGTTCGATCGGAAATGTAAACACGTTAGACCAAGCTAGACTAGGTTAATGGCGTGGCTCTGATACCAGTGTAAGTGCACGGCGGCGCCCCGGCCGTCAATCCGAGGCCAAAATGCGGAAACGAAAATTTACTTTAACTTTGAACCGGCACCACCGCGCACAAAAATCCCGGATCGGGCCATTAATCTAGTTCTAGCTAACTAAAGAACGGGGTAGAGAGATATACCGAGCGATCCGTGTCCTTCGGTCTTCTCGTCGTCGTCCCGATCTCCCGCGGAATCTCCGGTCTTCACCTCCTCGCCGGAAGGGCACCACGTCGCCTGCTTCTTTTATGGGCTCCCACCTCTGGACCGAGGCAACTCGGACACGAAGTTGGCGAGTCGACGTGCCCAGGAATACTGTAGGTTAACTGTAGAACTTATGTCTCATTTGGGGTTGTGGAAATTGCCTTTTTGGTGGAGGAAATGAACCATGAATCTTTTGCAATGAACTAGGGAATTTTTGTAGCAAGAAGTGAACAAAAATTCCTCTCTCAAATTTTGGACAGCCCTCACCTAAGAATGGCCGGCCTCATGCGTAGAAGGAAGTGGGAAAAAATCCCAAGGGGGGGTGGAGCAATCACAAGAGAGAGAGAAAGGTGATCATGAAAAGTAATGATCACAATAAAAAACCTCACTCCAAATCAACCATCATGAACCCAAAGTCAAGCAATGATGAAGTCAAGAAAGTCAAGGGATGGTGCAACCATCATGAAGCAAATATTTGCAAAAACCACCCTCCAAAATGCTTATTTGCACAAATGCAAATAAGCCCTCCTCCACCAATCTTCAGCCAATGAAAGATACACAGAAAATTGGCCGAAACGGAAAGCAAACAGGCAACTTCATAAAACTAGTCCCGTAATAAATTACAGGAAAACCCCGCTAATGTATATACATACCTGCATTTGTATTCCGACCGAATACAAATGCAATGAGAAAAAATCTACACTGTACAATACTAGGATCCGGCTTAAACCAAAGCCCGCTAGAATTTTCCGTCCGATCATGATCTGTGCAATACCGCACGTATCTGATCGAACCCTGCCATATCTCCATACGGCCTCTACAGCGTTTCGCCCGAAACTTGAGCAACTGTCTGTGGGGGACTCTAAAGACTCGTCAATACTATGGCTGTGGATTTAACCACTAGCACGTCAGAGGTATTAGCCATACGTAACGGGCTACCAGCTATTGACCAAAAGGGACGTCGATGAGCGAACTCATCCTGACACCCTACTGAGCCTGTCAGTGACAATATCCGTACAGTCCGGTCCGTTCGTCTATGAGCATCGCATGGCGGGCCTAGGGGGTTGGTAAAAGTCAGACCCCCAAAAGCGGTACAAGTTGTGTCGGAGTGTAGCCCAGAACACCCTGAGATACTACTGGAATACCTACCAGTAAATCTCCTGCCTTGGCCAAGGACTTCGTGTAATGGCTCTCCTAGACACAGCGCGACCTCACCCCCAATACCGGGAGAGACGAACCCCTGCAGAACGACGAACAAATGGAATTTTATAGTCCGTTTGAATGTTTAAGGATACGTTAGCCGTGTTTGGGGCTAAGATCAACTTAAACGGGACCGTTTAGATCCGGCAAAAGATCATTTGGATGCTCCATTGTTCCAGTTTAGGTACATGGTGGTCCATCGCCAGTTTAGGGACGTGGTGGTCCATATTCCAGTTTAAGGACGTGGTGGTCCGATATTAGTTTAGGGACGTTTCGGTCCGATATTAGTTTAAGGACGTTTCGGTCCAATATTAGTTTAAGGACGTTTCGGTCCGATATTCCCATTTTGGGATGAATATTAGTTTAAGGACGTTTCGGTCCAATATTAGTTTAAGGACGTTTCGGTCCACGAGTTTAAGGACCCCGTAGTCCATATTGACGTATGTGGTTGTCGGGACCCGTCACCTCTCTGACGTCGTTGAAGGATTATAACGATAAGTGCCAGAGGAGCTCGGAGATGTACCCTCGAACCGGATATAAATTGCTTTAAGAGAGAGTTGTGCTCAGTCAGTTTTATTTAAGGACTTACGGCCACAATTGGGCTAAGTCTAGTTGAAAATGCTCACATTTTGTTTGCATTTGGCCTGTTAGGCCACTGTTTGGGCTTTCCCCCTTTTAGAATGATGCATAGCATTACTTCAGGCTATCTATGCCTATTTTGACTGGGCTCTGCCCTTTTTATTATAATGCAGAGCATTTGTTTTGGTCCATTGGACCTCTCAATTGGGCTCTGCCCCCTTTAAATAATGCATAGCATTATTTTTGGTCTGTTTAGACTTTTAATTGGGCTCTGCCTTTTTAAAATAATGTATGCATTAGATACCCTGACAGTGTCCCACATGGCTTGTCAGATACTTTGCGCAATTAATGAGCGCAAGCGCTCGTGGAGGTGACACGTGTCACGTTCTGGTGAGCGCAAGCGCAACAGCACAGTGCGCTGCGTTAGTGCGCTGCGCTGCTGCACTGCTGACACGTGGCGCTTCCTGGCGGCTTGCGCAATAGCGCAGTTTTGGCAAGTGCTGGGCACTGTTCTTATTCTTTTGGATCAATTTCAGATTAGAGAAAACAAGTTTTTTCTTGTTTTCTAAAGAACCAGTGGTTCATATAAGGTGCAAGGCACTGTTTATTATTATTATTATTTTTTTTGCATTAGAGATCCTAGATCTTGTTCTCAGATCAATGATCTGTTCGTACGAGAATTTTCTCTTTCTTTCTAAAGGTTTTTACCTTTTTCTTTGTTCTTGAGGATTTCTCTCTAATCTTCAGAGTCTTCTCTGTTTAATTTTTCACCAAAACCCTCCTCCTTTGAATTGAGGTCTAGGGTCCTTTTTATAGTGCTCATAAATTAGTTAAATTTGTTACCGAGATCTTTTTCTGAGTGATTTGGGGAATTTTCCTCACCGTTGGATCTTTGATCCAAAAGCCCCTGCTTTACAGAAGAAAATCTTCTTGTTTTAACAAGAACAGAAAAGATTTATTCTGTTTTGCGCAACTCCCTTAGCGCGCGACACGTCTTGCGCAGCGCTGTGCTTGCGCAGCTGCGCAGACACGTGTCGCGCAGTGCAGCGCTTGCGCACCTGCGCAGACACGTGTCGCGCAGTGCAGTGCTTGCGCAACTGCGCTTGCGCAGCTGCACTTGCGCAACTGCGCAGACACGTGTAGCGCGGTGCAGCGCTTGCGCAGCTGCGCTTGCGCAACTGCGCAGACACGTGTCGCGCAGTGCAGCGTTTGCACAACTGTGCTTGCGCAACTGTGTTTGCGCAGTTGTGCTTGCGCAACTGCGCAGACACGTGTCACGCAGCGCATCTCTTGCGCAACTGAACGTTGTTTCTTTTACTTTTAGTTTTTAAAAGAGCCCTGCTCTGATTGGACGCACCGCCTTGGGCGTTGCGCTGTCGTATCAACTTCTGACACGTGGCGCGTTGCGCGCAGCGCACGGGATTTGAAGCGTTGCTTCAAAATTTGAATTTTTGAAATTCAAACAGAGCCTTGCTCTGATTGGGGAAACATGTGCATGTGTTTCTTTTAACGTATCGCTTATACATATTAGTAGAGCCCTTAGGATCTTTGCTTGATTAGCAGCGTCGTGATGGCAGTCACACTTGTGGGGGCTGGGTAGTCTATAAGCAACATCCTATACAGGTCCCTGGTCGTAGGATTATCGAGACTGGGCATCGATACTCCGGAGTTGACTAGTGTGTACGCTTCTCATCCCAGTTGGGGAGATGGTCTGTCCCACAGCCATCAGTACGTTGTACTGGAGATAGTATGCAGGTGCTCGTTAGGTTACGGGTACACCGGACAGGACTCGTCGGGAACTGTATGTTGGTTTTATTCCCATCGTCAGATAGCAGTTCCCAGGTGACATGAGTACAGCTTAGTCCGTCGACTTGATACTGCTACTTCGCCTCGGGTGTGTTCCCACTGTACTTAGATTACTACCCTACCACGGCTCAAAGGAGTCATGCAAACAGGTAGTAGTTGGGTGCAGTCCCGAAGCACTTGGAGGCAGTGGCGGTTAGACAGGATTCGTCTCTCCCGGTATTGGGGGTTGATATCGCGCCGTGTATGGAGAGCCATTACACAAAGTCCCTGGCCAGGGCAAACGAGATTTACTGGTAGGCTTCCAGTAGTTCTCAAGGTATAATGGGCTTCACTCCGACACGACTTATACCGCTATTAGGTGTCTGATGTTTACCGCCCCCTAGGCCTGATATGCGATAGTCCTAGACGGACAGACCGGACTGAACTGAGATTGTCACATCAGACTCAGTTGGAGTTCAGATGGGTTTCCTCATCGTCCTTCTTATCGACATCTACCTGGGGACCGTTACGTACAGCTAGTACCGCTTGTGGTCTGTGGTTAAACCCACTGCCAGCGTAGTGTCGAGTCTTTAGAGTCCCACACAGAGAGTTTCCCTGCACCGGGAAAAAGGTGTATAGGCCGTATGGTTTTACGGCAGGGCCGCAATCACTTACGTACACTTGTGCACGTATTATGATTGGGCAGATAATACTAGCGGGCTTTGGTTTAAGCCAGATTCTAGTATTATACAGATGGATTTATTCAGTCAAAGATTATCCGTGTTTTTCGGAAATACGGATGGGAGGGGCAGTCTCTTAATTTGTCGGGAAGCTTTTAGAAGAAGATGACTCATTTGTATTTATTTCTTTTGGATTAAAAACAAATGAGGTGGAGAGATGAGGTGTAGGTTTTCATTAAATGCTTAATGACTCATTAGATGATTCACCATTAGGATTAAATGAAGCTCACAAGATATTTCTAGATATTTATCAAGAGATATTTGTATGCTTGATATTATTCTTTCATGAGTTATTATTCATTTCATTATCACAAAAGCTTTCTCTCTCCTCAAGTCTTTATCTTCTTCCTCAAACCCTAAAAGCTCTCATGAGTTGAGAATCCTAGGGTTTAAGTGACTAAGTAATCCATCTAAATACTCTACACCCTCTAGGAATTCTAGATTAGCAAACTAGAAGCCGTAGTTATCTCAGATTTGAGATTAGAGCTTGGACTATAGACTCTCGAGTGGATCGTCTTTGACTCGAGGAGGCCGTTGAGGCGCCCATGTTCCATAGAGCCTACGAGGTGTGGAGGACAACGATGAAGACCCGAAGGACAAGTAACATGAGGTATAATTTCGAATCAGAGTAGTTAAACCTCTCGTAGTTTGCTAGTAATGGTTTAGACACGATCCGTGTGCTCAAGTCCGTGTTACGAAGCTTTGATAATTGTTTTTCATATATTCCGCCTCCCCGCGAGCTCGTGGGGTACGTGACATGTACTTATGGTGGTATCAGAGCCTACTAAACCTTTACTAGCTTGTTAGCAACTAATTAGAACTTCGATCGTCGGAAAAACACGAAAACTTAACCCCGAACCCCTCAAGTTTTTGTCAATTTTAAACGTGTCGAAAAAATTATTTCAGAGGTATTAAAATTCACAGCAGGGAATTCTAAGAATACTGGTGAAATACGAGATCCCAACTCGGTTAGAACGCCGTGGAAGCGCGGCGGATTAGTGCAATCCGCCGTGGATCCGCGGCCGAGTCAACTCTGAGTTGACTCATATTTACACAGTAACTCTTAATTTTGGGTGTTCTGTTTTCCTGTATATTTTATTTCTGCCCAGGTTTTTTCAGTGCTGGCTTGCATTTGGGGTAGAGACGGAAAAAGGTTGTCGATCGAAATTCTAAGTTATTTGCTAATCAAGTTTTATCTGTGATGTTTAATGTGTTCGTAAATCTCCCCTAATTGCTAGTATGTCGGTTAGCAGGGGGTTGCACATTTTTGTAATGGTTTTTACTGGTTTGTGTATATGACCTTCATTGGATCGTTGTGATGATTAGCCGGGGTTTGAGATGAGTTTTTATATTCTTTCATTCGATGTAAATTGTAATATGATGTAATATTCTTTTTCGGGGCACATCCGAGCTGAGGTTGTAGCCACCGTTGTATTATTTCATTTACTGTTTTATGCTCCTAGGATAGACCCAAGGTGGGGTGCACAAACTACCGGGTACTTTGAAGTGTTTAGTGGCCTGCTCACGTTGTTGAGGGAGACCGCTTCACTTCGGGTACTTGGCGGGTAGTTTTCCGTACCCGTAGGGGTCTAGGGTGGCGTAATGGCTATTCATCACAACTGTGTAATCCGTCTTTCGTTGCAGGCTCAAAGGAAACACGGATTGCTTGTATATCCAATAATGTTCATCTGTGATCTGGAATGCCTATTATTGCGTCTGACGAATGTACAATATCTATATATGATATCTATTAAGCGTTACTTATGTTTTACACCCGCGCTAGCCCAGCCCCCGCTCTGTCGTTAGTTAAGTAACCTAACGGGTGAATGACGGGACCCAGTGGCGAATGCGGATGGCATAAGAGGACGTTGTATTTTCGTTGTTTTCTGCAATGATAGGTTAATTGATGGGACGCATTATTTTAATGCAAAGAAAACAAACCAAATTTGAATCGTTGGAACATATTTAAAAGAAACCACTCGGTTATTTTAAAAAGAGCAGAATTTTTAATTTCGGAGCTTTAACCACTCCTTTTAAAAAGCTATCAGGTTCCTTCGATTATATCAAGTTCACTACATTCACGGTTTCGCCAAAACCAGTCGTAGCCCTCCGTCATTTCATATGGATGGTCAGTAGTATTCAAGCTATATTTGTTGGCCTTCGTCAAGGCATAGTGTTTGGTAGTTGCTGGGGTATTCATTTGTTGCATAGATAGATGAGTTGGTTTGGGACAGTCGTACTGCCATTTGGCCAACGTCAGGGGTATGTACGGGTGGGTTCAAATTAACAAGATAATGATGGGTAGAACTTGACATGTGACTTATGATTTGTTGGCCTTCGTCAAGGTCATAAGAGCATGGGGCAAAAATCCACATCGGGAGTTTCTAAAGAAACTGAAACTTGCTAGAGTTGCATACCATTTGGAGTGTGATAATTTTGGTAGGATTCCTTCAGATTTATCACACGATGATATTTGGATCCCGATCCTACTGTGAGTATCTGCTACTCATCAGGAGATTCGTCACTTAACGATCAATGCTATAAACCAAGCAGGTGTCTAGAACAGTGTCAGCGGGGCTACGCCTCCAGAGAAAAGAGGTTATTTAATTAAGGAACTTCGCGAAAGCATCGTAAAACCTCCCTCGAAGTACCGACACTAGCCTGGCTGAACGGTTAAGCAAGTATTGTACGGTGATATCAGTCCTGGCTAATTCTTCTTTTATGGTTTGAGAAAGGATTCAAGAAACAGTGGGAGCCATCCAGTTTAGATAAACTAAAAACCAATCTAAACTTGCAAGAGCATCATGCTAAAGTGTTCCCTCTCTCTCTCATTGCAGCGACCTTGTGACCATGACTATGTTACATCTAGATAACAAGTTGACTGAATCTGACTTATATGATTGGCAAAGGTCTGTCCAGATGTCCATTGCCTATGACAAGCTGGACCACCCTATTACTGTAGGGTTGCTATGCACGCGTACAAGGGTCTACGAGGCATCAACCATGCCCGATTTAAAAAATAGCCGTGCCGAACAACCCAAAGCCGGATCTTTAAACTAGAGTTTATGCGAAAACTAACATGTTAAACACTTTAACACTAAGTGAGAGGGATTACAACCTTTGTAGATCCGGTCCTTCACTTCAATAGCTCCATGTAGATGTCCCCTTCGCTGCGATCGTGAACTCCGGACTCTAGAGAAGCACCATAAGAAGAACGATCGTGCTTGCTTCGATGACTTCGAGGCCGAAGATGATCTATGTCGGGGAGACACTAACTCAAGCTATTCCTTCACTAGGTCATGAAATTTGTGAAGAGAACACACTCTATTACATGGCAAGTGGTAGAGGATGAAGAAGTAGGAGGTGGGCTCACTTTAGAATTGATTTTCTCACATTTTTCCTCATAGCACCATTAGAGCTTGAAAGCTTTTTCAAGGAGCTTGATGAAGAAGAAGAAGTGAATAATTCATCCAAATGAAAAACTTATCCTTTGAATTATTGCACCATGGTTGAGTTAAGCCCTCATGCTTAACTCATGTAGAGAATTAACCAAAGTATGAGGTTAAGGGCTGGGTTAACTAATATCCTAAGGAATGACAAAAGAGTTGACTTTGTCAATATTGCATACAAGCTTCTACAAGCTTGATAACATTGACTAAAGTCTCCTCTCTTTTGTTATTCTTAAGGAAATAAGTAAACCCTAATTTAACCTAAACTTGATATAAGTCTCATACACCCATCTTGTATGTATCATCAAGCATGATACAAACATGTATACTTGCATATATCACATATAAACAATGTGCACAATCTAGTGAGAAAATAAATCATAAGTGAGCTAATACTAGTTAATGTAATGTAATATATCAAATATATAATTATACATTAAATTATTAAATCAACTCTTGATTTAATAACCCGGCTATAACCGACTAATATCATGTGTAACAATTTATCGAATCAACACTTGATCCGATAACCCGGCTATATCGCATACAACCGATCAATGTCACGAATCGCGAGAATAGAATACGGTATCTCATATCGTATTAATCTCGGTCCCGCACATATCACATATGTGCTCCTACTCCATTTCGCTTGAGCCAGGAAACCCCTGTGTAGGACTCTAAAGACTCATCAATACGCCGGCAGTAGGTGATGATCATATCAAACACCTACAAGCCGCAAGCGGTCTGCTAAACGTAACGGCCACCCGACTATTGAGCGATCAGAAGATCAACAAGCAAGCCTGTACATTCTCCTGTGAATCCAATCAGTAACACTCCCGTACAGTCCGGTCTCGTCGTCTGATATGTTACATATCTCGCCTAGGGGTGGTAAACGTCAGACCCCAGTAGCTCGATAAGTCGTGTCGATATGAGGTGTATAACAGTTCGAGAAACTACTGATAACACTTACCAGTAAATCTCAGCAACCCTGACCAGGGATTTCCGGTTATAGCCAATCGAACACAGCACAACATCAACTCCCTATACCGGGAGAGACGAATCCCCTCCTATCGCTCATTGCCTCCATGTGATTCGGGACTGTACCCAAAAGCCACCTTTTTGCACGCCCTCTTGGACGTGGAATGATGGAAATCAAAGCACAGTGGGAATCACACAAGACTCTATGACGATCTCGGGTCTACAGACTAACCTGTACCAGTGTCACCAGAGAACTGCCATCTGACGTAAGGTATAATACCATCTGGGAGTTCTCGGCGAGTCCGTCCAGTGTACCCAGTCTCCACTGAGCATCCGTACACCATCCTTGATGTCAAACACCGATGGATATGGGATCATCCATCGCCCATCATATGTGTCAAGATGCGTATACGCTAGTCTACTCTGGTGTATCGATGCCCTGTCTCGATACTTCCTCGACTAGGAACAGTTATAGGATGCACTCGTCGACTACCGTGGCCCTACTAGTATGATCTCATCATAGTCCCAGTAGTCGAGTACATATCCTAAGGGCTTTATCAACATGTAATATAGAGACAATCAGAGTACATGTTAAGATAAAGTACAACCAGATAGCATACTATCCTGTCGAGCAAGAAAGTCCTCCCTATATATGTCCAAGCATCCATCACAATATACATCGTATGTACAGTAATGGCCCTATTACTACTCAAGCTCCCACCGTCCCAAGTCCAGTTTCCACCATTGCGGATATGAATATCCGTTAGACAAGGGAAAAGGATAGCGCGAATGCCAAGTGCCTCATGTTGGCTTCAGTTGATGGTGTATACCAGAAGCAGCACGAGAAGATGGATTTAGTTTCCATCTTTCTCCATAACAAAGATTTATATGGAGAGCAATCTCGTATCGCAAGATATGATACCTCGAACGAATTACTTCAAGCGAGGTTGGCTGTTGGGTCATCTGTAGGGGACGACGTCCTTACGATGACTAGCTATATTGATGAGCTCAAGGACTTGGAGACCACGATGGGATACAGATCATATGCTGACTTATTTCCACAGTCCCTACCCTCTACTTACACCCTGAAAGAAACCAGGGAGACACCCGCTCTGCTTAATGGGGGACCTTCTTCTTCTGCATCCAGGGTGAAAGCAAAGGGTGAAAAGAAGAAGACCTCCACAAAGCCGATATACGGTATCAGTAAAGTAGTAGGAAAGGGAAGAGCAATAGTTTCGGGACTTGGTGTAGGTAAGGAGGGATGTTCCTATTGTTATGGGAACGGGCATTGGCAGAAGGATTGCAGGGCTTTGGAAGCCAGTAGCCAGGATACGAAGCATGTTGTGGCTTCGGCCTCAAGTGTGTATGTAATTGAGAACTGTTTGTCAATTAACTCTACTTCCTGGGTACTAGATACCGGAGCAGGATCTCATATCTATAATTCATTATATGCTTTGAGAAACCGAAGAGTTATCAGGGTAGGGATTTGTCTCTCAGAGTTGCAAACGGAATGAGCGTGGACGCTGAATCTGTAGGAGAATATCGCCTAGGTTTGCTAAGTGGGCAGATATTAATTCTACGTAACTTTTTGTATGTACCTAGTTTGACTTGTAATATCATATCGGTGTCCTCACTTTCGAGAGAGGGATATGATTTTACATTCGTAAGCGATGTAGTTCACATCCACCTAAATCAAGTTCTGATTGGGTCCGGTACATTAGATGACGGTATATACGTATTGAATCAAGCTCAGGTTTTCAATATCCAGAACACACTTAAAAGAAAGTCTCCGGAAATAAATCAGGCTTTCTTATGGCATTGTAGACTAGGTCACATCAATGAAACACGGTTGACTAAGTTACATAGAGAAGGATATTTGAATCCGTTCGAATATCAATCTTATACTACTTGTGAATCTTGTCTCATGGGAAAGATGAAAAGACTCCGTTTACTGGACACGGAGTAAGAGCGAGTGAGCTCTTGGGACTCATACACAGCGATGTGTGTGGTCCAATGTCTACACATGCGCGAGGTGGTTATTCCTACTTCATTACTTTTACGGATGATTTCTCTAGGTATGGACATATCTTCTTGATGAAGCATAAATCCGAGGCCTTTGATAAATTCCGGGAATACAAGAATGAAGTGGAAAACCAAACAGGCAAAAGTATCAAGACACTGAGATCTGATCGAGGTGGTGAATACTTAAGTGCCGAGTTCCTGGGTTACTTAAAAGAGAATGGAATTCTCTCTCACCTTACTCCTCCATACACACCACAACACA
Source organism: Agapanthus africanus (assembly GCA_030015575.1). Taxonomy (NCBI): domain Eukaryota; kingdom Viridiplantae; phylum Streptophyta; class Magnoliopsida; order Asparagales; family Amaryllidaceae; genus Agapanthus; species Agapanthus africanus. The sequence goes on along the minus strand of JASDDO010000031.1, from coordinate 520,520,691 downwards.
ATGGTGTATCGGAAATGCGGAATCGAACCCTATTGGATATGATTCGTTCCATGATGAGTAAGGCTGAGTTACCGCTATCTTTCTGGGGTTATGCACTAGAATCAGCTGCATATCTTTTGAACAAGGTTCCAACCAAAACTGTGCCTACCACACCATATCAGATATGGAGTGGGATGAAACCCTATCTTCAGTACCTGAAGACATGGGGATGTCCAGCTTTTGTAAAAAAGCAGCATGCGGACAAGCTCGAGGCACGCTCAGTACAGTATAAGTTTATGGGATGTCCAAAGAACTCCAAGGGGTATTATTTCTATTACGCAGAGGAACATAAGGTTTTTGTTTCTCGTCATGCCCACTACTTGGAAATTGAATTTTTAGAAAATCAGAAAAGTGGGAGCGCAATAGAACTGGAAGAAATTCCAGAACCATAAGCTGTTACTGAAAGTATGGTAGAACCAGAAGTTTCAGAAGAAAGGGACATACCCGCGCCTATCCGCAGAAGTAGTGGGCAGTCTCATCCGCCCGAGAGATACTACGGTTTTCTCATAGACGGGAATCGAGAAGATTGCATCATTGATAATGATGACCCTACTAGCTTCCAGCATGCCATTCAGAGCGTCGACTCGGTAAAATGGCTGGATGCAATGCGGACCGAAATGGAGTCTATGTACACTAACAAAGTATGGACTTTGGACATTGCTCCAGATGGGGTAAAACCCGTAGGATGCAAGTGGATCTTCAGAAAGAAGATTGGTGTAGATGGACATGTTGAAACCTATAAGGCTAGACTTGTTGCAAAGGGTTTTCGTCAAAGACCTGGTTTGGACTATGACGAAACCTTTTCTCCAGTGGCTATGCTCAAATCCATTCGGGTCCTTCTTGCCATTGCTGCCTTCCACGATTATGAGATCTGGCAGATGGACGTAAAGACGGCTTTTCTAAATGGTAATTTGGAAGAATGCTTCTATATGGATCAGCCAGAGGGATTCATTCATAGTGGGAGCAGCGGAAAAGTGTGCAAGTTGCTTAAGTCCATTTATGGACTAAAGCAGGCATCGCGGAGTTGGAACATCTGTTTTGATGATACTGTCAAAGAATTCGACTTTATCAAGAATCCAGATGAACCATGCATATACAGTAAGATTGTAGGGAGAGCTATAGTATTCCTCGTCTTGTACGTTGATGACATTCTCCTAATAGGAAATGATATTCCTATGCTACAGTCAGTCAAAGGATTCTTGTCACAGAAGTTCTCCATGAAGGACCTGGGTGATGCCACCTACATTCTGGGGATCCAGATCTATCGTGATAGATCAAAGAGGATGTTGGGACTTTTGCAGTCCAGGTACATAGACACCATATTGAAAAGATTCAGTATGGACGATTCTAAGCGTGGTAACCTACCGGCTTGTCACGGAATCAACCTCTCCAAAGAGATGTCTCCCAAGACTGATTTGGAAAGGGCTCGCATGTCGATTATACCCTACGCTTCTGCGGTAGGCTCTATAATGTATGCGATATTATGTATCAGACCAGATGTAGCATATGCATTGAGCGTTGTAAGCCGGTATCAGGCAAACCCACGGGAGAAGCACTGGATAGCAGTAAAGAACATTCTCAAGTACCTGAGGAGGACTAAGGAGATGTTTTTGGTGTATGGCGGAAAAGACCTCCAGATCGAGGCCTTTGCCAACTCCAGCTTCCAGAGTGACAAGGATGACTCCAAGTCCATGTCGAGTTATGTCTTTACCCTCAATGGAGGGGCGGTCTGTTGGAAGAGTTCCAAACAGGACACCGTTGCTGACTCAACGATGGAAGAGGAGTACATAGCTGCTTGCGATGCCGCAAAAGAAGCTGTCTGGATGAAGAAGTTCCTCACAGAACTTCAGGTGGTTCCTACCAGTATTGATCCAATACCTCTGTATTGCGACAACAACGGCGCTATAGCTTTAGCGAAGGAACCCAGATCCCATCAGAAGTCCAGACACATCTTAAGGCGATATCACCTGATCAGGGAGATCGTAGATCGCCGGGGGATCGAGGTAAAGAGAGTAGATACAGAGAATAACACTGCTGATCCATTCATAAAGGCCATTCCTCAGACGCAGTTCGAGAGGCTATTCGAGATGATAGGTCTGTGATATACCAGTACATGGCCCTAGTGCAAGTGGGAGATTGTTAGTGTTTATGCCCTAGAGGCCATTACTGTATCATACTAGTTTGTATATTACTTAATGGAAGCTTGGGATATTCACAGTTGTATTGACAGTCTTGCTAAAAATGGTAGTATGCTACTTGGTTTGTGTCTACTTTAATATGTGCATGTGTTTCTTTTAACGTATCGCTTATACATATTAGTAGAGCCCTTAGGATCTTTGCTTGATTAGCAGCGTCATGATGGCAGTCACACTAGTGGGGGCTGGGTAGTCTATAAGCAACATCCTATACAGGTCCCTGGTCGTAGGATTATCAAGACTGGGCATCGATACTCCGGAGTAGACTAGTGTGTACGCTTCTCATCCCAGTTGGGGAGATGGTCTGTCCCACAGCCATCAGTACGTTGTACTGGAGATAGTATGCAGGTGCTCGTTAGGTTACGGGTACACCGGACAGGACTCGCCGGGAACTGTAGGTTGGTTTTATACCCATCGTCAGATAGCAGTTCCCCGGTGACATGAGTACAGCTTAGTCCGTCGACTTGATACTGCTATTTCGCCTCGGGTGTGTTCCCACTGTACTTAGATTACTACCCTACTACGGCTCAAAGGAGTCGTGCAAACAGGTAGTAGTTGGGTGCAGTCCCGAAGCACTTGGAGGCAGTGGCGGTTAGACATGATTCGTTTCTCCCGGTATTGGGGGTTGATATCGTGCTGTGAATGGAGAGCCATTATGCAAAGTCCCTGGCCAGGGCAAACGAGATTTACTGGTAGGCTTCCAGTAGTTCTCAAGGTATAATGGGCTTTACTCCGACACGACTTATACCGCTATTAGGTGTCTGACGTTTACCGCCCCCTAGGCCTGATATGCGATAGTCCTAGACGGACAGACCGGACTGAACTGAGATTGTCACATCAGACTCAGTTGGAGTTCAGATGGGTTTCCTCATCGTCCTTCTTATCGACATCTACCTGGGGACCGTTACGTACAGCTAGTACCGCTTGCGGTCTGTGGTTAAACCCACTGCCAGCGTAGTGTCGAGTCTTTAGAGTCCCACACAGAGAGTTTCCCTGCACCGGGAAAAAGGTGTAGAGGCCGTATGGTTTTACGGCAGGGCCGCAATCACTTACGTACACTTGTGCACGTATTATGATCGGACAGATAATACTAGCGGGCTTTGGTTTATGCCAGATTCTAGTATTATACAGATGGATTTATTCAGTCAAAGATTATCCGTGTTTTTCGGAAATACAGATGGGAGGGGCAGTCTCATAATTTGTCGGGAAGCTTCTAGAAGAAGATGACTCATTTGTATTTATTTCTTTTGGATTAAAAACAAATGAGGTGGAGAGATGAGGTGTAGGTTTTCATTAAATGCTTAATGACTCATGAGGTGATTTACCATTGGGATTAAATGAAGCTTACAAGATATTTCTAGATATTTATCAAGAGATATTTGTATGCTTGATATTATTCTTTCATGAGTTATTATTCATTTCATTATCACAAAAGCTTTCTCTCTCCTCAAGTCTTCATCTTCTTCCTCAAACCCTAAAAGCTCTCATGAGTTGAGAATCCTAGGGTTTAAGTGACTAAGTAATCCATCTAAATACTCTACACCCTCTAGGAATTCTAGATTAGCAAACTAGAAGCCGTAGTTATCTCAGATTTGAGATTAGAGCTCGGACTATAGACTCTCGGGTGGATCGTCTTTGACTCGAGGAGGCCGTTGAGGCGCCCATGTTCCATAGAGCCTACGAGGTGTGGAGGATAGCGATGAAGACCCGAAGGACAAGTAACGTGAGGTATAACTTCGAATAAGAGTAGTTAAACCTCTCGTAGTTTGCTAGTAATGGTTTAGACACGATCCGTGTGCTCAAGTCCGTGTTACGGAGCTTTGATAATTGTTTTTCATATATTCCGCCTCCCCGCGAGCTCGTGGGGTGCGTGACATGGACTTACACTATATGTCATTAGACGGGGTTGCACATACTTGCTTATACTGTTGTGATGTTATCTGTGATAGTTTGTTCGGATTGTCGTGTAGGATAGCCTCTTGTGCAATGGTAGTTGTACAGTTTATACTCATTTGTATATTTATTATTGCGGGGCGAGTGTTCGACATGTGGACAACCCTCTTTGCCTGATTGTATATTCTTTTATTGGGGCACAACCGGGTTGAGGTCGATATCGCCATTGTATATATTCTTTTCTTTTCTGTACTAGGATTACCCCGTGGTGGAGTGCTCGAATAGCCAGATTCTAGAGGGCAATGGTCCCGCATCTCATGGCGTTGAGACGGAGGGGGCCTTACTCTAGAATTGGAGGGCTATTCGCCGCACTCGTAAGGGGTATAGGATGACCCACAGTGGGGTGCTCAAGTTTTCGGATTCCGTGAAGTGCTGGATTGTAAGTCGATGTAGTACACCCCAGTACTTGTGGGGAGGCGGATTTTACAAAAACGATCAAGTTTAAGGAACGAACATCGACTAACCGCTTAATCGAAGCTAAACAAATAATAACCAAACACATAGCTATACTAAACTATAGTGTTAAGGGATTATACCGATCGAAACTAGTCCTTCGTCTTTGTGTCCTCCTTGTTCTCCTCGGCCTTCTCTAGGTAGTAGACGATCCACCCGAGAGCGAAACTCCAAGCTAAACCTCTCACTTGAGGTAACTAATCAACTTTGATTGCTAATCAAAGATGAAAGGATGAGATAGAGTGATGGTTATGGATGCCTAAGTCTAACTAAACCTTTGATCTCAACACATGAGGATTAAGGATTAGTCACTTGAAGATGAGAGCTTGAGGAGAGAGAATATGAGATAAGATAATGAGAGGAGAGAGAGTGGATCATAATATATTATGAAGCATTTCTTTTTTAACAATAATGAATAATAGAAATGAATAAGCATGCTTCATAAAATATCTAGTGGTGATTCATTAGCATGAGCCATTAAGCAATAAATGTGCATTAATGAAAGGAATGAATCACCACCATGACTCACTTTCTTATCCAAAAGAAACCTCCTTAGTCACATCTTCTAGAAGCTTCTCGAGTAATTACGAGAACGCCCCTCCGATCCGTAAAAATACGGAAAAACTTTAGACTGTATAAATCCAATAACCGGATACCAGTAACTGGCTTAAACCAAAGCCGACTGGTAAAAACTGTCCGAAAGTCGTACGAGCGTAAACGCACGTATGCGTCCGAACCCTTTGTCGCAAAACCATGCAACCTCTATATCGTTTCACCTGGAGTAGGAAACTCTCTGTGTGGGACTCTAGAGACTCGACTACTACGCTGGCAGTGGGTTTAACCACAGACCGCAAGCGGCACTAGCTGTACGTAACGGTCCCCAGGTAGTTGTCGATAAGAAGGCCGATGAGTAAACCCATCCGAACTCCTACTGAGTCTGATGTGACAATCTCCATACAGTCCGGTCCGTTCGTCCAAGACTATCGCATATCGGGCCTAGGGGGGCGGCAAGCGTCAGTCCCCTAATAGCGGTATAAGTCGTGTCGGAGTAAAGCCCATTACACCCTGAGAAACTACTGGAACCTACCAGCAAATCTCGCTTGCCCTGGCCAGGGACTTTGCGTAATGGCTCTCTGACACAGCACGATATCTACTCCCAATACCGGGAGGGACGAATCCTGTCTAACCGCCACTGCCTCCAAGTGCTCGGGACTGCACCCAACTGCTACCTGTTTGCACGACTCCTTTGAGCCGTGGTAGGGTAGCAATCTAAGAACAGTGGGACACACTCGAGGCGAAGTAGCAGTGTCAAGTCTGCGGACTATGCTGTACTCATGTCACCTGGGAACTGTTCACTGACGACTGGTATCAAACCAACCAACAGTTCCCTGTGAGTCCTGTCCGGTGTACCCGTAACCTAACGAGCACCTGTATACTATCTCCAGTACGACGTACTGACGGCTGTGGGACAGACCATCTCCCCAACTGGGATGAGAAGCGTACACACTAGTCTACTCCGGAGTATCGATGCTCTGTCTCGATAATCCAACGACCAGGGACCTGAATAAGGATGTGCTTGTAGACTACCCAGCCCCCACTAGTGTGACTGCCATCACAACGCTGGTAGACAAGCAAGATCCTAAGAGCTCTATCAATACGTTTACTCACATATTAAGATAGAAAAACCAAGTAGCATACTACCATGTTTAGCAAGACTGTTATATACATGTGAATATCCCAAGCTTCCATTAAGTAATATACAAGCTAGTATGATACAGTAATGGCCTTCTAGGGCATAAACACTAACAATCTCCCACTTGCACTAGGGCCATGTACTGGCATATCGTAGACCAATGATCTCGAGCAGCCTCTCGAACTGAATCTGAGGAAGGGCCTTCGTGAATGGATCAGCAATGTTCTCTTCTGAAGCAACTCTCCGAACCTCGATCTCCTGACGATCAATGATCTCCCTGATCAGGTGATACCGCCTCAAGATGTGTCTGGACTTCTGATGGGACCTTGGTTCCTTTGCTAAAGCTATAGCTCCGTTGTTGTCGCAATACAGAGGTATTGGATCAACTATGGTAGGAACCACCTGAAGTTCTGTTAGGAACTTCTTCATCCAGACTGCTTCTTTTGCGGCATCGCAAGCAGCTATATACTCCGCTTCCATCGTCGAGTCAGCAACGGTGTCCTGCTTGGAGCTCTTCCAGCACACCGCCCCTCCATTGAGGGTAAAGACATAACCCGACATGGACTTGGAATCGTCCTTATCACTCTGGAAGCCGGAATCAGCAAAGGCCTCCAACCTGAGGTCTTTTCCGCCGTAAACCAAGAACATCTCCTTAGTCCTCCTCAGGTACTTGAGAATGTTCTTTACTGCTATCCAGTGTTTCTCCCCTGGGTCTGACTGATACCGGCTTACCACGCTCAGTGCATAAGCTACATCTGGTCTGGTACACAACATTGCATACATTATAGAGCCTACCGCAGAAGCGTAGGGTATAATAGACATGCGTTCCCTTTCCAAATCAGTCTTGGGAGACATCTCTTTGGAGAGGGTGATTCCGTGACAAGCCGGTAGATTACCGCGCTTAGAATCTTCCATACTGAATCTTTTCAGTACAGTGTCGATATACCTGGACTGCGAAAGTCCCAACATCCTCTTGGATCTATCATGATGGATCCGGATCCCCAGAATGTAAGAGGCATCACCCAGGTCTTTCATGGAGAACCTGTGTGACAAGAATCCTTTGACAGATTGTAGCATAGGAATGTCATTTCCTATCAATAGAATGTCATCCACGTACAAGACGAGGAATACGACACTTCTGGCCACAACTTTACTATATATGCACGGTTCATCTGGATTTTTGATAAAGTCATATTCTTTGACTGTCTCATCAAAACAGATGTTCCAACTCCGCGATGCCTGCTTTAGTCCATAAATAGACTTAAGCAGCTTGCACACTTTCCCGCTGCTCCCACTCTGATTGAAACCCTCTGGCTGATCCATATAGACGCTCTCTTCTAAATTTCCATTCAGAAAAGCCGTCTTTACGTCCATCTGCCAGATTTCATAATCATGGAAGGCAGCAATAGCAAGAAGGACCCGAATAGATTTGAGCATAGCCACTGGAGAAAAAGTTTCGTCATAGTCCAAACCAGGTCTTTGACGAAAACCCTTTGCAACAAGTCTAGCCTTATAGGTTTCCACCTGTCCATCTACACCAATCTTTTTCTTGAAGATCCATTTGCATCCTATGGGTTTTACCCCATCTGGAGCAAAGTCCAAAGTCCATACTTTGTTGGTGTACATGGACTCCATTTCGGTCCGCATTGCATCTAGCCATCGTACCGAGTCGCCGCTCTGGATGGCATGCTGGAAGTCAGTAGGTTCATCATCATCTATGATGCAATCCTCTCTATCCCCGTCTATGAGAAAACCGTAGTATCTCTCAGGCGGATGAGACGGCCTACTACTCCTGCGGAGGGGTGCGGGAATGTTCTGTTCTTCTTGAACCTCTGGTTCTACCAAACTTTCAGTAGCAGTTTGTGGTTCTGGAATTTCTTCCAGTTCTATTTCGCTCCTACTCTTCTGATTTTCTAAAAATTCAGTTTCTAAGAAGTGGGCATGACGAGAAACAAAAACCTTTTGTTCCTCTGCGTAATAGAAATAATATCCCTTGGAGTTCTTTGGATATCCCACAAGCTTACACAGTACTGAGCGTGCCTCGAGCTTGTCCACATGCTGCTTTTTTACAAAAGCTGGACACCCCCATGTCCTAAAATGTTTTAGACAGGGTTTCTTCCCACTCCACATCTGATATGGTGTGGTAGGCACAGTCTTGGTTGGAACCTGGTTCAAAAGATATGCCGCTGATTCTAGCGCATAACCCCAGAAAGATCGCGGTAACTCAGTATTACTCATCATGGATCGTACCATATCCAATAGGGTTCGATTCCGTCTCTCCGATACACCGTTGTGCTGTGGAGTGTATGGAGGAGTAAGCTGAGAGAGAATTCCTTTCTCTTTTAGGTAACCTAGGAACTCGGCACTTAAGTATTCTCCACCTCGATCAGATCTTAGTGTCTTAATACTTTTGCCTGTTTGGTTTTCCGCTTCACTCTTGAATTCCAGGAATTTCTCAAAGGCCTCTGATTTATGCTTCATTAAGAAAACATATCCATACCTAGAGAAATCATCTGTAAAAGTAATGAAGTAGGAATAACCACCTCTCGCATGTGTAGACATTGGACCGCATACATCGCTGTGTATGAGTCCTAAGAGCTCGCTCGCTCTTACTCCTTGTCCAGTGAATGGAGTCTTTGTCATCTTTCCTTTGAGACAGGATTGACAAGTGTCATAAGATTGATATTCGAACGAGTCCAAATATCCTTCTCTATGCAACTTAGTCAACCTTCTCTCATTGATGTGACCCAGTCTACAATGCCATAAGAAAGCTTTATTTAAATCTGGAGACTTTCTTTTTAGTGTGTTCTGGACATTGAAAATTTGGAGTTGGTTTAACACATATATGCCGTTATTTAGAGTACCGGACCCAATCAAACCATGATTAAGGTGGATGTTGACAACATCTCTTACAAACGTGAAATCATAACCTTTATTTGATAACAAGGAAACTGATATGATATTACACGTTAAGCTGGGTACAAAATAACAGTTATGTAAAACCAAAATGTGTCCACTCGTCAATCCTAGGTGATAATCCCCGACGGACGCAGCTCCCACGCTAGCTCCGTTAGCAACCCTGAGGATCATATCACCTTCCTTCAGCACTCTACGGTTTCTCAGTGCCTGCAATGAATTGCAAATATGAGATCCTGATCCGGTATCCAATACCCAGGAAGTAGAGTTGATCGACAGACAATTCTCAATTACAAACACACCTGAAGTCGAAGCCACAGCTTGCTTCGGTTCCTGGTTCTTGGCGTTCCACGCCTTGCAATCCTTCTTCCAGTGCCCTTTCCTGTGACAATGGAAGCACTCATCCAGGCCAACTACCGGTGCTGTAAACTTTTTCTTTCCCTTCTTTCCCACCTTATTAACACCTCCTCTAGGTCTGGGTGCGGCCTTCTTCTTCCTTCCTTTGGCCCTAGCCTTGGACCCGGAAGAAGATGAACCGCCAACAAACATAGCGGGTGTTTCCCTTGCCTTCTGCAAGGTGCCCTCTGCACTCCTTAACATGTTCAGGAGTTCCGCAAGTTCAACTTCTTTTCCTTGAAGATTGAAGTTGAGGATAAACTGGGCGTAGGTGGGAGGAAGGGACTGGAGAACAAGGTCTGTATAGAGCTCATTATCCAAAGTCGTCCCAAGGTCCGCAAGCTCTTCAATATAGCCGATCATCTGTAGGACATGTTCACCTACCGATGACCCGACAGCCAACCTCGCTCGAAATAATTTCTTAGAGGTCTCGTATCTTGCTATACGAGATTGCTCTCCATAAAGTTCCTTTGTATGGAGAAATATGCCATCTAGGGACATATCCTCGTGCCTCCTCTGATGTTCATTGTTCATCGAGGCAAGCACGATGCACTTGGCTCTCGCGCAATCTAAATCCCAGGTTTTGCGGATTTCCTTATCCGCATTGCTGGATTTGGGACCAAGGACAGCAGGTGCTGTAGCGGTGAGGACGTACCCCAGTTTGTCATAGGTCAAAGCCATCTTGACATTCCGCAGCCAATCTTTATAGTTTGGCCCCGTCAGTATATTTTTCTCTAAAAGTAACTTAAGTCCAGTCATTTTCAGGGTCGCTGCAATTAGGAGAGAGAGAAGAAAACTCTTTAGCATGATGCTCTTGCAAGTTTAGAGTGGTTTTTAGTTTATCTAAACTGGATGGCTCCCACTGTTTCTCGAATCCTTCCTCAAACCATAAAAGAAGAATTAGCCAAGACTATTCTCACCGTACAATACTTGCTTAACCGTTCAGCCAGGCCGGTGTCGATACTTCGAGGGAGGTTTTCCAACGCTTTCGCGAAGTTCCTTAATTAAATAACCTCTTTTCTCTGGGGGCTTAACCCCGCTGACACTTTTCTGGACACCTACTAGGTTTATAGCATTGATCGTTAAGCGACGAATATCCTGATAAGTAGCATATACTCACAGTAGGATCGGGATCCAAATATCATCGTATGATAATGTTGAAGGAATCCTACCAACATTCATCAAACTCCAAATGGTATGCATCTCTTTGCAAATTTCAGTTTCTTTAGAAATTCCCGATATAAGTTTTTGCCCCATGCTCTTATGATCTTGACTAAGGGCCAACAAATCATAAGTCACATGTCAAGTTCTGCCCATCATTATCCTGTTGATTTGAACCCATCCGTATACTCTTGACTAAGGGCCAAACAAAGTAATACGACTGTCCCAAACCAACTCATCTATCTATGCAACAAATGAATACCCCAGCAGCTACCAAACACTATGTCTTGACTAAGGGCCAAACAAACATAGCTTGAATACTACTGACCATTCATAAGAAATGACGGAGGGCTACGACTGGTTTTGGCGAAACCGTGAACGTAGTGAACTTGATATAACCGAAGGAACCTGATAGCTTTTAAAAGGAGTGGTTAAATCTCCGCATTTAAAAATATCTGTTTTAAAAATAACCGAGTGGTTTCTTTTAAATTGTTCCAACGATTTAAACTTTGGTTTGTTTTACTTTGCATTATAGATAATGCGTCCCATCATTAACCTATCATTGCAGAAAACAACGAAAATACAACGTCCTCTTATGCCATCCGCATTCGCCACGGGGTCCCGTCATCACCCGTTAGGTTACTTAACTAACGACAGAGCGGGGGCTGGGCTAGCGCGGGTGTAAAACATAAGTGACGTCTAAATAGCTATAATAAATATAGATATTTTACATTCGTCTGACGCAATGATATTCATTCCAGAACACAGATAAACAATATTGGATTTGCAAGCAATCTGTATTTCTTTTGAGCCTGCAAGAAAAGACAGATTACACAGTTGTGATGAATAGCCATTACCCCACCCTCGACCCCTATGGGTACGGCAAACTACCCACCCGGCAGTCTGTGTACCCCACCTTGGGTCAGTCCTAGGAGCAAAAACAGTAAAATGAAATAATACAACGGTGGCTACGACCGCAACCTGGAAGTGCCCCGCAAAAATAATATTACAACAAATTACATTTACAACAAATGAATTAATCAATAACCCATTGCGAACCCCGGCTATACACCACAACAGTCCAATACAGTTTATATGCACAAACAGATATAACCATTTCAGAAATGTGCAACCCCCTGCCAACCGACATACTAGCAGTTGGGGGAGGTTTACGAACACATTAAACAATCACAGATATAATCCAATACGCAAATACTGTACAATTCGATCGAATAAACAACATCAATATTGCTCCAAAATCTGCTCTGTTAAACAGTAACCTGAGCAATAATTAAATATTCCAGAAAACCCCAAATATCACAGAGAAGCAACAGAAGAAAACTCGGCCGCTGACTCGCCAACTCGGCGGCGGAAGCGCGGCAACTCAGTGGTTGAGGCCGCGGTTCCACGGCGCGTTGGTCGATTCAGTCGACTGTTTTTCTTGGGTGTTCTACTGGTGTCATGTCAAGCTCTCTGAACTCACCTGAAAAATTTTCTGACATCGTTTTAAATTCGACAGAAACTTACATTTTTAGGGTTTTCCGGCTTCGTTTTTCCGTTCGAAATTCGTACAAATTTGCAATCAAGTTATTTATTGTTTAGCGAGGCTCTGATACCACTGTAAGTCGATGTAGTACACCCCAGTACTTGTGGGGAGGCGGATTTTACAAAAACGATCAAGTTTAAGGAACGAACATCGACTAACCGCTTAATCGAAGCTAAACAAATAATAACCAAACACATAGCTATACTAAACTATAGTGTTAAGGGATTATACCGATCGAAACTAGTCCTTCGTCTTTGTGTCCTCCTTGTTCTCCTCGGCCTTCTCTAGGTAGTAGACGATCCACCCGAGAGCGAAACTCCAAGCTAAACCTCTCACTTGAGGTAACTAATCAACTTTGATTGCTAATCAAAGATGAAAGGATGAGATAGAGTGATGGTTATGGATGCTTAAGTCTAACTAAACCTTTGATCTCAACACATGAGGATTAAGGATTAGTCACTTGAAGATGAGAGCTTGAGGAGAGAGAATATGAGATAAGATAATGAGAGGAGAGAGAGTGTATCATAATATATTATGAAGCATTTCTTTTTTAACAATAATGAATAATAGAAATGAATAAGCATGCTTCATAAAATATCTAGTGGTGATTCATTAGCATGAGTCATTAAGCAATAAATGTGCATTAATGAAAGGAATGAATCACCACCATGACTCACTTTCTTATCCAAAAGAAACCTCCTTAGTCACATCTTCTAGAAGCTTCTCGAGTAATTACGAGAACGCCCCTCCGATCCGTAAAAATACGGAAAAACTTTAGACTGTATAAATCCAATAACCGGATACCAGTAACTGGCTTAAACCAAAGCCGACTGGTAAAAACTGTCCGAAAGTCGTACGAGCGTAAACGCACGTATGCGTCCGAACCCTTTGTCGCAAAACCATGCAACCTCTATATCGTTTCACCTGGAGTAGGAAACTCTCTGTGTGGGACTCTAGAGACTCGACTACTACGCTGGCAGTGGGTTTAACCACAGACCGCAAGCGGCACTAGCTGTACGTAACGGTCCCCAGGTAGTTGTCGATAAGAAGGCCGATGAGTAAACCCATCCGAACTCCTACTGAGTCTGATGTGACAATCTCCATACAGTCCGGTCCGTTCGTCCAAGACTATCGCATATCGGGCCTAGGGGGGCGGCAAGCGTCAGTCCCCTAATAGCGGTATAAGTCGTGTCGGAGTAAAGCCCATTACACCCTGAGAAACTACTGGAACCTACCAGCAAATCTCGCTTGCCCTGGCCAGGGACTTTGCGTAATGGCTCTCTGACACAGCACGATATCTACTCCCAATACCGGGAGGGACGAATCCTGTCTAACCGCCACTGCCTCCAAGTGCTCGGGACTGCACCCAACTGCTACCTGTTTGCACGACTCCTTTGAGCCGTGGTAGGGTAGCAATCTAAGAACAGTGGGACACACTCGAGGCGAAGTAGCAGTGTCAAGTCTGCGGACTATGCTGTACTCATGTCACCTGGGAACTGTTCACTGACGACTGGTATCAAACCAACCAACAGTTCCCTGTGAGTCCTGTCCGGTGTACCCGTAACCTAACGAGCACCTGTATACTATCTCCAGTACGACGTACTGACGGCTGTGGGACAGACCATCTCCCCAACTGGGATGAGAAGCGTACACACTAGTCTACTCCGGAGTATCGATGCTCTGTCTCGATAATCCAACGACCAGGGACCTGAATAAGGATGTGCTTGTAGACTACCCAGCCCCCACTAGTGTGACTGCCATCACAACGCTGGTAGACAAGCAAGATCCTAAGAGCTCTATCAATACGTTTACTCACATATTAAGATAGAAAAACCAAGTAGCATACTACCATGTTTAGCAAGACTGTTATATACATGTGAATATCCCAAGCTTCCATTAAGTAATATACAAGCTAGTATGATACAGTAATGGCCTTCTAGGGCATAAACACTAACATGGATGACCCATTCACTTTGTTGATTGGGTTTGCCTCACTTCTGGTATTGGCGGGTAACTTGCCACACTCGTAGGGGTCTTGGTTATACATTGCACAGACTATCCACACGACCGGGGAACGTCGGGTTTCATTTGTAGCTCAAAGGAAATCGGGGCTCTTAGATTATCTGTTGTTCTGTGTTGTTTATCGCTATTCTGTGATGTTGCTTATATCATGCCTGGGACGAATGTATATTTATATATATACTAGTAGATGTTGTATATGTTTGGCATTCGCGCTAGTCCAGCCCCCGCTCTGCCGTTAGTTAAGTAACCTAACGGTGCACGATGGGGCCCCGTGGCGAATGCGGATGGCATATACGTACATTATATTTTCGTTCTTTTCTGGTGTGATATGGATTAATTGATGTGACTGCGTTAATTTTGATTAATGCAAGGAAAAATAAATCTAAATGACGTTGTTGGAACCAAATTTTGAAAACTGATATTACAGACGTTTTTTTTTGCTTTGCACAGCGGTATTCGGTTATGAATATCCAGCACCTTATTCGACGAGGTAAGAGCCGAGATCCTTTCATAGGGAGTGACCTCTTAGGCAAAAGTTTGCGTCATTGTAATAACTTCACTATAGTCGATTCTTTTGGTTTGTATCGTGGTAATCAGTTAGAAATATCCTGCACCTCATTCGATGAGGAAAGAGCTAAGATCCCTTCACAGGGAGTGACCTCTTTAACAAAAGTTTACGCCACTATATATTTGTAAAACCGCTCGAGTTCCTTCAACGATATCAATTTCATTACGTTAAAGGTTTTTCACCAAAACCAGCCGTAGCTCTCCGTCATTTCAGATAGGCATCTACTAGTATTCATGCTATGTGTTTTGACCTTCGCCAAGGCATAGTGTTTGGTAGCTAGTGGGTGCTTATCTGTAGCATGGATAGATGCATTAATCTAAGACATGCGTACAGCTGTTTTGACCTTCGCCAAGGGCTTGTACGAATGGGTCTAGATTAATCTAGATAATGACGGGTTGAACTTGACTTGCGACTTATGATATTTTGACCTTCGTCAAGGTTATAAGCGCTCGGGGCAAAAATCACATCGGGAGTTTCAAACATAAAGGAAACTTGCCAGTCATGCGCATACATTCTGGAGTGTGGTAACTTGAGTGACTTCCATCAAGTTATCATGCGATGATAGTTGATCCCGATTCCCACTGATGAGTAGGTGTTGCTCCTCGGGTGATTTTTCAGATGATCCCGACTAATTCTCTTTTTAGGATTTGAAGGAGAATTTGAGGAAACAGTGGGAGCCATCCTGATAAGATAAAGTGATTAACCAATCTAATCTAGATTAGAGTGCACGCTGATTGTTTCTTTTCTCTCTCTCTTTAGTAGCTACCATGGACTGACCTTAAACTGAAACTCATGAACCAAGTTAACCGAACCTTTTTAAAACACTTTGGCTTTTGGATTGTCATTTAGTCGCATATATCATTGCCACTCCTACATCCCCTTTGCATTTCTCCAGGACACTCTGTATCACTACGAAGATCCATATTGATTGGATATGCCATTGTATAGTTATATACGAACTCGAAGAAACTTATTTCTGTTCGAGAATAGATTCCGGTTCTGGAAAAATTGAATAGGATTATTTAGTTGTCTTTTCTCTTTACCTTCTCTCAGGTTGCGAGAGCTCCTAATATTAGGAGAGTACATATATTACGCTTATTGGATAGTTTTCTTCCAAACCATAAGCAGGTGCCAAAAGGTAGGGAAGGAAAAAAACCAATTAGCCTAAGTGTGGTGTATAGAAGGTAATAAGTAAAGACATATAAAGGGATTAGAGTGAGGGCAAAGGAAATGCGACTACTATCATTCACGACGAAGTCGCGTTTATCCCTGCCACTCCTACTTCCCCTTTGCATTTCTCCAAAGCACTCTGTATCACTACGAAGATCCATATTGCTTGGATATGCCATCGTATAGTTACATACGAACTCAAAGGAACTTGTTTCAGTTCGAGAATGGTTCCCGGTTCGGGAGAAATTGAATAGGATTATTCAGTTGTCTTTTCTCTTTACATTCTCTTATGTTGCGAGAGCTTCTAATATTAGAAGAGTACACATATTACGCTTATTGGATAGTCTTCTTCCAAACCTTAGGCTGATGCCGAAGGGTAGGGAAGGAAGAAAATCAATTAGCCAAAGTGTGGTGTACAGAAGCTAATAAGTAAAGACATATAAAGGGATTGGAGTAAGGGCAAGGAAATATACAGTTACTGTTATGAATATGGATAGTGGAAGAGGCATTACTAGGAATACCCAGCCACCCTTTCGAAACATTTTCATGTTTCAATTTTACAGTGCGGTGTTAATTGAAAACTGTTTTCCTAATTGGATTCTGACTCCAGGGTATGTATTTACCAGACTTGATTCTCACATCTGTATGGCGTTACAGATGCTGAGTCGGAGTAAGTTATTGGGAATTGGATGATTAGATCCTCAATATATATCAGAAATCTTTGTAATTGGTGATATTTAAGGAAATTACCTGGGTTTTGCCCAACGGCAAATATTTGGTTTTGAATATCCGTTGTTATGCACCAGTTTCAAACTGATATATCCGTACGTTTATTTTATAAAGTGAGATATAACTTTTTGAAATTATGTTTATGACATTTACCTATATCAGTTGATGGTTAGGTGTTCAGTCGAAAATATTGCACTTTTGATATAACATTTTCTTACTTTTCTTAAATATTTAAAGGTGTTTATTATAAATATAGAACATATGTGGGTTTATCTGAAAAGTTACTCTTTATCATATATTCATATATTATAATTAACATTATGAAGGAAAATATATGCATATAATATTTATATAATATTTTTATTATGCATATCATATAAAATAATCTTAATCCAATTTCTTAAAGATTTATTACTATATAAAAATATTAAGATATTATCTCTAATTTAACAAATATTACTAATATTATTCCTGGAGATATTGTGCAGATTTAGCTCAGGTCGGGAGATCGAGATATTCGAGATGTCAGGATCAAAATCTGCCAATAAAATTGTAGAATCAATACTGGCAGAGACTCAGGAAATATTTGAAGAATCCAAGCATTGAAGAAATCTCCATGTGTCAACATGAGAGAGCACCTGAAATTTGGAACCCTGATCTCCCCAAACAGCCGACCTTCCGTGGCTAATAGGCACAATCCGCGGTGGATCCGCGACCATTTAATGGCCGTAGGATCTGAAAATTTGGGAGTTGGATCGTGATTGCATATCTTAACTTATGAGATCTAGGGTTTCTGCTTTGAGGGCTATATAAAGGACCGAGGGCTCAACTTAGAGATTCATCATCTTTAACACGAAGCAAATCACTGTCAAGAACAAGAGATCTATGACAGGTCTGCGATTCAACGTGATAGAGTGACGTGAATATCGACTGACCATCTACTTCCTACGAGGCAGAGATCGAGAGCAACTTCTTCTTATAATCTAAATTCGAAGGATTTGTACTTGTAACGTTGATTAATAAAGGTAGACCATTTGCTTAATTATTTCGCATTTACTTTCTGCATTTAAATTCTACATTTAAATTCTGCATTATGATTTTCTTCTCTATCTTTTCTTCTTCTTCTCAAAATATGCGTGAGTAATTCTGCGCTTGCTAGGGTTCGTAGGATTATGGTAGATCAATGGATGACAAAATCCCTTAACTTCTTTTACATCTTATAAAGTTTATAAACTTTAGCAAAATAAATGTTAACATCCTTATCGGGCGCGCTACCAATTTATTGATAGTCTCGACCGCGATTTAAGATTAGATTAACAATTGTTTTGGTAAAATTTAGACATGAATAGAGAACAATGCAAGGATAAGGGTTAAGAGTGGGGAAACCCTAGTTTCTTCCAAAAGAACCTTAATCCACATTCATCACTATCGATCTAATTTTAAATTTATTAAAAAACAAAAGGAGTCATCTTTAATTGATCATCCATTACTACTAAATTCGATGAACCCTACAAACCTCTTCTTTATAGATTCTACATCCGTATATCGTAGATTTATAACCAATCATCCTAATTTCAATCAACTCGTCCAAAGCAAGATAAAAAATTTGACGTTTCCCTGAGGACGACCCGTACTTATCTCGGCTAGCTACGAGCGACACCGTTATTGATTGCGGTTAACTTTATTTATGACACACTTCTTTTTAAAAATCTAGAATCAATCAAATGACGCCGTTGCCGGGTATACGTGCGTATTTTTTTTTTTTGCTATTCGTGTTGAATTTTTATAAAATCTAGTAAATATATTATAAAAGAGAACCAAAACCATGTATTGTGTATTAACGATTAGTGCGCGACTTTTTGCGAGAGAATCTGGAGTCACTGGAACGAGAAATTTGAGATTCAGAGACTTTCAAAGAGGACCAGAGGAGCAAAGGAGGCACTGTAGAAAAATTTGGCAGAAGACCCCTCCATTGCACGACGGAACCACGGAAACAAAGTGGTTTTGGCGGCGGAACCGTGGCCACCTTGGAGAATTGTGCCCCCAAAATTTTCTAGTATATTTCTCATATCTTTCTCTATCCTTTAGAAATCCAATAATTTGATTTTCTGCAGGATTCTTTGCAAAATATCGCCGCTCAAAAATCTTTTGCGTATTTTGTAATTGGTTTGTTTTTATATATTTTAACCGGACTTTAAGGGGCAATAATCCAAATTCAGATTAGGTGGGGATTTCATCACCCTTCCTAGGCCCCACAAATCACAAAACAAGCATCTATATAACCCTAAATTAATTAGAAAATATCTAGACCAAGACTCTAAGGACCGCCACGCTCATTTAGGACAGAGGAGGGTCATAGGTAATCTGTCGCTTATCCGCATCTCTCTTGTGGTGTCTAGGCAACTGTAACTAAGGAAAGTGCTTACTTAATTAGACCCGCTATTTTCGGTGATTCGTATAGCGGATACCTCCCACTTACCTGCCCATAAGAGTGATAAAGAGGTGGTAGAGAATTGATCCTGCGACTTGTCATTTTGAAGTCTAGGAGCGGTCTAATGCTTGACCTAAGTGACCTTAGTTCTAGGGTTTGATTGTGCATTTTGTGATTTATTGAGTCAACCCTCAAGTCACTCTTTCAAAGCAAAACAATCCAAATAGAGCTTAAATCATTCCCTTTTCACCATCTTTTCTTTTCACCTTCTCACAATGGGTAACCCAAACAGACAAACTCTTGCCGAGCTTTGCTATCCAGAGTCAGATATCTTTTGTTTTCGTAACTGCTTCGGTACAAAATCCGACTCTACTATTTTTTTGAGAGATCGGATAGACGCGTCTAGGACCAACAATTGGACACCGAACTCCACTTTGTATCAACCGTTTCAACCTCTCCCACCTTCTTACGTTGATACCCCTTCTAAGAGTCATGTTGCGACTCCGAAACCCATGTCCATTGCTGACAAAATTGAACAATCCCGTAACCGATCTTTCACTCATTTCACCACTCAAAATTCATTAGGACAGCAATTCCAATCACCTTCTTATCAGAATGTTGATCCTATCCCTGTCCATTTTTCACAACCATTCGATTCCTATCAATACTACCCGACTTTTACACATTCTCTAGACATTTCTTCTGAACAGCCATTTGGGAGTTTCACCTATCCACAAGAATTTCAATCTTCTGCTGAAACCCCATCACAACCCATGTCTAGTCTTGAACGGTCATTGGAAGAATTTCGGGTAGCGTCGTACCACCAGATAAAGGAATTGAATATATCCATGGCCGCTCTCATACAACCCAACGAACCAGCAACTAGTTTCTGTAGGGTTGCTAGGCACGCGCACAAGGGTCTACGAGGCATCAACCATGCCCGAATAAAAATTTAGCCGTGCCGAACTACCCGAATACGGAACTTTAAACTAGAGATTAGGCGAAAACTATCATGTTAACAACTTTAACACTAAGTTAGAGGGATTACAACCTTTGTAGATCCGGTCCTTCACTTCATATGCTCCGTGTTGTGATCCCTTCGCTGCGATCATCGGGATCCGGACTCTCGAGAGGTTCCACGAAGAGAATGATGCAACCTTTGCTTCCGATCTTCGATACTACGATGATCTACCTCGAAGTTTCTTTAACACAAGCTAACACTCATGAAATGATGTGAACACCCTCATCTAAATGGCAAAGGAAGATGAGGATGATGCAGTAGGAATTTTGCTCTCTTTATTTATATTTTTCTCACTATTATTCATCACTTGGAAAAATCAAGAAAGGTTTTTCCATGAAAGAAAAATGGAGGAAGAAGATGAATGAATAATCTTTTTCACTTTGTGATGAATAGGAAAAGGAGATATGATAGAATTATGCAACCATGGTTCACTTAACCAATGTAGAGAATTGACTAGGGTTAGGGTTTTGGGTAATTAAAAGAATGAGTCATTTGTAAATATCTTACACATGACAAAAAGAAAACCTTCTAGAAACATCTAGAAAGTTTAACCCTAATCCGAACCCTAATCAAGTTTAAACTCCACTAAACGAGTTGCATTAGTTATCATATCATGTTACAATATTATATATCACATATATAATATTTACCGTAACAAAATGAAATAATACAATTAACATATATCGCATATATATCAATGTATTACCCGAGTGAGAAAAAGAATCTTTTAGTGAGCAAATATTAGTTAATGTCATTTAATATATCATATATATATTATTATACATTAAATTATCGAATCAACACTTGATCCGACAATCCGGCTATATCGCATATAACCGACTAATATTTATCCGTACCGATTCATCGAATCAACACTTGATCCGATGACCCGGCTGATATCAAATATCGCGAGAATACAATACGATATCACATACCGCATTATCCTCGGTCCCGCACATATCACATATGTGCTCCTACTCCGTTTTGCCTGAGTCAAGAAACCTCTGTGTAGGACTCTAAAGAATCGTCAATACGCCGGCAGTAGGTGATGATCATATCAAACACCCACAAGCTGCAAGCGGTCAGCTAAACGTAACAGCTACCCAGGTATTGAGCGCTCAGAAGATCAACAAGCAAGCCTGTAACTTCTCCTGTGAATCCAAACAGTAACACTCCCGTACAGTCCGGTCTCGTCGTCTGATATGTTGCATATCTCGCCTAGGGGTGGTAAACGTCAGACCCCAGTAGCTCGATAAGTCGTGTCGATATGAGGTCTATAACAGTTCGAGAAACTACTGATAACACTTACCAGTAAATCTCAGCAACCCTGGCCAGGGATTTCCGGTTATAGCCAATCGAACACAGCACAACATCAACTCCCTATACCGGGAGAGACGAATCCCTTCCTATCGCTCATTGCCTCCATGTGATTCGGGACTGTACCCAAAAGCCACCTTTTTGCACGCCCTCTTAGACGTGGTATGATTGAAATCAAAGCACAGTGGGAATCACACAAGACTCTATGACGATCTCGGGTCGACAGACTACTCTGTACCAGTGTCACCGGAGAACTGCCATCTGACGTATGGTATAATACCATCTGGGAGTTCTTGGCGAGTCCGTCCAGTGTACCCAGTCTCCACTGAGCACCCGTACACCATCCTTGATGTCAAACACCGATGGATATGGGATCATCCATCGCCCATCATATGGGTCAAGATGCGTATACGCTAGTCTACTCTGGTGCATCGATGCCCTGTCTCGATACACCCTCGACTAGGAACAGTTATAGGATGTACTCGTCGACTACCGTGGCCCCACTAGTATGATCTCATCATAGTCCCAGTAGTCGAGTACATATCCTAAGGGCTTTATCAACATGTAACATAGAGACAATCAGAGTACATGTTAAGATAAAGTACAACCAGATAGCATACTATCATGTCGAGCAAGAAAGTCCTCCTTATATATGTCCTAGCATCCACTACAATATACATCGTATGTACAGTAATGGCCTCTAGGGCATACATATAACTAACAATCTCCCACTTGCACTAGGGCCATCTGTTATGGTATCGCATACCCAACAATTAGCTGCGGTTGAAATATCTCATACTCAACCATCCCGTAAAAGTCTCAACTGGGAAAAAGGCCTTTGTGAGTGGATCCGCGCTGTTGTCCTCTGTGTCTACTCTCCTGACCTCGATCTCCCTGGAGATCAACCATCTCCATGATCAGGTGATACTGCTTAAGAATTATATCTGGATTTCTGACGGGACGGTAGTTCCTAGGCTTAAGCCACAACTCCATTGTCACACAATGGTAGGAACGAAGTTCATCTTATGAACTTATATACTTATCCAGACTTCCTCTTTGGTAGTATTCTAGGTAACGATGCATCTTTCCTTTAATCGTCTAGTATGTCACGGTATCTAGCTTGGAACTCTTCCAACATACCGTCCCTCCACTGAGGGTAAAGACAATGCCTGCGACTAACATTCAGTCGTCCTTATCACTCTGGAACCTTTCCGGTGATTCTCCCCAGGATCGATTGATACCATCTCACTACAACTAGTGAGTATCCTAACATCCAATTAGATCTATCTCATAGATCCAAAACCCAGGATTTAGGAGGTATCACTTTGATCCTATATGGAGAATCCTTGTGATAAGCGGAGATTGACCGAGCGTAGCATAGGAAACTCTTTCCCTATCAAGAGTATGTCATCCACGTACTCTACGAGGATCACCACCATACTCTCTACTACCTTTTCGTATATACAAGGTTCATCTACCATTTTGATGAAGTCAAACTCTTTGACTACCACATCTAAACAGATGTTCCAACTCCGCGATGCCTGTTTTATCATATAAAACATCTTGCACACGTTTCCGCTGCTCCCACTGTCTACGAAGCCCTCTGGCTGTGTACTTATAGACACTCTTTTCTAAAACATCATTTAGAAAAGCAGTCATGACACCCAACCACCAGATATCGCAGTCATGGTATGTAGCCGTGGCAAGTAGGATCTGGATGGACTTAAGCATAGCTTTGAAAGTCTCAACTTTTCCATGTACACCAAGTAATCTTCTCAAGATATACTCGCTCCTGATGGGGATCTAACCCTTCAGATAAAGCAACCAAAGTCCATACTTTGTTGGTGTATAAGGATTCCATCTCAGATCGATAAGCATCCAGCCATTCTTACAGAGTCGCACTCCTGATGGCCAGCTCGAAACTAGTTGGGTCATCATCTCATGATGCAATCCTCGCTCCCACTGTCATAGAGAAACCGAAGTATCTCTCAGGTGGGTGAGGAACCCTACTAGATCGGCGGAGAGGCTGAGGTTCGTTGGAAACTATTGAATCCTTTGGTTCTACCAAATTATCTGTTGTAGTTTGTATAGCTGGAACCCTTCCAGTTCTACATAACAGACCATGCCTCGAGCTTGTCCGGATTTTGCTTTTAGACATAGGCCGGACAACCCCAAATCTTAACAAACTTAAGATATGGGCTCTTCCCATTCCATATCGCATATGAAGTGGTAAGCAACTAATTTGATTTGAACCCTATTCAACAGGTATGCAGCTTCTCAAGTGCATAACTCCCAAAAGGAAATAGGAAACTCAGTATTACTCATCATAGAGCACACCGTATCACATAGGGTGCTATTGCTCCGCCCCGATATACCATCGTGCTATGGTGTATACGGAGGAGTAATGCTGAGAGAGAATCTCATTCTCCTTTAGAATAGTCCAGGAATTCCGTGCTCAAGTATTCTCCTCCTTGATCTCATCAAAGGACATAATACTTTTACCCATATTTTGGTTCTCTACTTCTAACTTATATTCTGTGAATATCTCAAAAGGTTCGGACTTGTGTTTCAACAGGAACATATGTCTGAATCTTAAGAGATTATCAGAGAATGTAATGAAGTACTAAGAACCAATCTTGGCATGTGTAGACAGGGGACTTTCATACATCAACATGTATCAATCCCAAAAGTTCACTAACTCTTTCTCTGTTTCCAATAAACAGAGCTGTGGTCATCTTATCTTTGTGACATGATTGGCAAGTTTCACAAGATGTAAATTCAAACAGATTTAAATATGCATCTAAATGTAACTTCAGCCAGTCGGGTCGCATTGATATGACCTAGTCTACAATGCCTCAAGAAGGATTCGTTCATTTCTGAACTCTTCCTCTTGTGTGTGTTCCATATACTAAGAACTGTAGTTTGATTTAGAACATCAATGCTTTTAGATAACGTGCCTGAACCGATCAACTATTGATATAGGAAATGTTCAAAACATTATCCAACAATACAAAATTATATCCTTTCTTTACTAATAAAGAGACTGATATGATTTTGTATATCAGGTTCGGTATCTAATAACATTCGTTCAGAATCAATGTATTCTGGTAATACAGGGTGACAGTGACCAACAGACTTGGCTGCAACACTTGCACCGTTTTCTGTCTCATGAAACTTATCATCCGTTCTCAGTTCTCTACCTATCTGTAGCCCATGTAACAGATTACATATGCGGGATCCTGATCCGGTATCACATACCCAGGACGTAAAGGATACTGAGAAACAGTTCTGTGTAATGAACACACCCGAAGATGATACATCATCATGCACTTTCTTCGTTTGGGCGGCACGGGAAATCTGGTATTCCCCAATTTCCTGCTCTGTCTTATAACAATTATAAGTTGGAGCGGGACCAACGTTCCCCAGCTCAGTATAACAAGCGGGTTCAGTCAATATATCCGTTTTATTATCTTGATTAAGGCGTGATATGGTCGCTACCTGGAGAGAGAGAGAAGAAAACACTCAGCGTATGCTCTTGCAAGATTAGATTGGTTATCTAATATATCTAATCAGGATGTCTCCCACTGTTTTAGTCAAATCTTCCTTCAAACCCTAAAAGGAAAGACTAGCCGGGATTAATTACACGCTACAAGTTCGCCAATCTTTCAGCCAGGCCAGTGTCGGTACTTTGAGGGTGGTCCCCCGTGCTTTCGCACGAACCTAATTACAGTAAACCTCGTTTTCCCAGAGGCGTAACCCCGTTAACACCTTTCTAGACACCTACTTGATCGGCTAATTGTAATGTGTAAAACTCTCCCAGGAGTAACTCTTACTCGCAGTGGGTATCGGGATCCAACTATCTTATAGAAGGTATGCAATCTCATTGCAAATTTCAACAC
Organism: Agapanthus africanus; assembly: GCA_030015575.1. Taxonomy (NCBI): domain Eukaryota; kingdom Viridiplantae; phylum Streptophyta; class Magnoliopsida; order Asparagales; family Amaryllidaceae; genus Agapanthus; species Agapanthus africanus. Next base: position 520,495,182 of record JASDDO010000031.1, on the reverse strand, counting down.
TTGAAATTCCCAATAATATTTTGCCCCAAGCGATCTATGACCTTGACAAGGTCAACAAACCATAGACCGCAAGTCAAGTTCAACCCGTCATTTCCTGATTGAATTAAACCCACCCGCACGACCCTTGACAAGGTCAACAAAGTCGCACGATTACCCTAATCCAATCGCATCATATGCTTATGCAGATAAGCACTAATCAGCTACCGCACACTACGCCTTGACTAAGGTCAACAAACGTAGCACGAATACTAACCAGTACTTATCTGAAATGACGGAGGGCTACGACGGGTTTTTCAGAAAACCCTTTGCGTAATGAACTTGATATCGTTGTAGAATCGAGTGATTTTAAATGGAATGCTTTTGAGGCTTTTCTAGTTTTGCTAAAGGGGTCACTCCCGGTGAAGGGATCGTCGGCCCTTTCCTCATCGAATAAGGTGCAGGATATATCACATATACCGCTGTGCAAAGCAAGAACTATAGAAGCAATCAAAAGACAAACCGAGTTTGTAGCATCTGCCAGTTATTGCTAAAGGAGTCACTCCCGGTGAAGGGATCTCGGTCCTTTCCTTATCGAATAAGGTGCTGGATGTTCTACAAGGAACACCGCTATGCAAAGCAAGAACTAGAGCTACCAGTTTTTATAAACAAGTTTCTACAACATCTTAGGTTTCTTTTATTTCATTAATCTCATTAATGAAGTCCCATTTTAATTATGCTTCTCAAGCATCTCTTTTTGAAACGAAATCTGCAATATAACATATATCTCATATATATAATATAAACATTCGTCTCAGGCAGTAATATGATCTCATCACAGAACATTGCAGCAGAAGAACATATATGAAATATTGGATATACTAGGACGTCCGTGTTTTTAATACGAGCCAGTATAAAACACGGATTCCACGGTCGCAATGAATAGCCAAACCCACATCCCTAGACCCCTACGAGAGCGGCAAGTAACACTGCCAATTCTAGGGTTAGGAGACCCGGTCTCGACTCCTCGAGATGGTCTCCCACTGGACCCTAGAACCCGGTTACTTGTGCTCCCCGCCTTGGGTCTACCTAATGCGGAAAAGTAAATAATATACAACGGTGACATCTTCCGCTACCTGGAAGTGCCCCAATAAAAGAATATTACATACAAATGAATTTTACATGAATGAAAAAGAAAAACTCTCATCTCACATAAAACCCCCGGCTATTCAAACGCGACGATCCAATACAACATATCACAGCAACACATAATATCTCATATCATCAACGTAAGCAAGTATGCGTATCCCGATTGTCGTTGATGTATAGCAACGAAGCCGGCGATACTCCACATACTACGCTTACGGTCACAGAAAAGAAAGTGTAAAACTACAACAGTTGGAATCCGCAACCTCTTTAGACATCGCATGCCTAACCAAATGAATTCCTTAGACATCGCATGCCTAACATTTATAAACCCCGCATTTTAGTCTCATTAGCGCAAACTCTTTTCAATGTCAAGTCGGGCAATTCAACAAGATTCCCGACGTCCTGATCGAATGCTCGTCGCAAACTTTAGTAGACGGCCGCACCCTCGATACCGTCGACGAAGTGCACCAAGGCGGAACACCGCTACCGCGAGCACCCGAACGGATGCTTTCGGCGACGGGGTTCTCCTACAGTCACTTGGTCGGGGCTACGGAGTGAGGCTGTCTATTAAGTTTACCCGGCGAGTATCCGCGTACGCTACGTGATTGCGACGGACTTTTGATCACATCAAAATTCCGTGGCAACCGATCAACTGAGACTAAACCGCTAGATTTATAACATTCATTTTAGTTATCTCATAACTACTTGTGAATTCCAATTATTGTATCACATTCCAGATAAATAGAAAAAGTTAAACTTTCCGATCGAATCATCAAGCACCCAAGATTTCCCCAATATATTTCAACACTTGAAAACAGTTTAAAAACATCCATTACATGCCACAGTACCAATGGTCCAGCCGTAGAAGGGTCAAGCCAACGCCTCACATGTGGCACGCCGTACTGCCCCAAACCCTAAGGTTCAAAGGGCAATTCAAGACGGTCACATAATCGAGTTAAGGTTTGTTGTCTTCTAGAGGGTCCATCGAGTTACTTGCACGACTTAGAACATTCTTAAACACGAGGAAAAATCCAACTTTTGAAAAATTTTCCGACAGGGGAAAAAGTGAGTTATTGATATCCGTTCGAACTTTTTAACAGTTTCTAAAAAATTATCCGGATAAAACTAAACAAAGTTATAATATCCGATCAAAACTTTAAGTCCCCAATACAACCTGGATAATTCAACAGTTGAATAATAAAAAATAAAAATTTCCAGAAACTACAACATTACTAAATAGGAGTTACTGTGAAAAGCACGTGGCATAAATCGACCACGTGGCCGTGGAACCGCCGCACATGTTGGGGTGGAGCCGCGGTTCCACGCCTCGTTGGACGAATTACGCTCATGTGTTTCACAGTAATTCTTGTAATTACCTGCTGTAATTTTTGGATATTTTTAATGTGGAAAAATCCCAATTTTTAGAAAATTTCCAGAGAGCATGTTATATCGGGGTTTCGGGTTTCGATCGGACTTTAAACTTCGTTCAGACTTCGCCTAAAGCTCTAGCTTGGCTCTGATACCACTGTAGGTTTGTTAGGCACGCGCACAAGGGTCTACGAGGCATCAACCATGCCCGAATAAAAATTTAGCCGTGCCGAACTACCCGAATACGGAACTTTAAACTAGAGATTAGGCGAAAACTATCATGTTAACAACTTTAACACTAAGTTAGAGGGATTGCAACCTTTGTAGATCCGGTCCTTCACTTCATATGCTCCGTGTTGTGGTCCCTTCGCTGCGATCATCGGGATCTGGACTCTCGAGAGGTTCCATGAAGAGAATGATGCAACCTTTGCTTCCGATCTTCGATACTACGATGATCTACCTCGAAGTTTCTTTAACACAAGCTAACACTCATGAAATGATGTGAACACCCTCATCTAAATGGCAAAGGAAGATGAGGATGATGCAGTAGGAATTTTGCTCTCTTTATTTATATTTTTCTCACTATTATTCATCACTTGGAAAAATCAAGAAAGGTTTTTCCATGAAAGAAAAATGGAGGAAGAAGATGAATGAATAATCTTTTTCACTTTGTGATGAATAGGAAAAGGAGATATGATAGAATTATGCAACCATGGTTCACTTAACCAATGTAGAGAATTGACTAGGGTTAGGGTTTTGGGTAATTAAAAGAATGAGTCATTTGTAAATATCTTACACATGACAAAAAGAAAACCTTCTAGAAACATCTAGAAAGTTTAACCCTAATCCGAACCCTAATCAAGTTTAAACTCCACTAAACGAGTTGCATTAGTTATCATATCATGTTACAATATTATATATCACATATATAATATTTACCGTAACAAAATGAAATAATACAATTAACATATATCGCATATATATCAATGTATTACCCGAGTGAGAAAAAGAATCTTTTAGTGAGCAAATATTAGTTAATGTCATTTAATATATCATATATATATTATTATACATTAAATTATCGAATCAATACATGATCCGAAAATCCGGCTATATCGCATATAACCGACTAATATTTATCCGTACCGATTCATCGAATCAACACTTGATCCGATGACCCGGCTGATATCAAATATCGCGAGAATACAATACGATATCACATACCGCATTATCCTCGGTCCCGCACATATCACATATGTGCTCCTACTCCGTTTTGCCTGAGTCAAGAAACCTCTGTGTAGGACTCTAAAGAATCGTCAATACGCCGGCAGTAGGTGATGATCATATCAAACACCCACAAGCTGCAAGCGGTCAGCTAAACGTAACAGCTACCCAGGTATTGAACGCTCAGAAGATCAACAAGCAAGCCTGTAACTTCTCCTGTGAATCCAAACAGTAACACTCCCGTACAGTCCTGTCTCGTCGTCTGATATGTTGCATATCTCGCCTAGGGGTGGTAAACGTCAGACCCCAGTAGCTCGATAAGTCGTGTCGATATGAGGTCTATAACAGTTCGAGAAACTACTGATAACACTTACCAGTAAATCTCAGCAACCCTGGCCAGGGATTTCCGGTTATAGCCAATCGAACACAGCACAACATCAACTCCCTATACCGGGAGAGACGAATCCCCTCCTATCGCTCATTGCCTCCATGTGATTCGGGACTGTACCCAAAAGCCACCTTTTTGCACGCCCTCTTGGACGTGGTATAATGGAAATCAAAGCACAGTGGGAATCACACAAGACTCTATGACGATCTCGGGTCGACAGACTACTCTATACCAGTGTCACCGGAGAACTGCCATCTGACGTATGGTATAATACCATCTGGGAGTTCTCGGCGAGTCCGTCCAGTGTACCCAGTCTCCACTGAGCACCCGTACACCATCCTTGATGTCAAACACCGATGGATATGGGATCATCCATCGCCCATCATATGGGTCAAGATGCGTATACGCTAGTCTACTCTGGTGCATCGATGCCCTGTCTCGATACACCCTTGACTAGGAACAGTTATAGGATGTACTCGTCGACTACCGTGGCCCCACTAGTATGATCTCATCATAGTCCCAGTAGTCGAGTACATATCCTAAGGGCTTTATCAACATGTAACATAGAGACAATCAGAGTACATGTTAAGATAAAGTACAACCAGATAGCATACTATCATGTCGAGCAAGAAAGTCCTCCTTATATATGTCCTAGCATCCACTACAATATACATCGTATGTACAGTAATGGCCTTTAGGGCATACATATAACTAACAGTTTCCAACTAGCTCAAAATTTTCCAATGTATGATACGACAATGAGACAAATTGAGAATTTGAGTAGAGAGAGTGAGAAGCACACCCTTCCAAATCAAACTTTCCCATTCCAAATTGAATTCCACAACTCCAATTTCACAATTCTATCGAGTACACCAAATGATTTACCAATTGAAGATAGAATGTTTGATAAGTTATGCGACTTTGTAATGTTTGATCTACCTAATTGTGAAAGGTCCATTTCTAGTGAAACCACACCCAATTCTTGTGATATCTACACCTCCACTTTCGAACCAAAATTGATTGAAAACCATGCTTTTGATGAGGTGTCTGACTTTCACTTGATTGAGGATATTGACGCTGGGAATATTTTGGATGATAAACCCACTGTTTTGGATGAGTTTTTCTCACCAATTCATCAGGTCCTTTCACTTCCTTGTAGACATCATCTCGAACCATTAACTGTTTTTCCCGAACCCCATATGCGTCTGGAAATTGATGATAAATGTATGGATAAGCTGAATTTTGAGGAAAATGTTGAGGATATTTTTGAAGATGAAACCGTTATGTTAGATGAGTTGGATTCTCCGACCCATCATGTCCCTTCTATTAAATACAAACATCTTCTTATACAATTAACCGACCCTATCCTTACCACAAACATCTTCATTTCCCACATCTGGTTCAACAATCCTCGACACACAAATTTGTTTACCCATTTCATCTCCCACTTTTTTTGGTTCTTCTTCTAATCTTCCTTTAATTCTATCGAGTTTTGATGAATCACACTCCGATATTTCAAGTTCGATAATTCTAGAAAGACAACTTGATTTAGACTCTTTTAAGAATAAGGTAGATGAGCTTTTCGAGTCTCCTACCGCCATAATTTCTGACAAATCAAGTGGGTTGAATTTGGGCGTGAAACAGATTGACATTGAAACGTTCTCTCAGATCATCGATGAAAGTTTCAAAAATATTTTCGCCGACGAACTCGCATTCCTAAACGACACGGATGTTGTGATAAATCAACCTTCACCCGAAGAAGTTGAACCACCACCATTTCTTCTTGTCCCATACGAGAATGTGACTATTCTACCCAATACTAATCATTCACATTCTTTTTTTCGTCCATCATTATTGTTTCGTCTCTACAAACCGAGACGTAAACCTGTTCTATTACACTTCTTATTTCCTCCCCACTTCTTCACGTCTATAGGTGACATGATCTTCTACCAACCTTTGTATTGCATTGATAAAATATTTGAATGGTTGGTGTTGACTTTTGGTCTTTGTAAAGCTTTATATTGACCAATAACTTTAAACCCCCCCTCATAATTTTAAATGCTTAATACTATTTTACTCAAGTTTGGGGGGGATATTTTGGCTCTTGAAAGAAAATAATTTTTTTTTCAAAATTATGATCCAAAAATAAGTTTGGGGAAGGTTTTCACTGTCATTAATTCATGTCCCCGTTACTAACTTTTCCTCCCTAATCTACAGTTTTTTTACTTAACAGATGATATCAGTGAGGACACTGCTGCAAACAGGTTTGGGGGAGGTTTGTGCTTATTCATACATTATTTTGCATTATCATAAATATAAGTACAAAATTTTTTGATAATAAAAGATTAGAATGTGAAAAATTACATATGAAAGATATGAATAGTTTGAGAAAAGCAAAAAAGTTAGATGTTTTCTTAAACGAAGCTAGTAATAAGTAGTTATGAGCTATTGTCCCAAAGGTTTATAAGATGAAGGGAATCACTAATCTGAGAATAGATCTGAATCGAAAAATAGTCCCTATTCTTAAGTCCAAACATTTGAACGTTGATACCTTACTATACACACTTGCACACATCTTGAAACTTGGGATAGTAGAGGATACCTTGAAATGGTCTTGTCTAAAAGACTTAATATGAAGGAAAATAAATATACAAACAAAAAAAATATAAATAAAAAATGGTGAAGAAAAATGAACACTGGTTTTGTAATTGCTTAAGGCAGCATAAAAAAAATATAGCGAGGGTGCTTTGTCACCTAGTGCCTTAGACCAACTGGTTTGGGAGCCACTGCTTAGTCTTAGGTGTTGCAAGACGAGAATATTACGCCTAAATGAGCGAGCACATTTGGTAATCGATTGGTTAGTAGCCCAAGAAGTATTAACGGTCGCATGAAGAATGTGTGAGCAATTCCATCTAAAATATTCACCGACTAAAAAGTATTAAGAAAGATGGATAAGAGTATGATAGCTTTAATTGAATTCTCTAAGTGTAGGGATGTATTTTACACACACGTAGGGGTATATGATCGATATTTGGAAAAAAGGTAGGGAGGAAGACTAAATGCGATGTTTTATTGAGGGATGATGTGATTTCCGACATCTTTTCATGACCAATAAGATAGGGCTCATGGCAACTGAAAAGCTAGTGTAGTTGGAAACTCTTATTTTCAAGTTTTTTCTTTTATAATTCTTATCTTTGTATGCAACTTTCATATTTTTTTTATTATGGGATTTTGTGGGTGTAATCTGCTGAAAACCCTCAGGAGACAACACTCCTCCTATTAGGGACACCTAGAGGTTTAAAGGCTTGTTGCACATGCTCAGTGCAATCGTGATTGCCTACGAAAGTGTGCTAGATTTTTCTTTTTCTTTTTCTCCCTCCGTTGAATAACTAGTTTGCTCGGGACGATCAAGGTTAAGTTTGAGGGTATTTGTTCAGTCGAAAATATTGCACTTTTGATATAATATTTTTCTTACTTTTCTTAAATATTTAAAGGTGTTTATTATAAATATAGAACATACGTGGGTTTATCTTCAATGTTACTCTTTATCATTTGTTTATATATTATAATTAACATTATGTAGGAAAATATATGCATATAATATTTATATAATATTTTTATTATGCATATCATATCAAATAATCTTAATCGATTTTCTTAAAGATTTATTACTATATAAAAAAATAAGACACTATCTCTAATTTAACAAATATTACTAATATTATTCATGCAAATATTGTGCAGATTTACCTCAAGTCGGGAGATCAAGATATTCGAGATGTCAGGATCAAAATCTGCCAATAAAATCGTAGAATTAATACTGACAGAGACTCACGAAATATTTAAAGAATCTAGGCATTGAAGAATTCTCCACGTGTCAACATGAGAAAGAACCTGAAATTTGGAACCCTGATCTCCCCAAACCGTCGCTATTCCGCAGCCAATAGGCACAATCCGCGGAAGATCCACGGCCATTTAATGGTCGTAGGATCTGCAAATTTGGAAGTTGGATCGTGATTGCATATCTTAATCTATGAGATCTAGGGTTTCTTCTTTGAGGGCTATATAAAGGACCGATGGCTCAACTTAGAGAATTATCACCTTTAATACGAAGCAAATCACCATCAAGGACAAGAGATCCACGACAAGTCCGCGATTCGACGTGATAGAGCGACGTGAATATTGACTGGGCATCTACTTCCTACGAGGCAGAGATCGAAAGCAACTTCTTCTTGTAATCTAAATTCAAAGGATTTGTACTTGTGACGTTGATTAATAAAGGTAGATCATTTGCTTAATTATTTCGCATTTACTTTCTGCATTTAAATTCTGCGTTATGATTTCCTTCTCTATCCTTTCTTCTTCTTCTCAAAACATGCGTGAGTAATTCTGCGCTTGCTAGGGTTCGTAGGATTAGGGTAAATCAATGGATGATAAAATCCCTTAATTTCATTTATATCTTATAAAGTTTATAAACTTTAGCAAAATAAATGTTAACATCCTTATCGGGCGCTCTACCAATTTATTGATAGTCTCGACCGCTATTTGAGAATAGATTAACAATTGTTTTGGTAAATACTAAACATGAATATAGATCAATGCAAGGATAAGGGTTAAGAGTGGGGAAACCCTAGTTTCTTCCAAAAGAACCATAATCCACATTCATCACTATCGATCTAGTTTTTAAATCTATTAAAAGATAAAATGAGTCATCTTTAATTGATCATCCATTACTACTAAATTCTATGAACCCTACAAGCCTCTTCTTTATAGGTTCTACATCCGTATATCGTAGATCTACAACCAATCACCCCAATTTCAATCAACTTGTCTAAAGCAAGATAAAAGATTCGACGTTTCCCCTGAGGATGACCCGTACTCATCTCGGCTAGCTACGAGCGACCACCGTTATTGATTGCGGTTAACTTTATTTACGACACACTTCTTTTTACAAATCTAGAATCAATCATTAGGTAAGGTGCATAGAGACCCAGTAATCTCTTGGATCTATCTCTGTAGATCTTAATCCCCAGAATATACGGGGCATCACCCAGGTCCTTCATGGAGAACCTTTGTGACAAGAACAACTTGACCGATTATAGCATAGGAATATCATTTCCTATCAAAAGAATGTCGTTCATGTATAAGACTAGGAACAAGACAGTTCGGCCTACAATCTTCTTATATATACAATGCTCATCCTCGTTTTTGATGAAGTCAAATCCCTTGACCGTTTTCATCAAAACAGATGTTCCAGCTCCGCGATGCCTGTTTTAATTCATAAATGGATTTAAGCAATTTGCACACCTTCCCGCTGCTCCCACTGTCTACGAAACCTTCCGGCTGATCCATATAAACGCACTCTTCTAAACTTCCGTTCAGAAAAGTTGTTTTTACGTCCATCTGCCAGATCTCATAGTCATGGAAGGCAGCAATGACAAGTAGGATCCGAATGAATTTGAGCATAGCCACTAGAGAAAAGGTTTCGTCATAGTCCACACTTGGTCTTTGACGAAACCTTTTGCAATAAGTCTAGCCTTATAGGTTTCTACCTGCCCATCTACACTAAATTTTCTTTTGTAGATCCATTTGCATCCAACGGGTTTTACCCCAGGTGGAGCAATATCCAAGGTCCACACTTTATTGGTGTACATGGACTCCATTTCGGATCGCATAACATCCAGCCACTTATCAGAGTCCCTACTGATAATGGCCTGCTTGAAACTAGTAGGATCATCTTCTTCCAAGATGCAATCCTCGCGATCCCCATCTATGAGAAAACCGCAGTATCTCTCGGGCTAGATCTGCGGAGTGGCTGAGGTTTTTCGGGTGTTACTGAATCTAGCGGTTCCACCAAATCTTCAGTTACAATTTGTGTTTCTGGAATTTCATCCAGTTCTGAAACTGCCATTCTAAAAATTTGGCATTCCGAGAAACAATAATCCTTTGTTCCTCTGCGTGGTAGAATAGATACCCATTAGAATCCTTTGGGTATACCACAAACTTACACAAAAGTGATCATGCCTCGAGTTTGTTTGGGTTCTGCTTTTTGACATAAGCAGGAGAACCCCAAATCTTAACAAGTTTAAGATACAAACTCTTGCCACTCCATATTTCATATGGAGTTTTAGGCACGGATTTAGATGGAACTTGATTCAAAAGATGCGCCGCTGTCTGAAGCGCATATCCCCAGAATGAAAGAGGCAACTCGGCGTTACTCATCATGGAGTGAACCATATCCAATAGGGTACGGTTCCTCCGCTCCGATACACCGTTGCGTTATGGTGTATACGAAGGAGTAAGCTGAGAGAGAATTCCATTCTCTTTTAGGTATTCTAGTAATTCCGTGCTTATGTACTCCCCTCCTCTATCAGATCGGAGGATCTTGATACTTTTTCCAGTCTGGTTCTCTACTTCGTTTCTGAATTCTTTGAATTTCTCAAAAGCTTCAGATTTGTGTTTCATGAGATACACATATCCGAACCTAGAGAGATCTTCAGTGAATGTGATGAAGTACGAGAACCCACCTCTTACATGTATAGACATTGGACCACACACATGACTGTGTATGAGTCCCAAGAGCTCTGCCGCTCTTTCTCCGTTTTCGGTGAACGGAGATTTGGTCATTTTTCCCTTGAGACAAGACTGACAAGTTTCATAAGATAAAAATTCGAACGTATCTAAAAGTCCATCTTTATGCAACTTACTTAGTCTTTTCTCTCCGATATGACCAAGTCTACAATACCACAAGTAGGATTCATTCATTTCTGAACTCTTCCTCTTGCGTGTGTTTTGTAGACTGAGAACCGTGTTTTGATTAAGAACATAGATACCATTACACAGTGTACCTTCTGCAACCAATACCTGATTAAGGTAAATGTTCATGATATTTCTATCAAGAACAAACTTATATCCATCTTTATCAAGTAAAACTGATATGATGTTGCAAACCATGGAAGGTATATAGTAGCAATTGTTCAAAATCATAGCATTGCCATTTGGCAATGCTAGGTGATATTCATCGATGGCAGAAGCATCAACTTGTGCTTCGTTCCTTACTCTGAGGGACATATCATCAGGTCTAACCATCCTACTTTTTCTCAGTCCCTGCAATAAATTACAGATATGTGATCCTGATCCGGTATCGAGTACCAGGAGGTAGGACTGACCGAAAAACAGTTCTCAATAATAAGAACACCTGAAGAAGACGCAATACTATTCTTCTTCTTCGATGGGGTCATCAAAGAATTCATGCAATTCTCTTTCCCTTGCTCATACTCATGACTGTTGTCATAAGTTAGAGCCGAACCGACGTTCCCCAGCCCCGAATAAGAATTCTGATCGGTCAAGCGATACATTTTATTATCTTGTTTAAGGCATAAAGAGGTTGCTACCTGGAGAGAGAGAGAAAAGAAACACTCAGTGTGCGCTCTTGCAAGATTATATTGGTTATTAGTTTATCTAATCAGGATGTCTCCCACTGTTTCCTCGAATTCTTCTTCAAACCTTAAAAGAAGAATTAGTTGGGATTAATCGCACGTCACAATACTTGCTTAACCTTTTAGCTAGGCTAGTGTCGGTACTTCGAGGGAGGTTTTCCAACGCTTTCGCGAAGTTCCTTAATTATATAACCTCTTTTTCCTGGAGGCGTAACCCCGCTAACACCGTTCTAGACACCTACTTGGTTTATAGCACCGATTGTTAAGTGAAATAATTTCCCGGGAGTAATCATTCATCAGTGGGATCGGGATCCAACTATCATTGTGTGATGACGTAGATGGAATCCACTCTAGTCACCACACTTTAGAAGGTATGCAATACTAGCAAGTTTCCTGTATATTTGAAACTCCCGATGTGGTTTTTGCCCCTAACGACTTATGACCCTGACACAGTCAACATGTCATAAGTCGCTAGTCAAGTTCAACCCGTCATTGTCCTAGATTGCATTAGACCCACCCGCAAGTCCCTTGACACAGTAAAAATGATCATACGACTGTCCTAACCAATCGCATCATATGCCACAAACAAGTATTCCTCAAGTGCCGTACACTACGCCTTGACACAATCAACATACGTAGCACGAATACTAAGCAACACTTGTAAGAAATGACGGTGGGCTATGGCTGGGTTTTTGGCGAAAAACCCTTTAACGTAATGAACATGATATCGTTGAAGGAACCTTAGCAGTTTTGAAAAGGAGCGGTTTAGGCTCCGCTTTTGAAAAACTTTTGTTTTAGAAAAAACCGAGTAATCTACAGTATAGACTTTTGCTCAATAGGTCACTCCCCGTGAAAGGTTCTCAGCTCTTGCCTCCTGGAATGAGGTGTTGGATATTCATGACCGAATACCACTATGCAAAGCAAAAGAATATAACTACAGTTTTTCGAAATTTGTTCCAACAATATCTTTTAGGTTTTTTATCTCGCATTAATCAAAATTAATGCGGTCCTATCAATTTAATCCTATTACATCATAAAAGAACGAAAATACAATGTACGTATATACCATCCGCATTCGCCATGGGCCTCATCATCACCCGTTAGGTTACTTAACTAACGACAAAGAGGGGGCTGGACTAGCGTGGGTACAAAACATATACAGTATCTACTAGTATATATATAAATATATATAACATTCATCCCAGACATGATAATAGCAACAACACAGAATCTCAGCCAGCACAGAATGGTGGATAATCTTGGAGCCCCGGGTTTCATTTGAGCCGTAAATGAGACCCGACGTTCCCGGTCGTGAGGATAGCCCGTGCAATGGAAACCTGGACCCCTACGAGCGCCGGAAGTTACCTGCCAATCCCAGAAGTGAATGGGCCACCCAGCACTTTACGAGTGAGGAAACCCCAATCAACAAAGTGAATGGGCCACCCAGCACTTTACGGGACCCAGTAACTTGAGCGCCCCTCCATAGGTCATACCCATACCCCCTACGAGTGCGGCGAATAGCCCGCCAATTCTAGATTGAAGCCCCCTCCGTCTCAACGCCATGAGATGAGAGCTTGTTGCCCTCTAGAACCAGGCTATTCGTGCACTCCACCGTGGGGGTAGTCCTAGTACATAAAATAAAAATATATGTACAAAGGTGACATCGATCTCAACCCGGTCATTCCCCAATAAAATAATATACAACACGACAGAAACGGCTGTCCATATGTCGGACGCTCGCCCCACAATAACAAATGTACAAATGAATATAAACTATACTAAACCATTGCACCACCGGCTATCCACCAGGACAATCCAACCTCAATATCAGCACAATCACAGAACATCAATGTGAATGCCATGTTCGCAAACTCGTCTAAAAGAACATATAGCAGTTTGACGGGTTAGATCGATCAAATGACATTCACGGTCGCAGATGCTAATCTAAGACTGATAATTACACGTATTTAAAAATTTCGATCGACTAAACTTTTCCAAATGGGCCCCAAGTGCTAATCCAGTACTCAAATAAATCTGGGCCCAATAAATAAATATTCCAGAAACCATAATACCAAATATAAGAGCCCCAGAAGAAAAATTGTGCACATGGCTCTAAAACGGCGGGGGAACCGCGGCAAACATGGATGTTATGTCGCGGTTCCGCGGCGTTATAGTGGGTTCATGGGCCCAATTTTTTTCTGTAGTCTTATAAAAGCCTGCACGAATTTTTGATATACTGAAAATGATTTTTTGACCATTTTAAAAAATCGACAGAAAGTATGATTTCGGAATAGCGGTTTCGAAAATTTTGGTCGATCGATATTTTAAACACGTTGGAACTAGCTAATGTAGGTTTTATGGGGTGGCTCTGATACCATATTGGGTTACCTTAATGCCCTAGCCATCATCTGTGTCCGTTTGCGGAACAAATTTTTTTCTAAGAGTTTAAAAACGGCGCTAGAATAACCCATTAAACCGGATCTAACCATAAACCTAGCTAGCTAAACAAAGACAGCTAACTACTATGGAAAGAAGTCTCACCAAACGATCCAAATCCTTCGGTCTTCTTTCCTCATCGTTCGCTCCGAATGGCCACCATGATCGCGCTTGGTCTTCTTTGTTGGCTCCTTCGGTTCTCCTCGATCGATCTTGCTCCTCGGTCCTCCTTTGTCGTAGATGATCCACCCGAGAGATGTGATCAATGGCTCTAGCTCTACACTAAATATCAAGTGGAGCAACTAGAGAACTTGGGTTGCTAATCTAAGAAGTCTAGGATGTAGTGTGAGGTTCTAAGTTTTCTACTATCTCTATCTTGCCTCTTCTCTTGTTTCTCAACACATGAGAGTGTAAGGAGGAGGAAGATGATGAAGGTGATGAAGCTCAAGAGAAGGAGGAGGAGGTGAAGCAAAATGGTGAGGTGCAAAAATAATGAGCAAGCATGTGAGAGAAAAATAGACGGGAATGGTTTTGTAAAACAATTTTCATCAATATAAAATGTCAACCATACTTCAATAGTTGCCAAAAATGAATTAATAATTCATTTGTCAACTATTGAAGCCATGGCTCTCACCATACCTCCCTCTCCTTCAATTTACACCTCATTTCCATTTATCAAATTAATGGAAAAAGCTAATGAGGTGTCCACCTTCTAGAATGTTATCCGTATTAAAATACGGATTACAGTCTACCATATATACATACCTGCATTCGGATAAAAACACGAATGCCCAAAGAGATAGAATAACACGAAGAACGTAATACTAGAGTATACATATCGAAATACATATATGTAAATTATCAAATCAATACCTGATTTAATAATCCGGCTCAAACCCGAGTTGGCCAGTATTATCAACTGTCCGATCGAAAGTCCGGGTACAAAGTACATCAATCGATCGGAACCCTGCACGTATCCAATACGGCTACTACATCATTTCGCCTGAACCAGGAAAACCCTCTGTGTGGGACTCTAAAGTCTCGACAGTACGCCGTCAGTGAGTTGCTGGATAAATCCATAACCACAAGCACGTCAGCGGCACTAGCTATACGCAACGGCTACCCGGGTACCTGTCAAAAAGGAAGGCCGACGAGCAAACTCATCCGGATCCCTACTGAGCTTATCTATGACAATCTTCGTACAGTCCGGTCTCTTCGTCTGAAAGTATTGTATACCGGGTCTAGGGGGCGGTAAACGTCATACCCTAATAACCCGGTAATTCATGCTGATGTGGCTGAGGACCAATCTGGGAAACTACTAATCGGCTT
Source organism: Agapanthus africanus (assembly GCA_030015575.1). Lineage (NCBI taxonomy): Eukaryota > Viridiplantae > Streptophyta > Magnoliopsida > Asparagales > Amaryllidaceae > Agapanthus > Agapanthus africanus. The sequence goes on along the minus strand of JASDDO010000031.1, from coordinate 520,479,873 downwards.
ATCAGTAAATCCCAACTGCCTTGGCCAAAGTCTTATGGTCCTGACCAATCGAACACAGTGCAATATCGACTGCCAATACTGGGAGAGACGAATACCCGACAATCGCACACTGCCTCGGGACTGTACCCAACCAAAACCTGTTTGCATGACTCAGTAGAGCCGTGGTAGGGTAGTGATCAAAGCACAGTGGGAACTCACACGAGACAAATGATGATCTCAGGTCTAAAGACTAACCTGTACTCATGTCACCTAAGAACTTCCACCCGACGATAGGTGTAGTACCATCTGGAAGTTCTCGACGAGTCCGTCCGGTGTACTCACACCCAGTGAGCACCTGTATACGATCTTAGGTGCGAAATATCAATGGTTGCGGGACTGTACTGAAGGGTTAGCCTAGCACCTCGTCAAGGGTTTGGTAGCATCACATATGCCATAATCAAAATTTTAGAGGTGCTAAATTAACTCGACAAGAATCGAAACTAGAAGTTTAGGGATTCATACAAATAAGCATCACATGCAAATGTAAAACTATCACTAAGAGTAGAGATTACAACCTTTGTAGATCTCCCTCGGTGACTCCTTGGCACTATGAGAGTTTGGAATGGATTGATGGAAGCCCTCCTTGTCCACGATGATCCACCCGAAGTCCCTTTGCCCAAAGCTCCTTGCCTTACTTGTTTCGCAAACGAAGTAGAGCAAACACCCTACACAAATCGGCTGGATGTGTGTAGTATGATGATGTGGTTTATATTCAACAATTAAAACCCTTTCTTTTATCAACTTCACTCAAGAGAAAAATCAAGAGAGGAAGAAGAAGATAATGGTGGCTAAGCTTGAGCTCTCTATCATATCACATATGATAGCTTGTTTTCACACCCTTGTTCACAATTTTCCCTTTGTCATTTGTACACCTTGTTTCATATCACATATGAAGCTATTTATAGTGATGAGAAGGAATAATCATCATTATTCCATTTCCACTATAATTATGGGTGGAATTTCTTTTCATAAAGAATTAAGCATGGGTGGAAATTCTTTTCATTAAGTTAAATAAAGCTTACCCACTAAAGAATAAAGGAGCATGAGGGGGTTTTCTTTACATTAACTTAAAATGATAAATATAAATAAAAGCTTCAATATAAGTCTTGCATTGCCACCATTCTTGTATCATCAACCATGATACTATGTATGCATGTATGTGTCCATGCACATCATCATGTGCATACATGCATGCATACAAAAGGATTTAATCAAAGAATTAATCTAAATGTAATTTGTTAAATCAACACATTTGATTTAGCAAACCGGTCATATCACATATGATCCGACAAGTAGAAAATGCCTGATTAATATACGTTATCACATAACCGTATTTAATCGGGTCCCGCGCATATCTCATATGCACACCACATCTTTTTGCCTGAGCCAGGAAACTTCATTGTGGGACTCTAAGACTCGTCAATACGCCGGCAGTAGATGATGATCATATCAAACACCTACAAGCCGCAAGAGGTCAGCTAAACATAACGGCCACCCGGGTATTGAAACGATCAGAAGAAAACCAGCGAAGCTGTAAAAACTCCCGTCGAGCCAACTGGCAACACTTACCGTACAGTCCGGTCTCTTCGTCAGATATGCTGCATATCGAGTCCAGGGATGGAATCGTCGACCCCAGTAACTCAATAAGTCATGCTGGTGTATGGCTCATAACAGATCGAGAAACTACTGATAACTCTTATCAGTAAATCTCAGCAGCCCTGGCCAGGGACTTCATGTTATAGCCAATCGAGCATAGCACAACATCAACCCCCAATACCGGGAGAGACGAAACCCCTCCTATCGCTCATTGCCTCCATGTGCCTCGAGACTGTACCCAAAGACCACCTGTTTGCACGACTCAGTAGAGCCGTGGTAGGGTGGAGATCAAAGTATAGTGGGAGGACACACAAGGCTCTATGACGATCTCGGGTCTACAGACTAACCTGTACCGGTGTCACCTGAGAACTGCTATCCGACGATAGATATAATACCACATAGGAGTTCTCGGCGAGTCCGTTCAGTGTACCCAGTCTCCACCGAGCACCCGCATACAATCTTTGGTGTCTCCTCACCAGATGGATATGGGATCATCCATCGCCCATCATATGGGACAAGAATGGTATACGCTAGTCTACTCTGGAATATCGATGCCCTGTCTCGATACACCCTCGACTAGGAACAGTTCAAGGATATGCTTATAGACTACACGTGCCCCACTAGTATGATCCGCATCATAATCGCAGTAGTCAAGCAAATATCCTTTGGGCTTTATCAACATGTGTAAATGATTAAATCTACATGTCCAGATAAAGTAAACCAGATAGCGTACTATCATGTTGAGCAAGAAAGTCATCTATCTCCATAGATTATATGTCCAAGTTTCCACTATCCATATAATGGCCTTTAGGGCATACATATTACTAACATGTACCATCGCCCCTCGTCAGGGTCTAGAAACGTATACACTAGTCTATTCCGGAATATCGATGCCCAGTCTCAATACTCCCACGACTAGGGACAATTTAAGGATGCACGTACCGACTACCCAGCTCCCACAAGTATGATCGCCATCACAACGCAAGTAGTCTAGCAATGATCCTACGGGCTTCATCAACATGTATAAATGATATGTAATCGCAAGTAAAACATATACATATGTTAAGATAAAGACAAACCAGATAGCATACTATCATATCGGGCAAGACTGTCCTGTACATATATATGTCCAAGCATCCATATGTATACATATACAATAATGGCTTTTATGGCATACATATCCAACACCCGCATGCCAAGCATGTGAGGCGCTGGAGCCCCCCGACCAGCGCCCGCATGCCAAGCACGTGAGGAGATGGCGCCCCGCGCCCGCATGCCAAGCACGTGAGACGCTGGCGCTCATGCGTCCTTTGGACGCTATTTCCTTTTTTATATATACACACACACTCCATATCCCGCAAGGGGGCTGCTATCCCGCTTGACCCCCAGCCCGCTATCCGGGTAGCGGGACCCCCGTAAACTCTGCGAGGCCCCCGATATACCCATGACCCTTCAAAACACAACACACACACTGTACATTGAGTTCACATGACCAGTTTGACCCGTCAATCAGAGGTTCCTTCGCTCCAAAGGCGACGGGCAATTAACGACAGCTTAGTCCGCGGCTGCCGGAGATTCAGATCCCCACAATCAATAAAACCCCGCCTATCCTAGACAGGGGGTATCTGTTGTTGGGTTACGGCAGCGCCCCTGCCATCAATCCGTGATCAAATGTGGAACAAAAATTTATAAAACATGGCGCTACCACAACCAATTACCCGGATCTACCCATAAGCCCTAGATAACAAAACATGCAAAGGAGTTAGAATGGTTATACCGAATAGATCCGTGTCCTTCGGTCTTCAACCATCATCCCAAGGTCCTAGGGGCTTCCTTGATCAAGCTTGATCTCCGGTCTCCCTCCATCGAAGATGATCCACCCGAGAGTCTATGCAATGAGTTCCAACCTCATATACGAGGCAATTAGGGCACCTAGATTGCTACTCTAGATACCGTAGATAAAGTAGAGAGTGATGAAGGATTAATTTGTCTCGAGACACCCAAGGATTCTCAACTCATGAGAGGGTTTGGGTGGAGCTAGAGGAAGAAGAAGATGCCATGAGAATGAGGTGTTGAGAGCAACTCAAGAGAGAGAGAAAGAAATGAATAATGGCTTGTATTTTTGTTTGTTGTGTGAGTGTGATAAGAAATAATGGAGCCATCACATAAATGTCCATGTCTCCAAAATATCTTAGTCAACAAAAATAACTCAAGTCAACGTAATCTCACAACAAACAAAAACCCTAAGCATGCTAGAATAGTAACCATGAGTCACTAATTAGCCATGCCACAAAAATGCAATAAACACCTTATCCTACACCTCAATAACCCTTTAATTCAAAAAGGTCTAAACCATGATGATGCGTAATCTTCTAAAAGTAATCTTGTAATAAATTACAAGAATACCCCTCAACCGTATATACCCGCATCCGTATTCCGAAGAATACGAATAGAAAGAGACGAAAACAATCCAACAAATATAATACTAGGATCCGGTTTAAACTAAAGCCCACTAGTATTATCCGTCCGAACATCATACGTGCACAAGCACACGTATGTGATCGAACCCTGCCGTAAAACCATACGGCCTCTACATCATTTCGCCCGAAGCAGGAAAACCCTCTGTATGGGACTCTAAAGACTCGTCAATACGCTGGCAGTGGGTTCAACCACAAGCACGTCAGCGGCACTAGCTGTACGTAACGGCTACCCAGGTATTGAGCGAAAGGGAGGCCGACGAGCAAACTCATCCTGAAACCCCTACTGAGCCTGACAGTGACAATATCCGTACAGACCGGTCCGTTCGTCTATGAGTATCGCATATTGAGTCTAGGGGTGGACAAAGTCAGACCCCTAATAACATAGCATTTAGTGTCGGTATGAAGCCTATCACCACCTGATAAACTACCGATCCTAAATCAGTAATTCTCGACTACCTTGGCCAAGGATTTCCGGTGATGGCCACCCATGCACAACCGCGACATCAACCCCCAATACTGGGAGAGACGAATCCCACGACGATCCGCTCAATGCCTCCATGTGGCTCAGGACTGTACCCAACTAAAACCTGTTTGCACGACTTCTTTGAGCCATGGTAGGGTAGTAATCAAAGCACAGTAGGAACTCACATGAGACAAATGACGATCTCACGTCGATAGACTAACCTGTACACATGTCACCAGGGAACTGCTATCTGACAATAGGTATAATACCAATTAGCATGTTCCAGGCAAGTCCGTCCGGTGTACTCATAACCCAATGAGCACCTGTATACATCTTAGGTGAACAAACTAACACCAATGGCTTGTGAGTCCGGCTACCGCCCCTCGTCGGGGTCTCGATCAGTATACACTAGTCTACTCTGGAGTATCGATGCCCAGTCTCGAAACTTCCACGACTAGGGATATTTAAGGATGTGCCTATAGACTACCCAGCTCCCACGTATATGATCGCCATCATACTGCTGGCAGTCAAGCACGAATCCTATGGGCTCTATCAACATGTAATATTTATCTTGTAATACCACCTAATGATGCACATGATGATAAAGACAAACCAGATAGCATACTATCATCTCGAGTAAGATTGTTCTACCGGTATAGGTCCTCTCTCAATCATCATAATCACCTGCCCGTGACTATGATAATTGCCTTGAGGGCACTATAGCCAACAATCTCCCACTTGCATTTAAGGCTAATTATTGCGGTGTCGCATACTCACAGCCCGTGTGATACCGAACACCCAATTCCTTTACTAATCAGTCTTGCAAAGCTCGTTTGCGAAACTATTATGTTCGAGAAATAACCTCAGTGGGTGGATCCGCTCCAATGTTTCTTTCTGTATCTCTCTATACCTCAACTTCGCGGAGAAAGATATCTCCCGAAATGAGCAATACCTGTCTTAGAATATGTCTGGATATCTGATGGGACCCAGTTCATAAATGAACTCCAAATCCAGCAAACTTCTTAGACGGTATCGTCCACTGAATTTAATCAGTATCCTGCGCCATGCCTTGCTCAGTATCTGCTTGGACCACCTGTCCAAAATACCGTCCCTCAAAAGAGGGAAAACTATAACTCTGATAGTCACTCTGTCATCCAGGCCACCTTGGAAGCCTGGAATGATAACCGTCTCCCGAAGGAGGCTGCCGTTACCATATCCATAAAACATCCACTTATGTTCATAAACTTCTCCTGAACGTTTTTCCAGGATTGGATTAATATAATATTATTGTAGCTCGTGCAAAAACAACATCTGGTGTGGTACTTGACATCTCATGATTGACTCAATTGCCTAAGCAAGTGATATGACAATCATGCACATCTCTTTCCCCTTTAGTCTGTAAGACACCTTTAGAGAGGGTGACTCCATCACCTGCAGGTACACCACCATGCCAGGAGTCGTCCATTCTAAAACACCTTTAGAATAGTGTCAAAGTACCCAGATTGGGAAACTACCCAAATCTAGATCTAAAACCATAGATCTAGTTACCAGAATGCCTGATATATTATCCATATCTAATGTGGAGAAACCACTGTATGACAACCACAGTATAACCGATCGTAGTATAGGAATTTCACTTCGTATAAAGTGCATGTCATCCAAATACCAGGATATCACACCCTACCACCTTCTTAACAGATCCATCTCCTATTCTGATGAAGTCAAAGCCTATGACTGTCAGATCAAAAATAGATGATCTATCTCCGCTATACCTGCTTTAGTTTATAAATAGACAGAAGCTACTTGTCCACTATGCTTCCGCTGCTCCCACTGACTATAACAACTCTCTGGAAGATTCATATACATGTTCACTTCTAAATCTAGTTTAGAATGACGCTATACTCATCCTCCTTCCGGGTCTCATAGTTTATAACAGCATTAATGGCAAGTCTGGGTAAACAAGAACCTCCCTGCCACCGTTTCTGAGGATACCGAAGTACCTCTCGGGCGCATGAGGTTACCCACCATATTTTGCGGAGTGGCTAATGGAATGTCAAAAACCAATTGAATATTTAGGTTTTATTAAATATTCAGTAATCGTTTGTGGTTCTGGAATCACTTCCAGTTCTACCATACTCCCACTACTGTTTTCTGAAAAAAGTCCATTTTGCTAAAACTGTGGCGAGTCAAGAACAATATCACTATTGATCTTCCAGATGGTAGAAAGTTATCCTGTGACATAGCCCGAGATAACCCACAAACAACCATTACTGAAACGTGCCTTGAGTTTATCCAGTGTCTGGTTTCAAGCATAAGACGGACAACTCCATATACCTTAACATCGTTAAGATATGAACCATTCTATATACAATATAGAAACAAAGACACTAATTTAATTAAAACCAGATTCAAATCATGCAGCTGTCTCCAGTGCATGTCAACTAAATGGGGAGAGGCCAATTAGCATTACTCAACTAGGAGTGCATCCAGATATGAGTAACCTGAAAGAGAAGCAAGTTCTCAAAACCATTACTATCAACGGAATACCAAACACAAGTATCTACATCTTCGATCACCTTGAAGAATCCCGATACTTGCAATACATGGTTCTCTACTTTATTCTTGTACCTATAACTTCTCAAAACTTGGACCTTGTATTTCTACGAAATACTTGTCTAAAACTGAAGAAGTCACAAGTAAACAGAATATAGCACGAGCACCAACCCCTTTATCCTAATGGACACTGGACAACATGCAATACTTTGTATAAGTCCTCTGAGTTCAATAACTCAAACCCTGTGCGTCGTAGGTTGAAAACTGTACTATGATTAAGAAGAATTACACCGTTGTTGAATACTCCTTACCTAACCATCAACTAATATAGGTAAATGTCACAGACATAATTTCAAAAAGTTATATCTCACTTTATAAAATAAACGTACAGATATATCAGTTTGAAACCGGTGCATAACTACGGATATTCAAAACCAAATATTTGCCGTCCGGCAAAAACTTAGGTGATTTCCTCAAATACCGCCAATTACAATGAATTCCAATATATTGAGGATGTAATCACCTAATTCCCAATATCTTATTCCCACTCATCATCTGTAATATGTAAGAATCAAACCTGGTAAATACATACCCTGGAGTAAGAATCTAACTGGGAAATCAGTTTTCAATTAACAACCCACAGTGAAACTGAAACATGAAAATGTTTCGAAGGGGTATCCGGGTATTCTTAGTAATGCCTTTTCCACTATCCAGATTCATGACTGTAACCGTATATTTCATTTCCATCTCTCCAATCCCTTTATTTGTCTTTACTTATTACTTTCTGTACATCGTACTTAGGCTAAATGGTTTTCTTCCTTCCCTACCTTTTGGCACCAGCCTAAGATTTGGAAGAAAACTATCCAATAAGCGTAACAGGTGTACCCTCCTAATCCTAGGAGCCCTCGCAACCTGAGAGAAGGTAAAAGGAAATAGACAACTGAATAATCCTTATTCTATTTCTCCTGAACCAGAAACTATTCTCAAACTGGAACAAGTTTCTTCGAGTTCGTATGTGACTATACGATGGCGTATCCAATAAACGTGGATCTTCGTAGTGATACGGAATGTTTCGGAGAAATGCAAAGGTGAAGTAGGAGTGGCGATGATATACGCGGTTTGGTCATGAATGATAGCAGTTGCAATTTACTTTGCCTTCTTTCTAATCCCTTTATTTGTCTTTACTTATTATCTTCTGTACACCTCACTTAGGCTAATTGGTTTTCTTCCTTCCCCATTTTTTGACACCTGCCTATGGTTTGGAAGAAGACTATCCAATAAACGCAATAGGCGTACCCTCTCCTAATCCTAGGAGCCCTCACAACTTGAGAGAAGGTAAAAGGAAAAGACAACTGAATAGTCCTATTCAATTTCTCCAGAACCGGAAACCATTCTTGAATCTGAAACAAGTTTCTTGGAGTTCGTATGTAACTATACGATGGTCATATTCAATAACTGTGGATCTTCGTAGTGATACGGAATGTTCCGGAGAAAAGCAAAGGGTAAAAGTAGGAGTGGCAATGAAGTATGCAAATCTGACAATCCAAAAGCAAGTGTGTTTTAAGAAGGTTCGGTTAACTTGGTTCATGAGTTTTAGTCTAGGGTCGGGCCATGGTCGCTGCCAAAGAGAGAGAGAAAAGAAACACTTTACGTGCACTCTAACCTAGATCAGAATGGTTAATCATTTTATCTAATCAAGATGTCTCCCATTGTATCCTCAAATTCTTCTCCAAACCCAAAAGAAGAATTAGTCGGGATCATCTAAAATCACCCGAGGAGTAAACCAACTCATTAGTGGGAATCGGGATCCAACTATTATCGCATGATAACCTGATGGAATCCACTCAAGTTATCACACTCCAGAAGGTATGCGCATGCCTGGCAAGTTTCCTGTATGTTTGAAACTCCCGATGTGATTTTTACCCCACGCTCTTATGACCTTGATGAAGGTCAACAAATCATAAGTCACATGTCAAGTTCTACCCGTCATTGTCCATGTTAATTAGAACCCACACGTACTCGCTCTTGACGAAGGTCAATAAGGTGGTATGACTGTCCCAAACCAACGCATCTATCTATGCAACAGAAAAGTAACAAACAACTACCATACACTATGCCTTGACGAAGGTCAACAAACATAGCATGAATACTAAGTGCTACCCTTCTGAAATGACAGAAGGCTACGAATGGTTTTTGGAGAAAACCTTTAACGTAATGAACTTGATATCGTTGAAGGAACCGGATAGCTTTTTACAAATATATAGTGGCGAAAACCTTTGCTAAAGAGGTCATTCCCGGTGAAGAGATCTCGGCTCTTTCCTCGTCGAATGAGGTGCAGGATATTCCAACTGAATACCACAATGCAAAGCAAAAAAGTAATCGACTATAGTGAAGTTATTGTAAGTCCATGTCACGCACCCCACGAGGTTGCGGGGAGGCGGAATATATGAAAAACAATTATCAAAGCTTCGTAACACGGACTTGAGCACACGGATCGTATCTAAACCATTACTAGCAAACTACTAGAGATTTAACTACTCGGATTCGAAGTTATACCTCATGTTACTTGTCCTTCGGGTCTTCATCGCTGTCCTCCACTCCTCGTAGGTGTTAGTGTATATGCCCTAGGGGCCATTATTGTATCATACTAGTTTGTATATTACTCAATGGAAGCTTGGGATATTCACATGTATATAACAGTCTTGCTAAACATGGTAGTATGCTACTTGGTTTTTCTATCTTAATATGTGAGTATACGTATTGATAGAGCTCTTAGGATCTTGCTTGACTACCAGCGTTGTGATGGCAGTCACACTAGTGGGGGCTGGGTAGTCTACAAGCACATCCTTATTCATGTCCCTAGTCGTAGGATTATCGAGACAGGGCATCGATACTCCGGAGTAGACTAGTGTGTACGCTTCTCATCCCAGTTGGGGAGATGGTCTGTCCCACAGCCGTCAGTACGTCGTACTGGAGATAGTATGCAGGTGCTCGTTAGGTTACGGGTACACCGGACAAGACTCACAGGAAACTGTTGGTTGGTTTTATACCAGTCGTCAGTTAACAGTTCCCAGGTGACATGAGTACAGCATAGTCCGCAGACTTGACACTTCTACTTCGCCTCGAGTGTGTCCCACTGTTCTTAGATTGCTACCCTACCACGGCTCAAAGGAGTCGTGCAAACAGGTAGCAGTTGGGTGCAGTCCCTAGCACTTGGAGGCAGTGGCGGTTAGACAGGATTCGTCTCTCCCGGTATTGGGGGTTGATATCGTGCTGTGTCAGAGAGCCATTACGCAAAGTCCTTGGCCAGGGCAAGCGAGATTTGCTGGTAGGTTCCAGTAGTTTCTCAGGGTGTAATGGGCTTCGCTCCGACACGACTTATACCGCTATTAGGGGACTGACGCTTGCCGCCCCCTAGGCCCGATATGCGATAGTCTTAGACGAACAGACCGGACTGTACGGAGATTGTCACATCAGACTCAGTAGGAGTTCGGATGGGTTTCCTCATCGGCCTTCTTATCGACATCTACTCGGGGACCGTTACGTACAGCTAGTGCCGCTTGCGGTCTGTGGTTAAACCTACTGCCAGCGTAGTAGTCGAGTCTCTAGAGTCCCACACAGAGAGTTTCCCTACTCCAGGCGAAACGATATAGAGGTCGTATGGTTTTACGACAAGGGTTCGGACGCATACGTATGTTTACGCACGTACGGCATCCAGACAGTTTTTACTAGCCGGCTTTGGTTTAAGCCAGTTTCTAGTATCCGGTTATTGGATTTATACAGTCTAAAGTTTTTCCGTGTTTTCACGGATAGGAGGGGCGTTCTCGTAATTACGCGAGAAGCTTCTAGAAGATGGTGACTTGGGGGTTAAGGTGGCATATGCATTAAATGAGATTAGTGAGTCATTTGAGTGATTCATCCATGTCATTAATGAATCATAAATGCTTAATGACTCATGGAGATGAATCACCCTCTTGTATTTATGAAGCATGATTATCAATCCTTTATTTTCTTTTATTGGATAAATGATAATGCTTGATATATATTATGATAGATCATTATCTCATCTCATTCTCTTGCTCACTTTCTCTCTCCTCAAGCTCTCTCTCTTCAAACCCTAATCCTCCCCTTTCATGTGTTGAGACCAAGGATTAGAATAGACTACTTAATCCTTAACCATTCTCTATATCACATAGGTTACTTAGATTAGCGATTTAAGAAACCTAGTTACCTCAAGTTAGAGGTGAAGCTTGTAGTAAAGCTCTCGGGTGGATCTTCTACTACATAGAGAAGGCCGGAGAGGACGTGGAGAACGACAAGATGAAGGACTCCGTTCTTTAGGTATAATCACTTATCATAGTAGTTAACTCTTCTATGGTTTCTTGTTAGTTATAGTTTAGCAAAGATTCTCGGTTAGTCGATGTTTACGCCTAAAACAAGATCGTTTTTCATTATTCTGCCTCCCCGCAAGTCGTGGGGTGTTGTACATCGACTTACAGTGGTATCAGAGCCTCGCTAAACAATAATTAACTCATTAGCAAAGTCGTATGAATTTCGAACGCAAAACGAACCAGAAAATGACATCGATATCACAAGTTTCTGTCGAATTTAAAACAGGCTCTAAAATTTTTTCAGGTTGCTGCAGTATAACCTACAGAGAATTGTAAGAACACTGGTGAAAAATGGGTTCCTGAATCGGCCATACATCCAAGGAACCGCGGCCGATCCCACCGATCCGCCGCGGATCCGCTGCCGAGTTGGGGCCGATTCAACCCAGTTTCCACCAGTAACTCTTCTGTGATATTTTTGTATTTTCTGGAATGTTTATTTTCTGCTCAAGTCTCAGGTGCACAGAGAAGTTTTGGGAGTAGAATCTGATATGTTTGCTCGATCGAAATTATACGATGTTTGCTAATTTGATCATATCTGTGTTTGTATAATGTGTTCGTAAACATCCCCTAACTGCTAGTATGTCGGTTGGCAGGGGGTTGCACATTTCTGTATTGGTTTTTACTGTTTGTGGTTGTGAACTGTATTGGACTGTTGTGATGATTAGCCGGGGTTTGAGATGGGTTGTTATATTCATTCATTCGATGTAATTGTAATATGTTGTAATATTATTTTGCAGGGCACATCCAGGTTGCGGTTGTAGCCACCGTTGTATTATTTCATTTTACTGTTTTTGCTCCTAAGATAGACCCAAGATGGGGTGCACAAACTACCGGGTACTTTGAAGTGTTTAGTGGCCTACTCACTTTGTTGAGGGAGACCGCTTCACTTCGGGTATTTGGCGGGTAGTTTGCCGTACCCGTAGGGGTCTAGGGTGGGGGTAATGGCTATTCATCACAACTGTGTAATCCGTCTTTTGTTGCAGGTTCTAAACAAACGCGGATTGCTTGCAAATCCAATAAAGTTCATATGAGATCTGGAATGCCTATTATTGCGTCTGACTAATGTACAATATCTTTATATGATAGCTATTTAGATGTCACTTATGTTTTGCACTCGCGCTAGCCCAGCCCCCGCTCTGCCGTTAGTTAAGTAACCTAACGGGTGATGACGGGACCCAGTGGCGAATGCGGATGGCATAAGAGGACGTTGTATTTTCGTTGTTTTCTGCAATGATAGGTTAATGATGGGACGCATTATTTATAATGCAAAGAAAATAAACCAAAAGATGAATCGTTGGAACAATTTAAAAGAAACCACTCGGTTATTTTAAAACAGATGATATTTTTTTAATTGCGGAGCTTTAACCACTACTTTTAAAAGCTATCAAGTTCCTTCGGTCATATCAAGTTCACTCGGTACGGCTCACTACTAAAGAAGGTTCAGGCATGCTTCGACTTAGCCCTGTTGCATATAATCCGTTTTCTTGCGAAAGTCAACTACCTTTGACGGGCTTTCATACGTTCACGGTTTCGCCAAAACTATTCGTAGCCCTCCGTCATTTCATTTGGGTATTCAGTAGTATTCAAGTTATGTATTTTGATCAACGCCAAGGCATAGTGTTTGGTAGCTGCTGGGTATTCATTTGTTGCATAGATAGATGAGTTAGTTTGGGACAGTCGTATGATCATTTTGGCCAACGTCAAGGATATGTACGGATGGGTTCAAATTAACAAGATAATGATGGGTAGAACTTGACATGTGACTTATGACATTTTGACCAACGCCAAGGTCATAAGAGCATGGGGCAAAAATATATATCGGGAATTTCTAAAGAAACTGAAATTTGCAAAGAGTTGCATACCATTTGGAGTTTGATGAATGTTGGTAGGATTCCTTCAACATTATCATACAATGATATTTGGATCCCGATCCTACTGTGAGTATATGCTACTCATCAGGATATTCGTCACTTAACGATCAATGCTATAAACCAAGTAGGTGTCAAGAAAGGTGTCAGCGGGGTTACGCCCCCAGAGAAAAGAGGTTATTTAATTAAGGAACTTCGCGAAAGCGTTGGAAAACCTCCCTCGAAGTACCGACACCAGCCTGGCTGAACGGTTAAGCAAGTATTGTACAGTGAGAATAGTCCTGGCTAATTCTTCTTTTATGGTTTGAGGAAGGATTCGAGAAACAGTGGGAGCCATCCAGTTTAGATAAATTAAAAACCACTCTAAACTTGCAAGAGCATCATGCTAAAGAGTTTTCTTCTCTCTCTCCTAATTGCAGCGACCCTGAAAATGACTGGACTTAAGTTACTTTTAGAGAAAAATATACTGACTGGGCCAAACTATAAAGATTGGCTGCGGAATGTCAAAATGGTTTTGACCTATGACAAATTGGGGTACGTCCTCACCGCTAAGGCACCTGCTGTCCCTGATCCCAAATCCAGTAATGCGGATAAGGAAATCCGCAAAACCTGGGATTTCGATTGCGCGAAAGCCAAGTGCATCGTGCTTGCCTCGATGAACAATGAACATCAGAGGAGGCATGAGGATATGGAACTAGATGCCATATTTCTCCATACAAAAGAACTTTATGGAGAGCAATCTCGTATAGCAAGATACGAGACCTCTAAGAACTTGTTTCGAGCGAGGTTGGCTGTTGGATCATCGGTAGGAGAACATGTCTTAAAGATGATTGGCTACATAGAAGAGCTCGCAGACCTTGGGACGACTTTGGATAATGAGCTCTATACAGACCTTATTCTCCAGTCCCTTCCTTCCACCTACGCCCAGTTTATTCTGAACTTCAATATTAAAAGAAAAGAAGTTGAACTTCCGGAACTCCTTAACATGTTGAGGAGTGCAGAGGGCACCTTGCAGAAGGCAAGGGAAACACCCGCTATGTTTGTTAGCGGTGCTTCTTCTTCCGGGTCCAAGGCTAGGGCCAAAGGAAGGAAAAAGAAGGCCGCCACCAAACCTAAAGGAGGTGTAAGTAAGGTGGGAGGGAAGGGAAAGAAAAAGTTTGCAGTACCGGTAGTGGGCCAGGATGAGTGCTTCCATTGTCACAGGAAAGGGCACTGGAAAAAGGATTGCAAGGCGTGGAACGCCAAGAACCAGGAACCGAAGCAAGCTGTGGCTTCGACTTTAGGTGTGTTTGTAATTGAGAATTGTCTGTCAATCAACTCTACTTTCTGGGTATTGGATACCGGATCAGGATCTCATATTTGCAATTCATTGCAGGCACTGAGAAACCGTAGAGTGCTGAAGGATGGTGATATGACCCTGATGGTTGCTAACGGAGCTAGCGTGGGAGCTGTGTCCGTAGGGGATTATCACCTGGGATTGACGAGTGGACACATTTTGGTTTTACATAACTGTTTTTGTGTACCCAGCTTAACGTGTAATATCATATCTGTTTCCTTGTTATCAAATAAAGGTTATGATTTCATGTTTGTAAGTGATGTTGTTAACATCCACCTTAATCATAGTTTGATTGGGTCCGGTACACTGGATAACGGTATATATGTCTTAAACCAACTCCAAATTTTCTATGTCCAGAACACACTAAAAAGAAAGTCTCCAGATTTAAATAAAGCTTTCTTATGGCATTGTAGACTGGGTCACATCAATGTGAGAAGGTTGACTAAGTTATATAGAGAAGGATATTTGGACTCGTTCGAATATCAAACTTATGCCACTTGTCAATCTTTTCTCAAAGGAAAGATGACAAAGACTCCATTTACTGGACATGGAGTAAGAGCGAGCGAACTCTTAGGACTCATACACAGCGATGTATGTGGTCCAATGTCTACACATGCAAGAGGTGGTTTTTCCTATTTCATTACTTTCACGGATGATTACTCAAGGTACGGATTCATTTATCTGATGAAACATAAATCCGAGGCTTTTAAGAAATTCCAAGAGTATAAGAATGAAGTAGAAAACCAAACCGGCAAAAGTATCAAGACACTAAGATCTGATCGAGATGGTGAATACTTGAGTGCCGAGTTCCTAGGTTACCTAAAAGAGAAAGGAATTCTCTCTCAGCTTACTCTTCCATACACTCCACAGCATAACGGTGTATCGGAGAGAAGGAATCGAACCCTATTGGATATGGTACGTTCCATGATGAGTAATGCTGAGTTACCGCGATCTTTTTGGGGTTATGTGCTAGAATCAACGGCATATCTTTTGAACATGGTTCCTACCAAGACTGTGCCTACCACGCTATATCAGATGTAGAGTAGGAAGAAACCCTATCTTCAGTATATGAAAATATGGGGATGTCCAGCTTTTGTTAAAAAGCAGCATGTGGACAAGCTCGAGGCACGATCAGTAAAGTGTAAGTTTGTGGGATATCCAAAGAACTCCAAGGGGTATCTATTCTATTACGCAGAGGAACAAAAGGTGTTTGTTTCTCGTAATGCCCATTTTCTAGAATATCAGTTTTTAGAAAAGAAAATAAATGGGAGAGAAATAGAACTGTAAGAAATTTCAGAACCACAAACTAATACTGAAAGTTTGGTAGAACAAGTAGTTCAAGAAGAACAGGACATTCCCGCACCCATCCGCAGGAGTAGTAGGCCATCTCATCCGCCTGAGAGATACTATGGTTTTCTCATAGATGGGGATAGAGAGGATTGCATCATAGATGATGATGAACCTACTGGCTTCCAGCAGGCCATCCAGAGCGGCGACTCGGTACGATGGCTAGATGCAATGCGGACCGAAATGGAGTCCATGTACACCAACAAAGTATGGACTTTGGACTTTGCTCCAGATGGGGTAAAACCCATAGATGCAAATGGATCTTCAAGAAAAAGATTGGTATAGATGGACAGGTGGAAACCTATAAGGCTAGACTTGTTGCAAAGAGTTTTCGTCAAAGACCTGGTTTGGACTATGACGAAACTTTTTCTCCAGTGGCTATGCTCAAATCCATTCGGGTCCTTCTTGCTTTTGCTGCCTTCCATGATTATGAAATCTGGCAGATGGACGTAAAGACGGCTTTTCTGAATGGAAATTTAGAAGAGTGCGTCTATATGGATCAGCCAGAGGGTTTCAATCAGAGTGGGAGCAGCGGGAAAGTATGCAAGTTGCTTAAATCCATTTATGGATTAAAGCAAGCATCGCGGAGTTGGAACATCTGTTTTGATGAAACAGTCAAAGAATATGACTTTATCAAAAATCCAGATGAACCATGCATATATAGTAAAGTTGTAGCAAGAACTGTCGTATTCCTCGTCTTGTACGTGGATGGCATTCTATTGATAGGAAATGACATTCCTATGCTATAATTTGTCAAAGGATTCTTGTCACACAGGTTCTCCATAAAAGACCTGGGTGATGCCTCTTACATTCTGGGGATCCGGATCTATCGTAATAGATCCAAGAGGATGTTGGGACTTTCGCAGTCCAGGTATATCGACACTGTACTGAAAAGATTCAGTATGGAAGATTCTAAGCGCGGTAATCTACCGGCTTGTCACGGAATCACCCTATCCAAAGAGATGTCTCCCAAGACTGATTTGGAAAGGGATCGCATGTCAGTTATACCCTACGCTTCTACGGTAGGCTCTATAATGTATGCAATGTTGTGCACCAGACCAGATGTAGCTTACGCACTGAGCGTGGTAAGCCGGTATCAGTCGGACCCAGGGGAGAAGCACTGGATAGCAGTAAAGAACATTCTCAAGTACCTGAGGAGGACTAAGGAGATGTTCTTGGTTTACGGCAGAAAAGACCTCAGGATGGAGGCCTATGCTGATTCCGGCTTCCAGAGTGATAAGGACAATTCCAAGTCCATGTCAGGTTATGTCTTTACCCTCAATGGAGGGGCGGTGTGCTGGAAGAGTTCCAAGCAGGACACCGTTGCTGACTCGACGATGGAAGCGGAGTATATTGCTGCTTGCGATGCCGCAAAAGAAGCGGTCTGGATGAAGAAGTTCCTAACAGAACTTCAAGTGGTTCCTACCATTGTTGATCCAATACCTCTGTATTGCGACAACAACGGAGCTATAGCTTTAGCGAAGGAACCAAGGTCCCATCAGAAGTCCATACACATCTTAAGGCGGTATCACCTGATCAGGGAGATCATTGATCGTCGGGAGATCGAGGTTCGGAGAGTTGCTACTGAAGAGAACATTGCCGATCCATTTACAAAGGCCCTACTTCAGATTCAGTTCGAGAGGCTACTCGAGATCATCGGTCTTCGATATGCCAGTACATGGCCCTAGTGCAAGTGGGAGATTGTTAGTGTATATGCTCTAGGGGCTATTATTGTATCATACTAGTTTGTATATTACTTAATGGAAGCTTGGGATATTCACATATATATAACAGTCTTGCTAAACATGGTAGTATGCTACTTGGTTTTTCTATCTTAATATGTGAGTATACGTATTGATAGAGCTCTTAGGATCTTGCTTGACTACCAGCGTTGTGATGGCAGTCACACTAGTGGGGGCTGGGTAGTCTACAAGCACATCCTTATTCAGGTCCCTAGTCGTAGGATTATCGAGACAGGGCATCGATACTCCGGAGTAGACTAGTGTGTACGCTTCTCATCCCAGTTGGGGAGATGGTCTGTCCCACAGCCGTCAGTACGTCGTACTGGAGATAGTATGCAGGTGCTCGTTAGGTTACGGGTACACCGGACAGGACTCACAGGGAACTGTTGGTTGGTTTTATACCAGTCGTCAGTTAACAGTTCCCAGGTGACATGAGTACAGCATAGTCCGCAGACTTGACACTGCTACTTCGCCTCGAGTGTGTCCCACTATTCTTAGATTGCTACCCTACCATGGCTCAAAGGAGTCGTGCAAACAGGTAGCAGTTGGGTGCAGTCCCGAGCACTTGGAGGCAGTGGCGGTTAGACAGGATTCGTCTCTCCCGGTATTGGGGGTTGATATCGTGCTGTGTCAGAGAGCCATTACGCAAAGTCCCTGGCCAGGGCAAGCGAGATTTGCTGGTAGGTTCCAGTAGTTTCTCAGGGTGTAATGGGCTTCGCTCCGACACGACTTATACCGCTATTAGGGGACTGACGCTTGCCGCCCCTAGGCCCGATATGCGATAGTCTTAGATGAACAGACCGGACTGTACGGAGATTGTCACATCAGACTCAGTAGGAGTTCGGATGGGTTTCCTCATCGGCCTTCTTATCGACATCTACCTGGGGACCATTACGTACAGCTAGTGCCACTTGCGGTCTGTGGTTAAACCCACTGCCAGCGTAGTAGTCGAGTCTCTAGAGTCCCACACAGAGAGTTTCCCTACTCCAGGCGAAACGATATAGAGGTCGTATGGTTTTACGACAAGGGTTCGGACGCATACGTATGTTTATGCACGTACGACATCCGGACAGTTTTTACTAGCCGGCTTTGGTTTAAGCCAGTTTCTAGTATCCGGTTATTGGATTTATACAGTCTAAAGTTTTTCCATGTTTTCACGGATAGGAGGGGCGTTCTCGTAATTACGCGAGAAGCTTCTAGAAGATGGTGACTTGGGGGTTAAGGTGGCATATGCATTAAATGAAATTAGTGAGTCATTTGAGTGATTCATCCATGTCATTAATGAATCATAAATGCTTAATGACTCATGGAGATGAATCATCCTCTTGTATTTATGAAGCATGATTATCAATCTTTTATTTTCTTTTATTGGATAAATGATAATGCTTGATATATATTATGATAGATCATTATCTCATCTCATTCTCTTGCTCACTTTCTCTCTCCTCAAGCTCTCTCTCTTCAAACCCTAATCCTCCCCTCTCATGGGTTGAGACCAAGGATTAGAATAGACTACTTAATCCTTAACCATTCTCTATATCACCTAGGTTACTTAGATTAGCGATTTAAGAAACCTAGTTACCTCAAGTTAGAGGTGAAGCTTGTAGTGAAGCTCTCGGGTGGATCTTCTACTACATAGAGAAGGCCGGAGAGGACGTGGAGAACGACAAGACGAAGGACTCGGTTCTTTAGGTATAATTACTTATCATAGTAGTTAACTCTTCTATGGTTTCTTGTTAGTTATAGTTTAGCAAAGATTCTCGGTTAGTCGATGTTTACGCCTAAAACAAGACCGTTTTTCATTATTCCGCCTCCCCGCAAGTCGTGTGGTGTTGTACATCGACTTACAGTAGGCTCTTTGGAACGTCGGAACCTCAACGGCCTCCTCGAGTCAAAGACGATCCACCCGAGAGCTCCTACTCCAAGCTTGACCTCTAACTTGAGATAACTAGGTTTCTCAAAGTGCTAATCTAAGCAACCTAGGTGATATAGAGTTGGATTAGGGATGTATTAGTCTTGCTAACCCTTGATCTCAACACATGAGAGGTTACGGTTAGGGTTTGAAGAGAGAGAGCTTGAGGAGAGAGAAGGTGAGAATGAGAATCATTTTGGATAAATGATATCATTTGTGTATATATGAAACATAACATATTATTAAATGAATAACAAATAATGATATATCATCATGTTTCATTAATATACATAGTGATTCATCACATGAGTCATATAAATCATAAATGAATCATTAACTCCATGTATGAATCACACCATGACTCATTAATCCAATAAATGCAAATGCCACCTTAGCCTCCAAGTCATCATCCTTCTAGAAGCTTCCCGACAAATTACGAGAACGCCCCTCCTATCCGTGAAAACACGGAAAAACTTTAGACTGTATAAATCCAATAATCCGATACTAGAATCTGGCTTAAACCAAAGCCGACTAGTAAAAACTGTCCGAACATCGTACGTGCGAAAAAACACGTATGCGTCCGAACCCTGTCGTAAAACCATACGGCCTCTATATCGTTTCGCCCGAAGCAGGGAAACTCTCTTTGTGGGACTCTAAAGACTCGACACTACGCTGGCAGTGGGTTTAACCACAGACAGCAAGCGGCACTAGCTGTACGTAACGGTCCCTAGGTAGATGTCGATAAGAAGGCCGATTAGGAAACCCATCCGAATGAGCCTGATGTGACAATCTCCGTACAGTCCGGTCTGTTCGTCTAGGACTATCGCATATCTGGCCTAGGTGGCGGTAAACGTCAGACCCCTAATAGCGGTATAAGTCATGTCGGAGTGCAGCCCATTACACCTTGAGAAACTACTGGAAGCCACCAGTAAATCTCGCTTGCCCTGGCCAGGGACTTTGCGTAATGGCTCTCCATACACAGCGCGATATCAACCCCCAATACCGGGAGAGACGAATCCTGTCTAACCACCACTGCCCCCAAGTGCTTCGGGACTGCACCCAACTACTACCTGTTTACACGACTCCTTTGAGCCGTGGTAGGGTAGTAATCTAAGTACAGTGGGAACACACCCGAGGCGAAGTAGCAGTATCAAGTCGACGGACTAAGCTGTACTCATGTCACCTGGGAACTGCTATCTGGCGATGGGTATAAATCCAACCTGCAGTTCCCGGCGAGTCCTGTCCGGTGTACCCGTAACCTAACGAGCACCTGTATACTATCTCCAGTACGACGTACTGATGGCTGTGGGACAGACCATCTCCCCAACTGGGATGAGAAGCGTACACACTAGTCTACTCCGGAGTATCGATGCCCTGTCTCGATAATCCTACGACTAGGGACCTGTATAGGATGTTGCTTATAGACTACCCAGCCCCCACTAGTGTGACTGCCATCACAACGCTGGTAATCAAGCAAAGATCCTAAGGGCTCTACTAATATGTATAAGCGATACGTTATAAGAAACATATGCACATATTAAAGTAGACACAAACCAAGTAGCATACTTCCATTTTTAGCAAGATTGTTAATACAACTGTGAATATCCCAAGCTTCCATTAAGTAATATACAAACTTGTATGATACAGTAATGGCCTTCTAGGGCATAAACACTAACAATCTCCTACTTGCACTAGGGCCATGTACTGGCATATCGCAGACCTATGATCTCGAATAGCCTCTCGAACTGCGTCTGAGGAATGGACTTTGTGAATGGATCAGCAATGTTATTCTCCGTATCTACTCTCTTTACCTCGATCTCCCGGCGATCTACAATCTCCTTGATCAGGTGATACCGCCTTAAGATGTGTCTGGACTTCTGATGGGACATGGGTTCCTTCACTAAATCTATAACGCCGTTGTTGTCGCAATACAGAGGTATTGGACCAACACCGGTAGGAACCACCTGAAGTTCTATGAGGAACTTCTTCATCCAGACAGCTTCTTTTGCGGCATCGCAAGCAGCTATGTACTCCGCTTCCATCGTTGGCCTCCTGCTTGAAACTCTTCCAACAGACCGCCCCTCCATTGAGGGTAAAGATATAACCCGACATGGACTTGGAGTCATCCTTGTCACTCTGGAAGCTGGAGTCGGCAAAGGCCTCGATCTGGAGGTCTTTTCCGCCATACACCAAGAACATCTCCTTAGTCCTCCTCAGGTACTTGAGAATGTTCTTTACTGCTATCCAGTGCTTCTCCCCTGGGTTTGCCTGATACCGGCTTACAACGCTTAATGCGTATGCTACATCTGGTCTGGTACATAACATCGCATACATTATAGAGCCAACCGCTGAAGCGTAGGTTATAATCGACATGCGATCCTTTTCCAAATCAGTCTTGGGAGACATCTCTTTGGAGAGGGTGATTCCGTGACAAGCCGGTAGGTTACCGCGCTTAGAATCTTCCATACTGAATCTTTGCAATATGGTGTCTATGTACCTGGACTGTGAAAGTCCCAACATCCTCTTTGATCTATCACGATAGGTCTGGATCCCCAGAATGTAGGTGGCATCACCTAGGTCCTTTATGGAGAACTTCTGTGACAAGAATCTTTTAACTGACTGCAGCATAGGAATATCATTTCCTATTAGGAGAATGTCATCCATGTACAAGACGAGGAATACAACAACTCTCCCTACAATCTTACTGTATATGCATGGTTCATCTGGATTCTTGATAAAGTCGAATTGTTTAACAGTATCATCAAAACAGATGTTCCAACTCCGCGATGCCTGCTTTAGTCCATAAACGGACTTAAGCAAGTTGCACACTTTACCGCTGCTCCCACTCTGAATGAATCCCTCTGGCTGATCCATATAGACGCACTCTTCCAAATTACCATTTAGAAAGGCCGTCTTTACGTCCATCTGCCAGATCTCATAATCGTGGAAGGCAGCAATGGCAAGAAGGATCCGAATGGATTTGAGCATAGCCACTGGAGAAAAGGTTTCGTCATAGTCCAAACCAGGTCTTTGACGGAAACCCTTTGCAACAAGTCTAGCCTTATAGGTTTCAACCTGTCCATCTACACCAATCTTCTTTCTGAAGATCCATTTGCATCCTACGGGTTTTACCCCATCTGGAGCAATGTCCAAAGTCCATACTTTGTTAGTGTACATGGACTCCATTTCGGTCCGCATTGCATCCAGCCATTTTACCGAGTCGCTACTCTGAATGGCTTGCTGGAAGCTAGTAGGGTCATCATTATCAATGATGCAATCTTCTCGATCCCCGTCTATGAGAAAACCGTAGTATCTCTCGGTCGGATGAGACTGCCTACTACTTCTGCGGATAGGCGCTGGTATATCCCTTTCTTCTGAAACTTCTGGTTCTACCATACTTTCAGTAACGGCTTGTGGTTCTAGAATTTCTTCCAGTTCTACTGCGCTTCCACTCTTCTGATTTTCTAAAAATTCAGCTTCTAAGAAGTGGGCATGACGAGAAACAAAAACCTTTTGTTCCTCTGTGTAATAGAAACAATATCCCTTGGAGTTCTTTGGATATCCCACAAACTTACACTGTACTAAGCATGCCTCGAGCTTATCCGGATGCTGCTTTTTTACAAAAGCTGGACATCCCCATGTCTTCAGGTATTGAAGATAGGGTTTCTTCCCACTCCACATCTGATATGGTGTGGTAGGCACAATCTTGGTTGGAACCTTGTTCAAAAGATATGCAGCTGATTCTAGTGCATAACCCCAGAAAGATTGCGGTAACTCAGCCTTACTCATCATGGAACGAACCATATCCAATAGGGTTCGATTCCTCCTTTCCGATACACCGTTGTGTTGTAGTGTGTATGGAGGATTAAGCTGAGAGAGAATTCCATTCTCTTTTAAGTAACCCAGGAACTCGGCACTTAAGTATTCACCACCTCGATCAGATCTCAGTGTCTTGATACTTTTGCCTGTTTGGTTTTCCACTTCATTCTTGTATTCCTGGAATTTCTCAAAGGCCTCGGATTTATGCTTCATCAAGAAGATATGTCCATACCTAGAGAAATCATCCGTAAAAGTAATGAAGTAGGAATAACCACCTCGCGCATGTGTAGACATTGGACCGCACACGTCACTGTGTACGAGTCCTAAGATCTCGCTCGCTCTTACTCTGTGTCCAGTAAACGGAGTCTTTGTCATCTTTCCCATGAGACAAGATTCACAAGTAGCATAAGATTGATATTCGAACGGATTCAAATATCCTTCTCTATGTAACTTAGTTATCGTGTTTCATTGATGTGACCTAGTCTACAATGCCATAAGAAAGCCTGATTTATTTCTGAAGATTTTCTTTTAAGTGTGTTCTGGACATTGAAAACCTGAGCTTGACTCAATACGTATATACCGTCATCTAATATACCAGACCCAATCAGAACTTGATTTAGGTGGATGTGAACTACATCGCTTACGAATATAAAATCATATCCCTCTCTCGAAAGTGAGGACACTGATATGATATTACAAGTCAAACTAGGTATATACAAACAGTTACGTAGAATCAATATCTGCCCACTTGTCAAACCTAGGCGATATTCTGCCACGGATTCAACGTCCACGCTCATTCCGTTTGCAACTCTGAGAGACAAATCACCTACCCTTATAACTCTACGGTTTCTCAAAGCAAGTAATGAATTACAGATATGAGATCCTGCTCCGGTATCTAGTACCCAGGAAGTAGAGTTCATTGACAAACAGTTCTCAATTACAAACACACTTGAGGCCGAAGCCACAATATGCTTCATATCCTGGCTACTGGCTTCCAAAGCCCTGCAATCCTTCTGCCAATGCCCAATCCCATAACAATAGGAACATCCCTCTTTAGCTAAACCAAGTCCCGAAACTTTTGCTCTTCCCTTTCCTCCTACTTTACTGACACCGTATATCGGCTTTGTAGAGGTCTTCTTCTTTTCATCCTTTGCTTTCGCCCTGGATGTAGAAGAAGAAGGTCCTCCATTAAGCAGAGCTTGTGTCTCCCCGGTTTCTTTCAGGGTGTAAGTAGAGGGTAGGGACGGTGGAAATAAGTCAGCGTATGACTTGTTTCCCAACGTGGTCTCCAGGTCATGGAGCTCATCAATATAGCTAGTCATTATAAGGACGTCGTCCCTTACAGATGACCCGACAGCCAACCTTGCTTGAAATAATTCGTTCGAGGTCTCATATCTTGCGATATGAGATTGCTCTCCATATAAATCTTTGTTATGGAGAAAGATGGAAACTGAGTCCATCTTCTCGTGCTGCTTCTGGTATATACCATCAACTGAAGCCAACACGAGGCTCTTGGCTTTCACTTTATCCTTTTCCCTTGTCTGACGGATATCCATATCCGCGACGGTGGAAACTGGACCTGGGACGGCGGGATCTTGAGTAGTAATAGGGTGGTCCAGCTTGTCATAGGCAATGGACATCTGGACAGACCTTTGCCAGTCATATAAGTCAGATTCAGTCAACTTGTTATCTAGATGTAACCTAGTCATGGTCACAAGGTCGCTGTAATGAGAAAGAGAGAAGAAAACACTTTAGCATAATGCTCTTGCAAGTTTAGATTGGTTTTTAGTTTATCTAAACTGGATGGCTCCCACTGTTTCTCGAATCCTTCCTCAAACCATAAAAGAAGAATTAGCCAGGACTATTCTCACTATACAATACTTGCTTAACCGTTCAGCCAGGCCAGTGTCGGTACTTCGAGGGAGGTTTTCCAACGCTTTCGCGAAGTTCCTTAATTAAATAACCTCTTTTCTCTGGGGGCGTAGCCCCGCTGACACCTTTCTCGACACCTACTTGGTTTATAGCATTGATCGTTAAGTGACGAATCTCCTGATAAGTAGCATATACTCACAGTAGGATCGGGATCCAAATATCATCGTGTAATAATGTTGAAGGAATCCTACCAACATTCATCAAACTCCAAATGGTATGCAACACTAGCAAGTTTCAGTTTCTTTAGAAACTCCCGATGTGGATTTTTGCCCCATGTTCTTATGACCTTGACGAAGGCCAACAAATCATAAGTCACATGTCAAGTTCTGTCCATCATTATCTTGTTAATTTGAACCCACTCGTACATACCCTTGACGAAGGCCAACAAGGTAATACGACTGTCCCAAACCAACTCATCTATCTATGCAACAAATGAATACCCCAGCAGCTACCAAACACTATGCCTTGACGAAGGCCAACAAACATAGCTTGAATACTACTGACCATCCATAAGAAATGACGGAGGGCTACGACTGGTTTTGGCGAAACCGTGAACGTAGTGAACTTGATATAATCCAAGGAACCTGATAGCTTTTTAAAAGGAGTGGTTAAAGCCCCGCAATTAAAAATTCTGCTCTTTTAAAATAACCGAGTGGTTTCTTTTAAATTTGTTCCAACGATTACTTTGGTTTGTTTTCTTTGCATTAATTTAATGCGTCCTATCAATTAACCTATCATTGCAGAAAACAACGAAAATACAACGTCCTCTTATGCCATCCGCATTCGCCACTGGGTCCCGTCACCACCCGTTAAGTTACTTAACTAACGACAGAGTGGAGGCTGGGCTAGCGCTGGTGTAAAACATAAGTGACGTCTAAATAGCTATCATATATAGATATTGTACATTCGTCAGACGCAATAATAGGCATTCCAGATCACTGATGAACATTATTGGATATACAAGCAATCCGCGTTCCTTTGAGCCTGCAACGAGAGACGGATTACATAGTTGTGATGAATAGCCATTACCCCACCCTAGACCCCTACGGGTACGACAAACTACCCGCCAAGTACCCGAAGTGAAGCGGTCTCCCTCAACAACGTGAGTAGGCCACTAAACACTTCAACGTACCCGGTAGTTTGTGTGCCCCACCTTGGGTCTATCCTAGGAGCAAAAAACAGTAAATGAAATAATACAACGGTGGCTACAACCGCAACCTGGATGTGCCCCACAAAAGAATATTACATCATATTACAATTTACATCGAATGAATGAATATAAGATCCATCTCAAACCCCGGCTAATCATCACAACGATCCAATCAAGTTCATATACACAAACAGTAAAAACCATTACAGAAATGTGCAACCCCCTGCCAACCGACATACTAGCAGTTAGGGAAGGTTTACGAACACATTAAACATTACAGATAAAAACCCGATTAGCAAATAACTTAGAATATCGATTGACAACATTTTTCCGTGTCTACCCCAAATGCAAGCCAGCACAGAAGTAACCTGGGCAGAAACAGAATATACTGGAAAACAAAATACCATAAAATATGAATTACTGCGCAAATCCGAGTCAACTCGGGGTTGACTCGGCGGCGGATCCGCGGCCAAAAGCACCATTCCGCCGCGGATCCGCGGCCGTCTTACCGAGTTAGGTCATCGTATTTTCCCAGAATTCTTATAATCCCCTGCTGTTAATTTTCAGGCACATCAAATAATTTTTTCGACACGTTTAAAATTGACAGAAACTTGAGGGGTCCGGGGTTTTGTTTTCGCGTTTTTCCGACGATCGAAGTTCTAATTAGTTGCTAACAAGCTAGTAATGGTTTAGTTGGCTCTGATACCACTGTAAGTCCATGTCACGCACCCTACGAGGTTGCGGGGAGGCGGAATATATGAAAAACAATTATCAAAGCTTCGTAACACGGACTTGAGCACACGGATCGTATCTAAACCATTACTAGCAAACTACGAGAGGTTTAACTACTCGGATTCGAAGTTATACCTCATGTTACTTGTCCTTCGGGTCTTCATCGCTGTCCTCCACTCCTCGTAGGCTCTTTGGAACGCCGGCACCTCAACGGCCTCCTCGAGTTAAAGACGATCCACCCGAGAGCTCCTACTCCAAGCTTGACCTCTAACTTGAGATAACTAGGTTTCTCAAAGTGCTAATCTAAGCAACCTAGGGGATATAGAGTTGGATTAGGGATGTATTAGTCTTGCTAACCCTTGATCTCAACATATGAGAGGTTAGGGTTAGGGTTTGAAGAGAGAGAGCTTGAGGAGAGAGAAGGTGAGAATGAGAATCATTTTGGATAAATGATATCATTTGTGTATATATGAAACATAACATATTATTAAATGAATAACAAATAATGATATATCATCATGTTTCATTAATACACATAGTGATTCATCACATGAGTCATATAAATCATAAATGAATCATTAACTCCATGTATGAATCACACCATGACTCATTAATCCAATAAATGCAAATGCCACCTTAGCCTCCAAGTCATCATCCTTCTAGAAGCTTCCCGACAAATTACGAGAACGCCCCTCCAATCCGTGAAAACACGGAAAAACTTTAGACTGTATAAATCCAATAATCCGATACTAGAATCTGGCTTAAACCAAAGCCGACTAGTAAAAACTGTCCGAACATCGTACGTGCGTAAAAACACGTATGCGTCCGAACCCTGTCGTAAAACCATACGACCTCTATATCGTTTCGCCCGAAGTAGGGAAACTCTCTGTGTGGGAATCTAAAGACTCGACACTACGCTGGCAGTTTGTTTAACCACAGACTGCAAGCGGCACTAGCTGTACGTAACGGTCCCCAGGTAGATGTCGATAAGAAGGCCGATGAGGAAACCCATCCGAACTCCTACTGAGCCTGATGTGACAATCTCCGTACAGTCCAGTCTGTTCGTCTAGGACTATCGCATATCGGGCCTAGGGGGGCGGTAAACGTCAGACCCCTAATAGCGGTATAAGTCGTGTCGGAGTGCAGCCCATTACACCTTGAGAAACTACTGGAAGCCACCAGTAAATCTCGCTTGCCCTGGCCAGGGACTTTGCGTAATGGCTCTCCATACACAGCGCGATATCAACCCCCAATACCGGGAGAGACGAATCCTGTCTAACCGCCACTGTCTCCAAGTGCTTCGGGACTGCACCGAACTACTACCTGTTTGCACGACTCCTTTGAGCCGTGGTAGGGTAGTAATCTAAGTACAGTGGGAACACACCCGAGGCGAAGTAGCAGTATCAAGTCGACGGACTAAGCTGTACTCATGTCACCTAGGAACTGCTATCTGACGATGGGTATAAATCCAACCTGCGGTTCCCGGCGAGTCCTGTCCGGTGTACCCGTAACCTAACGAGCACCTGTATACTATCTCCAGTACGACGTACTGATGGCTGTGGGACAGACCATCTCCCCAACTGGGATGAGAAGCCTACACACTAGTCTACTCCGGAGTATCGATGCCCTGTCTCGATAATCCTACGACTAGGGACCTGTATAGGATGTTGCTTATAGACTACCCAGCCCCCACTAGTGTGACTGCCATCACAACGCTGGTAATCAAGCAAAGATCCTAAGGGCTCTACTAATATGTATAAGCGATACGTTACAAGAAACATATGCACATATTAAAGTAGACACAAACCAAGTAGCATACTACCATTTTTAGCAAGACTGTCAATACAACTGTGAATATCTCAAGCTTCCATTAAGTAATATACAAACTAGTATGATACAGTAATGGCCTTCTAGGGCATAAACACTAACAGTTATTACCCTGACACAAACTTCTGCCCAAGAGGTCACTCCCGGTGAAGGGATCTCGGCTCTTGCCTCGTAGAATGAGGTGTTGGATATTTATAACCGAATACCGCTGTGTAAAAAAAAAGAAAACATCTTTGTAATAACAGCTTTTGAAAATTGTTCCAACAACATCGAATATGTCTGTTTTCCTTGCATTGATCAGAATCAACGCAGTCCCATCAATTAATCACACCACAGAAGAACGAAAATATGATGTACGTATATGCCATCCGCATTCGCCATTGGGCCCCGTCATCACCCGTTAGGTTACTTAACTAACGACAAAGCGGGGGCTGGACTAGCGCGAGTGCAAAACATATACAACATCTACTAGTATATATATTACAATATATCCAGGCATGTTATATGCAACATCACAGAATAGCGATAAGCATCACAGAACAATACTGATAATCTGTGAGCCCCGGGTTTTCTTTGAGCCGCAAGTGAAACCCGACGTTTCCCTGGTCATGTGAATAGCCTATGTAATGAAAACCTAGACCCCTACGAGTGCGGCAAGTTACCCACCAAAACCAGAAGTGAGGCAACCCGCTTCATCAAAGTGAATGGGCCACCCGGCACTTCACAGAATCCGGTAACTTGAGCACCCCTCCTTGGGTCAACCTGTACCCTCTACGAGTGCGACGAATAGCCCGCCAATTCTAGAGTGAGTCCCCCTCTGTCTCAATGCCATGAGATGCGGGCCCGTTGCCCTCTAGAACCCGGCTATCCGTGCACTCCACCGCGGGGTAATCCTAGTACAGAAAAGAAAAATATGTACAACGGTGACATCGACCTCAACCCGGTCGTGCCCCCAAATAAATAATATACAAAATGGCAGTGACGTCAGTCCACATGTCGGACGCTCGCCCCACAATATCAAATGTACAAATAAATCCAAACTGTACAACCATTGCACCCAAGCTATCCACCATGACGATCCTGCCACAACCACAGCACAACACATAACATCAACGTGAATGTCACGTTCGCAAACTCGTCTAAAAGAATATATAGCAATTAGATGAGTTGTACCGCTCTAATGACATTCACGGTCGCAGATAGTAATGTATGTACTGAAAACTACGACATTAGAATTCCACACGCAATTAGCAAACTAAACCAATTTCCAAAACCATGAAAAAACAGTGAGCTAAAGTTCTAAAAATCGACCGTTTAAAGCCAATTCGGAAGTCCGAATCAAAACGAAATGCGCTCGAACCTTCATGGGAAGTTAGAGCACAAAATTAACTTTGATTCGGAGGGCCTAGAGGGGGTACCCTACCCCCAAGGCCAACGAGGTGGCCAGGGGGTGAGGCAGACCCGAAACTGTCTAAAGTGGGGCAGTTTCGGGTTCCCACTGCCAAGACCGCCTTGTGGTAGTCTTGGAAAGTGAGCCCAGCCATTAGCCCCCATCCTGGGGGTTCCCCGGGGTGCCCATGCACCACCCCGCGGCTTCTCAGTTCAAACCGTGAGCCCGCGGGGTGTGCAAATATCTCAAACTTTCGGTTTTCGGAACTGTTTTTGTCGGCAGTTTTTGCACGACAAAAACGACGAATTTCTAATGTCGCAATGAGTTAACTAAGGCTTATGGAGTGTCTCTGATACCATGTTGGGTTACGGCAGTGCCCCGGCCATCAATCCGTGACCAAATACGGAACAAAAATTTATAAAACTTGGTGCTACCACAACCAATTATCCGGATCTACCCATAAACCTCAGATAACAAAACATGCAAAGGAGTTAGAATGGTTATACCGAATAGATCCATGTCCTTCGGTCTTCAACCATCATCCCAAGCTCCTAGAAGCTTCCTTGATCAAGCTTGATCTCCGGTCTCCCTCTATCGAAGATGATCCACCCGAGAGTCTATGGAACGAGCTCCAACCTCATATACGCGGCAACTAGGGCACCTAGATCGCTAATCTAGATATCGTAGATAAAGTAGAGAGTGATGAAGGATTAATTTATCTCAATACACCCAAGGATTCTCAACTCATGAGAGGGTTTGGGTGGAGCTAGAGGAAGAAGAAGATGCCATGAGAATGAGGTGTTGAGAGCAACTCAAGAAAGAGAAAAAGAAATGAATAATGGCTTGTATTTTTGTTTGTTGTGTGAGTGTGATAAGAAATAATGGATCCATCACATAAATGTCCATGTCTCCAAAATATCTTAGTCAACAAAAATATCTCAAGTCAACATAATCTCACAACAAAAAAAAACCCTAAGCATGCTAGAATAGTAACCATGAGTCACTAATTAGCCATGCCACAAAAATGCAATAAACACCTTATCTTACACCTCATTAAGCCTTTAATCCAAAAAGGTCTAAACCATGATGATGTGTAATCTTCTAAAAATAATCTAGTAATAAATTACAAGAATACCTCTCAACCGTATATATTTACAAGCATCCGTATTCCGAAGAATATGAATAGAAAGAGACGAAAACAATCCAAGAAATATAATACTAGGATCCGGCTTAAACCAAAGCCCACTAATATTATCCGTCTGAACATCATCCGTGCACAAGCACACGTATGTGATCGAACCCTACCGTAAAACCATACGGCTTCTACATCATTTCGCCCGAAGTAGGGAAAACCTTTGTGTGCGACTCTAAAGACTCATCAATACGCTGGCAGTGGGTTCAACCATAAGCATGTCAACGGCACTAGCTGTACGTAACACCTACACAGGTATTGAGCGAAAGGGAGGCCGACGAGCAAACTCATCCTGAAACCTCTACTGAGGACAGTGACAATATCCGTACAGTCTAGTCCGTTCGTCTATGAGTATCGCATATCGAGTTTAGGGGGTGGATAGAGTCAGACCCCTAATAACACGGCATTTAGTGTCGTTATGAAGCCCATCACCACCTGAGAAACTACCGATCCTAGATCAGTAATTCTCGACTACCTTGGCCAAGGATTTCTGGTGATGGCCACTGTTTACCGCCGAAAACAGAAACGAAACCGCATAGGTCGTCTTGCCTGAATTTGGGGGCAGATGCTATTTGGTTTTATCCGTCCATCTCTCCGAAGATACCAAGTTGATTTATGGCACCGTGTATCGAAGGTTTAGACAGATGCGGCCGTTGTAGCAGACTTCGTCAGATTCCCCCTCATTGTGAGGTGTTTTTTTGATTGTGGGGACGCTCTTCCTTGCAGGCGCAAGCTCCTGCAGTTAATTACGTTACCGCGTAGCGATAACCACTTTCTTCTTCTCCAGATGTTCATTTCGTGTCGTGTGTGTTTGTTTTATTTTTGGTTGCCCATGGATTGTATACGGAGACTAATTTGTGTTGTTGCCCGTAGGGCGTGGATTGGTCCAAATCCGTATTTTCTTAAATTTGGGTTTGGTTTGATTTAAGGACCGTAAACCTTGTTTGAGATTAAAATCGACTTAAATATTTGTTAAGGATACGTTAATCTGATATTGGACTAAGATCTACTTAACGGGGGTTCAGGATCACTTTTGATCTAATGAAAGAGCATTTGGGTTCTATCGTTTTAGTTTAAGGACATTGCGGTCCATAGCTAGTTTAAGGACATTACGGTCCATAGCTAGTTTAAGGACATTACGGTCCATTGGGGTATGATCATGGGTTTGAGAGTGTATCCAAGAGCTGTTGGTTGTCGGGACCCTCCACCTCTCTGACATCGTTGAAGAATTACAACGACATGTATCAGAGGTGTGGAGAGATGTACACTTAAACCGAACTCCATATTGAAGGGAGAGATCATGGTGGAACGAACATCATCTTAGATGCCATGTGTCGGGAGATCATTTGTTATTTTTGGAACTAAGATCGATTTGGGGAGACCTGATTATAGGAGGGCTCGGTTGATTGATGGTCAAAAAGGTTTTTGGCATCAGGAGACTTGGCTAATTTGGGCTAGAGTTGGTCCCCCTCACAGTGCTAAACACTGCTAATTATTTGGCGCTCACGTGCTCCCACGTGATGCTCTCAAGCAGTGTTAAACACTGAAATTTGGAGCGCTCACGTGTGGCACGTGAGGCACCTGAACATTGGGCACTGTTTCTTTAGGCTCATTCCCTTATTTTATACATATAATGGTTAAATACTTGAATCTTATAATCATCACGTGTGGACACGTGAGGCGCCTCCAAGTTGGACACTGCATCCTTTGGATTTATCTTCCTATTCTTTTCTAAGCGCTAAGCACTATTGGAGGTCACGTGGGATTACGTGACCCGGTCTCATTTGTTCATTTTTGTTCATCAGAGGTGCTCACGTGGGAACATGTGATCTGTCGTTATAGCGTTAAACGCTAATATGCATGGAGCTCTTGATCTAAGTCTTGAGAATTTCAAGTCCTTTGTTTTATGAGAATTAAATTCTTATGCAGGGTTAAACCCTAGTTTTATCAGAGGAATTAGATTCCTATGTCTTTGGAAGAATTAAATTCTTCAAACCTAGTTCTTTTCTCTAAGTTTTGGGACTGCATAACAGAATCTCCCCGATGAGAATTAAATTCTCAACTTGTGGGGAGATCTGTTTCTGCGGACCTCAACCAGAGGAAGAACTATGTTCTTTTTTGGAAGAGTTAAACTCTTGTGAAAGGAGATGAAATGATTTCTAGGTCTTTTCCCTCACCTAGGGTTTCTTTTTCTTCAAAGGGAACTCCTCTTCTTCTTTATTTTCTTAAATCTTATGGGGGGTCTCTCTTTCTCTCTCTTCAGTCTCGAGTCCTTTATATAGTAGATGAAAGTTTGTTGATTTAGTTAAGGAAATCTCTCATTGAGAGATTTTTTGATTGATTCGGGGATTTTATCCACCGTTGGATCTTTGATCCCGGGACTTCTATTTTACAGAAGACATTTGTCTTGTTTTTAACAAGATTGGGAAAATATTTTCCCATACAGAGCTTATTCTGTATCTTGGTGATGTTTAATCACCGTTGGATCTTTAATCCAACGGTGCTCTTTTTTATAGAGCACAATCTTTATTGTTTAGAAAGACTGGGGAAATATTTTCCCATACAGAGCTTATTCTGTTGCTTGGTGATTTTTAATCACCATTGGATCTTTTAATCTGACGGTGCTCTGTTTTACAGAGCACAATCTTTCTTGTTTAGAAATATTCAAGGAAATTTTTGCCAAATAGGATTTGGATCCTTATTATTTAGAATTTAATTCTATCGGCTTAGAAGGCCCTCACGTGTAGCACGTGACCCATAGTTTTAGGCCGGTTTGCTTATATGCAGCAGTCCCAGAGAAAGGCATCACGTGTTGGCATGTGAACCTCTCTGGCCTGTTATTTTTTTTAGGAAGGCACCTATATACTTTGTATATAGATGCCCACATGCCTGCATGTGAGACTCAACTTCAGCCCTTTTTGTTAAGCATAATGCTTATAATTTTTGCTCCAAGGCGCATCACGTGTGGGCACGTGATGCTCCATTTAGGGATTTTTCCATCGCTTTTTATTTATTATTATTTTTATATAAGGGAACAAATGCCCCCACAGAGTTGTTCTCACGTGGTTTGCATGTGAGTGCAACGCTGTCACCTTTACAGCCGTTGGATTGCCTAGGGGAATGGGGGGTGAACCGCCCTTGTCACGTCTTATAAATGCAAGGGTTTGGTCCTTTGGGAAGCCACTGTTTTTTCATCTTCTTCTTTCCTTGCCTTCTTTGAGAATTCAATTCTCTTCTTCAGATCTTAGTTCTCTGCCCATTGCAATTCCAGAGTTGAACTCTATCAGAAAAAGATACCCCCTTTTTTAGGTAAAGATCTTGAACAAAGAAACCCTTAAAAAAATTCTTGGATTTTAAATCCACCATAAGAGCTTTGCTCTCTTTTTGAAACCCATCTCTCAGAGATCCAAAGACGTGATCTTTGAGTAGTAACCTTCAATGCCTTGGGCATTCCTCCTTTGACTTTTAAGGATTCATGGCATTTTCATTCTTCATTTCCTCTTCATGGGGGTTTCTGGAATTTAATTCCATCGCATAAAAAGAATTTAATTCCTCACCAAAGTGCTTTGCTCTGAAGATCAATAGGACCCTTCGGTAATTTCATTCCCTGATGTTCTTGAGCATATTTTCATAGGGTTTTTCCTTATTTGCACAAATTCAAATTTGTTGGGTATTTTAATAGAACTTGTTTTCTCTATGAGTATGTCAAGAGTTGTTTAAACTCCCGTATCTGTTTAATGTAAATCTTTTTGGATTCTCATAGTGACTGTCCTATCTCATCATCGGTGAGCCACCATATTGATTTTGTGGGGTCCATTAGTTTTGTAATCAGTGGTCCCATGGAACAAACTTTCTGTCGTTTCCTTCTATTATTATATATATGTACATACATACATACATACATACATATATATATATATATATATATATATATATATAGGTTTTATTAACGGCATTTCCTTCCCCCTCTTCAGGAACAATGGCTTCTTTTCCCTACTTTCCTTTTACTCGCTCAGACGATGCTTTTCCGCAATCGCCGTCGGATGAGGAGGCCATGACAATGATCAGGGCCCATGACATGGACTGTACTAGTTTGCTCCTATGGGGAGTTTGGTTTGGGCACATCATCCGGGGCCGCCGCAGATTTACTTGTGAAATGCCAACAGAGCCTCTCCGCCCAATATCGCTGATGGAACGTCCGCAGACTGCTTATGCGGTGGAGGTGGCTAATTGGACTCCTACGGGCCGGCTTGAGCCATTAACAACCGGGATACCCAACCAGCCCTTGCCGGCTATAAATATCTTGGGCCGCCGCATCTGTCAAGGTGAAGCCTAACCTGGGGACAAGTTTATAAGGTAGGGCTTACCCCTCGCCACCCGATCGGCTATCTTTCTTGGGCTTGATATGTTCTCTCCGCCCACCGTGCACAATTTCAGAAGGTTGGGTTATATCAAGCGGTGTATGTGTCTCTTTTTCATTACCCATCTCCTCACGTCTGGCGGGTTAAACCTTTCCTGAACTAATGGAATCTCCCTACCAATACATTCTTGCTAGGGGATCATGAGGTCTCAATTTCACTGGAAGAGTTCCGCGATATCTCCGGATTGCCGATCAGGGGTGAGCATTATGAAAAGTTGCTGCCTCCCGATGAGTATGTATTCACGAACGTACCTGCTACGCTTGACGGCTTGACAGCTGAAGCTGCGGATGGAGATTCAGGATCTGAAGGATCGGGATTGCTGTCCGTCATAAGTACCCCAGTCTAATCAAGACTTTGGGTATTTTCGAGAAGCTGTTCGCGGAATCAGAAAGACAGGGCGTCACCTTCAAGAGCTTCATCGCCTGTTTTCTCCGTGAAGATGTTTTATCAAAGGAGGCCCCGAAATTTGCAAACATTACTGACCCTTTTGGGTTTGGGCTGAATAAGCTGCCGGCCAAAGAAGAAGAATTGCCGAAGTTTTACATTCCGGCCTCATCGTCCGTGCCATTCGATGCAATTGCAGCCCCTGGCATGGACGAAGAGACCTTCTTCGTTGGCTTTATCAGTCTTTGGCTCAGTTGGTTCGCCATGCCGAGGCATCGACGCTTCATGAGAGCTTCCGTCTTCTATCCCGCCCATCGCGTAGCCGAAGGGGCACAGTGGGCCGTTGGCATTGCGGGGCTGTCGCGTCTTTACCATGGATTAAGTGTTACGGCCAACACTTCAACCCCAGGTACAGACGTCGTGAATTCCTCCCTCCACCACTTCACGTCATGGATCGAGATACATGTATTGGGAGCGATCGCAGCGTATCGGAGGCCAGATTTCTATGATTCCTACACCTTCCCACGGGTTATGAGGTTGGTGGATGCTTCTGCTCCCGATCCGACCCAGCTAGGAGCCCTCCGTGTGCTGCTTAATCCGTACTCCAATGAGAGCAGGATGATTTTTAGCGACCGAGTCCTCTCTGCTCCCGCGGGGCTTATCCAGCAGCTGTTTGATTTGTCGAAAGGTGGAGCATCGTCTTTAAAGCCTAAGG
Source organism: Agapanthus africanus (assembly GCA_030015575.1). Taxonomy (NCBI): domain Eukaryota; kingdom Viridiplantae; phylum Streptophyta; class Magnoliopsida; order Asparagales; family Amaryllidaceae; genus Agapanthus; species Agapanthus africanus. Next base: position 520,442,584 of record JASDDO010000031.1, on the reverse strand, counting down.
AGATCATGCACCTATACTTGATTAGGCCAGGCTACTTGGTGTTTCGGCAGAATAACACGGCCATTTTTATGCGGTATAATCCACATCGCTTCGCTTAGCAGTTGGGCTATAACCAGGGTATCCCTTTCGAGGCGTTCTTGGTTGAACCTACTCCGTCTCTGGAAGTCACGCGTGACGTCACCCATCACTTTATGCGGCTGAACACCGGCTCCCATTTTGTGATCCCCGAGGCTGACTATATTCCAAGGTGTGTGGGGTCCTTCACGGGTTGGTATCGTCATCGAGTCGGTCCCGTCATCGTTGAGGAGAGGCGGGTACTCTTTGAGTGTCGATTGTTGGCTCCGGCCCAACCCACTGGTATTTCATTGCGGCCGCGGACAGTGGTTCCCCCTCTATTGAGGGATAGCGGCGTGGTTCTTATCCTGTGAGCCGCAGAAACGGAATTGGCTCCTCGCATTGCTGGGATGCCGGTGCACACTAGAGCTCAAGCAAAGGCCTCCGATGAAGCGGTAGTGATAGTACCATCAGTGGCGGTGTCATCCACGGTGGCATCGCCAAAAGGGGATACCAGAAGCGAGGTTGGCCAACGTCGCGCCAAAGCGCCAAGGGGAAGGAAGCGATCCTCTTCCAGTGTTAGCTCCAGCTCGAAAAGGAGGAAGAAAACAGTTGTTGGCTTGCTTGACCTCTTGCTGGAATCTGAGCCTATTGTTCAAGACGAACCCATCTCCATGCAAGAGCCGGATGATGGTCTTATTTACCCTGGCTCGTCCGCTGAGGAAGCCGCTCAATTAGCTGAAGCTTTTAGGCGCTCGCAAGATGAGACCGAAAATGCGCGCATCCCGAAAAAGCCCTACCCTCCGGTTATCTTCTACAAAGATCCCGCTTCACTACGGAGAGTATATATGGGCCCTCTGCGAAGGGAAGATGAAAGAGCCTTCAAGCAGCCCACCTCGGCTGCTTCTGAAGATGAGCTAGCACTGAAGACCGGTGGGCATGAATATGCATTCGAAGCCCGGCGAGCACATTTCCTCAGGAAGGAACGATGACTTGAAAGAGCCATACTAGAAGCATCCTGGCGCATCGGTATGTGTGCTTTCCGTATTTTTCTTTGGTAAATAATTTGTATCGCTTTTATATCTCCTTATCTTTGTGAAAGCTTTCCAGGGACTTCAGCGACGAAAGAGGATCTGAGCCCAGGTCGTGCCATGGCCGCGGCCTCTATAGATGTCTCTCATGACGCATCGGCAGGTGCGGAAGGGATTACTACGGCCGCCGTTCCTATTGCGGAGCCTCCGGTGGTGGCTCTTGTTCCTTCGGTGTCCATTCCTCGAGTGGAGGCGACCCCATTGGCCACGGACCCTATGGATGGCTCTAGTGATGCACCGAAAGGTGTGGAAGAGATTGCCGAAGCTGTTAGTTCTATTTTGGAGCTCCCAGTGACGACCTCCATCTCTACGGCGTCTGTACTTTCCACAGAGGCGACCTTGCCGGTCGTTGACCCAATGGATCTTTCTGGTGGCGTCTTGAAGATTGTAGGAAGGACCGCAAAGGCCACTGTTCCCTCTTTGGAACCTGAAGTGGCGGTTGTTGCTCCATAACTGGAAGCTGCTACACCAGCAAATGTCCCCGGTGATGTGCCTGAAGGTGCGGAGGAGGCTGCCGAAGCTGCTATACCTCCAATTCAAGGCGAGCGGAGCATCGAAGGTAATCTCTTGCATTTTATTTTAATGATCCCCTCATTATCTGAACTCTTCTTTCTTTCAGAACTGCGGGAATTGGCGGCTTCTATAGTGGGCCTATCTCCCAGGAAGTCCTTCCAGCGCTTACTTGATATGGCTGCCCTACGGGCGATATCCCTGCAAAGCATCGTCCTTTCTTCCGGGCAAGGTCGGTATTCTTTGACCCCTTTGCTTTATTATCACTTTTTTTTACAACGATGCTAATATGCCCCCTGCAGTTATGGAAGCTGATGACGAAGTGGAGATCCTTGATGGGTCTGGGGATCTTTCAAACCCCCTTGCATGACTGTGGGTAAGTAAAGTTTTACCATCGGCATTGTCTTGTTTATTCCATGTTTGCCAATCTCGCCGACTATTTATAAATTTTGACAGCTTTGCCAGCTCTGGCTCCGTTAGAGTCCCGAATCTCTATGCCACCGGGCCCATATGCCCGATGTGCGTCTGAAAGGATGGTGAGACAGAGCATTCACTCATTGTCGGTCCTTATTGAAGATCTTCGTGCCGGTAGTTCTGTTACGGCCGAAGAATTTGCTGCCGAAGACAATACTTCTTTGCCCTTCCTTGCCATTTATCATGATGAAACATTGGTGCATGTTTGGGTTGAGTATTGTCGCCGAGTGGAGGCTTGCTTACATAATCTTGAGTGTATACGCCTTCCTTCCGAGCTCCTGACTGCAAAGGTGAGCCTGCGGGGGTGGATTGAGCGGTGCTCCGCTAATCTACAGTCTTGCGAGAAGAGGCTCAACCGTTAATTTTCGGAGCGGGAGCTAGCTTCAAATGCTTTGGGGGAACTCCAAGCTCAACTTACTACTAGGACCACCTGTGCGTACGGAATTTGGCGGGTGCTTCAAGAAGCTATCACAGAAGTGGTAGCTCTTGATAAAGCCGTTATTTTTACCCACGAGATGGTTGAATCTCATAAAGTTGCTGAAAAGAAGCTTGAGAGTCGGTTCGCTTCGTATCAGACTCAACAATCTCAGGCGGAGACCCGTCTTGTAGCAATAACAAAGCTTGAAGCCGAGGCCCAGCGGAAGAACGATGAACTGACGAGCTTATTGCACCATCCGCCGGCTTGAAGATTTTTTTTATATTCTCCTTTTTTGTATTTACTCTGGAATGAGAGTATCCTGTATTCATTTTGATTCTTCTATGAAATGTACCTTGTATTCATTTGGATTCATGAATAAAAGACACATTTTATTTCATATTTGCGTGTCTCTTTTAGTAATTGCGTCTTGTAGATAGTCTATCTTGCTCTCCTTGCAGGGCAGCGATGGCTTATGAAATAGGTTCAGGTCTGCCGCCTAAGACTTTTCAACTTTACGAGCCGTGAGGGTCTCATAAAGACTTTTCTCCCTACGAGTCGAGAGGATCCCGTAGGTGTCTTTTCTCCCTAGGAGTCGTGAGAACTCCTAAGTGTGTGTTTTCTCTTGAGAGTCGTAAGGATCTCACAAGAGAATTTTTCCCTTTTACAAATCGAGAGGACTCGTAAGTGGTTGTTTCCTTCTTTGTCGATATTCGACTTTGGAGAGTGTGGCCCGTGAATAGTATGCAATAGTCCATCCTGGACTGACTTGCAGGGCCCCAGTGCTTAGGAAACAGGTCTTTATCCCCATTGTCTAAGGCTTTTCCCTACGAGTCGAGACGAATCGAGCAGTCCCGCAAGGACACTAATTTCCTCACGAGTCGAGACGAATCGAGAAGTTCTCGTAAGGGTTTCCTAACGTCACAGTTAACTCCTGCTAATAGAAATCCGTTAGGGTCTGTGGTACTAGGTTTTTTTACCCGTCGCATCGTCGCGTTGGCCGATATATTCCCCGATATGCAATCTTGCTGTTCGAGTAGCCCCGCGACAGTCGTGTCTCTGATCCCTTTGGGGGCCGGACAAGCCGTCTTCAAGTAATCTTCCAGGTAATATTACCGTCGAAAGAGCAAGCATTAGGGATATTCCATGTCGCTTTTTACTTGAGCTTAGGCTCAGTTTGGGAGCCCCGATGAGTCATGACCACTCCGCGCTGGTGTGGGACGATCTCCGATAGTATTTTTAAGACTCATTTGAGTCGCCGTCAAGACCCTGAAGCGAGGGATTTCCCTTGGCTTCGTTTGTTGACATTGTTTCTGCAATATTGCGACGAATGTCGTGGTTGTCTCTGGGTTATCTGTGAACCACCGAGACTTAGAACTAGGGGACTTTGCCATGGCTCCGTTTGTTGATGTCGCGTTTGTATCCTGCTGGAGGGAGGAAGAATGCTGTTGGTTGATCTCTGGGCTGTGGATGCTGCCGTCGAGACTTGTAACTAGGGACTTTTGCCATGGCTCTGAGGTAGTCTCTAGGTTGTCTGTGAACCATCGAGATTTGGAACTAGGGGACTTTGCTGTGGCTCCGAGGTAGTCTTTAGGCTGTCTGTGAATCGTCGAGATTTGGAACTAGGGGACTTTGCCGTGGCTCCGAGGTAGTCTCTAGGTTGTCCATGAACCGTCAAGATTTGGAACTAGGGGACTCTGCCGTGGCTCCGTTTTGCTGACGTCGTGTCTGCTTCCGGTTGGAACGAGAAGGAACGTCGTTGTTGATTTCTATGCTGTAGATGTAGACATCGAGATCTGGGTTCCCCTTGACGAAGCCTGGTGGGACAATATGGTTCCCTTTTCGTTTGTTCCCATGGATTGTATACAGAGGTCGATGTGATCTCACCTGTAGGGCAGAAGTTTCATTTTATTTTATTTCCGCGATGCTCTATCATTTCAGCTTTTTATATCGCGAAAGTCGCGATTGCCCAATCGTTTCGGCTATTTTTTTCACGGTGCCCAATAATTTCAGCTGTTTTTCTTTTTCTTTACTCGCTGCTTTTTATTGCGAGTTGCCCAAACATTTCGGCTATTTTTATATGCGTATATTTTACTCGTTGATTTTTATTGCAAGTTGCCCAAACATTTCGGCTATTTCATATTCATTTTTTTTGCGAGTATGGAACTCAAGATCTGATACCAATCTTAGCATTAGCATCGCTGCGACTGGAATATTTCCAGGAGCGAATCATCATTTGCCGTGAAAGGACTTGGAATTTGATACCGATTTAGGCATCTGTATCGCTACAACTGGGATATTGCCAAGAACGAATCATCATTTTCCTTTGTCGATTTGAACAAAGGTGGCTTAGCAAACAGGGTTAGAATCTTGTTGACTAAGGCTTTTGACTTCATGAGCCGTAAGGGTCTCATAAAGGCGTTTCTCCCTATGAGTCGTGAGGATCTCGTAGGTGCGTTTTCTCCTTAAGAATTGTGAGGATTCTTAAGTGTGGGTTCTCTTATAAGTCGTAAGGATCTTACAAGAGTGTTTTCTCCTTATAACTCGAGAGGACTTACAATGTCGTTCACCACATGAGGAAATTTCGCGCCATTGGTGGAACTGGGTAGGGGAAACGTTTATTTGTACCCGTGGATTGTATACAAGGATCAATATTGAACCATTTGTAGGGCAAACTGGGGGATGTGATGGCTTAAGAACAGGTTCAGATCCTTATAACTTAAGGCTTTCGAATCCTATGAGCCATGAGGGTCTCATAAGGGGGATTCTCCTTACGAGTCGTGAGGATCCCGTACGTGTAATTTCTTCTTAGGAATCGTAGGGATCCCTAAGTGTGTTACTCCCTTGTGATTCGTAAGGATCTTACGTAGGTATTTTCTCCTTATAAGGTCGAGAGGACTTTGCAAGTGTGCATGAATTTTTTTTCTGCGCTCTTTCGGGTTTTTACGAACTCGCCGGCAGTCCAGCTGTTTTTACTCACGGAGCCCTCTCGGGTTTTCATCCGCACCCATTTCGCTAGTGGACGTACCGTTTTTTTTGCACGATGAAACTCTCGAGAATAGTTTCGGCGCATGTGACCCATCTGTTTGCCGGTGGGATTTGAGTTGCAGTCCTCACCGCTGGGACTTGTGGACTTGCATTCCACTATCGCCATGTTTGAGGCGACATTGTTAGTTTAGGGGCATCTCGGTCCATTGTTAGTTTAAAGATATCTCGGTCCATAGCCAGTTTAAGGACATCTCTATTCGTAGGGGAATTTGAGGCGAGGTTTCGCTGGAGACTACTTATAGAGTTTGGACTCAGGAAGACAGCGAGCGGACATGAGCGTCTTCATCCATCATTAACTTGAGCCGTGACTTGTCAAGCGTAGTATTTCTTAAGGAACCGGCCGTTTATTGGCCGGAAGGGTCTTTTGCCATGCATATCCCTGAGCAAGTAGGCCCCACCTTGATAGACCTTGTCTATGATGTACGGGCCCTCATAGTTCGGCTCGAATTTTTCCCGTTTAGCACGGTTGAGGATCATAGGTCTTTTTACGACTAGCACGAGTTCGCCTTGGCAAAATGTTCTCGGTCTAGTCAGTCTTTCGTATGAGCGCGTCATCCTTGCTTTGTAAGCTTCTAGGTTTTGCTGCGCCATGAGACGAGTTTCATCAAGGGCGTCTAGCTCCTCAAGCCGAATATGGGCATTCTCTTCGTCCGTTAGTTCGTACCAAACCGCTACTCGTAGAGAGGGTAGCTCTATCTCTAAGGGAAGTACCGCTTCCGTGCCGAATACTAACGCAAAGGGCGTTGTGTTTGTGGCCGTCTTGAATGTGGTCCGATAAGCCCAGAGAACTTCATGCAATCTCTCGTGCCAGTCCTTCTTATTTCTGGACACCGTTTTCTTTATGATCTTCGTCAAGGTCTTGTTAAAAGCCTCGGCTAGACCGTTAGCTCGGGGATTATAGACCGAAGAATATCTCCAATCTATATTATTCTGTTGTGCGAAGCGACTGATTTTATGGCTTCTGTAGGCTGGCCCGTTATCAGAGATAATCCATCGCGGAGTGCCGAACCTATAGATGACATGTGTCTTGAAGAAATGGAGGATGTTCTCCGTCTTCACCTCTCTTAACGGTATTGCTTCTGCCCACTTAGAGAAGTAATCGGTTGTTGCTAGTATGAACCGATGTCCCTTGGATGATACTGGTTTGATGGGCCCGATTATATCGGTCCCCCACATTTCAAACGGCCAGCTAGCCAGCGTTGGGTGTAGTGGATTTCGGTGTTGGTGGATGAAGTTCCCATGAATTTAGCATGAGTGACACTGCTTCGCATACTCGAGATAGTCCTGCATCACCGTGGGCCAGTAGTAACCCATTCTTTTGATCTTCAGCTTCATCTTTGGCCCAGCTTGATGGGAACCGCAGAGTCCGTCATGAGTTTCTTGAACGACCCTTTCTACTTCTAGTCCCAGACACCTTAGCCACAGGCAATCGAACGATCTCTTATATAGAGTATCATTGACGAAGGCGAAAGATAGAGATCGCTTCCTGAGCTGATGTCTTGATGATGCGTCTTCGGGCATTCGATGGGATTTGAAGTAGTCTATGGAGACTTCTCTCCAATCCTTCGCCTTTTCTTCATCCTCCAATTGGAAGGACTCTTGTTCGGCCGCTTCTTCTCTTTTAGACGTCTTCGGAGATATTTCTGCTGGTGCTAGAATCCAACGACTTTACATAATGATCCTTACGTCATCGAGGTTTTCGTCAGCCAGTTCTTTAGCGAGTTTGGTTAACGCATCTGCCTTGCTATTTTCTGCACGCGGTATGCTTTCCAGGGTGGAAGAAGGGATTTGCGTCGCAATTACTGCACTCTCTTGGCATATCTGATCAGTTCCGGTTTGCATGTCTGGTAATCGCCAACTACTTGGCTAACGACCAGTTGGGATTCTCCATATATGAGGAGGCTTTCGATGCCCATGTCGACAGCAACCTCAAGACCTGCTATCAAAGCTTCATACTCAGCCTCATTGTTTGTTCTCAGCTCTGTTAAAGAAAGGGCCAAATGCATTATCCCTCCTCGTGGAGTCACAAAGATAAGGCCCACCCTGGCTTTAATCATGGGGGTGCTTTGCTTTCGCTTCTTCAAAGAGGACGCTCCATCGAAGTAGAGTTCCCATCGGGTATCATTCCCTTCTTTCTCCCTGTCATTTGCATCAAATACATGTTCGTCCGGTAACTCGCGGTTCAAGGTAGAGTTGGCGGGTATCAGATGTTCAGCGAGAAAGTCAGCGATGGCTTGGCCTTTTATTGCCTTGAGGGGTCTATATATTATTAAGAGCTCCATCAAGAGGAGGGCCCATTTGGCAAGCTTTCCTGTTAGCATGGCTCTTGACATCAAATACTTGAGAGGATCCACCTTTGATATGAGAAGGACCTCATGTACCAATGCATAATGTCGAAGCTTCGTTACCGCGAAGATCAGTGCCAGGCAATGCTTTTCGATGGGGGAGTAGTTGTTTTCTGTCCCCAGGAGAACTCGACTCAAATAGTAGAGAACTCTCTCCTTTCCCTGATCGTTCTCCTATGCCCATAGTGCGCCTAACGAAGCTTCGAGGGATGTTGTGTACAGGATGAGAGGCTTTCCCTTGACCGGAGCGGTCAGTACCGGCGGGTTCTGCAGATATTGTTTAATTTAGTCCAGTACGCTTTGGCATTTGCGATCCCAAACGAACGGGGTCCCCTTCTTCATTAGATGACTGTAGGGGCGGCATTTGCCGGAGAGGTTAGCTATGAACCGCCGGATATACGCGAACTTTCCTTGGAGAGACCGCAGTTGCTTGAGAGTTCTTGGTGAAGGCATTTCCATAATCTCCTTGATCTTCTACGGATCTATTTCGATGCCGCGGTGTCGTACGATGAATCCTAGGAATTTGCCCGAGAAAACTCCAAACGCGCATTTCAGAGGGTTCATCTTCAGGTTGTATTTCCGAAGGCGCTGGAACACTATCTTCAGATGCTCCCAGTGCTCTTCGTACGATTTGCTTTTCACCACGAGGTCGTCAATATAACATTCGACAATCTCGTGTATGAGGTCATCAAAGATCTTTGTCATGGCCCTCTAGTAAGTAGCGCCAGCGTTCTTCAGACCAAAGGGCATCACTTTATAGCAGAATATGCCCAGCGGAGTCCGGAAAACAGTGTGCTTTTGGTCTTCAGGATGCATCTTGATTTGGTTGCACCCTGAGGATCCGTCCATGAAGGAGAAGACTTCATGGGTGTATGTGTTATCGATCATCAGCTTGGTAACAGGCACTGGGAAGTCATCTTTCGGACAAGCTTTGTTGAGATCCCGAAAATCTACGCAGACGCGTACTGTCCCATTTTTCTTCATTACCGGAATGATATTGGCAATCCAGTCAGGGTATTGAACTTCTTGGATGAATCCGGAGTCGATTAGCTTCTTGACTTCGGCATTGATACTCATCTCAAGCTCGAGCCGCATTCTTCTTGGTGCCTGTTTGACTGGCTTGACGTCCGGCGATATCGCTAGTTTATGTACAACTATCTCTGTATCCCGGCATTTCAGAATAGTTCCATGTGAAACAGTCTTTATACTGCACAAGCACGTACTTTAACGTAGCCACCTGTTTCTCAGACAGCAGCTCACTGACAAACGTTGGCCTTGGCTCGTTTGCCGTCCCCAAGTCGATTTTTCTCAGGTTGTCTGTTGTGGTGTGTATTCCATCTTCCAGTTTTTTTGGCACCGGTGGAAATTCTGAGATCATCTCATCCTCGTCTTCATTTGCGAAGTGCTGGGAGAGATCGTTCGTATTCTCGTGCTCTCCTTCTTTTGAGACTGTTATCATATGGCAGGTACGAGCCCGTTTCCAAGACCAATGTTACTCTGGTTCCATTCTTGCCCTATAGATTGCTTTTGGCTCATGCTTTTGTGGCGGGGTTAGCCTCTAACTATCAGATAGAGCAAACTTGCCTTGCTGATACTGGTCTTCAACCCAGTTTTTGAAGTAGTCTTCAAGAGGATGTCCTATTGCTCGGCGATAGGAGCAATAAGCCGGGTGATGGACATCGTCTATTTGTTCGGGATGCTGAGACTCCAGGAGTGTCATCATTTGATACTTCATGACAAGGTTGAATATTTTCCTTGTCTTGTCTTGAGGAAAAGAGTACTCCCGACCCATCTTTTTCATAAGAGACGGGTTCCAGCTGACTTTTTCTCGCTCGCGCGGCTTCTTGGATCCGCTTCGCTTTTTTTGAACGTTGTCCCTGTTCTTCACCTTGCTTTTACTTCTACATCGGGCTTCTTTCTTGCCACGAGAGCGCACAATGGGCTGACGGTGAAAGGCATCGTCATCCTCCATAGCCTGCTGAATGAGACGGTGCGTCCTGGTTTTCTCGTAAATGGCCATTTCGCGGCTGTGGTCATCCCGGACCTTTTGACCTGCTTCCCTTATTAGCTTGTTAATCTACTCTTCAAATGACGGACTTGATATTGGTACGGCGAGATTTCGCTCTGTTTGAATAACAGCGCTATCTAGAAAGACATCCTCTTTTCCATCGGAATCATTTATAATATGGCAGCCATGGAATCACTCCCTTTTATTGGACCGAACGTATCCAAGGACAGTGGTCTCCATTCTCCCGTTGGGCATCTTCCACTGAGTCCCGGGAACGTCCCAAATATTGTTGTAGAATTGGGCTTGTCGAGCAGTTTGTTTGACGCCTTGGCATCTTAATAGCCTTTTCAGCCCCTCTGCGTAGTATCTGGGTAGATGGATTGGTTGAAGTCTGTCGAGCACAGGTTTGGCACCGTGCCATACTTCTTTCTCCAATTTGGTCTTCGTGGATTGATAGAAAAGGATCGCCTTCTCATCCCTTTGCTTAGAAGGGACGTAGAAGGTCTGCAGCTCTTGCACGCTGTACGTATCAAGTGCATCGAGTTCTTTGTAATGCCGCTACGGAACCATGGTAATTTGTAAGCTCTGGTCAGCTCCAGCAAAGGTCTGCACTGATGGGCGGACGGAGAACACTGTGTTGGCCTCGTCCTCAGAGTCACTGCCAAAGACCAGCATAGGAGCAGATGGTCCTGGCCTATTGCCTTGGGGTTGTCCCGAGTAGACCATCTCTTCATCCTCCTCGGTATCGCTCCCAAATATCGGGATAGTGGCGATGACTTTTTGTTTATTCTCCGGTTTGTGACATCTTTCCGTGTCTTCGAAGTCTGGTAAGAAGTACTTGGCGTCTTCATATTTGCGAACTTCATTTACGGAGAAAGGGTCAGCTCCCCTGTAACTGTGTAACTCGAGGCCGTCCTTGAAGTACTTCATACACTGATGTTGTGTAGAAGGGATGTTGTTGTACTCATATAACCAAGGCCTGCCGAGCAAAGCGTTGTAGCAAGTCTTGGCGTCAATACATGGAACTTGATGTCAGTGACGAGCAGCCCGAAGTGTAGTGTCAGTATTACAGACCCGAGCGTTTGTGATGACTGCGAGTTAAACCCGAAGTTAGTAATTTTGTCCCGAGCCAGGTGTTTAACATTCATGCAAATCTCCTTCAACACTCTCATATTGAGAAGATTAACGGAGGACCCGTTGTCAACCAGGATCTTGCCTATCTTGATATCGTGACAATACCCGGTTACAGACAGCGGACGGTTGTGCTCGCACATTCCGAGAAGGAGGTCTTCATCGCCGAAGGTGATATCAGCTGTGTGGACTTCTTTCAGCTCGTCCTTCATCTTTTCTTCCGCCAGGAAGGCTTGAAACTGGTCGGGCTCTTGTAACACCTGGATCAGTGAATCTCGTGCATATTTAGATAGGAGAAGGGCATCCAAAATATTCAATTGTGAGGGTATCTTCCTCAGATGTGCCAGGACATTGTAATCCACCTTGTTCTTTTTGGGCGGGTCCTTGGCTGTGAGCTCCTCGACGACTCTATCATTGAGGGCAATCTCCTCAGGGACTTTTTCCTTCCCTTTTTCTCTTTTGCCCAAACCTTTGTTTGAGAGTCCGAGATTCTTTTCAGGCAACGTACGGTTACGCAGCTGAATGTTCTCACAGTTCCTCATCTCTTCTTCTTTTCCAAAGGTGGATTCCTTGAAGAGAGGGCCGAGGGCTATTTCCTCGTCCGAATCACTCCTGAAGGTAAGAACTTGGGACTTCCTTTATGTTGGGATGGCATCAACCATATGACAGTTACCGGCTATTCCTTTATGCTCATCTGTCATGCTTCTCTACTCCCGACGGGTTTTGCGCTTTATTCGCTTGAAGTGTTGTCGATGTGCTACGTATCCCTGCCACCACTTCTTAAAGGCATTGCACTCTTCGGTAAGATGCGTGACCTTGCGATGGTATAAGCAATAGTTTGGATGTACGTCCAGTTCGTCAGGGCACGTACTCCCGGAAGTATTTTCTTTGAAAGGTGGCAGCTTCATTCCCATTGACAAAGCTTTGGCGAACTGCTTCCTTATCTTGATTCTGCTCTTACTGGTGGAAAGGGCACTTTGATCCGGTGGAGGTACTTTATGGCTTCTCATCACCGGAGCTTCTTCAGCTTGACGCCGACGCTTGGCCTTTTCGTAAATGGCCCCTCATGTTGTCGATCAGCTTTGCTCTTTTGATGAGCTTCATTCAGCAGCTTGTCGATGAGGTCATCGGACGGTTCAATGGGTTTTGGTTCTGGATCTGCTCCCAGTTTCTCTACGTCAGGAGCTTCTTTGCCGTATATCGACGAGTGAGAGATCATGTGGCAGCTCGCCACATAATCCTCGGGCTCTTCTGAAGAATCGTCTCCTTCATCAAAGTCACTATTTCCATTCTCAAGAACATGCTTGAAGAATTCTTCCAATGTAGCTGGAGTCCGCACTTTTTGGTTGTATTCCTCCAGTGCGTCGATGTACTTTTGCAGACCCGTACGATTGCCATCGAGCTGCATGGGCTTCTTGGCCTTCTTCTTTTTCTTTAAAGATTTCGGAGACTTGGCCTGGAGGTTTTGCCCATTGCTACCAACTTTCAACGTTGGGTGCAGTTTCAGCATTCCATCAATAATCCTAGGATCTAGCGGGCTTTTCCATTTGATCGCCGGACATGCTTGAAGATCCTTCAACATTCTTTTAGTTTTAGATAAAAGGACCATTTCCTATGGAGCTTCCTCTACAAATGAGCATGATGCCCCCGGCGCGTCCATCTTCTTAGGAGCGTGCTGCTGTGGCGGGTTCACTTTCCAGTTTTCGGAGAGCGAGAACTTGCCCTGTTGGTACTGGTCTTCAACCCAGCTTTTGAAGATGTAGCAATCTTCGATTGGGTGGCCTACTATTCGGTGGCAGGGGCAGTAATTGGGATTGTTGACGTCGCCCGGTTGTAGTAGGCGTCTCGGATCCGGCAGAGTGATGAGCCTGTTGTGCACCGCCAGTTCGAATAGTCTCCTCGTTTTATCCTGGGGGAACGAGTAAAGACATCTCAACTTTTCTTCGAGAGATCTTGGTTTGTTGTTTTGGCGAGCTACCGGTTTCGGGTCACTCGGTTGTTGTTGAGCGTTGGCAACGAAGGTCGCTTTCCCTTTGCCCTTTTCATTCCGAAGATCTGTCTTTGAAAAGGACGGCCTATGGCCCATCTGGTCCATTTGGGCCAGTTTGTCAATCAAGGCATGGAAGGTGGTCGGTTTGAAGAACATCATAAACTGGGATATAGTTGCCTGAGGATCAAGGGTCTCCATGAACATGCCCACAGTAGGAGCTTCTTCTATGCACTGTTCACACTTTGACCATAGGTTACGCCACCGAATTGCTTATTGAACCCAGGTCTCTCCCGGCTTCACTCCGGCATTGATTAATGCCATGATTGGGGTGCGCTCTCTTGTGCTTGCGAACCGCTGTGTGAACAGTAGTTCCATCTCCGTAAATGTCTTGACATAGTCATTTAGGAGCTCGGAGTACCATTCAAATGCGGTCTCCGACAAGTTGTCAACAAACTGGTGAAGCAACAGTTTGTCATCGCCCCCGGTATTACCGCATAAAGCTCTGAATTGAGTAACGTGTTGGTGCGGATTGCCTGTCCCCTTATACACATAGAATTTGGGGATTGTATATCCTGGCGGGTACTTAATTTGGTCATACCAGCCTGGATAAGGCCGCCCAGTTCTAACAACTTGTCCTGCCGCTTTGTTCGCTTGATGAGCTCGTATTTGTTGAGCTATGTAGTCATCAAGGGTAGCTTTGGAGATCGTCTCCTCTCTGGCTGCTGATAAAGCCGGAGGAGGGTTTGATGTCTCCCCTCTGTCGTCTTCAATGATTATTGGAGGGTCTTCGGTTGGAGGATCCGGCTGGATCATCATTCCCACCATGTTTTGGAATAGAAGCACCATTTGTTTTATATTAGCCGCTTGTTCCGCGGCTTCTTTGTCTTTCTTTTCAAGAACCCTCCGTAAGAATTCAGTGTCGGTCTCCTGCTTCTAGCGTTGTTCTGACGATTCTTCCGGGCTTTCTTTCTGCCCAGAAAGTGCGGCCATCCTCGTCAACATCTCTTGGAGCTTTTGTTGTTTCTCCTGAGCTTTTATCACTGATCGTGTGAGTGGTCGATGACTCGCGGAAGTACGGCTTTCCTCTTTGCTGGAAGCCATGTACACCGTGTGCACTATCATGCCCCCAGACTTGGGGCGTTTGGATCCATCACGCCGAGAATTTGTCTGTGGTGGTGGTTGATTCTTTGGCCTTCTCTTTTTGTGGGAAGCTGAAGTTGAGGGAGCCATTGTAGCGAGCACCCGTGGCGATGATACTTTCCGTGGAATGACGACAGGATGGTCTTCCCCTTGCCGAGCCTTTGTTTTCTTTAGTCGGCAAGAGTTTTCTTTAACAATTACAGAGTCTTGGACTTTCCGCCAAACTCTGTGGATCTTGGAGGACATCCGCTGAGGAGGCTGTTTCGGCTTCACCTGGGTTGTGTTTTCGACAGGCGAAGGAGACTTCATCAAGATAGCGGTTGGAGAGTTCTTGCGCACCCTCCTGAGCAGCTCGAAGCCGTTCCCAGTTGGAACAGCAGCATCAACTTCCACTATTGGAGCTGGTAGGGTAAGTCCAGAGGGGGAACTTCCCCCAGCCTTCTTTAATCGGCGCCAGTGGCGACGTCGAGCATGTCGTGCAGATGGGAATGGTTCAGTTACGGGAATGGCTTCGTCATTCCCCCTACTCTGATGGGGTGTTGTTGGTGTCAGCCTGTCGAAAACTGACTTCTGCTGAGAGGGAACGGTTAGTCTGTCGAAGGCAGACTTTTTGGCAGGGGAAGTAGCCTTGGTGACTTCGCCCGAAGCAGGAGTTGGAACGTCCAATCTTGGAAAGATCGATTTTTTAGCAGGAGAAGCCCCTATGACGACTTCGTCTGCCGGAGCTGGGATAGCTATCCACTTCGGGATAACCCCTTCAGGTATCGCGGGTCTCTTCGCGGGCCCACTTGAGCTTTGGCTTAGCCTGTCGAAGACTGAGACGGCAGACTTGGATGACCCGTTGAGAGGGGTCATGGTAGTTGCAAGCCGATCGAAGACCGACTTCTTTGGAAACTCCTGTGATGATATTGAAGCATTGAGGTTCATCGGCGGGAGCATGGTCCTGAAGAACAGTCCAGTGGTGGCCTGAGTCACTTGTTCCACTGGCATTGCGAAAATGGAGGCCGCTTGGGGCCCATAAGTCACTCCTCCAGCAGGGACGGAGTGGGAGTTGTTGCTGCAATTGGTGCAGTTGGAAGCCATCAACGTCATCTTCTCTTCTGCACGGAGCAAGCCACCAAATCTTAGTACCTCGAATCCAGGGGCAACCATATTAAACCGCGATTCATTCCTGAACACGACACACGAAGTGTGGAGTGGAAAGAGGAAAAGGT
This sequence comes from Agapanthus africanus, assembly GCA_030015575.1. Taxonomy (NCBI): domain Eukaryota; kingdom Viridiplantae; phylum Streptophyta; class Magnoliopsida; order Asparagales; family Amaryllidaceae; genus Agapanthus; species Agapanthus africanus. The sequence goes on along the minus strand of JASDDO010000031.1, from coordinate 520,427,164 downwards.
ACCACCGGGCATGCCGGAATCTGTTTACCGCCGAAAATAGAGACGAAACCGCGTAGGTCGTCTTGCCTGAATTTGAGCTTCTCTCCGAAGATGGTCGTCTAAACCTTCGATACACGGTGCCATAAATCAACTTGGCATCTTCGGAGAGATGGACGGATAAAAACACTATGCGGCCGTTGTAGCAGACTTCGTCAGATTCCCCCTCGTTGTGAGGGTTTTTTTGATTGTGGGGACGCTCTTCCCTGCAGGCGCAAGCCCTTACAGTTAATTACGTTACCGCGTAGCGATAACCACTTTCTCCTTCTCCAGATGTTCACTTCGTGTCGTGTGTGTTTGTTTTATTTTTGGTTGCCCGTGGATTGTATACGAAGACTAATTTGTATTGTCGCCCGGAGGGCGTGGATTAGTCCAAATCCGTTTTTTCTTAAATTTAGGTTTGATTTGATTTAAGGACCGTTAACTTTGTTTGAGATTAAGATCGACTTAAATATTTGTTAAGGATACGTTAATCCGATATTAGACTAAGATCTACTTAACGGGGGTTCGGGATCACTTTTGATCCAATGAAAAAGCATTTGAGCTCTATCGTTTTAGTTTAGGGATGTTGCGGTCCATAACTAGTTTAAGGATATTACGGTCCATAGCTAGTTTAAGGACATTACGGTCCATTGGGGTATGCTCATGGGTTTAAGAGTGCATCCAAGAGCTGTTGGTTGTCGGGACCCTCCACCTCTCTGACATCGTTGAAGAATTACAATGACGTGTATCAGAGGTATGGAGAGATGTACCCTTGAACCGAACTCCAGATTGAAGGGAGAGATCATGGTGGAAAGAACATCATCTTAGATGCCCTGTGTCGGAAGATCATTGGTTATCTTTGGAACTAAGATCTATTTAAGGAGACCTGAGTATAGGAGGGCTCGGTTAATTGATGGTCAAAAAGGTTTTTGGCCTCAGGAGACTTGGGTAATTTGGGCTAGGGTTGGCCCTCCCACAGTGCTAAACACTGCTAATTGTTTGACGCTCACGTGCTCCTACGTGATGCTCTCAAGCAGTGTTAAACACTAAAATTTGGAGCGCTCACGTGTGGCACGTGAGGCACCTGAACATTGGGAACTGTTTCTTTGGGCTTATTCCCTTGTTCTATACATAGAAGTGTTAAACACTTGAATCTTATAATCATCACGTGTGGACACGTGAGGCGCCCCCAAGTTGGACACTGCCTCCTTTGGATTTATCTTCCTATTCTTTTCTAAGTGCTAAGCACTATTGGAGGTCACGTAGGATCACGTGACCCGATCTCATTTTTTCCTTTTCGTTCATCAGAGGTGCTCACGTGGGAACACATGATCTGTCATTATAGCGTTAAATGCTAATATGCATGGAGCTCTTGATCTAAGTCTTAAGAATTTCAAGTCCTTTGTTTTATGAGAATTAAATTCTTATGCAGGGTTAAACCCTAGTTTTATCAGAAGAATTTGATTTCTATTGTTCCCTCATAAAATATCAGGAATACCCCAATAGGGCATCACGTGTCCACACGTGACCAGAGCTCACGTGCAGACACGTGATGTGTTCCTGTGATCTCTAATTTATAGAGTTAAACTCTAGTCAAACAATCAATCAGTGGAATCACGTGTCCACACGTGATGGGCCCTTCAACCAACTAAAAAGGAATTAAAAGGCATGATAAAACAACAAGGAAAGATCCCAATGGGGTATCACGTGTCTACACATGACCAAAAGGTCACGTGCTGACACGTGATGGTTCCTTAGTTCTTTGAAACGGCAGAATTAAATTCTGGTTAAAATGTTAATCAAGGGGTCACGTGTCAACACATGATGGGTTCCTATGCTCTTTAATTAATAGAATTAAATTCTATTTAAATGATCAAACAGTTGGATCACGTGCCAACACGTGATGGGATTTTAAGCCTTCTGAACTAATAGAATTAAATTCTAATTAAGAAGGAATCAAGAACCCTAACTGGAAAATATTTCCTTAGATCTTTCCAAACAAAAAGATTGTGCTCTGTAAAGTGGAGCACCGTCCAATGATGATTAAAAATCCAATGATGATTAAAAATCACCAATTTATAGAAAGATTCTATACAAGGAAAGATTTTCCTGAAATTCACCAAGAATAACAAACATGATATCTTTTGGATTAAAAAATCCAATGGTGAATAAAATTCACTGAGTGATCTAAAAGATCATGTTGGTTACAAAATCATTAAAATCTTTCAATGAAAGATTGACTAAACAGTTTGATTCTTTTCTTTCTCCTATAAATAGGAGCCAAGAAGAGAAAAGAAAGACTCTTGGATTTTTGGAGAAAAACAACAGAGAGAAAAAAGAGAGGAGAATTTAATTCTCAAGAGAAAAAATAAGATCTTTTCAGAGAAAATAAACCCTAGGTGAGAAAGGGAAAAGAGATCTAAGCTCCATAAAATAAAAGAGAATTTAATTCTCAAATTTAAGAGTTCAACTTTTCTGAATAAGAATTTAGTTCTTCCTTTGGTTGAAGATCTGCAGAAGCAGATCTCCCCACAAGTTGAGAATTTAATTCTCATCGGGGAGATTCTTCCATGCAGATCCGAAACTTAGAGCGAGAATTAAGTTTAAGGAATTTAATTCCCCCAAATTCATAGGAATTTACTTCCTCCAAATGAAGCTAGGGTTTAACCCTATATGAGAATTTAATTCTCCCAAAGTCATAGGAATTCAATTCCTCTAAATAAAACTAGGGTTTAACCCTACATAAGAATTTAATTCTTTCATACACATAGGAATTTAATTCCTCAAAACAAGATTAGGGTTTAATCCTACCAAAGAATTTAATTCTCAAACAAAGGACTTAAATTATCCATGCACGTAAACATGGACACGTGGCAACACGTGACCCTTCCTTTAATGATCAGAAAAGAACAATGAGACATGGTCACGTGCCCCAAGTGACCCTCAAACAGACTCCTCAAAATGAGAAAGAAAAAGTATGAAGGCAATGCCTCACATGCTCACACGTGACTCTCAAAATAAAAAGGAACAAATCCAAAGGCAGAATCAATTTTGGGCGCCCTCACGTGACCCCTAATAAACACTTTAATAATCAATACATGGATACCTATCACGTGCCAACATGTGATGGCCTGAAGACCAAAAGTGTTTAACACTTATTTGAATATTCTGAGAACAAAATAAAGGAAATCTGGCCCCATCTTCAGACGCCTCACGTGCTCACACGTGATGGCCTGAAAGCTAAGTGTTTAACACTTATGTGCAGATTTGAGGATAAAATAAAGGAGGTTTGGCCCAATTCTCAGGCGTCTCACGCGACCCCACGTGGCCACCCCATTTTTAGTGTTTAACACTATTTTGAGCATTTTGTCCCCAGTGTTTAACACTGTTTTAAAGCGCATCACGTGGGAACACATAATCACCAAATATCTTCTAGTATTTAACACTATTTTAAAACCAATCTAGCCCAAATTGGCTAAGTCTTCCAGAGGCAAGACTTCCCTTTGACTGAGCCTAAAATATATTCTTGTCTTCCAAGATTGCTCATCCCATATGGCATATGAGTGCTCAGCACTCAATAAAAGATAAAGACATGGTCAGAACCCAGACTCATGTTTAGCATTGTTAAATAATGGGGGGGCTGAACCCTGACAAATGTTCAACAATCCAACATAGGGCCAGCATTTCAAATCTAATTGGACTTAGCCCAAGTTGGCCATAAGTCCTCAATTCAGATTTAACTGAGCCCATGCGCTCATAATCTAAATTGATTGATCTTAGTCCTAAATTGGATAACAGATTTCTCAATCAACTTTGGTTCAAGGGTACATCTCTTCACTCCTTTGATATTTGTCGTTGTAATCCTTCAACGTCTTTAGAGAGGTGACGGGTCCCGATAACCAATCATTCCATGGACCGTGGGGTCCTTAAACTCATGGACTATGATGTCCTTAACATCGGACTGTGGGGCCCTTTTAAACCCATGGACTATGATGTCCTTAACCTTGGACCGAGATGTCTTTAAACTAACAATGGACCACCATGTCCTTAAACTGGTAATGGACCACCATGTCCTTGAACTGGTAATCGACCGCAATGTCCCTAAACTAAACAATAGAGCCCAAATGCTCTTTTGTTGGATCTAAACGATCTCGTTAAGTTGATCTTAGTCTAAAATTAGACTAACGTATCCTTAACTAACGTTTAAGTTGATCTTAGCCTCAAATGAGACTAACGTATCCTTAAACCCAAACCCCAAACCCAAATCTAAGAAAAATACAGATTTGGACTAATCCACGCCCTACAGGCGACAACATAAATTAGTCTCCGTATACAATCCACGGGCAACCAAAAAACAAAACAAGCACACACGACACGAAGTGACCATCTGGAGAAGGAGAAAGTGGTTACCGCGATGCGGTAGCGTAATTAACTGCAGGGGCTTGCGCCTGCAGGGAAGAGCGTCCCCACAATCAAAACCCCCTCAAATGAGTGGGAATCTGACGAAGTCTGCTACAACAGCCACATCCGTTTAAACCTCCGATACATGGTGCCATAAATCAACTTGGCATCTTCGGAGAGGTGGACGGATAGCACCAATTAGCATCTGCCCCGAATTCAGGCAAGACGGATCTACGCGGTCTCGTCTCCGTGTTTCGGCGGGAAACAGATTCTGGCACGCCCGGTGGGACCTTTTCCTCTTTCCACTCCACACTTCGTATGTCGTATTCGCGAACGATTTGCGGTTTGATATGGTTGCCCTTGGGTTCGAGTTACTAAGATTTGGTGTCTTGTTCCGTGCAGAAAACAGAAGATCAATGGCTTCAACCTGCACTAACTGCAACTGCAACTCTCGCTCCGTCCCGTCCGGAGGAGTGACTTACAGGCCCCAAGCGGCCTCCATCTTTGCTATGCCGGTGGAACATGTCACTCAGGCTACCACTGGATTGTTCTTCGGGACCATGCTCCCGCCAACGAGCTTCAGTGCTCTTGTACCATCATAAGAAGCTCCCAAGAAGTCAGTGTTTGATCGGCTTGCAACTACTGCGGCCCTTCTCAACGGGTCGCCCAAGTCCAATGCCTCAGTTTTTAACAGACTGAGCTAGAACGCCAACAAGCCCGCAATACCCGAAGCAGCCATCCCAAAGCGAATAGCCATCCCGGCTCAAGCGGACGAAATCATTGGAAAGGCTTCTCCTGCCAAGAAGTCAGTTTTCACAAGGCTGGCCACTCTGGCTCCCGCTCCAGGCGAAGTCACCCCTACCCAGAGGTCCGTCTTTGACAGATTGGACATTGCTTCTCAACGAACTTCGGTTTTTAAGAGGCTGATGCCGGCGGCAACCCTTCACCAAAACAGGGGGCATGATGAAGCCATCCTCGTAACTGAACCAATCCCAACAGCACGACATGCTCGCCGTCGTCACTGGCACCGAGTGAGGAAGACTAGGGGCAACTCTCCTTCCGGACTGACTCCGCCAGCTCCAACGGTGGAAGTTGACGCTGCTGTTCCGACTGGGAACAACTTCGAACCGCTAAGGAGGGTTCGCAAAAACTCTCCAACTGCCATGTTGAAGAGATCTCCCCCACCTGTGGAGAATGCTACTGAAAAGAAGCCGGAGCAGCCCCCTCAGCGGCTGTCCTCCAAAATTTACAAAGTCTGGAGACAGGTCCAGGAATCGGTGATTGACCAAGATTACTCTCGCCGATCAAAGAAGATTAAAGCTCGGCAAGAAAAGAGCCATCCCGTGGTACCACAGAAGATGTCATCCGTCTGGGTGCCCGCTGCAACGACTCGCTTAACTTCAACCGCTCATAAGAGAAGGAGGCCGGAGAAAGCCCCCGTGACCGCGGCGAACCGCAAGGATGCTGAATCTAAACGCCCCAAGTCTGGGGGCATGGTAACACATACCGTTTATATGGCTTTCAGAAAAGAGGAAAGCCGTGCTTCTACGGGTCATCGACCGTTTACTCGATCGATAACAAAGGCCCAAGAGCAGCAGCAGCAGAAACTTCAGGAGATGCTGACTGCAATGGCTGCACTCACTGGGCCGAAAGAAAGTCCGGAGACCTCAGAGCAGCGTCAGGAACAAGAAACTGATGCTGAATTTCTCCGAAGAATGCTCGAGAGAAAAAAAAGAAGGCCACGGAACAGGCGACCAACATAAAATGAATGGCTCTTTTATTTCAAGACATGGCCGGGATGATGTTACAGCCGGAACCTCCAGCTGAAGACCCCCAGATTATTATTGAAGACGACAGAGGGGAGACATCGAACCCTCCTCCGGCCCTTTCAGCAGCCAAGGAGGAGACCATCTCCAAGGCCGCTCTGGATGATTACATCGCTCAGCAGATACGAGTTCACCTGGCGAACGAAGCAGCTGGGCAAATTGTTAAGACTAGACGACCCTATCCAGGCTGGTATGATTAAATAAGGTACCCGTCGGGATATACGATCCCTAAATTCCATGTATATAAGGGGACGAGAAATCCGCATCAGCATATTGCTCAATTTAGAGCCTTGTGCGGCAACAGTGGAGGCGATGATAAACTTCTGCTCCGCCAGTTTGTGGGTAGCTTGTCGGAGACGACGTTTGAGTGGTATTCGGAGCTTCCCAATGACTCCGTCAAAACTTTTGCGGAGATGGAACTACTATTCACCCAGCGATTCGCGAGTGCTAGTGAACGCACCCCAATAACGGCATTGATCAATGCCAGGGTGAAACCTGGTGAGACATGGGTTCAATACGCAATACGATGGCGGAATTTATGGTCAAAATGTGAGCAGCGCATCGAAGAAGCGCCAGCAGTGGGCATGTTTGTGGGTACTCTCGACCCTCAAGTGACCATCTCACAATTTATGATGTTTTTCAAGCTCACCACCTTCCAGTCCTTAATTGATAAGCTGGCCCAAATGGACCAGATAGGCCACAGGCCGTCTCCTTCAAAGCTGGAGCCACGGAATGAAAAAGGGAAAGGGAAAGCGACCTTCGTCGCCAATGCTCAACAGCAGCCCAGTGGTCCAAAATTAACGGATCGCCTAGACGAGAGACAACGATACTATAATGAGAAAATAAAACGCCCTTATTCATTTCCCCGGGACAAAACGAGGAGATTGTTCGAGCTAGCGGTGCGCAACGGGCTCATTAATTTACCGAATCCAAAATGCCCATTGCAACCTAGTGAGGCCAATAGTCCCAATTATTGCCCCTACCACCAAGCGGTAAGCCATCCAATTGAAGATTGCTTCGTCTTTAAAGGCTGGATCGAAGACCAATACCAACAGGGCAAGTTCGCACTATCCGAGAATCGGAAAGTAAGCCCGCCGCAGCCACACGCTCTCAAAAAGATGGACACACCGGGGGCATCATGCTCTTTTGTAGAAGAAGCTCTATGGGAGGTCGTTCTTTCAGCCAAGACGAAAAGAATGCTGAAGGATCTCCAAACATGCCCGGCGATCAGGTGGAAAAATCCACTGGAACCCAAGATCATCGAGAGAATGCTGAAACCGCGCCCAACTTCAAAAATTGGTGGTGATAGTCAAAGTGCTCACACCCAGCCGTCAAAGTCTTCGAAGAAGAAGAAGAAGACCAAAAAGCCCGTGAAGCCTGGTGACAAGCGCACGGACCTGCAAAAGCAGATTGATGTGCTGGAAGAATATAATCAGAAGGCGCGGACTCCAGTCACACTTCAAGAGTTTCTCAGCCACGTCCTTGAGGACGGAGATGACGACAATGGAGAAGACTCGTCGGATGAATCTGAGGATTATGTTGCAAGTTGCCATGTGATCTCTCACTCGTCGATAAATGATGAAGAAGCTCCTTATGCAGAGAAACTGGGGGCAGATCGTGAGCCGGAACTTCTAGGGCCATCAGACGAAATGATTGATGCATTCCTGAATGAAGCTCTTCTTAAAAGCAAAGCTGATCAAGAGCGCGAGATGGCCATATTTGAAAAGGCCAAGCTCCGGCGATTGGACGAAAGGGTCGAAACACTCTCACCAGATCAAAGTACAGCCGCCGAAAATAAAAGCAGGTTCAAGACGAAGAAAAGGTTCGCCAAAGCCATATTGATGGGAATGAAGCTACCACCCTCTGAAGGAAACACTCCTGATGAAGCAGATATGCATCTTAGCTACTGCTTATATCATCAAAAGATTGCGCACCCCACCGAAGAGTGCAACACTTTTAAAAGCTGGTGGCAGGGATATGTTGCTCACCGACAACATTTCAAGCGGATGAAACATAAAACTCGTCGAGAACAAAGAAATACGACCGATGAGTGCAAAAGAACTACCGGCAACTGTCACATGGTCAACGCTGGGGGATCGCAAGTTCTCACCTTTGGGAGCGATTCTGATGAAGAAATAGCCCTTGGCCCTCTCTTCAAAGAACCCACATCCGAAACGGAAGAAATGAAGACCTGTGAAAATATTCAGTTGCGCAATCGTACGCTGCCCGAAAAGAATCTCGGGCCCGCGAACAGTGGGTCGAATAGAAAGGATAAGGGAAAAGAAAATGTCCCTGAGGATATCGCCCTAGATGACCAAGTCGTCAAAGAGCTGACTGCCAAGGACCCGCTAAAGAAAAACAAGGTGGATTACAACGTTCTGGCATACTTGAGGAAGCTGCTTTCACAGCTAAGCATTCTTGATATCCTCTTATTATCAAAAGAAGCAAGAGATTCTTTGATCAAGGCACTGCAAGATCCTGAGCAATTCCAAGCTTTCCTCGCTGAATAAAAGATGAAGGACGAGCTGGAAGAAGTGCACACAGTCGATATCACCTTCGGCGATGAAGATCTCCTCCTCGGGACGTGCGAGCATAACCGTCCCCTCTATGTCTCCGGATACTGTCATGATATCAAGATAGGCAAAATCCTGGTTGACAATGGGTCCTCCGTCAATCTTCTCAATGTGAGAGTGTTGAAAGAAATCTGCATGAGTGTTCAGCATCTCGCTTGTGATAAAATCACTATCTCCGGATTTGACTCCCAGTCATCACGGACGCTTGGGTCTGTAATATTGACACTACGCTTTGGGCTGCTTGTCACGGACATCAAGTTTCATGTCATTGACACCAAGACATGCTATAGTGCTTTGCTCGGCAGGCCTTGGTTACCGAGTACAATATCATCCCTTCTACACAACATCAGTGTATAAGGTACTTCAAAGATGGTCTCGAGTATACTGTGACGGGGGAGTTGAACCCATTCTCCGTGAATGAAGTCCGAAAGTATGAAGATGCAAAATACTTCTTACCAGATTTTGAGAACACGGAAAGATGTCACAAACCCAAGAACAAAGCTATCACCACTATTCCGGTCTTCGGGAGTGATACCGAGGAGGAAGAAGAAATAGTTCATTCAGGGCCGCCCCAATGCAATAAGCCGGGACCGTCCATACCTATGTTGATCTTCAGCAGCGACTCGGAAGATGAGGTCAACGCTGTATTTTCCGCTCGGCCATCAATGCAAGCCCTCGCTAGCGATGATCGGAGATTGTAAATTGCCATGGTTCCGCAAGAGCATTATAAAGAGCTCGACGCACTGGATACCTATAATGTGCAGGAACTGCAGACGTTCTATATCCCTCCCAGGCGAGAAGATGAAAAGGCAATCCTCTTTTATCAATCCATGGAAACCAAAGTGGAGAAACAAATTTGGCATGGTGCCGATTTTACACTTGACAGGCTCCAGCCCATCCGTCTGCCTAGATATTACACAGACGGATTAAAAAGGCTGTTGAAGCGCCAAAGTGTACCCTTCAAACAGACTGCTCGACAAGCTCGATTCTACACCAGGATCTGGGACGTCCCCAAAACTCAGCGAAAGTTGCCCAACGGGAGAATGGAAACGATCGGGCTTGGATATGTTCAATCCACGAAACGGGAGTTAGTCCATGGCAGCTACGTCATACATGACTTTGATGAAGAAGGAGACGTTTTGTTAAGAGACGCTGACCCTGAACCTAAACAAGGTCCTGCCATCAAAATGCCGAGTCCGTCGTTTGAAGAATGGATGGACAAGTTAATAAGGGAAGCGGGTCAAAAGGTCCGGGATGACCATAACCGCGAAATGTCCATTTACGAGAAAGCCAGGACGTAGCACCTCCTTCAACAGGCCGCTGAGAATGACAATGCTCCTCGTTGCCAACCCGTCATGCAAAAGACCCGGCGCAGAGGCAAAAATAAACCAAAGAACGGAAAAAACGTTCGACAGAAGCATAGTAGGTCTGAGAAGCTACGCGATCAAGAATCGAGCAGCCGGGATCCGTCTCTGATAAAGAATATGGGTCGAGCATATTCTTTTCCCCAAGACAAGACAAAGAAGATTTTCAATCTTGTCGTAAAGTATCAGATGATGACACTCCCGGAGTCCAAGCAACCCGAGCAAGCAGACAAGGTCTCTCACCCAGACTATTGCTCCTATCACCGAGCAATAGGACATCCCCTCGAAGACTGCTTCACCTTCAAAGACTGGGTAGAAGACCAGTATCAGCAAGGCAAGTTCGCTTTATCCAGCAGTTGGAGGGTAACCCCACCGCAGAAGTATGGATCAAAAGCCACGAAAGCAGAGCCGGATCAATGTCGGGCTTGGAAGCGATCTCGTACCTGTCACGTGATAACGCTGTCAGAAGAAGAGCCCGAGAATATGGATGACCTCCCCTGGTGCTTCGAAAACGATGATGGCGAGGTGATCTCAGAGTTTCCACCGGCGCCAAAAGAGCTGGAAGATGGAATACATACTATTGTAGATAACCTCAAGAAAATTGATTTGGGGACGGCAAGCGACCCGCGGCCGAAATTCGTCAGTAAGCTGTTGTCTGAAGAAAGGGTGGCTACGCTAAAGGACGTGCTCATGCAGCATAAAGATTGCTTCGCAAGGAACTATTCAGAGATGCCGGGACTCGATCCAGAGATCGCTGTGCACAAATTGGCGATATCTCTGGACGTCAAGCTGATTAAACAAGCACCGAGAAGAATGCGGCTTGAGCTTGAGATGAGCATCAACGCCGAGGTCAAGAATCTAATCGACTCCGGCTTTATCCAAGAAGTTCAGTATCCTGACTGGATCGCCAACATTGTCCCAGTGATGAAGAAAAATGGGACGATGCGCATATGCGTAGACTTCCGGGATCTCAACAAAGCTTGCCCGAAGGACGACTTTCCAGTACCGGTCACTGAGCTGATGATAGATAATACGTCCACTCACGAAGTTTTCTCCTTCATGGACGGCTCATCAGGATACAATCAGATAAAAATGCATCCCGAAGACCAGAAGCATACCGCTTTCTGCACTCCTCTGGACATATTCTGCTACAAAGTGATACCCTTCGGTCTAAAGAACGCCGATGCCACCTATCAGAGAGCCATGACGAAGATTTTCGATGACCTCATACATGAAGTCGTCGAATGCTATATCGACAACCTCGTAGTTAAAAGAAAATTATACGAGGAACATTTAGAGCATCTGAAGATCGTGTTTCAGCGCCTTCGGAAATACAACTTGAAGATGAACCCTCTCAAATGCGTGTTCGGAGTTTCCTCGGGCAAGTTCCTGGGATTCGTCGTCCGACACCGAGGTATCGAAATAGACCCGTCGAAGATCAAGACGATCATAGAAATGCCTCCACCAAAAACTCTCAAGCAACTGCGGTCTCTCCAAGGGAAGCTCGCGTATATCCGGCGATTTATAGTCAATCTCTCCGGCAAATGCCGTCCTTACAGTCACCTGATGAAGAAAGGATCCCCATTCGTTTGGGATCGCAAATGCCAAAGTGCACTGGACGAAGTCAAGCAATACCTGCAGAATCTGCCAATATTGGCCGCTCCCGTTAAAGGAAAACCTCTCGTCCTGTATACAACAGCCCTCGAAGGTTCCTTAGGCGCGCTGTGGGCACAAGAAAATGACCAAGGGAAGGAGAAAGCCCTCTACTATTTGAATCGAGTTCTCCTGGGAGCAGAAAGCAACTACTCCCCCATCGAAAAACACTGCCTGTCGTTAATCTTCGCGATAACGAAGCTCAGACACTACGCGTTGGCACATGAGGTCCATTTCATATCGAAGGTGGGTCCTCTCAAATATTTAATGTCAAAGTCTATATTAACGGGACGACTCGCTAAATAGGCCCTGCTCTTGATGGATTTCTCGATAACTTATCGACCCCTTAAGGCAGTGAAAGGCCAGGCCATCGTCGACTTCCTCGCTGAGCATCTGATACCTGTTGATTCTCCCTTGAACTACGACTTGCCAGACGAGCACACGTTTGACACGATCGACGGTGAGAGAAGAGAGTGTGACACCCGATGGGAACTCTACTTCGATGGGGCATCTTCCATGAAGAAGCGCAAACAAAGCACCCCATAATCAAATCAGGGGTGGGCCTCATCTTCGTGACTCCACAAGGAGGGATAATGCGCTTTGCTTTCTCCTTAAACGAACCGAGGACAAACAATGAAGCCGAATATGAAGCTTTGATAGCAGGTCTTGAGATCGCCGTCGATATGGGAATTGAGAATCTCCTCATATACGGAGACTCCTAGCTAATCGTTAGCCAAGTAAACGGCGACTATCAAACGTGCAAGCCAGAGCTGGTGAAGTAAGGCGAGAGAGTGCAGCAACCGCTGACTCAAATTCCTTCCTACACCCTGGAAAGCATACCGCGTGCGGAAAATAGCAAAGCGGATGCATTGGCCAAACTCGCTAAAGAACTGGCCGACGAGAACCTCGATGACGTGAGGATCGTGGTACAAAGCCGTCGGGTTCTTGCACCGGAAGAAATATCTCCATAGTCGTCCGAGGAGAAGGGAGCGACCGAGCAAACGACTCTACAACTAAAAGACCAGGAAAAGGCTATGGATTGGAGAGAAGTCTTTATAGACTACTTCAAATCCCATCGAACACCTGAAGATGCGTCCTCAAGACATCAGCTTATGAAACGAGCTCTGTCTTTTGCATTTGTCAATGATACTCTGTATAAGAGATCGTTTGAATCTTTATGGCTAAGATGCCTGGGACCGGAAGAAGCGAAAAGAGTCGTCCAAGAAACTCACGATGGGCTCTGCGGTTCTCACCTAGCCGGCCTGAAGATGAAACTGAAGATCAAAAGGATGAGCTACTATTGGCCCACGATGATCCATGACTGCCTCGAATACGCGAAGCAATGCCACTCATGCCAGATTCACAGAGATTTTATCCATCAGCATCCAAATCCACTACATCCAACGGTGGCTAGCTGGCCGTTCGAAATGTGGGGGACTGACATAATCGGCCCCATCGAACCAGCATCGTCCAGAGGACATCGGTTCATTTTGGCAACAACTGATTACTTCTCCAAATGGGCAGAAGTAGTACCGCTAAGGGAAGTGAAGACGGAGAATATCCTCCATTTCTTCAAGACACACGTCATTTATCGGTTTGGCACTCCGCGAAGGATTATCTCCGATAACGGGCCAGCCTATAGAAGCCACAAGATCAGCCGCTTCGCACAACAGCATAACATAGACTGGAGATATTCATCGGTCTATAATCCTCGAGCTAACGGTCTAGCTGAGGCTTTCAACAAGTCGTTGACGAAGATCATGAAAAAGGCGGTGTCTCGAAATAGGAGGGACTGGCATGAGAGACTGCATGAAGCTCTCTGGGCGTATCGAACTACGTTCAAAACGGCCACAAACACAACGCCGTACGCATTGGTATTCGGCACAGAAGTGGTACTCCCCTTCGAAATAGAGTTACCCTCTCTACGAGTGGCAGTTCACTACGAGCTAACAGACGAAGAAAATGCTCACCTTCGGCTTGAGGAGCTCGCTGCCCTTGATGAAACCAAGCTCATGGCGCAGCAAAATCTGGAGGCTTATAAGGCAAAAATGACGCGCTCATATGAGGGATTGACTAGGCCGAGAACATTCCGCCAAGGTGAACTCGTGCTCGTGGTCAAAAGACCTATGATCCCCAATCGTGCCAAGCGGGGGAAATTCGAGCCGAACTATGAAGGTCCGTATATCATAGACAAAGTCTACCAGGGTGGAGCATATCTACTCATGGACATGCATGGAGAAAGACCTTTCAGGCCAATAAACGGTCGCTTCCTAAAAAAATACTACGCCTGACGAGTCACGGCCTAGGTCAACGATAGATGACGACACCTATGTCCGCTCGCTATCTTCCTAAGCCTAAACTCTGGAAGTAGTAGCTGGCTTCCTTTTCTCGGAGCGAAACGTCCTTAAACTAACAATGGACCACTATGTCCTAAAACTGGCGTCGGACCGAAACGTCCTTAAACTAACGATGGACCACTATGTCCTAAAATTTGTTGTTGACCGAAACGTCGATAAACTACTACGGGCAGCAGCATCCCAAGGCTGACACAAAAAAAAAGATGAAGAAAACGGTATGCCCATAAGCAAAATGGGCACGGATGAAAACCTGAAAGGGCTCCGTGAGTAAAAACAGCAGGGCAACCGGCGAGTTTTGTGAAAACCCGAAAGGGCGCAATCTCGTTAAAAGACACTTGCAAGGTCCTCTCGACCTTGTGAGGAGAAACCACCTGCGTGAGATCCTTACGACTCACAAAGGAGCAACATACTTAGGGATCCCCATGATTCTTAAGGAGAAATGCACTTACAAGATCCTCACGACTCGTTAGTAGGATTCCCCCTTTGAGACCCTCACGGCTCATAGGATTCAAAAGCCTTAAACTACAGGGATCTGAACCTGTTCTTAAGCAGCCATCATAACTTCCAATGCTGCCCTACAAGCGGTTTAGTATTGACCCTTGTATACAATCCACGGGTGCGAATAAACATTTCCCTAATAAAGTCCCACCCGCGACTAAGGATATGTTTACACAGCGGACAGCCCTTGTAAGCCCTCTCGACTTTAAGGAGAAAATACTCTCGTAAGATCCTTATGACTTATATAAGAACACACACTTAGGAATCCTCACGATTCCTAAGGAGAAAGTACACCTACAAGATCCTCACGACTCGTAGGGAGAAATACCTTTATGAGACCCTTACGGCTCGTAAAGTCAAAAAGCCTTAGTCGACAGGATCCTAACCTTGTTCACTAAGGTACCTTTGTTCGGCATGGACAGAGGCAAATGATGATTCGCTCCTGGCAATATCCCAGTTGTAGCGATGCTGATACCTAAATCGGTATCAAATCCCAAACTCACAGTGAAAAGTCAGTGAGCCATAAATGCATATGAAATAGCCGAAATGATGGGGCGACTTGCAACAGAATCAGCAAGTAAAAATGTATGCATACAAAATAGCCGAAATGATTGGGCAACTCGCAATAAAAAACAGCGAGTAAATAAAAACAAATAGCCGAAATGATTGGGCAATCGCGACTTTCGCGATAGAAAAGCTGAAATGATAGAGCATCGTGGAAAGAAAAATATAAAATGAAACCTTTTGCCCTACAGGTGAAATCACATCGATCCCTGTATACAATCCGGGGGCACAAATTAAGAGGGAACCATACCTTCCCACCAGGCTCCATCAGAAAAAGAAGCCACATCTCGATGGTTCATAGACAGCCTGGAGATCATCTCAACATTCGTCTCATTACAACAGACGCAACATCAACCAAATCGGAGCTGCGGCGAAGTTCCCAGTTCCATGAATCGACGATGCACATACAACTGAGAGTCAACCCCCGACTCCGTGAAATGCGGATAAAGTCAACAAATCCTGGTCCTTGCGAAACACGGCCTATGTCAATTCTGACCCCGTGGGAAGCATCCAGAGCAAATCCTGGTCACGTGGAACACGGCCTATGTTAATCCTGACCCCATAGAAAACGTCCAGATCGGATCCTGGTCCTTGCGGAATACTGCCTATTTCAATTCTGACCCCGTGGGAAGCATCCAGAGCAAATCCTGGTCACGTGGAACACGGCCTATATCAATCCTGACCCCATGGAAAACGTCCAGAGCGGAACCTGGTCTTTGCGGAACACGGCCTATGTCAATTCTGACCCCATGGGAAGCATCCAGAGCAAATCCTGGTCATATGGAACACGGCCTATGTCAATCCTGACCCCATGGGAAGCATCCAGAGCGGATCCTGGTCCTTGCGGAACATGGCTATGTCAATTCTGACCCCGTGGGAAGCATCCAGAGCAAATCCTGGTTTCGTGGAACACGACCTATGTCAATCCTGACCCCGTGGGAAGCGTCCAGAGCGGATCCTTGTCACGACCCGTAAGGTACGGAACGCGACCGGCACTTAAGTTACGAAACGTCTCAAGGCGTCCGTAAAATAAGTAAGCCGAAGCCCAGAATATAAAACCCAATTAAGAATTTGAGTGAAAGAAAACGAATTTATTTAAAACATTTTTCACCATTAATCCACATCAAGTCCCTTTTTAAAATAACCTTCCTCTTTCCAAAATTCCTGCAGAATTTCCTTTGTAAACCAGGCCCCAAACGGGCGCAAAACCGAAAAATAAATAACATGAATATGGCATCCCCAAGCGGGAGCTAGCTCTTCGCCTCAAGGCGGTCACAAATCCCACGCAATGTAAAATAACAATATAATTAAGTATGAAGCATGGGTAAAATAACATGTCGACTCAAGTGAGCTCGACCCCAAATAACATAGCATAAAGATCCCCAAGTCTCACAACCTCGTCTCTAGGTCAATATACAGTAATCCAAATAACTGGTACAACTGAAATAGTAGTAGCAGCAGTGGCAGCAGTAGTAATAGTAGTAACAATAGATGGAGTACTCTAGATACAATGAGCATATATAAGGTGGTACAAAATGATAACAACCCACCTATGAGCAAAAGCCTCGAGTCCAAGAAAAAAGGGCAAAATGAGCAAAAGTGTTCGCCGCTACAGTGCTGACGGAACGGACCTGCAGAAAAGCTGGGGCACAACGGGGGTGAGTTGCCAGCTCGTGAGTAATAAATAACATTTACAAAGGCTATCGTATGCATGCACACAAGTATCCTAGCATCTCTAAAACAGGTATGGCTATATGTACTAGCAGGTATGTATGCATCATCAGGGTTCTAACCAGCATGTCACATGGGTGTAATAACAGGTATGTATGCCACATGAGTCAACTCAGGATTTCATCATGAAGGTATAAAAATTGTTCCTTCATTTGTTTTGAAAAACTTCTTTTAAACATCAGCATAATATCCATGAAATCAATAAAATCCGTGTCCAGCAACGACACCTCAAATCTTTCTAAATCTCATATATCCATATCAAATATCTCTAGCCTCAGCCATCCGGCTGATCCATGTCAAATATCCAAATCTCAATCTAGCGGCCACGGTCGGTATCCTCTGGATATCCGCCGTGCCAAATGAAATCACCGGTAGGTAATCCATCCCCTGCCAGGCTCAACGCCATCTCCTGCGATCTTCTTGTCCCGGGGTACTGTACCGGGCCCACCATGTACCCGTGACGGTTCCTCTACTCCTCGACACGGATCTCGAAAACCACAGCAAACTCATGGTGGACGACACTTTACATCACTAGAAAACCGCAACTTTTATATCTAAAAGATCGTAAGTTTGAAAATCTTGCGGCTTTCCCCGAAATCCAGAAATATCATAAATCTCATGAAATCATCATGGTGCACATGCCAATGATAATGAATGCATAAGGTGTCAATTTGCAATGTATGATTTATACTAAGCATGAGCAAGTGAATTAATACATTTGCACGAGAAAAGCAATTCTTATGATTTCATTTTAAATATTTATTGCAATAGTACAATTCTAAGCAATTAACATGTTTCAGATTTTCAGTTATCTAGTGTTGTGACATGGCAATTACCAGGGTGTGTGTCCACAAGAATAGTGCTCGTGCTACATATAAAAACCTGGTAATGGTGCATGTGTCCTACAAATGAGTTTGCGTTTATGGGTATAACATATTGATCTAATTGCAGCAATTATCATGCCAGTATTATTATTCTAATGTCACAAGTGATTATCCAGTTTACTATTTTCCAGTTTACTAAATCTATCGGGCGACTTGCGCCATCCAAACGATCGTCCCCCGTAGATGTTAAATCTACTCACCCGTGATCCCGTGTTAGGTATGTCCGACCACCTGCTTCCCTTTCTCCGCTACGCTCGAAGTCCCCGCCGGCGAACCTAGAATTTACAAAAGTCACCATATAAGGAAAAATCCTGCAAAACACGATATATCTATAAAAAGGATACGCGTGCGTGAAACTAAACGCGCGTGCACACGACACGACGCGATGCGCACAAACCCACCAGAACCTATGCTGACGCGCTGTGTCGCGCAACGCGCCACAGAACCACGCGTATCACGCGTGTGTCGCACGAGACTTAAAACATCGGAAACACGTTATTAGCTCCAGATTTCATCCGGGACAAAAACAAGGGAAATAAACAAGACCAACCACATAACCCAACCTACAGGCACTACATACTCAAAAACCAGGGCAATCCTACCCTATTGGGCCGGTGGCAAGAGGGGTCAGGCCGGCCCAAATCCGGCGAAATGGGTCCAGGTTGCTACCCTATGGTCCTAGTACAGTTTATATCCTAATGTATATGTTTGCTTATTTAAAATATCACCCTAAGTATAGCAGATTTTAAATATCGAAGAAGGCTAGTTAAAGCACCAAGTGTGCACAAAGGGGTATTTTAAGGAACTAGGTAGGTTAAATAGGAAACAAGTGATACCAACAGCATACCTAGGGTTATCTTAACTTTAAACACCCTGAAATTCCATGTTCTCCACAAAATCACCCAAGTTAGCATCAAAGTCCACCAAAATCACAATAATATGGCTACACAACTCCAGATTTGGTCTCAGATGAAAACTTAACAAGTAAACAATGCCAACCTCAGGAAAATACCCACAGACACCCCTACACACAAACACACACACTCTCTCACACAGGTGGCCGGCGTCGCCGGTCAGGGAAGAGGAGGCCGCCGGCCATCCTCCGGCCAGAGGGGTTCGGGTCCCACACAAAACTCCAGAAAACCCTGCATACTAATCTAGTCTTGTTTGCTAATCTAGAACAAGTACCTTTTAATAGCAGATCCTAATATCACAACATAATTCTAACACTAACTAGCTAACAACTCATAATCTAGCAACATGGACAGAGTTTAGAAAATATACCCCCTAGGAATCTCACAAACAAGGAGAAGGAGGAGAAGGAGGGAGTGTGTGCTGTTGCTAAAGCTCCTGGTGTTGCAAAACTTGGCTGGAACAGAGCTGAATTGTTGCTGTTGATCTTGTTGTTGCTGATGCTGCTAGCTGATGCTGTTCTTTTGCTAGTGTTGCTGTTTTGAAGCAGTAGCAGCAGGTGGAGAAGATGTTGAAGTATTTGTGGTGGAGTGTGGTGTTGTGTGTTGAAACTATGGGCTGGTATGGGGTGATGCTGCTGCTGTTTTTCATGGGGTTAGGTGGCTGTTGCAGCAGCAATTGCTGACCTTAAGGCTGAAATTGGGCAGAATTTGGGGCTGATGTGATGTTGGTGCTGCTTTTGATGTAGTTACGGCTGAGCTAGGGGTTATAGGTGTTGGTGAAATGGACTTTTGGTGGCTGAAATGATGATATGTGGCTGATTTGTCTTTGGCTGATGTGATGTTGTTGAAATGGGCTGATATGTGGGGTTGAAATGTGCTGTTTTGGTGGCTATATGCTGGTGTGTGGTCGAGATAACATCCTACAAGATAACCATAAAACTAGATAGATCACTAGAACCTGTTTTGGTAAACTTTTTACCAAAAGACCCCACATTAACACGCAATTACTACTAAATACAGACTCAGGTGTTACAATCCTGGTCCTTGCGGAACACGGCTAATGTCAATCCTGACTCCGTGGAAAGCACCTAGAGCAAATCCTGGTTTTGTAGAACACGGCCTATGTCAATCCTGACTCCGTGGGAAGCGTCCAGAGCGGATTCTGGTTCGAGCGGAACACGGCTAATGTCAATCCTGACCCCGTGGAAAGCACCCAGAGCAAATCCTGGTTTCGTGGAATACGGCCTATGTCAATCCTGACCTCGTAGGAAGCGTCCATAGCGGATCCTGGTCCTTGCGGAACAAGGCCAATGTCAATCCTGACCTCGTGGGAAGCGTCCAGAGCGGATCCTGGTCCTTGCGGAATACGGCTAATGTCAATCCTGACCCTGTAGGAAGCGTCCAGAGCGGATCCTGGTCCTTGCGGAACACGTCTAATGTCAATCCTGACCCCGTGGGAAGCATCCAGAGCAAATCCTGGTCCCGTAGAACATGGTTAAAGTCAATCTTGACCCCGTGGGAAATGGCCAGAGCAACTCCTGACTCCGTGAAATGCGGATAAAGTCAACCCTTGACTCCGTGAAATGTAGATAATGTCAACCCTATCCATCACTTACGGGTCCTTACGACTCGTAATGGAGAAAAATCTTTTGTGAGATCCTTACGACTCTCAAGAGAAAACGCACTTAGGAATCCTCACGATTCTTCAGGAGAAATTACACCTACGGGATCCTCTCGACCTGAAGGGAGAAAATTCTTTATGAGACCCTCACGGCTCATAAAGTTGAAAAGTCTTAGGAGACAGATCTGAACCTGACTCCTAAGCCATCGCTGTCCTACAAGGAAATCAAAATAGATTATCCATAAAATGCATTTACTAAAAGGGACACACCATCATGAAGCAAAATATGTCTTTTATTCATGAATCAAAATGAATACAAAGTACAATTTATGAAAGAATAAAAAAATACTCTCATTCAGGAGTATGTACAAAAGAAGAATAAAAAATATACAATTCTTCAAGCTGGCGGATGATTTAATAGGTTTGCTAATTCATCCTTTTTCCGCTGGGCCTCGACTTCATGATTTATTATCGTCAAGAGACGGGCCTCCGCTTGAGCCTGTTGGGCCTGGTACGAGGCAAGCCGACGTTTGAGCTCCTTTTCGGTAACCTTATGAGCTTCAACCATTTCGTGAGTGAAAATGAAGGCTTTATCAATGGCTACCACCTCCTTGATAGCCTCCTGAAGCCCTCGCCAAAGTTCATACGCCCGAGTGGTCTTGGCCGTAAGATTAGCTTGAAGTTCCCCTAGCGCGGTTGAAGCCAACTTTCTCTCTGAGAATTTGCAGCTGAGCCTCTTCTCGCATGATAACATATTCCCAGCGTACCGCTCAATCAGCCCCCATAAGCTCACCTTTGCAGCCACAACCTCTGAAGGAAGGCATGTACATTCAAGAATATGCAAGCAAGCCTCCACCTGACGACAGAACTCAACCCAGACTTGCACCAATGTTTCACTATGGTAAGTAGTAAGAAAGGGAAGAGAACCGTTGGCTTCAGCGGCAAATGCTTCGGCCGTGATCAGACTGCCAGCACAAAGGTCTTCAATTAAGGCCGATAAAGAATGAAGGCTTAGCTTTGCCATCCGTTCCGAGGCACGTAGAGCATAGGGGCCGAGTGGCATGACGATGCGAGATTCCAGCGTGGTAAGAACCGGCAAAGCTGTTAAGATTTATAAACAATCAGCAAGACTTGCAAGCAAAGAGCAGATGGAACAACGTTGAAACTTTACTTACCCACGGTCATGCAAGAAGGGTCTGAAGGCTCCTCAGGCCCGTTAAGAATCTCAACCTCGTCATCGGCTTCCAAAACTGCGGAAGACATCAGTGTCGTTATACGGAATAATAATAATGTCGTGAGGAGAGGGCAAATAACGCTAACCTTGCCCGGAAGAGAGGACGATGCGTTGAGGAGATATCGCCTGCGGAGCGGCCATCTCTAGTAGACACTGGAAAGACTTCCTGAGGGATAGATCAGCGATAGACGCAGCCAACCCGCGCAATTCTAAAAAAGACAGAAAGGTTCAGATAATGGAGAGATTATTAATACAAAATATAGAAGGCTACCTTCGATACTTCTCCCACTCTGGACTGGAGGGATAGCAGCTTCGGCGACTTCCTCCATGCCCCCAGGTACCTCATCAGGGACATGGGCCGATATAATAACTTTTGATTGGGGAGTAGTGGCCATCGCTGCAGGCTCTAATGAAAGAACGGTGACCTCGGCCACCTGTCCCATAGTCTCCAGGCCGCCCCCAGAAAGATCCATGGAATCCATGGCCAATGAAGATGCCTCTTCCGGAGGAGCAAGCACCTGGGAAGCGGGAGTCACCGATGGGAGCTCCGTGGCAGGAACAACAGGTGTATCGACCCCCTCCACACTTATTAGTCTCTCATCAGGGATATCTGCGGAGTCCATAGTCAAGGTGCGACCCGAACTCAGATCCTCCGCCATTGTCGAAGCCCCTGCAAAGTTTTCACGAGGATAAGTATATATATATATATATATATATATATATAAGCAGTGCAAAATACTACAAAAGGATATATAAGTATAACAATGCGCAAAGGAGCTTCTAGTATGGCTTGTTTAAGCCGGCGTTCCTTCCTGAGGAGGTATGCTCGCTGGGGTTCGAGGGTAGACTCGTGGCCACCGGTCCACAACGAAAGCGCATCTTCGGCGTCGGCTGAGATGGGCTGCTTAAGGGCTCACTCACCTCCTTCTTCCAAAGGACCTATGAATATACGCCGTATCGATGGAGGATCTTCATAAAAGATGACGACAGGATAAGGCCTCTTCGGGATCCTTACATTCTCGGATTCATCCTGTGAGTGTCTTATAGCCTCAGCCAATTATGCGGCTTCCTCGGCTGATGAACCCGGGAAAAGTAGACCACCATCCGATTCTTGCATAGCTATTGGCTCGTCTTGAAGAATAGGCTCGGATTCCACTAAAGAGTCGAGCAGATTGGTGACCGTCTTCCTCCGCCTCTTGGGCCCAGAACTAACTGTAGAAGACGATCACCTCTTTCCCCTCGGTACTTTAGTGCGACGCTGACCCACTTCGCCTTCAATATCCTCACTCGGCGGTGCTACCGACGACGATACTTCCATTGCTGACGCCGCAGCTGATGATACTGTTACTGGTGCCCTATTGGCCCTTGATTGAGCTCTAGTTCGAGGAGGCATACCAGCTGTGGGAGTTAAATCCACCTCCCCCGCCTCCGGAATAAGCACGATACCGGTATCTCTCAAAGGAGGGCGAACCACTGCCTGCGGTCTCGGCGGGACTCTCGTAGCCTGGATCGAAGTAGGAGCCCTATATCTGAGGAGCATCCTCCTCTCCTCGGCAATAATGGGGCTCACTCGGTGGAGGTACCAGCCCGTGAAAGACCACACACATCGAGGAATATAGTCAGCTTCTGGAATCACAAAGCGAGAGCCGGTATTCAGCCGCATGAAGTGATGAGCGACGTCACGAACGACTTCTGACGATGGGCTGGGCTCAACTGTAAACGCCTCAAAAGGGACACCCTGGTCATACCCCAGTTGCCGAGCAAAGCGGTGTGGGTTGTACCGCATAAAAAGGGCCGCACCGTTCTGACGAAATACCAGATAACTCGGTGTCATGCCCCGCTTCCCAAAATACGGAATACGAGGGGTTGCCCAGGCCAGCCATGCTCCTACGGTCAAGGAAATATCCTGCCGTAGTCACACTTCGGCTTCTAGCTTTACGTGGTAATCAGTAAACAACGCACAGGTAAAGAGAAATGCAGTATCTGAAACAAAACAAATACAAAGAACTGACCTGATGGAGGTAAAAAGAGTATAACTCTGGATAGCTGATCAAGATGTTCACGATGTACGTCTGGTCCTGGTCCAGGCTAGATCCACTCCTCACTCTGAGCATGCATACTCAGGTCGTCAGAGCGACACAATAGCAATATAAATATATAGATGCAAGTGACAACTCGAACAGTGATAATAGATATATAACAGTAAATCAAGACGGTAAAGATATGAACATGGAGTAACCAATGAAGTGTCCAATAGATCAGGTGAACGGTAAAGCAGTAAAATAGTATGCCAGGTATGTCAACACAGTAAGTAATGTATATCAATGCCATTATCCCAATCAGTCTCTAAGTCTTACTGTACAGGTCACTAAGCCTATCGTCAGTCCAAGTGTGAGAGTCAACCACTCGCGAGTGTTCTCCACCCAAGGGTAGGACCCAAGGGCAAGGGACCACGGGCCCAAAATATAACTCACGGTAATAATCATGTACCCTGTAAATCTCCATATATCTCCATATATATAAGCCGGCATGGGACTCCCGAGATTCTGTTGAACTCACACCCAAACTACCCCACACCCCATGGTCTACATCAAACGCCAACCATAATCTCAAATACCGGTCGGTCCATGACAAGTCTGCGCGAGAACTGGAGACAGGATCCCCATCAAGCACGTCCCGACTAATACCCAAGATAAATGGGCAGTGTTTGGTGCCTTATCTGTGACATCCATGCAAGAGCTTCCATAAGTGTCCCATACCACTTATAGTCATACTTACACGCGTCCCACAGACGTCGACAATGCAATAGAATAATAGGGTTCACTGATTGTGTACAAGTACGTGTCACTTTCACTTATCCACTCATGCACGAACACTAATGTACTTGCCACAATCACCACTAATACCTAACACTGGGTAAAACACATGATCACTAGGCTACCAATGCAATAACATATACATAGGATGTGATGAGAAAACAGTATGTAAGGCAGGATTAAGATGTCATATGTCGGTATCCTACCACTTGCATAATTTATCATAAATAATATATGCCAAAATTTAGCAAAACAATGAACAGGGGATAAGTAGTATGTGTGATTATATATCCAGCGAATTTGGTTTCACGTCGATCGGGTTTCAGGATCAGTAGATATGGCCATTTCATTTTAAGCGTTCACTGCTGGAAATCCGGTTTCAGAATCGGAATTCCGTTTCGCAACGCATTTTAATCCCAGTTGGGATCAGATTTTAGCGATGCTACTGTTGAATGAAATCTAGGGTTTTCAGTAAGGTTTTCAACGCAACAGACGGATTCTCAATCGCGTCTGTACGTCAGGAGTTATGTACTATTCAGCATTGGGGTGTCCGTTCTGGTTCTGTTTGGGACTGCTATACGTCCCGATCTTATAAATTGCAGATTAAATAACAAACGACGATAAAACGGAAAGAAACCACTTGTGTTATTTAGATAATAGATTCACCTTTAATAAAATGCAGAGTTCCGCAACATACGAGTTCAGGAAACAAGGTGGTACACATTACGGGACAGCACACAGTAACCAGAGTCGCTCTGGACTGCAGTCCAGAGTCGCACTCCGACCCATGTATCGTCACAATATCGGTACAGAAACCAAAAGAAATTTGCATAGGGTTACAGTTCGTCGAGTCGGATTCGATTTGAGCCCTCGAACGCAACATTTCAGTATGTACACAATTTATGGTGATTTTAACGATTTTCAGACGCGGGAAAATCCCAGTTTTACAGATGTATTTGGGGGTATTCGTTTTAGTCATTAACGGTCATACTTTCCAATGAAATTTACACACTAGGTTCACTGCCTTACGGGCCAGACTATGCAATTGAGTTACGTCAAATTAAATGAATATTTCCATTGAGATCATGCATCGAACAATTACGTCATATAGTTTATCGGGAATAGTAAATATGGAATATATACGATTATAGTTTGTAACTAACACAAATTAGCATGTAGCAAGTAGGGAACTTGCCTGGAGATGAGTCGACAATATTACTGCAATGGTAACAGCACGATCGCGTCACGAATGCAGCACCGGTTCAGCCCTTTGGAATCCGACAATTGTACTCGATCTAGCTGCTCTTCGTGCCCTCATTTTCTTCACCGCTCCAGGTTGCTCCTTGTTTTTGGGGTGAGGGGGTTGAGATGCTGATAAATCGAGAACGTCGGATGTGATGAAATCTACTACCAGTGGAAATCAACTGTGGAACTCCAAGTCACTCAAACCCTGACGGATAGATCAAAAATGCATAGCCGAATACACTATGTGAATCAAGATTAAGAATAACAACTTCACAATCCAGACAGAAGGATGTCTTAGATTGCCAAACACTACACGGAACTGCAATCCCAAACGAAGAAAAACCTGTCTCTGATACCAACAAAACCATGTCATGCCCCGCTTCCCAAAATACGGAATACGAGGGGTTGACCAGGCCAGCCATGCTCCTACGGTCAAGGAAATATCCTGCCGTAGTCACACTTCGGCTTCTAGCTTTACGTGGTAATCATTAAACAACGCACAGGTAAAGAGAAATGCAGTATCTGAAACAAAACAAATACAAAGAACTGACCTGATGGAGGTAAAAAGAGTATAACTCTGGATAGATGATCAAGATGTCCGCGATGTACGTCTGGTCCTGGTCTAGGCTAGATCCACTCCTCACTCTGAGCATGCATACTCAGGTCGTCAGAGCGACACAATAGCAATATAAATATATAGATGCAAGTGGAAACTCGAACAGTGATAATAAATATATAACAGTAAATCAAGACGGTAAAGATATGAACATGGAGTAACCAATGAAGTGTCCAATAGATCATGTGAACGGTAAAGTAGTAAAATAGTATGCCAGGTATGTCAACACGGTAAGTAATGTATATCAATGCCATTATCCCTATCAGTCTCTAAGTCTCACTGTACAGATCACTAAGCCTATCATCAGTCCAGGTGTGAGAGTCAACCACTCGCGAGTGTCCTCCACCCAAGGGTAGGACCCAAGGACAAGGGACCACGGGCCCAAAATATAACTCACGGTAATAATCATGTACCCTGTAAATCTCCATATATCTCCATATATATAAGCCGGCATGGGACTCCCGAGATTCTGTTGAACTCACACTCAAACTACCCCACACCCCGTGGTCTACATCAAACGCCAACCATAACCTCAAATACCGGTCGGTCCATGACAAGTCTGCGCGAGAACTGGAGACATGATCCCCATCAAGCATGTCCCGACTAATACCCAAGATAAATGGGCAGTGTTTGGTGCCTTATCTGTGACACCCATGCAAGAGCTTCCATAAGTGTCCCATACCACTTATAGTCACACTTACACGCGTCCCACAGACGTCGACAATGCAATAGAATAATAGGGTTCACTGATTGTGTACAAGTACGTGTCACTTTCACTTATCCACTCATGCACGAACACTAACGTACTTACCACAATCACCACTAATACCTAACACTGGGTAAAACACATGATCACTAGGCTACCAATGCAATAACATATACATAGGATGTGATGAGAAAACAGTATGTAAGGCAGGATTAAGATGTCATATGTCGGTATCCTACCACTTGCATAATTTATCATAAATAATATATGCCAAAATTTAGCGAAACAATGAACAGGGGATATGTAGTATGTGTGATTATCTATCCAGCGAATTTGGTTTCACGTCGATCGGGTTTCAGGATCAGTAGATATGGCCATTTCATTTTAAGCGTTCACTGCTGGAAATCCGGTTTCAGAATCGGAATTCCGTTTCGCAACGCATTTTAATCCCAGTTGGGATCAGATTTTAGCGACGCTACAGTTGAATGAAATATAGGGTTTTCAATAAGGGTTTCAACGCAATAAACGGATTCTCAATCGTATCTGTGTGTCAGGAGTTATGTACTATTCAGCATTGGGGTGTCCGTTCTGGTTCTGTTTGGGACTGCTATACGTCCCGATCTTATAAATTGCAGATTAAATAGCAAACGACGATAAAACGGAAAGAAACCACTTGTGTTATTTAGCTAACAGATTCACCTTTAATAAACTGCAGAGTTCCACAACATACGAGTTCAGGAAACAAGGTGGTACACATTACGGGACAGCACACAGTAACCAGAGTCGCTCTGGACTGCAGTCCAGAGTCGCACTCCGACCCAAGTATCGTCAAAATATCGGTACAGAAACCAAAATAAATTTGCATAGGGTTATAGTTTGTCGAGTTGTATTCGATTTGAGCCCTCGAACGCAACATTTCAGTATGTACACAATTTATGGTGATTTTAACGATTTTCAGACGCGGGAAAATCCCAGTTTTACAGATGTATTTGGGGGTATTCGTTTTAAGATAACAGATGTATTTGGGGGTATTCGTTTTACAGATGTATTTGGGGGTATTCGTTTGAACACAGGCTAAGGAAGGATATTAAGATAACAGAGAACCAGTTTGGGTTCATGCCTGGACGCTCGACGACAGAGGCGATTCATTTGCTTCGTCAACTTGTCGAGCGCTTTCGAGAGAGGAGAAGAGATTTGCATATGATATTTATTGATTTAGAAAAAGCGTACGACAAGGTACCTAGAGAGGTATTATGGGGGACAATGATGAAAAAGGGGGTCCCCGTCAAGTATATTGATATAATCAAGGATATGTACGACGGAGTAGTGGCAAATGTCAGAACTTGCGGTGGCTTAACAAGTGATTTTCCGATTACTATTGGTTTACATCAAGGATCTGCATTAAGTCCTTTCCTGTTTACCATCGTGATGGATGAGATTACTAGAACTATCCAAGATGAGGTCCCTTGGTGTATGCTATTCGCTGATGATATTGTTCTAGTAAATGAGACGAAAGCAGGGGTTAATGCCAAATTGGAATTATGGAGACAAACATTGGAATCTCGGGGATTCAGATTGAGCAGGTCCAAGACAGCATATATGCACTGCAAATTTAGTAGCCAGAGAAGTCAAAACCATATTGGTATAACATTGGAAGGGCAAGAGATATCACCGAGCGACCAGTTTAGATATCTAGGTTCCATCATCCAAAGGAATGGGGAGATCGATAGTGATGTTATTCAAAGGATCCAAGCTGGTTGGTTGAAATGGAGGAGTGCAACAGGGATTTTGTGTGATCGTAACTTTCCGTTAAAATTGAAAGGGAAGTTTTATCGGAGCACTATTCGGCCTGCCTTATTATATGGTACAGAATGCTGGGCTCCTAAGAAGCATCATACACAGAAGATGCACATAGCGGAGATGCGCATGCTTCGTTGGATGTGCGGTAACACTAGAAAAGACAAGGTGCGAAATGAGGATATTCGTGCAAAAGTTGGTGTAGCACCCGTGGAGGAGAAGATGCGGGAAAACCGGCTTAGATGGTTTGGTCATGTGCGACGCAGACCTATGGAAGCACCGGTTCGACGAATAGATACTCTCGATATGGGTAATGGCAAAAGGGCAAAAGGGAGACCGAAGAAAACATGGATGGAGGTGATACGAAACGATATGGTTGCCAAAGGACTCAACGAAAGTATATTGTTCGATAGAAGTGAATAGAGACAGAGGATTCATGTGCTGGACCCGGCGTGATTCTCATGTTGGTTCATGTAGCCTACCCCATATGCTTGGGATAAAAGGCTCAGTTGTTGTTGTTGTTGTTGTTGTATTTGGGGGTATTCGTTTTAGTCATTAATGGTCATACTTTCCAATGAAATTTACACACTAGGTTCACTGCCTTACGGGCCAGACCATGCAATTGAGTTACGTCAAATTAAATGAAGATTTCCATTGAGATCGTGCATCGAACAGTTACGTCATATAGTTTATCGGGAATAGTAAATATGGAATATATACGATTATAGTTTGTAACTAACACAAATTAGCATGTAGCAAGTAGGGAACTTGCCTGGAGACGAGTCGACAATATTACTGCAGTGGTAACAGCACGATCGCGTCACGAACGCAGCACCGGTTCAGCCCTTTGGAATCCGACAACTGTACTCGATCTAGCTGCTCTTCGTGCCCTCCTTTTCTTCACCGCTCCAGGTTGCTCCTTGTTTTTGGGGTGAGGGGGTTGAGATGCTGATAAATCGAGAGAAATTAGAGAGAGAAAGAGAGAGATTAGAGAACAGACAGAGACAGAGAGCTTGGTAGAGAGAGAATTAGAGAGAGAGAGAGACTGAGAGAGAGAGAGAGAGATGTAGAAAGAGAGAGTAACAGATAGAGAGAGAGGGAAAGAGAGAGAGAGAGAGAGATGTAGAGAGAGAAAGTAACAGATAGAGAGAGAGGGAAACAGAAAGAGAGAGAGAGTAACAGATAGAGAGAGAGGGAAACAGAGAGAGAGAGAAGAGTTACAGAGAGAGAGAGAAGCAGAGATTTACTCGGTGGTGCAGTAGGTGATCAGGGTTGAGGCTTGGTGGGAGTGGGGCGACGGTGAGGAGTCTCCGGCGAAGGGCGATGGTGCTCGGGTGTGCAAAGAATGGGTGAGGCGATGGGGGTGATCGGTGGTCGTCGTCGCTGGGCTCAGAGGGGCGTCGACGTGGTGGTTCAGGGCAGTGGAGGCTCGTCGGCATCGAGTGCACATGGTGGCCGAGCTCGGGTGCAGGGAAGCTTGGCGGAGGTTCCGTGCAGAGACGGTGCGGCGAGGAGTAGGCGAGGGGATTGATCTCGGTGGGGTTGCTTGGTTGATGGAGTGGAGTGGGCGAGGGAGGAGTACGAGGTGGTGGGGTCGAGAAGTTTGAGGGGCTCGTGACGGGAGCGCGACGTGGGGCAAGGGCGCGGGCGTGGGCGTGGGCGTGAGATGAGGCGAAGAAAGTGTATCGGGGAGGTTACCGTTAGGGAAGAAGGAGAGATTAGAAGCGGGTCGGGTCGAAGCTGGCGGGTAAGGGTGAAGGCGGGCTTGGGCTTGGATGTCACGGGCCGGGCCGGGCCGGGGTTTAATTAAAATAAATTCCTTTTTATTTATTCACTTGGGCTGAGGAGATAGGTAAAGGGCCCGGGGTTTAATTAACATGAATCCCTTTTTTTTATTCATTTGATGGGCTGGGGCCAAGAGCTTGGGCTGAGGAAAGAAAACAATAAAAAGAAACAGGAAAGTGGGCCGGCTTGGAAAATAGCAATAAAAGAATTTGGGAAAATATATATATATATATATATATATATATATATATATATATATATATATATATATATATATATATATATAATAGATTGGTAATAGGGTTTCGGTTTAGGCTAGGGGAAAACGATGAAGGAGGAAATGGGTTTGGGGTTTAGTTTATTTAAAAGGGAAATGGGCTGAGTTTTTTTTTTGGGTGCAGATAAAAGGGAGAAAATAAAAGGGTTTAGATGAATTTGAGTCAGGGATGTTAAAACACTAAAAGTAATGATTATAAATTAAATAACTTTTAAGGATAACAAAATACGGATATTGGTATACAAAGGACTGGGTATTACACCCGGTCTGATCGAATATAGTTACATGGCTTCCTTGGGCTTCAGGGAAGGTGCTCCCTCTTTCGACGAGTCACAAAGCTGTTGAATCGGTCCTGAAGGAGCAGAGAGGACTCGATCATTGAATACCATCTCGCCCGTATTGGCATAGGGGTTAATCAGCACACGAATAGCTTCGGACTGAGTCGGATCGGGAGCAGAAGTGTCCACCAACCTCATAAGCCGCGTAAAAGTGTAGGCATCATAAAATCTGGGTCTCTTATGCGCGGCGAATGCCCCTAGCACGTGCATCTCAATCCATGACGTAAAGTAATGAAGAGAGAAATTTACCACGTCCACGCCTGGGGTTGAGGTATTGGCTGCGGCGCTTAGCCCATGATACAGATGCGCTAGCCCCGCAATGCCCACAGCTAGTCACGTCCCTTCGGCAATACGATGTGCAGGGTAAATGACCGAGGCTCTCACGAAACGACGGTGAGTGGGAATGGCGAACCAGCTGAGCCAGACGCTGATAAAACCCACGAAGAAAGTCTGTCACACCCCGCTTCCCGGTATACGGTGAAGAGGACGGGATTGGTCCGCTACGTATTTACCGTGAAGTAAATACGCTAAGCGTATCTAAACAATATAAAAGTAAATACACAAGAGATAAGATATATAAACTGAAAAACAACTTTATTTATTAATATTCTTTTGTACAATGCATGAAAAGTAAATACAACTGAAATAAAAGCGATGCCTAAACAATGGCATAACAGGAATGTAAAGTACTGAAAGGAAATGTGTACAATGAAACTAAAGTTCTGGGTCTTCAGCAAACTGATCCAAGTCTTCAGCAGTAGGCTCGATCTCTGACGTGTCTAAATTACCTGACGACATTCAAAGAAGAAAGAAAGAGAATGTCGTCAGTGAACAGGTCGCTCGGTAAGTCCCAAAGATAAGAGGAAAGTAGAATAGACAGAATAAGAAGGTATCTTTTAAAGTTGTATTATTTTATTGTAATGTTGTATTAACGCCGTTGTTTATAGCTTGGTACAGAAAAATACCAGTGTATACGAGAGGAGTCTCTATATGCCAGAGACTAGAAGTAAGTATAGTACAAGGAACCGTTTATACCACGGTACAACAGCAACTGGATTCATGTTAGGTGTATTAAGTCTTATTGTCTCGTGCCACTTCTAACACCTTCCAAACCAATCTACCCCTTAAACCCCGAGATGTCTTGTTTGTATTGTTTGTTTTGTAAATTGTATTGATTGTATAATTGGATGACTGACCGAAACCATAATATCAGTAAACGGATGTAACCGTAGAATCATGTAAATGGAGTAACTGGAGAATCATGTAAATGGAATGTATATCCATGGTTCGGTTCAGTTAAGTTGTATAAATTGATAATTGGATTCATGGATTCATGTTGAATTGTAATATTGAAGATTGTAAATTGTAGATTGTAAACTATAGATTGTAGATTGTACTTGAATCATATTCAAGTCAGATTATAATGAGACTCACTCCGAGTCAGTAAATTGAAGTCCTGATTGTTTTGATGTTATCGGTAACCACTGCACATGGACGACAGGATTTGTGTCTTTTTCCAAGACGATTACCGTATTGATAACACCATTATTAAGTTGTCTACCTTAAATCGGCAAGTATCCACTTCTCCGATTCCCTGAGGCTCAAGAGATCGGTCCCGCTTAAACCTATATTTACTAGGGTCCTTATTGTAATTTATAGAACTTGAGGGGGTTTTATGTAAAATACTTTTGTATAGTTTTCAAAATACACCCCAAGTATTTATTAATCGTCTTTAAAGTTGTAATAATTGTAGATTTTATACTTGTGACAATTCTAATGAGAATAACCTAACTTTCATATTATATGATATTAAAGTGTAATATTAAACTTGTATGGAATTCATGGTATTTTAAGGTAAATTGATTCTTGTGATATTTTAGAAAAAGTGGAATATTTATATCATAACAAAATAGGTATTTTAATGATAAATATACATATAGTTATACAAAAATAATTTAAATATATATTTTATATTGTAAAAAATCTCATTTTCTTAAGATGTCGTATTTTAAATCTTTCGAGACCGAATGCTCTTTGCGGAGGTCTGCATCTCACACTACTAAGCCTAAGGATGTGCAATAATCCGCACCATCCCTAACGGGTTCCCCAAATGGGTTGTAGCGGCGCTTTGCAAAGATTTGTGTAAAATACTAATCATTAAAAAAACGGTTTTTATTAATTATTGTATTTAAATGAAAAAGTGTTGTTTTCCCGTATTCTATGTTCTAGGGTATCCTAAGTCAACTAGACTGCTCCTAACTGGTCCAAACCGACAAGTTGTGAGATACCTCAAATCGCCTCTTCACCGCTAATTGTGGCCAGGTAAGTACAAATGAAGAAAGGAGGGATCCGCTTACGAATTACCATGAGACGGACCTTTTAAAGTTACCTTTCTCACTTTTCTAGCCTAGAAACCACAAAGTCAGGTTTAGATAAACAACTGAATGCCCACAACCTTCCTCTGTCCTAATGATCGCTACAGTCCTTAATTGGCTGAGTCTAGATATTTTTTATTAGCTCAAAGGTTATTTATTTGTAAAGATGTATCAATACTAAATCTTTTAGAAATGGTTTTATTAAGTAAAAGGTATTTAAATGAAAATGTTTGTTTTTCCGTATTCTGAGTTCTCGAGGGTATCGTGTTATGTTGCATATGAGTGTGTGAGGAGGTAGGTCGTTACCTCGTGGTCTACTTAAAAGGTATAGCAAGTTTAATGGAGTTAAATGTAGAATTGAAACAATGTGGTATTTAAGTGAAAAATACGATAAATTGAAATAGCCATCATTTTATGAAATGAAACTTGATCAATTTGGTTGATTAGTGTTTAATAGTCAACATGAGAGAGTTTAAGTATAATTGTATTAACGAGAAGTGAAGTTTTATAAGAAAACCGAATCAAAAATCGGATTTGTTCCGATTCCGTCGGGTTTTGTAAATCCGTATTTTTTGAATAGAAAACGGAAGATAGAAATGGGACTTACGGGTTTTGGACAATAAGAAGAGGGAGGTGGAACGGGAGGAGTCGCTGGTGCGGCGCTTCGTCGCCGGGAGCTCCTAGAACGATCGCCGGAAGTTCGCCGGGAATTTCGCCGTAGCTTCGCTTCGTGCCCGTTTTCAAAGTACACAATTTTCTTGGAAATTTTAGAGAGTTGGCTCAGAGTTTTGGGGTTAGTGGGTAGAGGGTAGGGGTGGTATTTATAGGGTTAGGTTAGGGTAGATGAAGAGTTAAATTGAAAAAATATAAAAATAATGTGATAAATTGTAATAAAATGGAGTAAATAGGGATTTATGACCTTTCTGGAACCGATCTAGGAAAATGAAGTGTACAGGGAGGTTTAGAAGATGAAGAGCCCCAACTTTGATGTTGGGGACTCGGCCGTCCGGCCGACTTGGCCGATCCTTGCCGAGTCGATGGGTCGGGGCGTAGCTGGTCAGTTGGGGTGCTTACTGGTATATTTAGTTTTGTGGGTGTAGTGGGGTTTTTGTGAGAAATGCACGTGTAACTGTTGGTAATCTAAAAATTTCAAAACAAAATAACATTAAAAATAATGTGGGGTATGGGATTTGAACTGTGGTGGTTTGGTTCAGCAATGTAAGGTATTACCAATGAGCTACAACCTCCTTCTTGTAATTAAATTGCTAATTAATTACTTAAGTCTTGTGCTCATGCAATAAATACCCCTATAAGGATTTTTAAAAAAAAACAAATTTAAAAATTTGTATGGAAAAAGTGTATAAGAAAATTAGGGCTGTTACAAAGTCTCTTCATCCATGCCAGGGGCTGCGATCGACTCAAAAGATACTGTTGACAGGATTGGAATGTAGAACTGCGGCAAATCCTCTTCTTTAGCTGGTAGCTTATTTAGACCGAACCCGAAAGGGTCGTTGATATTTACGAACTTCGGAGCCGTCTTTGATAGAACGTCGCCGCGAAGGAAGCAAGCGATAAAGCTTTTGAAAGTGACACCCTGCTCATCTGATTCTGCAAACAGCTTTTCAAAAATGCCCAGAGTCTTGATTAGACTTGGGTGCTTGTGGCGGACGGCATTTTCAATCGACATGCCGTCAAACATAGCAGTCTTAGTTTCGAAAACGTACTCATCAGGAGGCAGCAATTCTTCATAGAGGGTCCCCCTGACCGGCAACCCCGAGATCTCGCGAAACTCTTCCAAAGAAATTGAAACTTCACGGTCCCCTAGAAAGAAGGTGTTGGTGGGAAGATTCCATTGATTTAAGAAAGCCTTAACCCACCAGACATGGGGGACTGATAGTGGAAGAGAGATGCGTACACCGCCTGATAGAGCTCGACCCTCTGCAGTCGCGCAAGATGGGCGGACAGGATATAACGATCCCAGAGAAGGTAACCCGTGGGTTGTCGAGGAACAAGCCTTATTTTGTAAACCTGACCCCAAGGCTGGGCTTCACCTTGGCAGATACGACGCCCTAAGATGTTTATAGCTGGCACAGGGTGGTTCGGAATTCCAGTTGTTGACGGCTCGAGCCGTCCCGTAGGGGTCCAGTTCAACATCTCCACAGCGAAGGCGGTTCGTGGACGCTCCATCGGCAAAAATGGGTAGGTAGGCTCTGTTGGTATCTCGCAGAGAAAGCTGCGGCGACCACGGATGATGTGCCCATACGAGGTCCCCCATAAAAGCAAGTGGGTGCAATTAGGGTCATGAGCTCTGATCATCGCCATCACCTCTTCATCAGACGGTGACTGAGGAAAGGCAGCCTCCGAGCGGGTAAAAGGGAAGTACGGAAGAGAAGCCATTGTTCCTGAAATAAAAGAAGGTGAAACTATTAAGTGAAGCCAACACGTGTATATATATGTTTATAAATGTATATATATAAAAAGACAGTGGAAGAAAGCAATAAAGAACTTATTTTATGGAACTGTTGGTTACAAAACACAGGGGCCCCACAAAATCAAGATGGCGGCTCACTAATAATGAGGCTGAGCAATCATCATGAGAATAAAGGGAAGATTCTCAATGAATTCAAATAAATCTACACATTCCCCTAAAGGGAAATCCATCTTGGACTCTGCAAAAATCAAGTAGAATCTCTACTGAAATTTTTTCTGTAAGAACAACTCAGGAGGAAAAATCCCAAGAAGTCTTCTTTTAAAGAACTAAGTTCTTTAAAGGAATTAAATTCCTTTTGAACAGGGGAATTAAATTCCTAGAAAACATTTTCAGAGTTAAAAGAATCTTTAGAATGGAATTAAATTCCATAAAAGAGACAAGTATCACCATCGATCCCTGAGATCAGAGAAGCCCTAGCAAGAGGAGTTTGTTATTTAAGGATTGGAAATTTTTAAAGAACTTGGAAAGATGGGTTTTTGTTAAAGGGAAAAACCCTTGGTATGGATTTAAAATCCAAGAGAAAATTTCTACAAGGAGTTCCTCGGCCGTTCAAGATCATTACCTGAAAAAGGAAATCTTTTGTTGACATAGTTAAACTCTGGAAATTTTTGAAACAGAGAACTAAGCTTTGGGAAAGAGAATTAAATTCTTATAGGAAGAACAAGCAAGGAAGAAGATGAAAAGTGGAGGCGCTTCTGAAGGGACTCCTGCATTTATAGGATGTGATGGGAAACGGTTCATCTACCCCCTTCCCTAGGCAGATCCAACGGCCACAAAAGGTGACAGCGTCGCACTCACGTGCAAACACGTGAGAACAACGCTATGGGGGCATTTGTTCGCTCATAAAATATCAGGAATACCCCAATAGGGCATCACGTGTCCACACGTGACCAGAGGTCACGTGCAGACACGTGATGGGTTCCTGTGATCTCTAATTTATAGAGTTAAACTCTAGTCAAACAATCAATCAGTGGAATCACGTGTCCACACGTAATGGGGCCTTCAACCCACTAAAAAGGAATTAAAAGGCATAATAAAACAGCAAGGAAAGATCCCAATGGGGTATCACCTGTCTACACATGACCAAAAGGTCACGTGCTGACACATGATGGTTCCTTGGTTCTTTGAAACGACAGAATTAAATTCTGGTTAAAATGTTAATCAAGGGGGTCACGTGTCAACACGTGATGGGTTCCTAAGCTCTTTAATTAATAGAATTAAATTCTATTTAAATGATCAAACAGTGGGATCACGTGCCAACACGTGATGGGCTTTTAAGCTTTCTGAACTAATAGAATTAAATTCTAATTAAGAAGGAATCAAGAACCCTAACTGGAAAATATTTCCTTAGATCTTTCCAAACAAAAAGATTGTGCTCTGTAAAGTGGAGCACCGTCCAATGATGATTAAAAATCCAATGATGATTAAAAATCACCAATTTATAGAAAGATTCTATACAAGGAAAGATTTTCCTGATATTCACCAAGAATAACAAACAGGATATCTTTTGGATTAAAAAATCCAATGGTGAATAAAATTCACTGAGTGATCTAAAAGATCATGTTGGTTACAAAATCAATTAAAATCTTTCAATGAAAGATTGTGTAAATCCCCGTTCCCCATCTATAAAATTTTCCTGTATTTTCCTAATCCCGTTTGTCTCCTGATTTTTCCTCGTATTTTTCGTTTGTAATTGGTTACTCGAGTTTCAATATTTAACTTAATCAAAACCCTAGATTTATTTCCAATTAACACCTAAGCCTAATATAATTTAACCCAGCCCAACAAATAAAATAAATCTTAATATTTAAAATTCCTTCAGCCCACACCTCACTCGGCCCACACGAAATAAATTAAAAGGAATCCTAAAACTATCGGCCCAGCCCGTCCCCCTCCTCAGCCCACACACAAAATTTAATTAAAATGAATTCCTAAAAAAACTGCCGGCCCAACCCACTCCCTTCAACCCGACCCGACCCGCTTCTATTCCCTCTTCCCCAACGGCTATCTCCCTCCTTTCCCGCTCACTTCTTCAATTCGCGATCCGCCTTCTTCGCCGCAGCTCACGCCCACGCCCTCGCATTGCCGTTACCCCCTTGCGATCCCCTCAATCTCCTCCCTCGTATCCCCTATCTCCCTCACATCCTCACTTCTCTCTCATTTTCCAAAATTCATCCCTCCTCTCTCTCTCTCGAAAACCCATTAACCCCACCGAGCACCTAACTCCGCTCGACTCCCTCCGACGACGACAACCTCCTCGGCGACCCCATTCTTCCTCCCTCACACTCTTCTCTCCAGAAACTCACTCCTCACGAGCCCTTGCAACCACCAATCGAGTCCTCTGCACTCCCGACCCCCCTTCACCCGAGCTCGACCACCCCCTGCACCCTCGACGCCGGCGATCTCCCCATCACGTCGTCGACCTCTACACTCTCTTCTCCCCATCCTCATCTCCATCACGACAACCAACCCGAACCCCTACTCTTTCCCTCTCTCCAAAACCACACAAAACCCACTACCAATATACAAACACCACTGCGGCCCATCGCCGTCGACCGTCGTCGACCCCAGCGTACCCGGAAGATCCACAGAGCCTCCTCTACGCTTCCAGCGAGCACAAGACGACTCCGGGAAACTCCGACGCCAAACCGTATCGCGATCCAAGGTCGCGCAAATCAATTCACGCCATTTGTCGCGCGTTCGTGACGCTGCTGCTGCCGTGCATCCTCGAGACGTTTCCAGACAAGTAATTTACTTGTTACATGCTAATCTACTCGTATTACAAATTCAAACGGATAAGTTATGAAATTCCTTTTCCCGATAAAATTAAACGACATACGTGTTCGATGCTTGGCCCCAATGAAAATACTTGCCTAAGTTGACGGAATTAGATTGTCTGTGTTGGCTCTTGTAGTGATGATTATCCTGTAGAAATCTCACTGGAAAATACGATTGTTAGTGGCTAAAATGAATACCCCCAAATATACCGATAAAACTAGAAATTTCCCCGTATCTGAAAATGGTTAAAATCACTGTAAATTATGTACATACTGGAATGATGCGTTCGAGGGCTTAAATCGAAGCCGACTCGACGAACTTTAATTCTATGTAAGTCTCTAATGGCTTCTATACTGAAACTGTGACGATATTTGGATCGGAGTGCGGCTCTGGACTGCAGTCCAGAGCGACTCTGATTATTATTTACTGTCCCATACTACGTGCCACTTTGTTTCCTGAATTTGTATGTTATGGAACTCTGAAGCGTATTAAAAGTGAATCTGTTAGCTAAACAACACAAGTGGTTTCATTCCGTTTCATGATCGTTTGCTATTTAATTTGTAAATAAAAAGGGCAGAACGTATAACAGTCCAGAACAGATTCTGAAGTGACATACTAATGTTAAACAGTGTATAACTTTCGACGTACAGACGCGATTTAGGATCCGTATGTTGCGTTGAATACCCCATTGTAAACCCTAGATTCTATTCAACTGTAGTATCGCTAAATTCTGAACCCAACTGGGTGAAATTCGTGTCGCGAAACGGACGTTCAGTTCAGAAACTGAATTTCCAGCCGCGAGCACTTAAAATGAAACAGCTGTATCTTGAATACCGGAAACCCGATTGAATTGAAACTAATTTTGATGAATTTCTGACTAAGTGTTCTATTTATCGTATTTGTATCATTTCGTTGAATTCTAAACATATGAATTTATGCAATTTTTGTAAGTTGATGACGTGCACATTGGTTCATAACATACTTAGCTTGTTAATGGCATACATACATATATCATACCCCATTTGTCATATACTTAGTGTTAATACGTGTTAGAGTCAGTGGACATTGCATTATCGTGCGTGATTGATATTGGTTTAGGAGTGACGAGTACACCAATGGAAAGTGAACATTCGTGACAGTGACTGATACAGTGAACAGTGATAAAACCGTGCCATTGGTATACTTGTACACGACTAAATCAAGATCATAAATAGTGTAAACCTGGGGATAAAGGGGAAATCGAAGTGGAAAGAGAATCGTATTTAGCGGGACCGTGTTTTAGAGGATGATCATTCGAGCAGCGATATATATATTAGGTAGGATCTAGCGATCCGGTTGACAGGGTTATGTCCCGGGCATGTGGGCCGTTGTCTCGGGTATGTACGAGACTCCTGTTAAACATGATCCTCCTTTCCACTATGCGATTTCAAACATGACCTAGAGACCGATAGGGACACAGATCATATTTTGCATCATATAGTGACATAGTGATTACTCGCATTGTACTTTCACTGTTATTACCTCTTTTACCTGTTTCATCTTATTATAATAATATTGTTATTGTGTCGCTCTGACGACCTGAGTATGCATGCTCAGATCCCGTGGAAGGACCAGCGCAGGAGACGGATCTATCTTTCGAGTTCACGGAGATCTAGTCTGGTGTACTTTCTTTCTTTACTGCTTTCCATAAAAGAGATCGTGAAATTGAACTTGGTTAGTAACTGTTCTTGTTATTTGTAATTTGTTAACAATGGATTTTAATGCAATAATTTGTGATGTAATTTCCTTTACTACTGTGCTTTATTTACTGATTACCATGTAATGCTAGAAGCCGAAGTGTGACTACGGCGGGATGATTCCTTGACCGTAGGAGCATGGCTGGCCTAGTCATCCCTCATTTTCCGTATTTTGGGAAGCGGGGCGTGACAGATTGACTAAACAGATTGATTCTTTTCTTTCTCCTATAAATAGGGGCCAAGAAGAGAAAAGAAGGACTCTTGGATTTTTGGAGAAAAACAACAACAGAGAGAAAAAAGAGAGGAGAATTTAATTCTCAAGAAAGAAAATAAGATCTTTTCAGAGAAAAGAAACCCTAGGTGAGAAAGGGAAAAGAGATCTAAGCTCCATAAAATAAAAAAGAATTTAATTCTCAAATTTAAGAGTTTAACTCTTCTGAATAAGAACTTAGTTCTTCCTTTGGTTGAAGATCTGCAGAAGCAGATCTCCCCACAAGTTGAGAATTTAATTCTCATCGGGGAGATTCTACCATGCAGATCCGAAACTTAGAGCGAGAATTAAGTTTAAGGAATTTAATTCCCCCAAATTCATAGGAATTTAATTTCTCCAAATGAAGCTAGGGTTTAACCCTATATGAGAATTTAATTCTCTCAAAGTCATAGGAATTCAATTCCTCTAAATAAAACTAGGGTTTAACCCTACATAAGAATTTAATTCTTTCATACACATAGGAATTTAATTCCTCAAAACAAGATTAGGGTTTAATCCTACCAAAGAATTTAATTCTCAAACAAAGGACTTAAATTATCCATGCACTTAAACATGGTCACGTGGCAACACGTAACCCTTCCTTTAATGATCAGAAAAGAACGAATGAGATATGGTCACGTGCCCCATGTGACCATCAAACAGACTCCTCAAAATGAGAAAGAAAAAGTATGAAGGCAATGCCTCACGTGCTCACACGTGACTCTCAAAACAAAAAGGAACAAATCCAAAGACAGAATCAATTTTGGGCGCCCTCACGTGACCCCACGTGACCCCTTATAAACACTTTAATAATCAATACATGGATACCCATCACGTGCCAACACGTGATGGCCTAAAGACCAAAAGTGTTTAACACTTATTTGAATATTCTGAGAACAAAATAAAGGAAGTCTGGCCCCATCTTCAGATACCTCACGTGCTCCTGAAAGCTAAGTGTTTAACACTTATTTGCAGATTTGAGGATAAAATAAAGGAGGTTTGGCCCAATTCTCAGGCGCCTCACGTGACCCCACGTGACCACCCCATTTTTAGTGTTTAACACAATTTTGAGCATTTTGTCCCCAGTGTTTAACACTGTTTTAAAGCGCATCACGTGGGAACACGTGATCGCCAAATATCTTCTAGTGTTTAACACTATTTTAAAACCAATCTAGCCCAAATTGGCTAAGTCTTCCAGAGGCAAGACCTCCCTTTGACTGAGCCTCAAATATATCCTTGTCTTCCAAGATTGATCATCCCATATGGCATATGAGTGCTTAGCACTCAATAAAAGATAAAGACATGGTCAGAATCCAGACTCATGTTTAGCATTGCTAAATAATGGGGGGGCTGAACCCAGACAAATGTTCAACAATCCAACAGAGGGCCAGCATTTCAAATCTAATTGGACTTAGCCCAAGTTGGCCATAAGTCCTCAATTCAGATTTAACTGAGCCCATGCGCTCATAGTCTAAATTGATTGATCTTAGTCCTAAATTGGACAACAGATTTCCCAATCAACTTTGGTTCAAGGGTACATCTCTTCACTCCTTTGATATTTGTCGTTGTAATCCTTCAACGTCTTCAGAGAGGCGACGGGTCCCGATAACCAATCATTCCATGGACCGTGGGGTCCTTAAACTCATGGACTATAATGTCCTTAACATCGGACTGTGGGGTCCTTTTAAACCCATGGACTATGATGTCCTTAACCTTGGACCGAGATGTACTTAAACTAACAATGGACCACCATGTCCTTAAACTGGTAATGGACCACCATGTCCTTAAACTAGTAATCGACCGCAGTGTCCTTAAACTAGTAATCGACCGCAGTGTCCCTAAACTAAACAATAGAGCCCAAATGCTCTTTTGTTTGATCTAAACGATCCTGTTAAGTTGATCTTATTCTAAAATTAGACTAACGTATCCTTAACTAACGTTTAAGTTGATCTTAGCCTCAAATGAGACTAACGTATCCTTAAATCCAACCCCCAAACCCAAATCTAAGAAAAATACAGATTTGGAATAATCCACGCCCTACGGGCGACAACATAAATTAGTCTCCGTATACAATCCACGGGCAACCAAAAAACAAAACAAGCACACACGATATGAAGTGACTATCTGGAGAAGGAGAAAGTGGTTACCGCGATGCGGTAGCTTAATTAACTGTAGGGAAGAGCGTCCCCACAATCAAAAACTCCTCAAATGAGGAGGAATCTGACGAAGTCTGCTACAACGGCCGCATCCGTTTAAACCTCCGATACATGGTGTCATAAATC
The DNA here is from genome assembly GCA_030015575.1 of Agapanthus africanus. Lineage (NCBI taxonomy): Eukaryota > Viridiplantae > Streptophyta > Magnoliopsida > Asparagales > Amaryllidaceae > Agapanthus > Agapanthus africanus. The sequence goes on along the minus strand of JASDDO010000031.1, from coordinate 520,384,034 downwards.
AACTTGGCATCTTCGGAGAGGTGGACGGATAGTACCAATTAGCATCTGCCCCGAATTCAGGCAAGACGGACATACGCGGTCTCATCTCCGTGTTTCAGCGGGAAACACCTATGTCTTTGGAAGAATTAAATTCTTCAAATCTAGTTCTTTCCTCTAAGTTTTGGGACTGCATAACAGAATCTCCCCGATGAGAATTAAATTCTCAACTTGTGGGAAGATCTGTTTCTGCAGATCTCAACCAGAGGAAGAACTAAGTTCTTTTTTAGAAGAGTTAAACTCTTGTGAAAGGAGATGAAATGATTTCTAAGCTTTTTCCCTCACCTAGGGTTTCTTTTTCTTCAAAGAGAACTCCTCTTCTTCTTTATTTTCTCAAATATTATGAGGGGTCTCTCTCTTTCACTCTTCAGCCTCGAGTCCTTTATATAGTAGTGGCAAGTTTGTTGATTTAGTTAAGGAAATCTCTCATTAAGAGATTTTTTGATTAATTCGGGGATTTTATCCACCGTTGGATCTTTGATCCAGGGACTTCTGTTTTACAGAAGACATTTGTCTTGTTTTAAACAAGATTGGGAAAATATTTTTCCATACATAGCTTATCTGTATTTTGGTGATTTTTAATCACCGTTGGATCTTTAATCCAACGGTGCTCTTTTTTACAGAGCACAATCTTTCTTGTTTAGAAAGATTGTGGAAATATTTTCCCATACAGAGTTTATTCTTTAGCTTGGTGATTTTTAATCACCATTGGATCTTTTAATCCGACGGTGCTCTGTTTTACAGAGCACAATCTTTCTTGTTTAGAAAGATTCAAGGAAATATTTTCCAAATAGGATTTGGATCCTTATTATTTAGAATTTAATTCTATCGGCTTAGAAGGCCTTGGGAACCCTCACGTGTAGCATGTAACCCATAGTTTTAGGCCGGTTTGCTTATATGCAGCAGTCCTAGAGAAAGGTATCACGTGTTGGCACGTGAGCCTCTCTGGCCTGGTATTTGTTTTAGGAAGGCGTCTATATACTTTGTATATAGACACCCACGTGCCTGCACGTGAGACTCAACTTCAGCCCTTTTTGTTAAGCGTAATGCTTATAATTTTTGCTCCAAGACGCATCAGTGTGGGCACGTGATGCTCCATTTGGGGATTTTTCCATCGCTTTTTATTTGTTATTTTTTTATAAGGGAACAGCCACCCGTGAACAACCGCGACATCAACCCCCAATACCGGGAGAGACGAATCCCCCGACGATCCGCTCACTGCCTCCATGTGGCTCGGGACTGTACCCAACTAAAACCTGTTTGCACGACTTATTTGAGCCGTGGTAGGGTAGTAATCAAAGCACAGTGGGAACTCACACGAGAAAAATGACGATCTCAGGTCGATAGACTTACCTGTACACATGTCACCAGGGAACTGCTATCTGACAATAGGTATAATACCAACTAGCATGTTCCCAGCGAGACCGTCCGGTGTACTCATAACCCAATGAGCACCTGTATACATCTTAGGTGAACAAACTAACACCAATGGCTTGTGAGACCGGCCACCGCCCCTCGTCGGGGTCTCGATCAGTATACACTAGTCTACTCTGGAGTATCGATGCCCAGTCTCGAAACTCCCACGACTAGGGACATTTAAGGATGTGCCTATAGACTACCCAGCTCTCACGTATATTATCGCCATCATACTGCTGGCAGTCAAGCAAGAATCCTATGGGCTCTATCAACATGTAATAGTGATCTTGTAAGACCACCTAATGCTGTACATGATGATAAAGACAAACCAGATAGCATACTATCATCTCGAGTAAGTCTGTTCTACCGGTATAGGTCCTCCCTCAATCATCATAATCACCTGCCTGCGACTATGATAATTGCCTTGAGGGCACTATAGCCAACATCTGTAGTACTCCTGACAAGCGACACATATTCCTATCTCAATGGGGTAACAAAATACACCCTACAGATTCTGGCACTCCCGGTGGGACTCTTTCTCTCCTCCCATATTTCGGGTTAATCGTTCATGCGAACTCAATTAACATATATATCGATTACCTATACTGAAGTCATTTTTTTCTTTTTTTTCTTGTCTTGTGTGTATATGTTAACAGCTTTCAGTTACAATCTCAAACTCAGCAATCATGTCTCCCAAGACGAGCTTCATTTCCGACGCGACCCCGATCCAGTAAGTGGTCAAGATCAACGCCCGCATGGTTCTCCCTGCAAGTCTCAGCCGGCAATGGGAGGAGTCACCCTGTCAATTTGGTTCCGTCATCATCTACCCTGCCGGAAGCGCTCATCTGGCAGAAATCCCGGCAAACCAGGTGGCCAAACCGGTCTCAAGGGGCAAGAGGCCGAATGTTGTGTTCGCTAAGGCACCACAACACAAACTTAAGACGGTGTCCGAATGACTCTTTGGTGCTCCAGCTGGGGGCAAGACTTTCGGTACAAAGGGCAACATCAAACGTTGCGGACGAGCTTAGGCAATGACTCCAACAAGTGCACAATCAGGCGTATCTCCAAAGCCCTCCATCCTCCGGTCTATGGCGGCTTCCCGAAGAGCCGTAGCCAGCCAAGTGCTCAAATCAGAAAAGTTAAGGCAGAAGAGGCTCAGGTATCGAGCCAACAAGAGGGCCAGGACTCTGGACAAGTGGAATCTTATGAGGTTCCAAGAGCAGGGTTACCCCATGACGCCGGCTGAGTTGGCCATAAAAGTCAGCAATTCCTTCAATCCTTTGAAGTGGGTTCAGAAAAATGCTATGACCGCCAGAATCAAGGAGACAGCAGTCCGAACGTTTATACAAAGAGACGTGTCCCGGCCCCAACAGAGAAAGCATGACACTGTCTCTTCAAGAGTCTATCAGGCGCTCTGTGCCGCAGCGGGGCAAATACAGAAAAGAAGCGCCGGCACTACTCAAGAATCCGTTCAGGCCAGCCGTCTTTAATCGATTGTCCGTTACCAAAACAGAAGGGCCACGACAGTGGTCCACGAAATTCGCTGCCTATAAAGAAAAGATGGCCGGATATGTTATCCATACGGTCTATATGGTAGGCGCGCGGCCCAGCGATAACTTGCGCGGTAAAAACAGGGATGGGGCCACCACATCTCAAGCCCAATCTGGCTTGAATGTGGTTGTCGTTTCCCAAGTTCAACCGCCTCCGCTGGACGATGAAAATCTTCTCGGTGAGGCCGATAGGCAGAAGGACCCCTCAGTCTATGTGGAATCAAGCTCGGACAGCGAAGAAGAGCCGTCCTTCCATCCCAGGACCGCAGAGCAAGAGCTCCTTCAAGAGTTTCGAAAACAGCTCAGGAGCAAAGATAAAGAAATGGCCAAGCTTTACTCCAAAATCGACGACCTGATGAATGTTGTGATGCAGCTCACGGCTCAAATTGCTCGAGCACCTTCTAATCAGGCACATGTCTCTACTCATGAGCCGGGGGATGACAACCCGAAGCAACTGATGCATGTCCCCTTGGGTCCAAGATTGGGTGAGCCGCATGAAAGCCGGCCACATTCTGCTTCTGGGGACGCCTTGGCCCCAGATAGCACTTCCTGCTAACACAAGATTGGATAATGGATTTGGTCACCAGCAAGGTTAAAACATTGGTGGTCGAAGCCGAAGCTCATAAAGAAATTGGCGGCAGTGGGCAGCCATATCCCGCACAGTACGATTTGATCGAGTTCCCCAGCGGCTACGTCATTTCTAAGTTCGGAAGATTTGACGAGACGAGATCAAATCAGCACATCGCCCACTTTAAAGCGTCATGCGGAAATACAGGGGGCAATGATGCACTCCTTCTTTGTCAGTTTGTCAACAGCCTGATCGGTGTCGCTTTCGACTAGTACGCAAGTATACCAGGCGGGTCCGTCACTACTTTTTCCCAAATGGAGTTTCTGTTTCGGCAAAGATTCGTGAGTGTTAGTGACAAAATCTCCATCGCTGACCTCGTGAGAACCAAGCCAGGGAAAAACGAAATCAACATGGACTTTATTGCCCAATGGCGCAACCTCACTGTCAAGTGCTGTCACGCCCCGCTTCCCAGTGTACGGGCAGAGGACGCGATGAGACCGCTACGTATTTACTCAGAAGTAAATACGCTAAGCGTAATTAAGCAATATAAAAAAAAAATACACAAGAGAAATGTAATGAAACATCAACTTTATTTATTAACATTCTTTTGTACAATGCATGGAAAGTAAATACATCTGAATGAAAACAATGCCTAAACAGTGGCATAACAGAAATGAAAAATATAGAATGTAAAGGAAATGTACAAGTGTAACTACTGCTCGGGGTCTTCAATAAACTGGTCCAAGTCTTCAGTGCTAGGCTCGATCTCTGGAAAGTCCGAATCACCTAACGACATTCAAAGAAGAAGAAAGAGAATGTCGTCAGCGAACAAATCGCTCGGTAAGTCCCAAAGATAAAGGAGAAGTAGAATAGACAGAGAGAGTGTGTAACTTTTAAAGTTGTATTTAGTGTTAACGATGTTGTTTGTAGCTTGGTACAGAAGGATGCCAGTGTATACGAGAGAAGTCTCAGTAGACCAGAGACTAAGGTGAACGGAATGTACAAGGAACCGTTATGCCACGGTACAACAGCAACGGAATACAGGTTAGGTGTCTTAAATCTTGCAGTCTCGTGCCACTTCTAACACCTTCCGTACCAATCTACCCCTTAAACCCCGCGATGTCTTGATTGTATTGTTTGTATTGTAAATTGTATTGTCTTGTATTATAGCTTGTACAGATGGATGACTTGCCGAAACCATGATATCAGTAAATGGATGTAACTAGAGAATGTAAATGAAAGTATATCCATGGTTCGGTTTAGTCAATATAGGTTGAATAGTTGAATAGATTGATTATATGGATTCATGGAATCATATTGAATTGTAGTTTGTACTTGAATCATATTCAAGTCAGATTATTTATAATGAGACTCAGTTTGAGTCAGAACAATTAGAAAAAAATTGAAGACCTGAATTAGGTTTTGATGTTATCGGTAACCGCTGCACATGAGCGGCAGGATTTGTGTCTTTTTCAAAGACGATTACCGTGTTGATAACACCGTTTGTTAAGTTGTCTACCTTAAATAGGCAAGCACCCACTTCTCCGGCTCCCTGAGGCTCAAGAGATTAGTCCCGCTTAAACCTATGTTTACTAGGGTCCTTAGGGTAATTTATAGAACTTGAGGGGGTTCTATGTAAAAATAATTTTGTATAGTTTTCAGAATACACCCCAAGTATTTAATTATCGTCTTTAGTGTTTTCATAGATGTATATTTTATCATTGTGATATTTCTAGTGAATAAAGCCTATTTTTTTTTATAATATATGATATTTATATGTAAAGTATTGAATTTGTATGGAATTGCATGGTGTTTTCATGTAAAATGATTCTTGTGATTTAGAAAAATTGGAATATTTATACTATATCAAAATAGATATTTTGATAATACATATATATATATATATATATTTATATAAAATAATTTTAATTTATTATTTTTCTAGAAATCTCATTTTCTTAAGATATTTGTATTTTTAAATCTTTCGAGACCGAATGCTCCTTGCGGAGGTCTGTATCTCGCACTACTAAGCCCGAGGATGTGCGATAATCTGCACCATCCCGAACGGGTTCCCCAAAATGGCTTGTAGCGGCGCTTTGCAAAGGCTTGTTTAAAATACATAATCTAGTGAAAATGGTTTTTTATAAGCTAGAGGTAGTTTTGTGTAAAACAGTATTTTCCGAATCTATATTTCCCAAAAAGTATCGTGCTATGTTGTATATGAGTGTTGTGAAGAGGTAGGTCATTACCTCGTGGTTTATCTAAAGGTATAGCAAGATTAATGATGTTTTAAAGTCGAAAATAAACTACATGGTATTTTTATGAAAAAGTACGATAAAAATTTCAATATGGAATATTTTGCCATGAAACTTGTTCAACATGTTTTGTTAATGATTAATTGTCAAGATGTAAGAGTTTGATATGTTGTATTTAAGAAAAGATGGAGTTTTTAAGAAAAAACCGAATCGGAAGTCGGATTAACTCTGCTTCCGTCGGGTTTTAGTTTTACAAATTTTTAGAATATAATAGAATAGAGAAGAGGGAGGTGGGACTTATGGAATTTCAGATTATAGGAGAGGGAGAGGGATTGGTAGTAGGTTCCGGTACGTCGTTTCATCGCCGGGAGCTCCTAGGGTCGTCGTCGGAATTTCGCCGGAGCTTCGCCCTTCGCTAACTCCATTTGTACACAAAGATTCTAGAGAGTTTTCTTGAGAGTTTTGGACAGAGTTTATGAGTAAGGGGTGTGTGTTTAGGGGTGGTATTTATAAGAAAAGATTAGGGTTAGGGTAGATGAAAGTGTGTGAAAGAAAAATGTATTTAATTTTGTATTAAAAAGGGTTTTAATTGGATTTTTAATTCTCTGTAATAATTCAGGGTTTTTAAAGTATACAGGGGTAATGGGGATACAAAAAGACACAAGTTCATAGAAGGCCACACCCGATTCGAGCTGAATCGGCCGGCAGCGGCGGCCGAGTCGGCCGGTCCGCCAGCCGAGTCGGGGCCGAACTCGTTGCCACGTGTCTAATGTCTGTTGGTTGTTCTCCTGGATCAGTTTGTTTTATATGTGACTTTTGGTTTTACAAGTTTAGCACGTGTAGACTCTTGGAATTCTTAAAATATTAAAAGAAAACAATATAAAAAATAATATGGGTGATGGGATTTAAACTCTGGTGCTTTGGTTCAGCAGTGCAAGGTCTTACCAGTGAGCTACAAGCTCTTTCTTGCTATTAAAAAGTAAAACAATTACTTATAGTACTCACAGGAAATGCAAATACCCCAAGTATACATTAACTTTTAAACAAATTTTTGTACACTAAAATTGGAGTTGTTACAAGTGTGAACCGCCGCTGGAGCAGGACCAGTCCGTCAGCCTTCTCATTGGGAACCTCAGCAATTGGATGGTCCCATTCTTGTGTACAGCGGGCCTCAAGAAATTTCAGGAGCTAACCAAGAAAGTCCAAATGCTGGAACGCTCGAAGCAAGAGTCCCCGCCGGACTCTCAGAGAGACAAAACCTGGAAAAGCAAGCGGGACGACAACCGTAGAAGCGGGAGTTCCAGCAGTACCAATGTCTTCAATGCCTCCGACAATGAAGAAAAGCGAAGGGCGGGCGAATCCAAAACCATCCGGTCTCGAAAGCCATTGCTGGGAGGAGATGGGCCTTCCCTAGAGGAGAAAAAGAACAAGGTTTACTCTTTCAGAAGGGACAAGGTCCGCAAGATATTTAAAGATGCCTTGAACAACGGCCTACAATTGCCGGAGTCGAAAAGACCCCAAGAAGCAAAAATGACCGACAATCCTCTATATTGCCCGTACCACCGAGTAGTGAGCCATGCGATCGAGGATTGCTATATCTTCAAAGACTGGGTCGAGAAGCAGTACAAGGCTGGAGAGATCGAGCTGTCCAAAAGTGTGTTGGTGAACAATCAAGTTGCAACCACCAACTTTATACAAACAGAAGTTGAAGCCTTCTGGGAGCAGACAGCCGAACCCGCTGCCCCGAGAAATGAAACGGAATCATTGCGGCCTCCGTGGAGTACGCACATATCTAATAAGACGAAGAAGATGATAAAGCTACTTCGGAAAGAACCCAGGACGGAATGGGAAGGGCAGAAGAGGCCTACCAGTCCAGATGCCAATGCGGCTCCATCAGGCTCAAAATCCAAGAAGCTTAAGAAGAAGAAAAGTGCAGCTCGGCGCGAAAAAGAGTCTGCAGGAAGATCGACCATTCAAAAATATATCGATTCCCTCGAAGAATATGAACAAAAGGAAAGAACATTGATTCAATTGAAGGAGTTATTCCCTGTACAAGCGGCTAAAATTCTGGAGGAGTTAGAAGAAGACTCCAATGAAGAGATCCCGGTAGTGACCTGCTACGCCATCCATCTTGGCAGCGACTCCGAGGATGAGCTCTGTTTTCCCGAAGAGGACGAGGAGCTCGCCACAAAGGCCAATCAAATCCAGCTCAGAAGCGGCAGGGCTCTACCGCCAAATCAGGGCAACGCCCCAAAAGGGAAGGAAAAACAAGTCGCTAATGAAGAAGATGGCAGAGAACCGACTGATGAAAACATAAGTCCTTCCTCGGTGGACTATAATGTCTTGGCACATCTCCGGAAGCTTCCGTCTCTCCTGAGCATCTAGGACGCCTTGGTCCTATCTAAGGAGCTTAGAGATGTTCTTATTCACGCACTACAAAAACCCGAGCGGTATCAGGCTCACTTTGCGGAAATTAATATGAAAGAAGCCCAGCACGCTCTGCATGCCGCCGCAGTCACATTTAAGGATGAAGACTTGCTACTGGGAACGGCTGAGCATAATCGGCCGCTTTACGTGACCGGGTACAGTGGCGGAGATCGAATTAATCGCATATTGATTGATCCGGGGTCCTCAGTGAACATCATGAACTTGCGAACTCTGAAGAGTTTGTCAATGGACGTCCGACACCTGTCAAGGGAAAGGATTGTCATTCAAGGCTTCAACCAAAATTGCCAGCAAGTTCTGGGGTCTATAGCTTTGCCAATCAAATTCGGGGATCTGCAAACTGAAGCTAAGATATACGTGATCGACGCCGACACGTCTTATAAGATTCTCTTGAGGCGGCCGTGGCTCCACGATTACGGCATCATTCCGTCAACTCTCCATCAATGCATGAAGTATACTAAAAATGGCGAAGAAAGACGCATTGACGGAGACATCCAGCCGTTCGGTGTGCATGAAGTCCGATATGAAGATTCTCGGTACTTTATGAACCACCAAAATGCTAAGCCACAACTGACTGAGGATAGACCGGCCCCAAGACTCAAAAGCAAATCTACGCCGGCTGTCACTTTCAAAAGCAAAAATACCCAAGTGCGCCCGCATTTCGGCAGCGACACTGATGAGTCCGACGCTAGAAGCCCGTCCTTCCGTAAAACTCGCCCTCATTTCGGCAGCGATACGGACGAATCTGTTACTGAAGGCCCATCTAGCAACAAAGTCCGCCCTCATCTTGGCAGTGACACTGAAGAGTCAGAAGAAGAGGACCTGCCGTGCAACAGCTGTGCAGATTGGCCCCCCATGCAGCAAGCGAAACTACGAGAGACCTTCGAAGTCGCAGAAGGGTCCCTGGCCATCATAAGGGTGCCGGAACAGATGTGCAAAGGGCTCGACGCATTTTCAGTCTCTACCGTGGACCAGCTGAAAACTTTCTACGTGCCCAGGAGGAAAAATGGACAGAAGGGCATCCTGTTTTACAGGTCAAACCCCGTTGTGCACCCGGACGATCTTTCTGTCGCGTGCCTTCCCTATGAGAGAGGCATAAGAGCCGTCCTCAATCCCAGACACTATGCGCCCGAGATACGGGAATACTTTAAGAAGTGCGGATGCCGGTTATATCAAACGGAGTCCGAAGCAAAGTTTTACGAAGGGCTATGGTATCCGCCCCAGGTCCGAGCACTCATCGATGGACGAATTCCAGATAGACGGGGCATAGGCTACATTCAACCTGATTCCAAAGCGTGCTACATGATCCATGTTGGTGAGGCCAGCGAAAGATCAAATGATGACGACGAGATAGCCAAGCCAGAAGAAGCTCCTCAAGAGCTCGAAGATGGACAAGCAACCTTTGACGAGCTAACCGAGATTGACTTAGGAATGCCCGATAATCCAAGGCCGAACTACATCAGCTCGCTCTTGTCAGAGGAAATGAAAGCGCAGATAATTGCCCTGCTGCATGAGTTCGTCGACTGCTTCGTGTGGACATACAAAGAAATGCCTGGCCTTTCCCCTGAAGTGGCCGTACATAAGTTGGCTATATCTCCCGATGCTAAGCCAGTCAAACAAGCTCCTCGAAGAATGAGAAGGGAGTTGGAAGAAAAGGTCATCGAGGAAACCAAGAAACTCATCGATGCCGGCTTCATCAGGGAAGAGAAATATGAGGACTGGATCGCATGCATAGTCCCAGTGAAGAAGAAAAATGGGCAGATCCGAATTTGTGTCCATTTCAGGGACCTCAACAAGGCATGTCCAAAGGACGACTTCCCGCTACCGGTCATGGAAATGATGGTCGATGACACCTCAAATTACGAGTTGTTCACCTTTATGGATGGCTCGTCTGGATATAATCAAATCAAGATGTCGCCTGTGGATGAGAAGCACACAGCATTTCGAACCCCGATCGGAATATATTGCTACAAGGTGATGCCGTTCGGACTGAAGAACGCAGGTGCTACATATCAAAGGGCAATGACTAATATCTTTGATGACCTAATCCATAAAGTCGTCGAATGTTATGTTGATGACCTGGTCGTCAAAACTAAGGCCAAGGCCGACCACATCCAAGATCTTAGGACCGTTCTCACCAGACTGAGGGAATACGATCTGAAGATGAATCCTTTAAAGTGCGCTTTTGGCGTGTCATCGGGAAAATTCCTGGGCTTCATAGTTCGACATCGAGGGATCGAAGTTGACCCATCAAAGATAAAGGCCATCATGGAGATGCCCCCTCCGAAGAGTCTGACGCAGCTAAGATCTTTTCAAGGCAAGCTTGCTTATATACGGAGGTTTATCTCAAATTTATCGGGGAGATGTAGACCCTTCTCAAAGCTCATGAAGAAAGGAGCTCCTTTTATCTGGGATGCCGAATGTCAAGCAGCGTTCGAAAGCATCAAATAGTACTTGTTGCACCCTCCAGTGCTGGCCGCTCCCATTCCAAATAAACCGCTGATTCTCTACACTGCCGCGCTGGACGAGTCACTCGGTGCGCTCCTTTCCCAGAATAACGAAGAGGGAAAAGAAAATGCCCTCTACTACCTCAGTCGAACTCTAGTCGGGGTGGAACACAACTACTCCCCAATCGAAAAGCAATGCCTGGCTCTAATATTTGCTGTGAAGAAGCTTAGGCACTATTTGCTCGCTCATCGGGTTATGCTGATCTCCAAGGTCGACCCGCTCAAACACTTGATGACCAAAGCAAGCCTAGCAGGCAGAATGTCAAGATGGGCTGTCATGCTACTTGAGTTTGACATAGTTTATACTCCTCAGAAAGCAGTAAAAGGTCAAGTTCTTGTAGACTTTCTCGCTGCTCATCCCATACCAGAAGGGTCGCCGCTAAATTGTGAGTTACCCGACGAACAAGTGCTGCACCTCGAGGAAGATGGGCCATGTTGGGAGCTCTACTTCGATGGAGCCTCATCAATAAGGAGTTCCGGCAGATCAAGCGTCATGGAGGTAAAAGCGGGGATAGGATTGGTGTTCATCACGCCATCAATGGGAACCCTACGGCATTCTTTCGCTCTCACCGAGCCTCGAACGAACAACGAAGCTGAGTATGAAGCTCTGATAGCTGGTTTGGAGCTCGCCATAGAAATGGAAATCCTTCGGCTACGGGTTTACGGTGACTCCCAGCTTGTCGTCAACCAAGTAAGCGGCAATTATAAGATATACAAACCCGAATTAGCTCGGTACAGAGGCCGAGTGGTGGAACTCATGAAACGGTTCACTCACATTGAACTAATGAGAGTCCCTAGAGCGTTGAATGGAAAGGCTGACGTACTCGCTCGCCTAGCCAAGGAGCTGGCTGATCCTGACATGGACGAAATTCTGATCACAGTCAGGAGCCGACAAATTCTACCCCCAGTCTCCCTACGAGAAGAGGAAAGCGCGGAACAGAAGAGCAGTCCTGCCGGAGAAGCTTCGATCATCCAAGACGAGCCCGACTGGAGAGAACCCTTCATAGAGTACCTCCGATACGACAAGCTGCCCGAAGAAAAATCTGCGAGGATTCAGCTGAAGAAAAGAGCTCTCCGATACGTGTTTGTAAATGACACGTTATACCGCAGGTCATATGACCAACTCTGGCTCAGGTGTCTGTCATTGGCCGAAGCCCAAAAGGTCATGAAAGATGTCCACTCGGGTGTTTGCGGTGCCCACCAATCTGGCCCCAAGATGCGACTTCAAATTAAACGGCTTGGGTATTATTGGCCCACCATGATACGGGATTGCGGAGAGCACGCAAAGAAATGTCAGATCTGCCAAATCCATGGTGATTTCATTCACAAGCATCCCAACCCATTGCATCCTACGGTGGCGTCGTGGCCCTTCGAAATTTGGGGCACCGACATTGTTGGCCCAATTGATCCTCCATCATCTAAAGGCCACCGGTTCATACTGGCCGCGACAGACTACTTCTCTAGATGGGCTGAAGCTGTCCCGCTAAAAGAAGTCAAGACAAAAGATATTCTGACATTCTTCCAGCATAATATTCTATACCGCTTCGGTACACCAAGAAGAATCATTTCTGACAACGGGCATTCTTTCAAGAGCTTCAATATTACAAGGTTCGCTACTCAGCACAAGATAGACTGGAGATATTCCTCCATCTGTAATCCAAGAGCCAATGGGCCAGCCGAAGCCTTCAATAAGACTCTATGCAAGCTCCTGAGGAAAAATGCTTCAGCCAACAAGAGAGACTGGAATCTCAAGCTTCACGAGGCATTGTGGGCATATCGTACCACGCACCGTACTCCAACTCAGTCCACTCCATACTCATTGCTCTTCGGAGTGGAGGCGGTCCTCCCCCTCGAAGTCGAAGTTCCAAGCTTAAGAATGGACGTTCAGCATGAGTTGACGGAGGAGAAAACGTGCTCCTTCGACTTGAAGAACTCGATGCCCTCAAAGAAAAGAGGCTCGCGGTGCAATAAAATCTGGAGCTATACCGAGCCCAAATGTCACGGGCCTATGACAAGATAACCCGTCTCCGCGCTTTCAAGAAAGGTGAATTGGTGTTGGTCCTCAAAAGACCGATCATCCTCAATCGACATGCCAAGGGAAAATTCGAGCCAAACTGGGAAGGACCATACGTCATTGAGAAAGTGTTCGACGTAGGATCCTACCAACTAATAAGTGCCGAGGGAGAAAGGCCCATGCCACCCATCAATGGCCGATATCTCAAGAAATACTACACGTGAATGCTCCAAGTCGCAGGCGAATTGAGCACATCAGCCCTACGGTCTGGATCATACATCCTGCAAAACCGTATACAATCCACGGGCATAAATGACCCCTATCTCTCCCAAATCCTGCCGGTGAGACTACTTTTAAAGTCCCACCAGCGGCAAAAAAAAAGAAAAATAAATAAAAGAAATAAAAAATAAACGGTATGTCCACAAGCAAAACGGGCACGGATGAAAACCCGAAAGGGCTCTGTGAGTAAAAACAGCAGGACTACCGGCGAGTCTGTGAAAACCCGAAAGGGCGCAAACTCGTGAAAACAGATGAAATACACTCGCAAAGTCCTCTCGACCTTGTGAGGAGAAAACCCCTGCGTGAGATCCTTACGACTCACAAAGGAGCAACACACTTAGGAATCCTCACGATTCCTAAGGAGAAAATACACCTGCGGGATCCTTACGGCTCGTAGGGAGAAAATGCTTTTATGGGACCCTCACGGCCCATAAAATTGAAAAGCCTTAGGTGATAGGGACCCAAACCTGTCTCCTAAGCCATCGTTCCATAACGGGCAACGGCAAATGATGAGTCGCTCCTGGCATTTCGCTTCAGTGTTAGCGGTGCTGATGCCGACCAAAAGCCCAAATCCCAAGTCCTCCCACGGCGAATGATGAGTCGCTCCTGGTACCATATTCCAGTGTAGCGATGTAGACGCCAACCAAAATCCAATTTCTCAAAATTCTCCAGCCCTACGGCCAGTCCCCAAATTGACTGCCGTATACAATCCACGGGCTCAGATAATTCTCGTCATATACATGCCCCACCACAATCACCAATTACGCGGCTGGTCTCCGCCTTTGGAATTATGCTCCATTGAGAAGACCCACTCATGTGTCCTCACGATACATGAGGAGAACAAACCTTTGTGGGATCCTTACGACTCATAAAGGAAAAACACACTTAGGAGTCCTTACGATTCCTAAGGAGAAAATACACCTGCGGGATCCTTACGACTCGTAGGGAGAAAATGCTTTTATGGGACCCTCACGGCCCATAAAATTGAAAAGCCTTAGGCGACAGGGATCTAAACCTGTCTCCTAAGCCATTGCTCCCCAATCCCCAAATGGCGAATGATGAGTCGCTCCTGGTACCATATTCCAGTGCAGCGATGCAGACGCCAACCAAATTCCAAATCCCATACCCCAACGGCGAATGATGAGTCGCTCCTGGTACCATATTCCAGTGCAGCGATGCAGACGCCGACAAAGTCCCGAAATTTTTCCGGCCCTACGGTCTGGATCATACATCCTGCAAAACCGTATACAATCCACGGGCGTAAAACAATCCCAATCTCTCCCAAGCCCTACCGGTGAGACCACATTCAAAGTCCCACCAAAAAATATATATATAATAAAATAAAAATAAAAAAATAAAAAAAGGTATGTCCACAAGCAAAATGGGCACGGATGAAAACCCGAAAGGGCTCCGTGAGTAAAAACAGCAGGACTGCCGGCGAGTTTGTGAAAACCTGAAAAGGCGCAAACTCGTGAAGAGGAGATGAAATGCACTCTCAAAGTCCTCTCGACTTTGAGAGGAGAAAATTCCCGCGTGAGATCCTTACGACTCACAAAGGAGCAACACACTTAGGAGTCCCCACGACTCCTAAGGAGAAAATACACCTACGAGATCCTTTCGGCTCGTAGGGAGAAAATGCTTTTATGGGACCCTTACGGCCCATAAAATTGAAAAGTCTTAGGTGATAGGGATCTAAACCTGCCTCCTAAGCCATCAATTCCTAAATCCTCTCGGGGTAAATGATGAGTTGCTCCTGGCATTATTCCAGTGCAGCAATGCAGACGCCAAACAAAAAAAGGCCAATCCCCAAATCCTCTCGGGGCAAATGATGAGTTGCTCCTGGTATTATTCCAGTGCAGCAATGCAGATGCCAAACAAAAAAAAAACAATCCCCAAATCCTCTCAAAGACAGATGATGATTCGCTCCTGGTACCATATTCCAGCGTAGCGATGCTGATGTCAACCCAAATCACATCAAGTCAAACAACCAATGACCTCCCTGGCAGAATCAAATTCCACCTCGGAAACAAGTCAACTTCATCCCTGACGCCGCAAGAAGCGGGGCAAGTCAAATCCAGAATCGACCGTCCACGTCGCTAAAATGGCAGCACCGACCGTCCACGTCGCTAAAAGGGCAGCAACGACCGTCCAAGTCGCAAAAAGGGCAGCACCGACCGTCCAAGTCGCAAAAAGGGCAGCACCGACCGTCCAAGTCGTTAAAATGGCAGCACCGACCGTCCATGTCGCTAAAATGGCAGCATCGACCGTCCAAGTCGCAAAAAGGGCAGCATCGACCGTCCACGTCGCTAAAATGGCAGCACCGACCGTCCACGTCGCTAAAAGGGCAGCAACGATCGTCCAAGTCGCAAAAAGGGCAGCACCAACCGTCCAAGTCGCAAAAAGGGCAGCACCAACCGTCCAAGTCGTTAAAATGGCAGCACCGACCGTCCATGTCGCTAAAATGGCAGCACCGACCGTCCAAGTCGCAAAAAGGCCAGCATCGACCGTCCACGTCGCTAAAATGGCAGCACCGACCGTCCACGTCGCTAAAAGGGCAGCAACGACCGTCCAAGTCGCAAAAAGGGCAGCACCGACCGTCCAAATCACAAAAAGGGCAGCACCGACCGTCCAAGTCGTTAAAATGGCAGCACCGACCGTCCATGTCTCTAAAATGGCAGCATCGACCGTCCAAGTCGCAAAAAGGGCAGCATCGGCCGTCCACTTCGCTAAAATGGCAGCACCGACTGTCCACGTCGCAAAAGGGGCAGAACCGACCGTCCAAGTCGCAAACAGGGCAGCATCGATCGTCCAAGTGGCAAAAATGGCAGCACTGACCGTCCAAGTCGCAAAAAGGGCAGCATCGACCGTCCACGTCGCTAAAAGGGCAGCACCGACCGTCCAAGTCGCTAAAAGGGCAGCATCGACCGTCCAAGTCGCAAAAAGGGCAGCATTGACCGTCCATGTCGTAAAAAGGGCAGCGCAGGATTCCTACAAAGCGGGAACCAGATCACTCCGGGCCAGGGAAACTTCTATCACGGACACTCCGTCTCGGAGACAGGTCAAGTAACGACCGTCCATGTCGTAAAAGGGGCAGTGCCAGCTTCCCAAAAAGCGGGAACCAAATCAGGTCGCCTCCAAGTAAAAGAAGATCCATCAATTTCATGCACACGACCCACATATGTGGTGTGCATTTATTGATGGGGGCAATTTGTTGGGGTAAAAATTTACACCCCGGTTGACCAAGTCAAAATCAAAGTCAACCCCAAGCCAAGTGGGCCCAAGCCCAGAACCAGTGGGCCCATGCCCGGGTCGAGCCCGAACATGAAGCGGTCGGCCTCCCCCCATGCCAAGATAAAAAATTTGTAATAAATAATTTTGTTGTATTTCTTTTATCTTATTTTATGGATAAATGTAAGAAAAATAGGCATAAAGCCAAATTTTTGTAAAGCCCATGGCTTATGTGCAAAAAGAAATGGCACATGAGCCATGGGATAGGCAAAATGCCATTTTGTGAAGCCCAAGGGGCTATGTGTAAAGTGTATAGCCTATAAAGGCAAAGATGATGAAATATCTCAACAACTTTTTCTCTCTCTAAAAATTTTCCAGATTTGAGATCTTTTCTCCTTCTTCAAGGTTCCAAAACCTTCTTCTTTCTCTTGAATTAAATCAAGAGTTTTACTCTTTTTTTTATAAAACAAAATAGTTTTTCACCACAAAACCCATAAAGGGGAACTCAGATCTTCCATTAGATCTCAAAAAGAAGAGATTTTTAAAAATCCCATATCTCTTGATCTTCAAGATCCAGCTAACAGAGGAGGAAGAAGAAGAACATCTTTCACTAAACCCCAAAAAAAACACACACTCAGGAGTCCAACTCCTCTCTGATTTCTCTTCCGAGAAATTTTTTTAGGCTAAAAGCCTCTTTTTCTCGCCGGCGCTCAAGCGCAGAGCGCTAGCGTGCCGACACGTGGCGCGCTTGCGCTCCAGCGCTCAGCGCTCAAGCGCAAAGCGCCCATGTGCCGACACGTGGCGCGCTTGCGCTCAATCGCAAGCGCTCGAGCGTAAGTCGTCCCCGTGCCGACACGTGGCGCTCTTGCGCTCCAGCGCAAGCGCTCGAGCGCAAGTCACCCCGGTGCCGACACGTGGCGCTCTTGCGCTCCAGCGCAAGCGCTCGAGCGCAAGTCGCCCACGTGCCGACACGTGCCACGCTTGCGTCCAAGCGCTCAGCATCCGAGCGCAAAGCGCCCACGTGCCGACACATGGCGCGTTGCGCTCCAGCGCCCAGCGTCCGAGCGCAAAGCGCCCACGTGCCGACAAGTGGCGCGTTGCGCTCCAGCACTCTGCGCTCGAGCGCAAAGCGCCCAGGTGCCGATACGTGCCGCGCTTGCGCTCAAGCGCCTAGGCGCTGGCCCCACGCATCCTTTGGATGTCTTTTTCCCCTTTATTTATATATACATAGCGGGACCCCCATAAAAACTCTGCGTGGCTCCCGATATATCCAAACCCCCCTTCCAAAACAACACACATATACACTGCACATTGAGTTCGCATGACCAGTTTAACCCGTCAATCGGAGGTTCCCTCGCTCCAAAGGCGAGGGGTAATTAACGGCAGCTTAGTCCGCGGCTGCCGGAGATTCGGATCCCCACAATCATTAAACCCCGGCCTACCCTAGGCAGGGGGAATCTGTAGTACGCCTGACAAGCGCGCGCGTATTCCCATCTCAATGGGGTAACGAAAAACACCCTACAATATCGACACGACTTATCAAGCTACTGGGGTCTGACATTTACCACCCTTAGGCGAGATATGCGACATATCAGACGAAGAGACCGGACTGTACGGGAGTGTTACTGACTGGATTCACAGGAGAATGTACAGGCTTGCTTGTTGATCTTCTGAGCGCTCAATACCTGGGTGGCTGTTACGTTTAGCTGACCGCTTGCAGCTTGTGGGTGTTTGATACGATCATCACCTACTACCGGCGTATTGACGATTCTTTAGAGTCCTACACAGAGGTTTCTTGGCTCAGGAAAAACGGAGTAGAAGCACATATGTGATATGTGCGGGACCGAGAACAATACGTGTATGTGATACCGTACTAGATTCTCGCGATATGAGATATCGGCCGGGTATATGTGATATAGCCGGGTCATTGGATCAAGTGTTGATTCGATGAATTGATACAAATTATATTAGTCGGTTATTTGTGAAATTGCCGGATTATCGGATCAAATGTTGATTCGATAATTTAATGTATAATTATATATTTGATATATTAAATTACATTAATTAATATAAGCTCACTAAAAGATTCTTTTTCTCACTCGGGTAATACATTGATATATATGCGATATATGTTAATTGTATTATTTTATTTTGTTACAATAAATATTGTATATGTGATATATAATATTGTAACATGTTATGGTTATAAATGCAACATGATTTGTGGAGTTTAATTGTGGTTAGGGTTTGGATTAGGGTTAAGCAAGCATAAAGCTTTCAAGAAGCTTCTTGAAGCTTTGACTTTGACTTGGATATTTTCTGATATTTGCTTAATCCAACCCAACCCTTTAACCCTAGTTATGTCTCTACAATGGTTAGTCTTCTCATTATCTACCATGGTTGCATTTCTAACCACATACTAGACTTTCATTATTCATCACAAAAGGATTACTATTCTTCTTCTTCTTCTTCCTTGAGCTTTTGAAAAGCTTTCTAGGTTTTTCTTATGTGATGAAAATGAGTGAGATTAAGAAAATAAATGAGAGCTAAAATCCTACTCCATCATCCTAATCTATTCTAGCCATTTAGATTAGGGTGTTCACTTCATTTAGTGAGTGAGAGCTTGTGCTAATGAAACTTCAAGGTAGATCATCTTTGTTATCGAAGATTGGAAGCAAGCTTGCATCTTTCTCTTCGTGGATCCTCTCGAGAGTCCGGAACTTGATGATCACAGCGAAGGGACCACAACACGGAGCTTATGAAGTGAAGGACCGGACTACAGAGGTTGTAATCCCTAACTCTTAGATGTTAAAGTGTTTAACATGCTTTGTTCCGCCTAATCTCTAGTCTAAGATCTTGGTTTAGGGTTGTTCGGCACGGCTAAATTTTAAATTAGGCATGGTTGATGCCTTATAGACCCTTGTGCGTGTGTCTAGTAACCCTACACGAGTTACTCGACGAACAAGTGCTGCACCTCGAGGATGACGAGCCATGTTGGGAGCTTTACTTCAACGGAGCCTCATCAATTAGGACCTCTAGAAAATCAAGCGTCCTACAGATAAAAGAAGGGATAGGATCGGTGTTCATCACGCCATTGATGGGAACCCTACGGCGTTCTTTTGCTCTCACCGAGCCTCGTACAAACAACAAGGCTGAGTACGGGGCTCTGATAGCTAGTCTGGAGCTCGCCATAGAAATGGAAATCCTTCGGATACGAGTCTACGGTGATTCCCAGCTGTCGTCAACCAAGTAAGCGGCGACTATAAGATATAAAAACCCGAGTTAGCTCGGTACAAAAGCCGGGTGGTGGAGCTTATGAAACAGTTCACCCACATTGAACCGATGAGAGTTCCTAGGGCGTTGAATGGAAAAGCTGACATACCCGCTCGCTTAGCCAAGGAGCTGGCTGATCCTGATATAGATAAAATTCTGATAACAGACAGGAGCCGGCAAATTCTGCCCCCAGTCTCTTTACGATAGGAGGAAAGTGCAAAACAAAAGAGCAATCCTGCCGAAGAAGTTCTGATCATTCAAGAGGAGCCCGATTGGAGAGAGCCCTTTATAGAGTACCTCCGATACGACAAGCTGCCCGAAAGAAAATCTGCGAGGATTCAACTGAAGAAGAGAGCTCTTCGATACGTGTTTGTAAATAATACGCTATACCGCAGATCATATGACTAACTCTAGCTTAGATGTCTGTCATCGGCCGAAGCCCAAAATGTTATGAAAGAAGTTCACTCAGGCGTCTGCGGAGCTCACTAATCTGGCCCCAAAATGCGGTTTCAAATTAAACGGCTTGGGTATTACTGGCCTACCATGATAAGGGATTGTGAAGAGCATGCGAAGAGGTTTCATCTCTGCCAAATTCATGGTGACTTCATTCATGAGCATCCCAATCCACTGCATCCTACGGTGGCATCATGGCCCTTCGAAGTTTGGGGCACCGACATAGTTGGTCCAATTGATCCTCCGTCATCCAAAGGCCACCGGTTCATATTGGCCTCAACTGACTACTTCTCCAGATGGGCTGAAGTTGTCCCGCTAAAAGAACTCAAGACAGAAGATATTCAGATGTTCTTCCAGCATAATATTCTATACCGCTTCGGTACACCTAGAAGAATCATTTCTGACAACGGGCCTTCTTTCAAGAGATTCAAAGTCTCAAGGTTCGCTACTCAGCACAAGATAGACTAGAGATATTCCTCCATTTATAATCCAAGAGCCAATCGGCTAGCCGAAGCCTTCAATAAGACTCTATGCAAGCTCCTGAGGAAAAATGGTTCAGCCAATAAGAGAGACTGGAATCTCAAGCTCCACGAGGAGTTGTGGGCATATCATACCACACACCGCGCTCTAACTCGGTCCACTCCATTCTCACTACTCTTCGGAGTTGAAGCAATCCTCCCGCTCGAAATTGAAGTTCCAAGCTTAAGAATGGTCGTCCAACACGAGTTGACGGAGGAGGAAAACGTCCTCCTTCGGCTCGAAGAGCTCGACGCCCTCGAAGAAAAGAGGCTCGCTGTACATCAAAATCTGTAGTTGTACCGAGCCCAAATGTCATGGGCCTATGATAAGATGACCCGCCTCCATGCTTTTAAGAAAGGCGAGTTGGTGTTGGTCCTCAAAGACCAATCATCCTCAATCGACATGCCAGGGGAAAATTCGAGCCAAACTGGGAAGGACCATACGTCATCGAGAAGGTGTTTGATGGAGGATCCTACCAGCTGATAAATGCCGGGGGAGAAAGGCCCATACCACCAATCAATGGCCGATATCTCAATAAATACTACGCGTGAATGTTCCAAGTCGCAGGCGAATTAAGCACACTGGTCCTACGGTCTGGATCATACATCTTGTAAAACCGTATACAATCCACGGGCATAAACGATCCCTATCTTTCCGAAGTCCTACCGGTGAGACTGCATTTAAAGTCCCACCAGCGATGAAGATCTGCCAATGTAAAAAAAAG
The DNA here is from genome assembly GCA_030015575.1 of Agapanthus africanus. Taxonomy (NCBI): domain Eukaryota; kingdom Viridiplantae; phylum Streptophyta; class Magnoliopsida; order Asparagales; family Amaryllidaceae; genus Agapanthus; species Agapanthus africanus. The sequence goes on along the minus strand of JASDDO010000031.1, from coordinate 520,362,767 downwards.
GTATGTCCACATGCAAAACGGGCATGGATGAAAACCCGAAAGGGCTCTGTGAGTAAAAATAGCAGGACTGCGGGCGAGTTTGTGAAAACCCGAAAGGGCGCAAACTCGTGAAAAAGTGATGAAATACACCCACAAAGTTCTCTCGACTTTGTGAGGAGAAAATCCCCGCGTGAGATCCTTATGACTCATAAAGGAGCAACACACTTAGGAATCCCCACGATTCCTAGGGAGAAATTCACCTGCAGGATCCTCTCGACTCGTAGGGAGAAAATGATTTTTTGAGACCCTTACGGCTCATAAAATTAAAAAGCTTTAGGTGATAGAGATCTAAACCTGTCTCCTAAGCCATCACTCCTTAATGGGCAACGGCAAATGATGGGTCGCTCCTGGCATTGCTTCAGTGTTAGCGGTGCTGATGCCGACCCAAAACCTAAATCCCAAGTCTTCCCAAAGGCAAATGATGAGTCGCTCCTGGCACTACGCTTCAGTGTTAGCGATGCTGATGCCGACCCAAAAACCAAATCCCAAGTCCTCCCAGGGCAAATGATGAGTTGCTCCTGGCATTATTCCAGTGTAGCAATGCTGATGCCGACCCAAAAAAAACTCAAATCCCAAGTCTTCCCAAAGGCAAATGATGAATCGCTCCTGGCACTACGCTTCAGTGTTAACGGTGCTGATGCCGACCCAAAAAAAACCAAATCCCAAGTCTTCCTAAGGGCAAATGATGAGTTGCTCCTGGCATTATTCCAGTGCAGCAATGCCGATGCCAAACAAAATCTAAATTCCAAGTTCCTCTCATATTCAAAAGTCCCGCCAAATAAGGCAGAAATCAAACAGATCAAATTAATGTCCTACCCGGTAGCGCTTCCAAGCTCAAAGTCCCACTGGACGGGTAGAGAACTCCCAAAATAAATCAAATCAAACAAATCAACTCTAACACCGCAGAAAGCGGAGCAAGTCAATTTCAACCCCGACACCGCAAGAAGCGGAGTAAGTCAAATTCTACCCGGACACCGCAAGAGGCGGAGCAAGTCAAATCAAATCGTGATACTGCAAAAAGCGGAGCAGGTCAAATCAAGCACCGACCGTACAAGTCGCAAAAAGGGCAGCACCGACTGTCCAAGTCGCTAAAAGGGCAGCACCGACCGTCCAAGTCGTAAAAAGGGCAGCACTGACCGTCCAAGTCGCAAAAAGGGCAGCACCGACAGTCCAAGTCGCTAAAAGGGCAGCACCGACCGTCCAAGTCGCAAAAAGGGCAGCACCAACCGTCCAAGTCGCAAAAATGGCAGCACCGACCGTCCACGTCGCGAAAAGGGCAGCATTGACCTCCACGTCGTCAAAACGGGAGCCAAATCAAGTCAACCTCCACGCAAAAGAAGATCCATCAATTTCATGCACACGACCCGTATATGTGGTGTGCATGTATTGATGGGGGGCACTTTGTTGGGATCAAAAGTTTCACCCCGATCGAACAAGTCAAAACCAATGTCAACCCCAAGTCAAGTGGGTCCGAGCCCAAGCTAAGTGGGCCCAAGCCCAAGTCAAGACCAAGCATGGAAGAGGCCGGCTCCATGCCAAAAAAAATGCAATAAATTAGTCTAAATGTAATTTTTAGAAATAAATGTATATAAAATGGGCAGAAAGCCAAAATTTTGTAAACCCCATGCCTTATGTGCAAAAAGAAATAAGCATATAAGACATGGGATGGCACAAGTGTCATTTGGCAAAGCCCAATGGGCTATATGTAAAGTGTGTAGCCTATAAAAGCAACATGATGAAAAAATATAACCTTTTCTCTCTAAAAAAAATTATGGTTCTGTGTCTCCTTCTCATTCCTCAAGGTTCTAAACCTTCTTCCTTTTTCTTAAATTAAATCAAGAGTTTCACTCTTCTTTTCCTAAAAAGGAATAGTTTTTCACCATGAAACCCACAAAGGGGAGCTCAGATCTCTAAAATGGGAGATTTTTAATTCTCACCCCCTCTTTTCCCCCCAAGATCCAGCCAACAGAGAGGAGGAAGAAGGAGACTCATCTCTAATAATCCTACTTTGGGAATATCCAGGGCTCAAGGGAGAAGAAAGGGGTCCCCTTTCATCAACTCCAAAAATCTCTTAGGAGTTTAACTCCACAAAAAAAAATAATAATAATAAAGTCTTTTTTTAGGAGTTTAACTCCAAAAGTCAATTGGGAGTACAACTCCCAGTGCAGGGGCTAAGCCCTTTTGTCCTTTTTTTAGGAGTTTAACTCCAAAAGTCAATTGGGAGTACAACTCCCAGTATAGGGGGCTAAGCCCCCTTTTTTCCTACTAGCGCCCAGCGTTCGCGTGCCAAGCACGTGAGGCCCAGCGCCCAGCGTGCCAAGCACGTGAGACGCTGGCGTCCCGCGTGCCAGCGCCCGCGTGCTAAGCACATGAGGCGCTGGCGCCCCCCGCGCCCACCGCCCCGCGTGCCAAGCACGTGAGGTGCTTGTGCTCACGCGTCCTTTGGACGCTATTTCCTTTTTTTATATATACACACACTCCGCACCCCGTAAGGGGGATGCTAGCCCTCTTGACCCCCAGCCCGCTATCCAAGTAGCGGAACCCCCGTAAACTCTGCGAGGCCCACGATATACCCAAGACCCTTCAAAACACAATACACACACTGCACATTGAGTTCGCTTGACCAGTTTGACTCGTCAATCGGAGGTTTCTTCGCTCCAAAGGCGAGGGATAATTAACGGCAGCTTTGTCCGCGGCTGCAGGAGATTCAGATTCCCACAATCAATGAACCCCCGCTTACCCTAAACAGGGGGAATCTGTAGTATGCCTGACAAGCGACGCGTATTCCCATCTCAATGGGGTGACGAAAAACACCCTACAATTCCATTGATTGATTCATTTATTCATTCATTCATTTTAAGACTTAGCCATTTTTCCTCTTGAGTTACTCATGCTCTTGGGTTTTCCTCACATCCTCCTTCTTCTTCTTTGAATGCTCACTTGAGCATGTGATATGAGAGAAAAAGATAGTGAAATATTCCTACACCCCCACTCTCCATTGCTAGCGACCTTGGAGCATCGGTTGCTTCGCTGGGCGAAGCTGGAGCCTGTATCGTTTCCCTCAGGTGGATCATCTTCGATGGAGGAAGACCAGCAATCAAGATCGATCCAGGACACCTCTAGGAGCTAAGGATGATGGTAGAAGATCGAAGGACACGGATCATTCGGTATAACGCTTCTATCACAATAGATAACATCTTTCTAGATTGCTAGTTTCATATTTGGTTTTGATTCTAGGTAGTTGTATCTAGCACCAAGTATTTTAAACCCCAAAATTTTTCGCTCTGCAATGGCCACGATTGACAGCCAGGGCTCTAGGAACCCCAACAGTACTAGATTGTATATTACATTTTGGAAGTTTAGGATATAAACAGATATAATAACAGTCTTGCTCAATATGATAGTAGTTATCTGGTTTGAGTCTATCTTAACATGTGTATATGTTTCTTTTAACATATCGCTAATACATGTTGGTAGAGCCCTTAGAATCTTTGCTTGACTACCAGCGTTATGATGGCAGTCACATTAGTGGGGGCTGGGAGTCTATAAGCACATCCTTAGACTTGTCCCTAATCGAAGGATTATCGAGACATGGCATTGATACTCCAGAGTAGACTAGTGTATACGCTTCTTATCCTCATCAGGGGAGATGGCATATCCCGCAGCCATTGGTATACGTACCAAAGATAGTATACAGGTGCTCATTAGGTTATGAGTTACATTGGACGGACTCGCTGGGAACTGCTGGTTGGTATTATACCTATCGTCAGTTAGCAGTTTCCCGGTGACATGAGTACAGCTTAGTCCGTTGACTTGATGTCACTATTCGTCTCGAGTGTGTTCCCACTGTACTTAGATTACTACCCTACCACGGCTCAAATGAGTCATGCAAACAGGTAGTAGTTGGGTTGGGTGCAGTCCCGAAGCACTTAGAGGCAGTAGGGGTTAGAAGGGATTCGTCTCTTCCGGTATGGGGAGTTGATATCACGCTGTGTACGGCTGGCCAATACACAAAGTCTCTGGTCAGGGCAAGTGAGATTTACTGGTAGGTAAGTAGTTTCTTAGGGTGTTTTGGGTTCCATGCAGACACGACTTATTGCGCTATTAGGGGTCTGACGTTTACCACCCCCTTTGGCCCTATATGCGATACTCTTAGACGAACAGACCGGACTGTACGGAGAATGTCACCTATAGGCTCAGTAGGGGTTTTCGGACGAGTTATCGTGTCGATCTTCACTTCGACGGATACCTGGGTAGCCGTTACGTACAGTTAGTACCACTGACATCCTTGTGGTTAAACCCACTCCCAGCGTATTGTTGAGTCTTTAGAGTCCCACATAGAGGGTTTCTCGGTTCAGGTGAAACGGTATAGTTTGTGTATAGTTTTACGCATGGGTGTTCGATTGAACACGTGTATTTATACACGTGCTTTAATCGGACGGTTTAGTAGTACCGGCAGGTTTGAAAGACAGCCAGTTTTGATACTAGTATTATATTGCTCTCTTTTGGGAATTTGTATTTTAACACGAATACGGTATTTATACGAATATGTATATTTGTATAAATACGTGTATTTGTTCATTGATACAAATACACATATTTCTTTATAAATATGAATACGCGTATTTTGTATTTTCAGTACAAATACGGTATTTGTATTTGGTAGAAATACGGTATACGTATTTATTATAAATACGGGTTTTAGTATACTTGTTTATATACATGCATTTTTATTTATTTATAAGTGTGTGTATATGTATACTGGTGAGGTGGCTACACTCTCTCTCTCTCTCTCTCTCTCTCTCTCTCTCTCTCTCTCTCTCTCTCTCTTTTCTTCATCTTAAAGGAGGAAGTGTGTGGGCTTGTGACTCACCCTAGTGAGTCACCAAGCCCACCCACTCTTTTGCTTTCGGTGTGAAGAGATGAGAGTGAGAGTGTGAGAGATATTTGTGAGGATGGATATTTTCATCAAGTAGAGTTTATCTCTAGTAGCCATCCTCTTCTTCTTCTTCCTAAATTTCTCCACTTGAGTATTGAGGATTAAAAGAGAGCATCTTGTTCGCAAACTACACCATTCTAAGCATCTTGTCTTAGCAAGAATTGATCTTTAGTTGCTTTGAACAAAGATATCGTTTGAATCGACATTCTCGGGTGGATCGTCTTTGTTAGTGTATATGCCCTAGAGGCCATTACTGTATCATACTAGTTTGTATATTACTTAATGGAAGCTTGGGATATTCACCTTGTATAAACAATCTTGCTCAATATAGTAGTATGCTACTTGGTTTGTTTCTACTTCAATGTGTACACGTGTTTATTTTAGTATATCACCTATACACAATAGTGGAGCCCTTAGGATCTTTGCTTGATTACCAGCGTTGTGATGGCAGTCACACTAGTGGGGGCTGGGTAATCTATAAGCACATCCTTATGCAGGTCCCTAGTCGCAGGACTATCGAGACAGGGCATCGATACTCCGGAGTAGACTAGCGTATGCGCTTCTCGTCCCAGTGTGGGAGATGGTCTGTCCCACAGCCATCAGTATGTCGTACTGGAGATAGTATGCGGGTGCTCGTTGGGTTACGAGTATACTGGACAGGACTCGTCAGGAACTGTTGGTTGGTACTATACCTATCGTCAGTTATCAGTTCCCAGGTGACATGAGTACAGCTTAGTCCGCTGACTTGACACTGTCACTTCGCCTCGAGTGTGTTCCCACTGCACTTAGATTACTACCCTACCTCGGCTCAAAGGAGTCGTGCAAACAGGTAGTAGTTGGGTGTAGTCCCGAAGCACTTGGAGGCAGTGACAGTTAGACAGGATTCGTCTCTCCCGGTATTGGGGGTTGACATCGCGCTGTGTCTAGGAGAGCCATTATACGAGTAGTCCCTGGCCAGGGCAAGCGAGATATACTGGTAGGTTTCCAGTGTTATCTCAGGATGTTCTGGGCTTCACTCCGACACGACTTGTACCGCTTTTAGGGGACTGACGTTTACCGCCCCCTAGGCCCTCCATGCGATGTATCAGACGAACAGACCGGACTGTATGGAGATTGTCACAGTCAGACTCAGTAGGAGTTCAGATGGGTTTCACCTCGTCGGTCTTCTTGTCGGCATCTACCTGGGGACCGTTACGCACAGCTAGTGCCGCTTGCGGTCTGTGGTTAAACCCACTGCCAGCGTAGTATCGAGTCTTTAGAGTCCCACACAGAAAGCTATTCGCCTTTAGGCAAAAGAGTATAGGTCGCATGGTTTTGCGATAGGTCGCATGGTTTTGCTACAGGGTTCGGTCACATCCGTGCACTTGTGCACGTACAGTGTCCGGACAGTTAACACTAGCGGACTTTGGTTTAAGCCAGATCCTAGTGTACGTTTTGGGATTGGTTTTTTCTAGTATGTATTCGTGTTCCTCGGAACGCGGATGCGGGTGTGTATGCACAGTTGACGGAGAGACAGAGGCAGAGGATTCTCATTAGGGTTGTTGACTGTTGACTGTTGACTATTGACTTTTTGCTCAACCCTAATGAGAATATGATATATGATTAACAATAATATTAATTAAGTATTATAGTGACATGGTTGTTGAGGGGTTGACTTTGTTGACTTGTTGACTTTGTTGACCGGTTGACTAGGTTGGACTAGTTGACCATCATCATGACAATGGCTATTATTTCATGGCAAAGACTTTTGCTTGCTTGTTTCTCTTGTGCAAAATGAGTGCATGAAATGATATGGCTATTGTAGCTTAAACCATCACATAATACTTGATTGCTATGATTTGTTATGATGGCTTTGGATTATGAGAGCTAAGAGAGAAAAGTTTTGATCATTCTCTCATTTTCCATTCTCTCTCTTGTTTTTGAGCTCTCACCCTCTTCCTCTTGCTCTCCCTCTCTCTAGTCTATGGTTCACTTGTCTCATGTGTTGAGAAGCAAGAACCATAGAGAAAAATCCCAACACACCCTCCTCTACTCACTCTAGTTCACAAGGTTTAGCAAACCGAGTGAACTAGTTTCTTCAAAGTTCGAAGAAGAAGCCAAAGGTAGAAGCTTTCGGGTGGATCGATCTTCGGCGCAAGGAGACGTCGGGGTGAAGCCGATCCGTACACCATCGAGAGTTGAAGACGAAGGAGTTCAAGAAAGAAAGGTATAACCCCTTAACCGAGTAGTTAACAACTCCTAGTTAGGTTGTTAGATAGATAGTTTAACAAAGATCCATTTTGAGTCCATGTTACCTCCTCTAAAAAATCGTATTTCGTCATTTCCGCAAGCCCGTAAGTACCGGGAGCGGTAGCATGGACTTACAGTCTTTGACGCGGAAGATCGGCTTCGAGAGCTCGTTCCATCAACCCAAGGAGCCTGTGGAGTCCACCTTTCAAGACCCGAAGACCGTCTACAAAGGTTGTAATCCCAACCTCGTAGCTAAAACTCTAGTTAGGGTTTGTTTAGTTTTAGTGTTTGGGCTTGTATCCCGGGATTTTAGTATATTGTGCTCAAGTTTTTAAAGTTTTTGATTCCGCATAGCCGTAGCTGTTACGGCAAGGAGCACATATACACTTACAAGTTCCCGGGTCCGCGAGCTCTGTAATGAGAGTAATCATCTTCACGACGTGGTCACCAACAGATGATCCGACAACCAACCTCACTTGAAACAATTTCTTCGAGGTCCCGTATCTTGCGATACGAGATTGCTCTCTATATAAATCTTTGGTATGGAGGAAGATGGAAGTAAAGTCCATCTTCTCATTCTGCCTCTGATGTTCGTTATCCATGGAGCCCAGCATGAGGCACTTGGCTCTCGCGCAATCCAGATCTTAAGTCTTATGGGCCTTAATGTCCACGACCGAGGATTTTAGACCTGGAACGAGGGGATTTAGTCGTGAGGACGTATGCAATCTTATCATAAGTAAGGGCCATGTGGACATTCCTCAGCCAGTCTTTATAGTTCGGCCCGGTCAATTTGTTTTTATCTAATATAAGCTTAAGTCACGTTATGGTCGCTGCAATTAGGAAAGAGAGAAAAGAAACACTCAGCATATGCTCTTACAACTTTAGATTGGTTATTAGTTTATCTAAACAGGATGGCTCCCACCGTTTACTCGAATTCTCCTTCAAACCCTGAAAAAATAATTAGTCAGGATTAATCGCACTCTACAAGTTCACTTATCTTTCGGTCAGGCCGGTGTTGGTACTTTGGAAGGAGGTCCCCCATGCTTTCGCACGGACCCAATTAAATAACCCCGGTTTCCCAGAGGCATAACCCCATTAACACCTTTCTAGACACCTACTTGATTAGCTAATTGCAAAGTGAATAACTCTCCCGAAAAGTAGCTGACACTCACTGTAGGATCAGGACCGAACTGTCATTGTGTGATAATTTTGAAGGAAGGCTACCAAAACTACCGCACTCCAGAAGATATGCAACACTAGCAAGTTTTCTGTATGTTTGAAACTCTCGATGTGGTTTTTGCCCTAAGTTCTTATAACCTTGACGAAAGTCAAAACATCATAAGTCGCAAGTCAAGTTCAATACGTCATTGTCCAGATTAATCTAGACCCATTCGTACAAGCCCTTGACGAAGGTCAAAATAGTTGTACGCCTGTCCTAAATTAATGCATCTATCTATGTTACAGATAAGCACCCACTAGCTACCAAACACTATACCTTGGCGAAAGTCAAAACAAACAGCATGAATACTAGTTGATATCTATCTGAAATGACGTAGGGCTACGACAAATTTTGGCGAAAACCGTGAACGTAATGAACTTGATATAGTCAAAAGAACCGAATAGCTTTTGAAAAGGAGTGGTTTAAGCTTCGCTTTTAAAAGTTGTTTTTGAAGAAAACAGAGTGGTTTTGCAATTTTTCCAACGACGTCAAATTTTAGGTTTATTGTTTTGTATTAATTGAGATTAATGCGGTCCCATCAATTAACCTTATCACCCCAGAAAAGAAAGAAAATAGAATATACGTATATGCTACCCGCATTCGCCACGGGGCCCCGTCATGCACCGTTAGGTTACTTAACTAACGGCAGAGCGGGGGCTGGACTAGCGCGGATGCAAAACATATACAGCATTTATTTACACACACACACACACACACACACATATATATATATATATATATATCCATCACATGCATGATAAGCAACACAGGCAGATATAAGCATCACAAAGAATGGAAAAATGGATCAACTAGGAACATTTGCATTTCATTGAGCCACCTATGAAACATAGTTCTCCACGGTCGTGTGAATAGACGAGTGTGAATAATATAAACCCCTACGAGTGCGGCAAGCTATCCTCTAATTCTATAATTGGGTAACCCGGGTCTCGACTCCTCGAGATGTCCACCAACTGAATCCTAGAACCCGGTAGCTTGCGCACTCCACCGTGGATCAATCCTAGATGCGGAAATGAAAAGTAATATACAACCGGTGACTACATCCTCAACCCAGATGCGCCCTAATAATAGAATATATATCAATTATTACATTAATTGCAAAAAATCCACTCACATCTCACATCTAAATTCACACCGGGCTATTCACACGATGATCCATCAAACCATTCGCAACCGAACATCACAAGATATGTGCAACCCCTTCTAATCGACATATAGCGATTAGAAAACGTTTAAGAACACATATACGTATCACAAATCAAGTAAATGAAAACCACAACATTATAATTCTGTGCACAATTAGCGAACGAAACCAATTTTCCAAGACATGAAAATTCAGTTCACTAAAGTCCCCAAAAAAATAGTTTTAAGCCAATCCGGGAGTCGAAATGAACTCGAAACCCGTCCGAATTTTCACGGAGGCGAAGCGGTCAAAATTAACTATCGACTTAGGGGCCTAAAGGGCTACCCGCCCCCAGGGGCTACCACAAGGTGGCGCCATGGGATAGGCAGACCCGAGAGCACCCTAGTGGGGTGCTCTCGAGTCACCACCCCCAAGGCCATTTTGTGGTGGTCTTGGGGGTGGGCCCGACCTTCGATCCCCTCTTGGGTTTCCCTGGGGTGCTCATGCTTCTCTCCGTGGCTTCTTGGTTCAAACCGTGAGCTCGCGGGATGTGAAAACACGCTAAAACTCCAATTTTAAGGACCGTTTTTGTGGGCAATTCGTGCGCGACAAAAACGGAGGACTTCTAACGTCGCTACTGTTGGGGTCAAAAATTACACCCCGGTTGACCAAGCCAAAGTCGAGGTCAACTCCAAGTCAAGTGGGCCCAAGTCCAAGCTAAGTGAGCCCATGTCCAAGTCGAGCCCAAACATGAAGAGGCCGCCCCCATGCCAAAATGAAAATTATGTATAATTTTGATGTAATTTTTATGAATAAATGTTAGGAAAATGGGCATAAAGCCAAATTGTTGTAAAGCTCATGGCTCATGTGCAAAATAAATGAGCACATGAGATATAGAATGAGCAAAATGCCATTTTGTAAAGCCTAAGGGCTATATGTAAACTTGTAAGCCTGTATAAGGTAGCATGATGATGAAATGAAAGACAACAATTGATTTCCCTCAAAAAAATTAGGGTTCCGTTGCCTCCTCCTTCCTCAAGGTTTTAAACCTTCTTCTCTTTTCTGAATTAAATCAAGAGTTTAACTCTTTCTTTCCCAAAAATAAATAGTTTTTCACTATAAAACCCACGAAGGGGAGCTCAGATCTCCCATCAAATCTCTAAAAGGGGAGATTTTTAAGTATCACCCCCTTTTCTCCAAGATCCAGCCAATAGAAAGGAGGAAGAAGAAGATCCATCTCCAAAAATCCTACTTTGGAAAGATCTGAGGCTCAAGAGAAGATCCAGGGTTCAAGAGAGAAGAAAGGGGTCCCCTTTCATCATCTCCGAAAATCTCTTGGGAGTTTAACTCCGAACAATAATCTCTTCTTTAGAAGTTTAATTTCAAACCAATCTCTAAGAAGTTCAACTCAAAGATCCAAATTCTCGAAAGAGTTGAATCCCAAAAATTCATATCTTATAGGAGTTCAACTCCACAAAAGATCCCTTTTTTAGGAGTTTAACATCGAAAGTCACTTGGGAGTTCAACTCCCAGTTTAGGGGTTAAGCCCCTTTTTCCGCGGGCGTCCAGCGCCTACGTGCAGGACGCGTGATCCGCTGGCGTCCAGCGCCCACACGCCATGCACATGAACCGCTGGCGCCCAGCGCCCGCGTGCAGGGCTTGTGATCCGCTGGTGCCCAGCGCCTGCGTGTAAGGGCACATGGCCCGCTGGCGCCCGCCGCCCGCGTGGAAGGGCACATGGCCCGCTGGCGCCCATGCGCAACTCACGCGTCCTTAGGACGCTTCTCACCCCTATTTTTCCTTCACGCTCCACACTCAAAACACATCCCCCGTAAACTATGCGAGGCCCCAGATATACCCAAAAACTCCTCAAGACACACACACGCACACTTCATATTGAGTTCGCATGACCAGTTTGACCCGTCAATCGGAGGTTTCCTTGCTCCAAAGATAAGGGGTAATTAATGGCAACTCAGTCCACAGTTGTCGGAGATTCGGATCCCCACAATCAATAAACCCCGACCTACCCTAGGCAGGAGGAATCTGTAATGTGCCTGACACGCGAGCGCATTCCCATCTCAATGGGGTGATAAAAAAACACCCTACAGCTATAAGTTGATGTCACACACTCTACAGGGTTTGTATAGATGCGGAATTTACAAAAAACAATTTTAAAGCGGGCAACATGGACTAATCTCCAAGAACTACCATAAGCCTTAACTAGCAAAACTAACATAGGTTCTATTCTACTATGAAGAGATTTATACCTATGTGCTCAAGTCCTTCGGGTCTTCTTATCCTCTTCTTGAGCTCCTCGTTCACCGGGATTGAGCTTAGTCATCGGCCTCCTTATGTTGAAGACGATCCACCTGAGAGTATATAGTTCAAGCTCCAACCTCAAAAGTGAGGTAACTAAAACATCAAGTTTGCTAATCTATGTGGTTTAGTGGATGTAGAGAGTGTTAATTAGATTAATTTATCTCAAAGACCCTATGTTTCTCAACTCATCAGAGGGTTAGGGTTTGAGGAAGAGCTCAAGGAGGAGAGAGAATGATAAGTGAAGAATGGCTAAGGAAAAAAGATATCAAGCATTTCCTTTTCATTAAAAATACTAGCCATGCTTGAATAGTATTTACAAATGAATAAAGAAATACAATAGCCATGCTTCACGCCATACTTAAATCCATCTCACCCCTCCACCTCATTTTCTATTTATAATAAGTAGAATATCACAAAATAAAGTGTTCTCTTCTAGAAGCATTCTAGTATAAATACAAGAATACCAATACCGTATATACATACCCGTATTCGTACTATAAAAAATACAAATACCAAAAGATAAAATAATCCAATAATATAATACTAGATCGTTATTAAATCAATACACGATTCAATAATGCGGCTTAATCCTAAGCCCACAAGTATTATCCGTCAGAACAAAAATCCATGTAGCTAGTACACATATATGATCGGAACCTTGCATGTATAACCATATGGCCTCTACATCGTTTTTCCTGAACCAGGGAAACCCTCTGTATGGGATTCTAAAGATTCGATAGTACGTTGACAGTAGGTTTAACCACAAGCATGTCAGCGGCACTAGCTGTACGTAACGGCTATCCAGGTACCTGTCAAGAAGAAGGCCGACGAGAAAACTCATCCGAACTCTTACTGAGCCTGTCTATAACAATCTCCATACAGTCCGGTCTGTTTGTTTGAGAGTATCGCATGCCGGGTCTAGCAGGTGGAAAACGTCAGACCCCTAATAACCTGACAAGTCATGCCAATGTGGCTCAAGATCATCCAAGAATCTACCGATCTAACTATCAGTAATTCTTAATTCGTCCTGGCCAGGGACTTATGGTGTTGGCCAACCGAACACAGCGCGACATTGACACCCTATACAGGGAGAGACGAATCCCCAACAATCACTCACTGCCTCTATGTGGCTCGGGACTGTATCTAACTAAAACCTGTTTACACGACTCAGTAGAGCCGTGGTAGGGTAGTAATCAAAGCACAGTAGGAACTCACATGAGAAAAATAACGACCTCAGATCTACAGACTATCTGTACTCATTTCACCAGAGAACTGCTATCTGACGATAGGTATAATACCATCTAGCCAGTTCTCGGCGAGTCCGTCCAGTGTATTCACCCCCAGTGAGCACTTGCATACAATCATAGGTGAATCACACCAATGGCTGCAGGACCAACCATCGCTTCTCGTCAGGGTCTAGAAATGTATACACTAGTCTACTCTGGAGTATTGATTTCCGGTCTCGATACTCCCATGACTAGGGACATTTAAGAATATGCTTATCGACTACCCAGCCCCCACAAGTATGACTGTCATCACAACGCTGGTAGTCAAGCAAGGATTCTAAGGGCTTTATCAACATGTATATGTGATATGAAATAACAAGTAAAATATATACACATATTAAGATAAAAGCAAACCAAATAGCATACTATCATATTGAGCAAGATTGTCTTGTACATACATACTCCCAGCATCCTATACAATAAAGGCCTCAAGGGCATACATATCTAACAATCTCCCACTTGCACTAAGGCCGGTTATTGGCATATCGAGTACCCAACGTCTGCTTTAGGGCCGGTTGCTGGCGTACCGCATACCCAACATCTCGAACAGTCCCTTGAACTAGACTTGAGGGATGGCCTTGGTGAATGGATCTGCCGTGTTGTCCTTTTTATCTACTCTCCGCACCTCGATCTCCTGACGATCTACGATCTTCCTGATCAGGTGATACCGTCTCAAGATATGTCTGGATTTCTGATGGGACCGCGGTTCTTTTGCCAAATCCATGGCTCCATTGTTATCGCAATACAAAGATATTGGATTAAGAATGGATGGAATCACCTGAAATTCAGAAATGAACTTCCCCATCCAGACTGCCTCTTTTGCGGTATCGTTAGCAGCGATGCACTCAGCCTCCATCGTCGAGTCTGCCACGTGTAAGTCGACGTTAGACACCCCGCGAGTTGTGGGGAAGCGGAATAGGTAAAACAATCATTTTGTTTAAAACAAACATCGACTAACTTACGGATCTTTGCCAAACCCTAACTAACAACATCATAGGAGGGATTAGCTACTATGAAAGAAGATTATACCTAATGAACCAAGTCCTTCTTGTTCTTGTTGACCACCTCCTCGTCGGCCTCCTCTTTGTGATAGAAGATCCACCCGAGAGCTACTACTCCAAGCTTGACCTCTAACTTGAGGTAACTGGGTAACTAAGAGTGCTAATCAAAGTAACCTAGAGGATATAGAATAGGATTAGGGATCAAATAGTCTTGCTAACCCTTGATCTCAACACATGAGAGGTTAGGGTTAGGGTTTGAAGAGAGAGAGCTTGAGGAGAGAGAAGGTGATAATAATAATGAAATGGAATTAACTCATTTTTGTATATATATGAAGCATAAGATATTTTGCACAAATATCTCTTTGCACAAATATCTTCATGCTTCATTTAATACATAATGAATCATCAAGTGAGTCATTAAAAGCATTAATGCTTCATTAACTCTCTTGATGAATCATCTCCATGAGTCACAAAACCATTTAATGCATATGCCACATAAGCCCTCCACCTCATCAACCTTCTAGAAGCTTCTCGACAATTTACGAGAACGCCCCTCCTATCCGTGAAAACACGTAAATACTGAGACTGTATAAATCCAATAATCCAATACTAGAATCTGGCTTAAACTAAAGCCCGCTAGCAAAAACTGTCCGAACATCGTACGTGCGTAAAAACACGTATGCGTCCGAACCCTGTCGTAAAACCATACGACCTCTATATCGTTTCGCCCGAAGCAGGGAAACTCTCTGTGTGGGAATCTAAAGACTCGACTACTACGCTGGCAGTGGGTTTAACCACAGACCGCAAGCGGCACTAGCTGTACGTAACGGTCCCCAGGTAGATGTCGATAAGAAGGCCGATGAGGGAACCCATCCGAACTCCTACTGAGCCTGATGTGACAATCTCCATACAGTCCGGTCTGTTCGTCTAGGACTATAGCATATCAGACCTAGGGGCGGCAAGCGTCAGTCAGCTAAAAGCGGTATAAGTCGTGTCGGAGCGAAGCCCATTACACCTTGAGAAACTACTGGAAAACCTACCAGCAAATCTCGCTTGCCCTGGCCAGGGACTTTGCGTAATGGCTCTCCAGACACAGCGCGATATCAACTCCCAATACCGGGAGAGACGAATCCTGTCTAACCGCCACTGCCTCCAAGTGCTTCGGTACTGCACCCAACTGCTACCTGTTTGCATGACTCCTTTGAGCCATGGTAGGGTAGCAATCTAAGAACAGTGGGAACACACTCGAGACGAAGCAGCAGTGTCAAGTCTGCAGACTATGCTGTACTCATGTCACCTGGGAACTGTTAACTGACGATGGGTATAATACCAACCAACAGTTCCCTGCGAGTCATGTCCGGTGTACCCGTAACCCAACGAGCATCTGTATACTATCTACAGTACGACGTACTGAGGGCTGTGGGACAGACCATTTCCCCAACTGGGATGAGAAGCGTACACACTAGTCTACTCCGGAGTATCGATGCCCTGTCTCGATAATCCTATGACTAGGGACCTGAAAAATGATGTGCTTGTAGACTACCCAGCCCCCACTAGTGTGACTGCCATCACTGTTAGTGTATATGCCCTAGAGGCCATTACTGTATCATACTAGTTTGTATATTACTTGATGGAAGCTTGGGATATTCACAGTTGTATATACAATCTTGCTCGAAATGGTAGTATGCTACTTGGTTTGTCTCTGCTTTAATATGTGCGTGTGTTTCTTTTAGCATATTGCAGATATACATATTAGTAGAGCCCTTAGGATCTTTGCTTGATTGCCAGCGTTGTGATGGCGCTCACACTCGTGGGAGCTGGGTGATCTATTAGCACATCCTTATACAGGTCCCTAGTCGTTGGACTATCGAGACAGGGCATCGATACTCCGGAGTAGACTAGCGTATGCACTTCTCATCCCAGTGTGGGAGACGGTCTGTCCCACAGCCGTCAGTACGTCGTACTTGAGATAGTATGCGGGTGCTCGTTGGGTTACGAGTACACTGGACAGGACTCGTCGGGAACTGTTGGTTGGTATTATACCTATCGTCAGTTATCAGTTCTCAGGTGACATGAGTACAGCTTAGTCCGCTGACTTGACACTGTCACTTCGCCTCGAGTGTGTTCCCACTGCACTTTGATTACTACCCTACCACGGCTCAAAGGAGTCGTGCAAACAGGTAGTTTTTGGGTGCAGTCCCGAAGTACTTGGAGGCAGTGACGGTTAGACAGGATTAGTCTCTCCCGGTATTGGGGGTTGACATCGCGCTGTGTCTAGGAGAGCCATTACACGAGTAGTCCCTGGCCAGGGCAAGCGAGATATACTGGTAGGTTTCCGGTGTTATCTCAGGGTGTTCTGGGCTACACTCCGACACGACTTGTACCGCTATTAGGGGACTGACACTCACCGCCCCCCTAGGCCCGCCATGCGATGTATCAGACGAACAGACAGGACTGTACGGAGATTATCACATACAGGCTCAGTAGGAGTTCAGATGGGGTTCACCTCGTCAGTCTTCTTATCGACATCTACCTGGGGACCGTTACGTACAGCTAGTGCCGCTTGCGGTCTGTAGTTAAACCCACTGCCAGCGTAGTGTCGAGTCTTTAGAGTCCCACACAGAGAGCTATTCGCCTTTAGGCAAAATGAGTAGATGTCGCATGGTTTTGCGACAGGGTTCGGTCACATCCGCGCACTTGTGCACGTTTGCTGTCCGTACAGTTTATACCAGCGGGCTTTGGTTTAAGCCGGATCCTAGTATATGATTTGGTATTGGTTTTTCTCATTGTATTCGTGTTCCTCGGATCACGAATGCGGGTGCGTATGCACAGTTGCTTGAGACAGAGGGAGAGGACCTTGATTAGGGTTAATGGCTATTGTAATTTTTATTAACCCTAATGTTTATGTGTGTATTATTGTTAATTGATATTAGTTTAATAATTGTGCATGGTTATGGTTGTTGACCATTTGACCTTATTGACTTGTTGACCTAGGTTGACACTTTGACCATCATCATTTCTTTTGGAAGATGCTTTTTGATCCTTGCAAATTGAAATGATAATGGTCATGTCATGATTAACCATGACAATTATCTAGCTAATTATCTAATTAAAATAATACACATATATTAGTGAGAATGGCTTATTCTCTTATTATTCTATTTTTTCTTTTCTCTCTCTTGTTCTTCCTTTCCCTCAAGCTCTCCCCTCTCATGTGTTGAGAAACACTTGAGCTTGAGAAAAACCCTCTCTTGATCATCTCTACTCTCATCTAGGGTTCAAGTATTAGCACTTCTTGCACCCTAGTTACTTCTAGCATGGAGTTAAAGCCAAAGGTTGAGGCTTTCGGGTGGATCTTTCTTCGACGAGAGAAGACGACTAAGGTGACCTCCTTCCACCACTCCAAGGAGCAAGGAGAGAAGGACATAAAGCCCAAGGTATAACCTTTCTAGCACTTAGCTAGTTACTAGTTAGTTTTAGCAAGTTTTTGTTTAGCAAAGATCCTTCAAAGCATAGTCCATGTTGCCTAAGCTCATAAAAATCCGATTTTTATTCCTTTTTCTGCCTCCCCGTAAGTACCGGGGTGGGCAACGTAGACTTACAATCACAACACTGGTAGTCAAGCAAGATCCTAAAGGCTCTATCAATACGTACACACATATTAAGATAGATATAAACGAAGTAGCATACTGCCATGTTTAGCAAGACTGTTAATATAACTGTGAATATCCCAAGCTTCCATTAAGTAATATACAAGCTAGTATGATATAATAATGGCCCCTACGGCATATACACTAACACCACGGTATCCTGTTTGGAGCTCTTCCAATAGATCGCCCCTCCGTTGAGGGTAAATATAAAACCCGAGACAGATTTAGAGTCATCCTTATGACTTTGGAAGCTAGAGTCGGTAAAAACCACGATCTGGAGGTCCCTATTACCGTACACTAAGAACATCTCCTTAGTCTTTCTCAGATACTTAAGAATGTTTTTTACTGTTATCCAATGCTTCTTACATGGGTTGGACTGATACCTGCTTACGCTAAGTGCGTAAGGTATATCTGGTCTGATACATAACATCACATAAATTATCGACCCTACTACCGAAGTATAGGGTACAATGCTCATGCGAGCCCTTTCCTCATCAGTCTTAAGAGACATCTCTTTGTAGAGGGTGATTCTGTGACAAGTTGGTAAATTACCGCGCTTTGAATCTTCCATACCAAACCTCTTTAGTACAGTATTTATGTACCCATGTGAAAGTCCCAACATTTTTTTAGATCTATCACGATAGATTTAGTCCCCAGAATGTACGAGGTATCACCCAGGTCTTTTATAGAGAACTTCTGAGACAGGAATAGCTTGACCAATTGTAGCATAGGAATATCATTTCCTATCCGGAGAATGTCATCTACATATAAAACGAGAAATACCACAGTTCTCCCTACAATCTTCTTTTAAATATAAGGTTCATATACATTTTTGATAAAGTCAAATTGCTAGACCGTCTCATCAAAGCAGATGTTCCAACTCCGCGATACCCGTTTTAATTCATAAATGAATTTAAGCAACTTGCACACCTTTCCGCTGCTCCCACTGTCTATGAAACCTTCTGGTTGATCCATATAAACACACTTTTCTAAACTTCCATTTAGAAAAGCGATTTTAACATCCATTTGCCAGATGTCATAGTCATGGAAGGCAGCAATGGTAAGTAGGATCCGAATGGATTTAAGCATAGCCACTGGTGAAAAAGTTTCGTCATAGTACAATCCTGGTCTTTGAAGAAAACCTTTAGCAACAAGTATATCTTTGTAGGTTTCTACCTGTCCATATACACCAATCTTCTTTTTAAAGATCCATTTGCATCCAACGGGTTTTACCCCAGAAGGAGCAACATCGAAAGTCCTTACTTTATTGAAGATCCATTTGCATCCAACAGCTTTAACGGCCTCGTTCGAAGACCCATAACCCTTTATTCCGAGGTCCTATTTGATAATGTTCCAAGCACCCTTGTTGCTACAACCGCAGCCTTTGCGGAATGAAAAACTTTAAATTTTAAAGAAACAGCACTAGAAACTTAAACCCTAGAATCTATCCAAACACTAAACCGGCTAAATAGAAAGATTTATACTACTCGGTTAGAGATTACAACCTTTGTAGTCGTGTCTTTCGGTCTTCTATCTACTTCTTTAGCTCCTTAAGGCTGTTGGATCAAGTTGGGATTTCTGGCTTTTTCGGCTTACTTAGATTACGTACGCCTCGAGACGTTTCATAGTCTAAGTGCCGGTCATGTTCCGTACTTTCGGGTCATGACAAAGTTGGTATCAGAGCGTTAGGTTTTGCCTTCGGAGCGTAGGATGACTCTTGGTTGATGGAATAGGTGACTAAAGTAGAGTGACGTATCGTTGGTATGTTCCGCGGCATATTTACGACACGCCACTCCACTTAAGAAGCCTTAGGATGTACATTTCTTTGTTCAGTATTATATTCCTTCCTGATCTAGCCTCATCGGTACCAGTTTGGTTTTGCTGCCACGATTACGGGCAGGGAGAGCTACGGCTAGAGTTGCGGTCAGCACGAGCTCGTCACGAACGAGGACTGACCAGGGCGTAATGCCGGCGACACCCGATTGCAGAGAGGTGTCTTTTGATTGTGTTTTCGCACCACGAGCGTTGATGGATCGCTGTATGAGATTACTCGGACGGACAGATCAGCACCAGAGGATTGAGCCAATGATAGAAGGTCGCTAGTCACCCACGGATGAATGACTGAGACATGTGGTTCGTTCGCCTACCCGATGAGAGGTCATCAGATAGATTGATTCCAGCTAGAGACGACTTCACGCGGAGACGTTGGGAGTCGACAGAGGCGATCGAATGTCAGAAACCTATTATTCCAAGTTTAAAGTAGTCGGAAGGACATGCAGGCAATTCTATGGTCCCTCTAGAAGAATGAAACCCTAACTCGACATAATGACCGTGTGAAAGCCTTTGAACCTTAGGGTTTGCGGCAGTTCCACGATGCCATTAGTGAGGCTTGGGTTTGCCCTTCTACGGCTGGACCACCGATGCTGTGGTATGTATTCGATACTATTAAACTGTGCCCAAGATGTTGAGCTCTTGGGGGATTATGAGGTTTTGACGACTCGATCGGATGGCTCGACTTAATTCGGATGCTAGGTGGTGAGATGCATTTCTTGGGAGACTCCCGATATGAGGATAGTCGTTGGAGCTCAGTCCATGTAGCCACGATGAGACAAGTCCGAAGCAGTCGACATTAGAGAAAGTGGAGTAAAGAGGTCCGTACAAGATCTGGATAAGACGACGTTCCACTCCGCCGACATCAGAGATGCGATACGCATGCCGAGGCAGAGTACTGGATATACCTTCCAGAAGGAGTCGCGATGGGTATGCAGCCGTTCCGGAGCAAGATGCAGGTATAGGAAAGGACGATGACTTCCGGACAGTTGGCAGAGACGAGACATGGAAGAGACCGTGAGCAGGATTCCTTCCAGGATACTGCTGCAATGATACTTGCACCCAGGATCAGATGTGTCACGTACATTCAGAGAGCCAGAGGCCGACGCCGGTGATATGCTGTCTTACGAGTGGTCGCGATGATTGACCGGGAGATGACAAGAGACGTGCCAGAACGGGATCATCCCCGTTAGCACACCTGACAAGGCCGATGAGCCGATGGATCGAGAGATTGGTAATTCCCAGTGAAGACCTTGACCCAGGAGTGGTCATTGTTACGCACACCAGCAGGCCAGAGTCCATGATCATCGACGAGACGTCCCACTAGTGACCGCGACAGTTGGCCCGAGATTCTTAGAGGATGCGCTTGAGCGGTACTATTCCGCCATTATTGATTTCGATGTTTTGGGTGATTTATTCGCATGATTTGATTTTGATGATTGAGGATTTACGATCTTTGCACAGTGTTGCACTTGATATCATTTTCGTGCTTTGGTTTCACATGTTTGTGATTTTACGGTTTTAGACATTTGAGTTGATTTTGTGCGTATGCACGCACACGATTTGGTTCCTGCACTCTGTATAGTTTATATATGCTTGCAGTGCAGTGATACGCCTTTTGTGCACTTAGATGCACTGGACTTCGATTTCGATTGTGATACTCGATATTTGTTTGTGCACCTTGTGCACCTGATTTGATTTTGCGCATGTTCGGCGCTTGATATTGGATTTCATGATTTCGTGCATGATGGATGCACCTGCCTTGGATTTTCGCACATGTTGAGCGCATGTTTTGAGATGTGATTTTGGTGCACACCAGATGCACTAATTCGAGATTTTTCGTGCATATCAGATGCACCTGATTTTTCTGTCAGGCACACATGTTGCCTACGACAGATGCTTTGTGCACACCCGATGCACTTAGATCTTGTTTCTGTGCACTTGTATGGCACATATATGGATTTTGATTTCCGTGCGCACCAGACGCACGTAGTACTCATACGCGTATTTTGGGATTGATTTTTTTCTATAGAGCAGTACGTTTTTATGATATTTACTATGTGTTTTCATACTGGGCAGGACTAGTCAGAAGACAGTACCTGAATATATTTGGCATTCATTTCCTTCAGATATTTACATATATAGATTTGATATTTACGTGTGTAGTTCCGATTTATAGCATATTGGTTTTGTATTGGATTTGACATTGTGTCTTTACCATGACTCCAATGATGGCGGGATGCTTGACGGAGTTTTGAATTTGAGTTATATGCTCATTTTTCATGCGCATGCGTTGCGCTACGATTTGTTTTATGTATTTACGATTTCGGAGCCCCAACGACTTGATGGTTTTGCTTAGATGTTTTAGTATTTGGGGGAGTTTTAACTTAAATTCGGGGACTGAATTTCTTTAAGGGGGGAAGATTGTAACGTTTTGAAAATCGTTTCGGTGAAAATTCGAAAAAAACGGTAAAATAAGGGGGTTTTCTGTAAAAAGTCAAAATGCAAATATCTTTATTATAAAATTAAATATACATATTCTAGCTATGTAATTGCTAGTATTTGGTGTTTATTGAGCCATTGGTGAAATTTCAATTTTTCTGAAAATTTTTCCGAAATTAATTATTTTAATATTATTTTAAGCCGTCCCTAATACATTTAATTAGGGAAAATTACAAATTGGAATGAGTTGAAACAAATTTTATGCATCATAAAACATTAAATAAAATTTTATCATGTGGTTTTTGAAATGAAATCGTTTGCCAAAACGGTTTAGAAAATATCGAAGAAAAAGACTTTTTTCGGTGAAATTAGTGTTAATGGGAATTGGGGTAATACATTTATCTTTTTTCCTAACCCACACACCCACACCTCACCCTCTCTTCCCCTCCCCATGTGGCCGGCCCCACCATGACAGCCCTCCCCCTCTCCCTCTCTCCAATCACTTCTTTTGTCAAAAGAAAAGAAAAGAAAAGAGTAGAAAATGATAGAATTTGAGTGGACTTTGACTTGATCTAACTTTCTCCACCTCACTCTCTCTCCTCCCTCACCCAACCCCCCACATTTCTGGCCGAAACCAGCAACCCCCAAAAGCCCCTTTCCCCTCTTCTCCTCTCTTTGTTTCCATCAAAGAAAATCCAAAGAAAAACACACAAAATCAAACCAAAATCAAAATCCACCTCCTACCCATTTCTCCTTGGCAACTTTAGCATGGATCTAGGGATTTAGATTTCAATTTGGGAGGCTAAGTGTGCTTGTGGGAGCTTCAAATTATTTGGGTATAAATTCTAACCTTTTGCTTAATTTGTTGTAATTGTTTCATGTTAGCTTAATTAGGTGTTTAATTAGGTTTAAATATGTTTTCAATTGGGTTTTATTGCAACTTTAGGAAATTCAAGACTAGGGGTTTGAATTTAGTTAGGGTTTTTATCATTAGTTTATGGTTGTAATGAGGAGATTAACATGTAATTTTATGCAAAATCTAGGTTGGTTGCTACTTGCTAATTTGATAAATTAAAATGGTGATAATTTTGCTAAATTGCTAACTAGGTTTTAAAATTTTTTTTAAATATTGGGTTTAAAAATGTGATTAGGTTTTTCATGACTTCATTAACATTATAAAATATAGTTTAATACTTTAGTTCATGAAAATCCAAGCTAAATTGTTGTTTGTGCATTTTTGCTATAAAATTGTTAAATTTGGGTATATTGTAAACTAGAATTTTGGAATTTATGCAAATTAATGAGCTTAAATTATGGGAATTGTTTATATGACTTATTTAAGATATTTAATAAGTATATTGGCCGCTACATTCAGTTAAACGTCGAGTTTTGTACTAAAACGGGTAATTTTTGCTTGCTAGATTTTCGGAAAAATGGCTTCTAAAGTGAATTTGGGGTTTTTGTGAATTTTAACCTATTCTATATTTAAATTAGTATTCGTGAATGTGCAAATGAGTGTACTTGGGTTTTTCTCGATGGTCGGGCGTTTGCACGCCGACGTCGAGGGTTTTTGGGTTGGTTTGTGAGAGCAACCATAGGTTTTGACCTATGTGGGATTCGTGCATCGTTTTGGTCATGAGTCGGATTTTAATGCGATATGGGCGTTTTGATATGTAGGTACCCCATATGGACTTCGAGACGACAAGCAAGCGCATGGCGACGTCGGCATCGGCGAGCGAAGACCAGGTGAGTAGATTTATATCTACGGGGAGAAGTCGGGTGGATGGCGTATAGCACCCCCGCAGTCCATGGTGGTGTATACAGATGCGTATACACACCAACAATTATTATATGTCATTTGGGATTAATAACGATGTTTAGGATGGATTATTTTAGTGTTGCGAACCCTAGGTTAGTGTTTCACTACACATACACACATACATACTTGCATACATTCCTATTTATATGTGCTCATGGGATTCTTTATAGTTATATGTTCACATGGGTATGGGACTATGTGTTCACATACGGATTTGAGGATGATACTTGGGATTGAGCTGAGTCGATGAGATTTGTTTTGTGGTTGTGATATCGGTGATATGGCAGGATTCGTACTTGAGGTACGTCCTGGTGTTATAGCGGATCTTGGGGCGGCGATACGGGTGAATAGTGTTATAAATAAAATGGTCGAAATGTGAT
This sequence comes from Agapanthus africanus, assembly GCA_030015575.1. Lineage (NCBI taxonomy): Eukaryota > Viridiplantae > Streptophyta > Magnoliopsida > Asparagales > Amaryllidaceae > Agapanthus > Agapanthus africanus. Next base: position 520,338,473 of record JASDDO010000031.1, on the reverse strand, counting down.
CGTGATATGAGGCATGATATGCTAGGATATTGATATTAGGCCGTATCGGGCGATGTATACCCCTTGATGATGATATGTGCTGACGGTATCGGGTTGTACGAGATTGTCGATCTGTAGTCAGATCATGAGTATATTGAGGATATTAGTATTGTACTAGACATAGGTCAGTACCCTAGACTATGATCTTGAATAAAGAGGATACCAGAGGAATGGTGTGAGGAATATGATATTGACCCGTACCCAGATTTGGGGATGCCGTACGACGGATTTACGTACGAGCTATATCTTGATGATTGATCCGCACTCTTGACTTGGGATGTCTGATTGTAGATATGGTATCGGATATGATATTATTGCGGCGGGATCACCGACTAATATATATACAGGTATGTATATGGATCGACTCAGATGTTAGGCGGTTTCCTTACCTGTAGTCCAGCTTGTTAGCTTAGCCCTTTAGTTTAGTTTAGTTGTTAGATTAGATTCGATTCTTACCTATTTCAAAAAATAACGAATCGTGGGTATTTTAAAAGACAGCCCAAGGGATCCTACGGATATTTCAAAAGACGTATCTTTTCATAAAAACATCGTAGCCCCTATTTTCAAAACCCCATGATTCGTGTTATTTCAAAAGGCACCATTTGTAGGACTTATATTAGATTAATACAGGTTAGTTACAGTTGCGTCTAGTATTCAGCTCCCGCTTATTATTGTGGTTCGCTTCGCATCGCATACTTATGTTATAATTTCTTATTGAACTATTGATATCATGTTGTTAGGACACCAGTACCATTACCGATGATGCGTATGTACCACGTACACTTACTTGCCGGCTCACACACATCTTCATCGGTAATTGCCATGTCACGTACACCTTAGAAAATATTATTGCTTGACATAGCCTGTTAGCTAATAGTTTAGACATTGTAGTTATTACCTGCTATTTCATGCATACTGTTATTCATTGTTATGCCGCATTCATGGATTCTCATGCATATATTCACTATTTTACGTGTTATTGAGGTTTTGGATTCGGATTTCCATGAGATTTTCTGGATTTGGAGGAAAACCGCAAAAAATTAAAGAAACCTTTTCTCTCTTTTAAAATAAAAAGTGCGGTTTTCCCATGATGTATGAGTCGTCCACCATGAGTTTGCTGATGGATTTCGAGACCCGATTCGAGGAGTGGAGGAACCATTTCGGGTACATGGTGGGCCCGGTGCGGTACCCCGGGGCAAGAGGAATGTGTTGTTGACGTTGAGCCCGGCAGGGGAGCACTACCGACCGGTGATATTACCCGACGCGTCGGATATCCGGAGGATACCGTCGTGGTCTTGAGATGGATGGTAGGGGCCGGTCTGGATTGACGGCACCCTAGATATTGATTTTGAGATATTGAAGTACAGAGATTATGATACAGAGATATCGAGATATTTGGACACTTGTTTTGTGTCGATGCTGGGCACTGTTTTATGCTGATTCATTTATGGTACCTCACTTTAAAAATACAGAAATCTCACTGATTTATGAAAGCAGTTTTCGTCAGTACATGCATTCTGTTACGTGCATTCATACCTCATTCATATGATATATTGCTACCCGAGGCACTGACACGGGCACATGAGATTACACTCGGGTTAGATATTACCCTATCCATTGTTATAGGCTGCATGTTATACATTTATTTGAGGATATATTATGATCATTGACCTAGGTTGCGTTATTTATGCGATTTCTGTGCGTAGATGTTTTTCTACTCACGAGTTGGCAACTCACCCCCGTTGTGCCCCAGTTTCTTACAGGTTTGCCGTACAGGGTTCTTTACGGCTTTGCGGGCATAGTTTCGTTCGGGTGAATTGCTAGTAGGTGGGTTTACTTGTATCGTACCCCCATTATATATCTTGTATATCATTATTCTGTTGTATCTAGAAGTTCCATCAACCAAACATGTATTTATTTTTGAGATAGAGACCAGTGATGTTATTCCTTCGACCTTAGAGTCGCGCGTTATATTTCTGTGGTTTTCTTGTGGTTTTGAGTTTCCTTTTGAATTTTGATCCTCGCCATTGGGGTCGTATATTATATTGCTTGTGTGGTTGTGACCGTCGATTGACGAAGAGCTAGCTCCCGCTTGGGGATGCATTTTCATTGATTTCGTATACTATTCATGTTGTATCCCGTTTGGGAGCCAGTATTTTCAAAGGAGACTCTGCCGAAATTTTCAGGAAATACTTGATGTTTTTAAAACTGCATAACTCGGCTTATGCTATTAAAACTACTTGATTTAAATTGGTTTTCCTTCACTCTACTACTTTTCTTAGTTTGGATTTCTGGGTTTTTCGGCTTACTTAGATTACGTACGCCTCGAGACGTTTCGTAGTCTAAGTGCCGGTCATGTTCCGTACTTTCGGGTCGTGACAATAAGAGCATGGGGCAAAAATCCACATCGGGAGTTTCATAAGTACTGAAACTTGCTAGCACTGCATACCATTTGGAGTGTGATAATTCTGGTAGGATTCCTTCGGTTTTATCACACGATGATATTTGGATCCCGATCCTACTGTGAGTATATGCTACTCCTCAGGAAAACTCTCACTTAACGATCAATGCTATAAACCTAGTAGGTGTCTAGAAAGGTGTTAGCGGGGCTACGCCCACAAGGAAAAGAGGTTACTTAATTAAGGAACTTCGCGAAAGCGTTGGAAAACCTCCCTTGAAGTACCGACACTGGCCTGGCTGAACGGTTAAGCAAGTATTGTACGGTGGGATTGATCCTGACTAATCCTTTCTTTACGGTTTGAGAGGGGATTCGAGAGACAGTGGGAGCCATCCTGTTTAGATAAATTAAAAACCAATCTAAACTTGCAAGAGCATCATGCTAAGTGTTTTCTTCTCTCTCTCTTAATTGCAGCGACCAGATGACCGCACTTAGGTTACATCTAGATAATAAAATGACTGAATCTGACTGTCATGACTGGCAAAGGTCTGTCCAGATGTTCATTGCCCAGGACAAGCTGGGACACCTCTTGACTGATCCCACCCCTGCCGTCTCAGGTCCAGTTTCCCCTGTCACGGATATTGATATCCATAGGACATCGGAAGAAGACTGTGCGAAAGCCAAGTGCCTCGTGTTAGCCTCAGTTGATGAGATATACCAGAGGCAGCACGAGAAGATGGACTCAGCTTCTATCTTCCTCCATAACAAAGTTTTATATGGAGAGCAATCTCGTATCGCAAGATATGAGACCTCGAACGAATTGCTTCCAGCGAGGTTGGCTATCGGGTCATCTGTGGGGGGCAACGTCCTTACAGAGACCAGCTCTTTTGAGCTCTCGGACCTGAAGACCACGTTGAAGAACGGGTCAGATGCTGACTTAGTTCAACAGTCTCTACCTACTACCCTGAAGGAAACTAGGGAAGTAGAAAGAAAGAGAAAGGCAGAAGTTTCAGGAATGGATGCAGTAAAAGAGGGATGTTCCTATTGTTACGGGAATGAACATGGGCAGAAGGATTGCAGGGCTTGCAAAGCCAGTAGCCAGAATTCGAAGCATGTTGTGGCTTCGGCTTCGGGTGTGTTTGTAATAGAGAACTGTATGTCAGTTAACCCTACTTCCTGGGTATTGGATACCGGATCAGGATCTCATATCTGTAACTCGTTACAGGCTCTGAGAAACCGTAGGGTTATCAAGAAAGGTGACATGACTCTCAGGGTTGCTAACGGAATGAGCATGTATGCTGAATCCGTAGGGGAATATCATCTAGGACTGACAACTGGGCAGATATTGATTCTGCGTAACTGTTTTTATGTACCAGGTGCGACTTGTAATATCATATCTGTATCCTTAATTTCTAAGGAAGGATATGATTTTACTTTTGTAAGCGATGTAGTTAACATCCACCTAAATCAAGTTCTGATTGGGTCAGGTACATTACAAAACGGTATATACGTATTGAATCAAGCTCAGATCTTCAGTGTCCAGAACACACTTAAAAGAAAGTCTCCAGAAACAAATGAGGCTTTCTTATGGCATTGTAGACTGGGTCACATTAATGAGACACGGTTGACAAAGTTACATAAAGAGGGATACTTGAATCCGTTTGAGTATCAGTCTTATGCCACTTGTGAATCCTGTCTCATGGGAAAGATGACAAAGACTCCGTTCACTGGACACGGAGAAAGAGCAAGCGAGCTCTTGGGACTCATACACAGTGATGTGTGTGGTCCAATGTCTACACATGCGCGAAGTGGTTATTCATACTTCATTACTTTCACAGATGATTTCTCTAGGTATGGGCATGTCTTCTTAATGAAGCACAAATCCGAGGCCTTTGAGAAATTTCAAGAATACAAGAATGAAGTTGAAAAACAAACAGGCAAAAGTATCAAGACACTGAGATCTGATCGAGGTGGTGAATACTTGAGTGCCGAGTTTCTGGGCTACTTAAAAGAGAATGGAATTCTCTCTCAGCTTACTCCTCCATACACACCACAACACAACGGTGTATCGGAAAGGCGGAATCGAACCCTATTGGATATGGTTCGTTCCATGATGAGTAAGGCTGAGTTACCGCGATCCTTCTAGGGTTATGCGCTAGAAACAGCAGCATATCTCTTGAACAAGGCTCCAACCAAGACTGTGCCTACCACCCCATATCAGATGTGGAGTGGGAAGAAACCCTGTCTAAAGTACCTTAAGACATGAGGATGTCCAGCTTTTGTAAAAAAGCAACATGTGGACAAGCTCGAGGCACGCTCAGTACTGTGTAAGTTTGTGGGATACCCAAAGAACTCCAGGGGGTATCTTTTCTATTCCGCAGAGGAACAAAAGGTTTTTGTTTCTCAGCATGCCCACTTCTTGGAAACTGAATTTTTAGAAAATCAGATAAGTGGGAGCGCAATAGAACTGGAAGAAATTCCAGAACCACAAGCTATTACTGAAAGCTTGGAAGAACCAGAGGTTTTAAGAGAACCGGACATCCCAGCGCCACTCCGCAGGAGTAGTAGGCAGTCTCATCCGCCCGAGAGATACTACGGTTTTCTCATAGACGGGGATAGAGAGGATTGCACCATGGATTATGGTGAGCCTACTAGCTTCCAGCAAGCCATCCAGAGCGGCGACTCGGTAAAATGGCTGGATGCAATGCGGGCCGAGATGGAGTCCATGTACACCAACAAAGTTTGGACTTTGGACTTTGCTCCAGAAGGGGTAAAACCCGTAGGATGCAAATGGATCTTCAGAAAGAAGATTGGTGTAGATGGGCAGGTTGAGACCTATAAAGCTAGACTTGTAGCAAAGGGTTTTCGTCAAAGACCTGGTTTGGACTATGACGAGACCTTTTCTCCAGTGGCTATGCTGAAATCCATTCGGATCCTTCTTGCCATTGCTGCCTTCCACGATTATGAAATCTGGCAGATGGACGTAAAGACGGCTTTCCTAAATGGAAATTTGGAAGAGTGCGTCTATATGGATCAGCCGGAGGGATTCAATCAGAGTGGGAGCAGCGGTAGAGTGTGCAAGTTGCTCAAATCCATTTATGGACTTAAGCAGGCATCGCGGAGTTGGAACATCTGCTTTGATGATACTGTCAAAGAATTCGACTTTATCAAAAATCCAGATGAACCATGCATTTACAGCAAGATTGGAGGGAGAACTGTGGTATTCCTCGTCTTGTACATGGATGACATTCTCCTAATAGGAAATGATATTCCTATGCTACAGTCAGTCAAAGGATTATTGTCACAGAGGTTCTCCATGAAGGACCTGGGTGATGCCAACTACATTCTGGGGATCCAGATCTATCGTGATAGATCTAAGAGGATGTTGGGACTTTCACAGTCAAGGTACATCGACACCATACTGAAAAGATTCAGTATGGAAGATTCCAAGCGCGGTAATCTACCGGCTTGTCACGGGATCACCCTCTCCAAAGAGATGTCTCCCAAGACTGATTTGGAGAGGGATCGCATGTCTATTATACCCTACGCTTCTGCGGTAGGCTCTATAATGTATGCGATGTTGTGTACCAGACCAGATGTAGCATACGCATTGAGCGTTGTAAGCCGGTATCAGTCGAACCCAGGGGAGAAACACTGGATAGCGGTAAAGAACATTCTCAAGTACCTGAGAAGGACTAAGGAGATGTTCTTGGTGTATGGCGGAAAAGACCTCCAGCTTGAGGCCTTTGCTGACTCCAGCTTCCAGAGTGACAAGGATGACTCCAAGCCCATGTCGGGTTATGTCTTTACCCTCAATGGAGGGGCGGTTTGCTGGAAGAGTTCCAAGCAGGAGACCGTTGCTGACTCAACTATGGAAGCGGAGTACATAGCTGCTTGCGATGCCGCAAAGGAAGATGTCTGGATGAAGAAGTTCCTTACAGAACTTCAGGTGGTTCCTACCATTGTTGATCCAATACCGCTGTATTACGACAACAACGGAGCTATAGCTTTAGCGAAGGAACCCAGGTCCCATCAGAAGTCCAGGCACATTTTGAGGCGGTATCACCTGATCAGGGAGATCATAGATCGCCAGGAGATCGAGGTGAAGAGAGTAAATACGGAGAACAACACTGCAGATCCACTCACGAAGGCCCTACCCCAGACTCAGTTCGAGCGGTTGATCGAGATGATAGGTCTTCGATACGCCAGTACATGGCCTTAGTGCAAGTGGGAGATTGTTAGTGTATATGCCCTAGAGGCCATTACTGTATCATACTAGTTTGTATATTACTTGATGGAAGCTTGGGATATTCACAGTTGTATATACAATCTTGCTCGAAATGGTAGTATGCTACTTGGTTTGTCTCTGCTTTAATATGTGCATGTGTTTCTTTTAGCATATTGCAGATATACATATTAGTAGAGCCCTTAGGATCTTTGCTTGATTGCTAGCGTTGTGATGGCGCTCACACTCGTGGGAGCTGGGTGATCTATAAGCACATCCTTATACAGGTCCCTAGTCGTTGGACTATCGAGACAGGGCATCGATACTCCGGAGTAGACTAGCTATGCGCTTCTCATCCCAGTGTGGGAGACGGTCTGTCCCACAGCCGTCAGTACGTCGTACTTGAGATAGTATGCGGGTGCTCGTTGGGTTACGAGTACACTGGACAGGACTCGTCGGGAACTGTTGGTTGGTATTATACCTATCGTCAGTTATCAGTTCCCAGGTGACATGAGTACAGCTTAGTCCGCTGACTTGACACTGTCACTTCGCCTCGAGTGTGTTCCCACTGCACTTTGATTACTACCCTACCACAGCTCAAAGGAGTCGTGCAAACAGGTAGTTTTTGGGTGCAGTCCCGAAGCACTTGGAGGCAGTGACGGTTACACAGGATTCGTCTCTCCCGGTATTGGGGGTTGACATCGCGCTGTGTCTAGGAGAGCCATTACACGAGTAGTCCCTGGCAAGGGCAAGCGAGATATACTGGTGGGTTTCCGGTGTTATCTCAGGGTGTTCTGGGCTACACTCCGACATGACTTGTACCGCTATTAGGGGACTGACGCTCACCGCCCCCTAGGCCCGCCATGCGATGTATCAGACGAACAGAGGACTGTACGGAGATTGTCACATACAGGCTCAGTAGGAGTTCAGATGGGGTTCACCTCGTCAATCATCTTATTGACATCTACCTGGGGACCGTTACGTACAGCTAGTGCCGCTTGCGGTCTGTGGTTAAACCCACTGCCAGCGTAGTGTCGAGTCTTTAGAGTCCCACACAGAGAGCTATTCGCCTTTAGGCAAAATGAGTAGAGGTCGCATGGTTTTGCGACAGGGTTCGGTCACATCCGCGCACTTGTGCACGTTTGCTGTCCGGACAGTTTATACTAGCGGGCTTTGGTTTAAGCCGGATCCTAGTATATGATTTGGGATTGGTTTTTCTCATTGTATTCGTGTTCCTCGGATCACGAATGCGGGTGCGTATGCACAGTTGCTTGAGACAGAGGGAGAGGACCTTGATTAGGGTTAATGGCTATTGTCATTTTTATTAACCCTAATGTTTATGTGTGTATTATTGTTAATTGATATTAGTTTAATAATTATGCATGGTTATGGTTGTTGACCATTTGACCTTATTGATTTGTTGACCTAGGTTGACACTTTGACCATCATCATTTCTTTTGGAAGATGCTTTTTGATCCTTGCAAATTGAAATGATAATGGTCATGTCATGATTAACCATGACAATTATCTAGCTAATTATCTAATTAAAATAATACACATATATTAGTGAGAATGGTTTATTCTCTTATCATTCTATTTTTTCTTTTCTCTCTCTTGTTCTTCCTCTCCCTCAAGCTCTCCCCTCTCATGTGTTGAGAAACACTTGAGCTTGAGAAAAACCCTCTCTTGATCATCTCTAATCTCATCTAGGGTTCAAGTATTAGCACTTCTTGCACCCTAGTTACTTCTAGCTTGGAGTTGAAGCCAAAGGTTGAGGCTTTCGGGTGGATCTTTCTTCGACGAGAGAAGACGACTAAGGTGACCTCCTTCCACCACTCCAAGGAGCAAGGAGAGAAGGACATAAAGCCCAAGGTATAACCTTTCTAGCACTTAGCTAGTTACTAGTTAGTTTTAGCAAGTTTTTGTTTAGCAAAGATCCTTCAAAGCATAGTCCATGTTGCCTAAGCTCATAAAAATCCGATTTTTATTCCTTTTTCCGCCTCCCCGTAAGTACCGGGGTGGGCAACGTGGACTTACAATCACAACGCTGGTAGTCAAGCAAGATCCTAAAGGCTCTATCAATACGTACACACATATTAAGATAGATATAAACGAAGTAGCATACTGCCATGTTTAGCAAGACTGTTAATATAACTGTGAATATCCCAAGCTTCCATTAAGTAATATACAAGCTAGTATGATATAATAATGGCCCCTACGGCATATACACTAACACCACGGTGTCCTGTTTGGAGCTCTTCCAATAGATCGCCCCTCCGTTGAGGGTAAATATAAAACCCGAGATAGATTTAGAGTCATCCTTATGACTTTGGAAGCTAGAGTCGGTAAAAACCACGATCTGGAGGTCCCTATTACCGTACACTAAGAACATCTCCTTAGTCTTTCTCAGATACTTAAGAATGTTTTTTACTGTTATCCAATGCTTCTTACATGGGTTGGACTGATACCTGCTTACGCTAAGTGCGTAAGGTATATCTGGTCTGAAACATAACATCACATAAATTATCGACCCTACTACCGAAGTATAGAGTACAATGCTCATGCGAGCCCTTTCCTCATCAGTCTTAAGAGACATCTCTTTGTAGAGGGTGATTCTGTGACAAGTGGGTAAATTACCGCACTTTGAATCTTCCATACCAAACCTCTTTAGTACAGTATTTATGTACCCATGTGAAAGTCCCAACATTTTTTTAGATCTATCACGATAGATTTAGTCCCCAGAATGTACGAGGTATCACCCAGGTCTTTTATAGAGAACTTCTGAGACAGGAATAGCTTGACCAATTGTAGCATAGGAATAACATTTCCTATCCGGAGAATGCCATCTACATATAAAACGAGAAATACCACAGTTCTCCCTACAATCTTCTTTTAAATATAAGGTTCATACACATTTTTGATAAAGTCAAATTGCTAGACCGTCTCATCAAATCAGATTTTCCAACTCCGCGATACCTGTTTTAATTCATAAATGAATTTAAGCAACTTGCACACCTTTCCGCTGCTCCCACTGTCTATGAAACCTTCTGGTTGATCCATATAAACACACTTTTCTAAACTTCCATTTAGAAAAGCGATTTTAACATCCATTTGCCAGATGTCATAGTCATGGAAGGCAGCAATGGTAAGTAGGATCCGAATGGATTTAAGCATAGCCACTGGTGAAAAAGTTTCGTCATAGTACAATCCTGGTCTTTGAAGAAAACCTTTAGCAACAAGTATATCTTTGTAGGTTTCTACCTGTCCATATACACCAATCTTGTAACATTTAGGAAAAGCTAGAAACAAATAAAACTAATTAAATTAAGAATAAGATGATAAATCACAAAATGGTTAAAATCAAATATGTCAATCTTCATAAGTTATATGTAATACAAATTAAATTAGAATTTTAGAATGTAATATAAATAAGTTAAAATGGTTTTAATGAAAATTTTAGCTTCATTTTAAGAAAAGACGTGTTTTATAATAAGTAAGTTGTGAGCGGTTAAATTGCAAAGTTAAGTTTTTATGCAAATAGGGTTTTGTCAAGGGTTTAAATGAATAAAAGGATATCATTTCAGATCTGAAAATAAATTCAAAATAAAACAAAAGGAAAATGGGAGATAATCACCAAACCACCTCATGCTTTCATAACACCTCTCATTTCCACCTCCTTCTTGCATGAAACACCCACACTCCTTCACTTGACACCTCCACCTTCCCTTATCTCTTCATCCACTCAGTTAAATAGGTTATTTCTTTCAGTTTAAACTCAAAATCAAACTGAAATGAATTAAAGAAAAAAAGGACAATTAAAAGAGAGAAGAAGAACAAGAGGAAGAAGAAGGAGAAAGGGGCTTGTTCTTGAGTTGGATCATCATCAAGCTAAAAGGAGTGAATAAATCTTTAGGGGTTATTCCTACAGCAACATAGGAAGGTAAAATTCTTAATCATAGTAGGTAACTTAGATTCTGTAGCCTAATTAGTGTAAAGTTAATCAAGTCACTTAATATCGTATTTTAGTTAAACTTATAGTCTGCTAGAATCTGCTATAATCTGGAACTTAATTAAATAAATTAAACAGAGTAGAAATGATGTAGGTAACAACTAGAAAACACCACAAGAAGACGGAGGTAGGGGGCCGGTTTTGGGCCGGCGACAGAAGAGATATGGCCGGCGTCGCCGGCCATGGTAAGAGCTTTGAAGGTGTGGTCTTTTGGGTAGGCTGCAGTGTACAATTTAGGCTATTTTGGCACTGTTGATTTAACTTAGTTTTACAGTAGATAAAATCTGGAATGATATATCGGAAAATGAATCGTAAAACGCTAAATACGACACGATGAAATCAAGTCGCGTTTTAATTTCTGAACCAGTACAGATTTAGGCTAAAATTCAGTAAGACTAAGTGTTTAATAACTTGAAAAGATCAGATAGTACATAACTTATGTGGGTTAGCGTGTTTCTATGTCCGTTATATCGGAATAGTTATTTTGCTTATACACGTAACTTGGTTTATTTAGACACGGATACGAGAAATACGGAAGCCGCGAGGAAAGGGAAAGGATTAGCGATTCCGGAGTAGATTCGACTTTCCGGTGAGTAGACTAAACATCTACCGGGGAATTTAGTAAAGATGGCGTGTTTCGCCCATGGTTTTACTTAATGTGATATTCATACCATCATGTTTAAATGTTAGAATTTCATTCATTAAAATACTTGTATATTGCTTAGTTGTTAGAACACTTCACAATTATCGACGAGCCATGCCACGTGCACATCTTATATGCTACACACACCTCGTCGATATTGCCATGTCACATACACCTAAATATCATACCTATTAACATGAATTATATCGTATTTCACATGTCAAGTATATTGGTAGATTTCATTCTTTACATCCTGTTGCTTTATGCGTATTTCTATGTTGGATATGAGATAGATACAGAATTGAGGATTTATGGTTTTGAGTTTTGAATACTATTACATAAATCCAGTATTTTCATGATTGATGTGACATGTCCACCATGAGATGATTTCTGTTTTTGGTTTTATTCCGGACCGAGTGGGGGAGATATACGGTCGCGGATTTACGTTATCCATACTGAGTGGGGGAGATATACAGTTGGATACATGGTGGACCCGGTCGAGACCGAGGGGCAGGATAGCCGTATTGAGACGGGGGAGCCTAGCGAGGTTACTCGATACCGGAGTTGGTTATAGAAATACGGCGTGTATCTAGAGGATAACGACCGATATTATGAGTATAGGATCATTCGGGGAATGATGCCTATAAGAAATAAAGATTTTGTGTCGTTGATGGACACTGAGAAATGATTTACTTGAGTTGTGATTTCAGAAGTATAATGAGATTTATTGTTGGATTTCACATATACTCATATATCATATTGATTCATATTCAGTAGCATGATTGTCATATTTACTTTATTCGCCGTTATATGTTAGTCGTATTCACTGAGTTGGCAACTCATCCCCGTTGTGCCACAGTTCCTTGCAGGGATAGAGTGGACGGGTAGCTGCGAGGCAGGATCACTTTGTAGTTGTATTCCATCTTTTGATAGGTAGGTTACATGTGCAGTAACCTTCCATTTTGTATTTTGTATCTAGAAAGACTCCATCAGACTGTATTTTGACTTAGAAATGAGAGATGGGTTATATATGTACAGTTGAGATCTGTTGATCAGTATTATAGTTCTTTCTTTATGAGATTCAGTAATGTTTATTATGTGTATATTCATGTTCAATTTTGATATCGTTGATTCCAACTAGGAATACAACCAAACTTAACCTTTATTATTTGTTTAATGAATTAACTTCATAAATTGAGATTTTTATTTAAAAAAACTAAATTTTCATAATTAATTCCGAAATAAGGTATTTTGATCTTGGTTTTTGGCTTACTTGGACTTATGCATATCTTTAGATATGATACAATCTAAGTGCCTGTCACATCCAAACTTGGGTCGTGACAAAGTTGGTATCAGAGCTTAGGAGTAACCTTACGGAATTCAGTAAGGGATTTCAATAGGTTGATGTAAGTCTGAGAGATAGGATGACCTTTGGTTTGATGGAGTAGGTGAATTAGGACGAATGCAGTACCGTACGTATGTTCCGCGGCATATTTACGTTATCGTATTCAGCCTAACTAACCTTAGGATAATTATCTTGACCTATTCTTCCGTTGATTCTCCGTTATTGATTGCTTCTGTTCCCACACCTTATCAACTCTCGTTTCTTATTCCAGTTGCTATGGCTACGCGGGCTAGGCGAGCCGCAGCCAGGAATGCAGCTAGGGCGAGTCCGCCTGTGACGACGACTGGTACACCGGACGTGCAGGAGGTGCATGAGCATGCTGATCCTCCTCCTCCAGATCGCATGACTAGGATTAAGGAGGGTATGTTGGGATTACAGCGAGTGGTAGGACAGTTAGCTGAGACCACTCGAGCATTGAGATCAGATCCAGCACCGACCGTAGCAGAGTCCGAGGTACAGCCTACACAGACGGTAGCGCCAGAAGATACGAGAGTGATGGAGGTATCACTTGCAGAGTTTATGAGATTGAGACCCCCGGTATTTACAGGGATTGATGTGGCGGAAGATCCTCAGTCGTTTCTTGATAGAATGGCGAGGATCGGCAGATCATTGCAATGTTCTGATGCGAGTCAGTTGAGCTGACTAGCTTTCGTTTGGAGGGACTTGCACAGGAGTGGTGTGAGTCGATGGAGAGAGGGCGAGCTACGAATCTTCCTCCGATGACGTGGACTGAGTTTTCTACAGTCTTTCTTGCCAGATTTCTGCCCCAGAGTGTGAGGGATGCTAGAGCTAGCAGTTTCGAAGCGTTGAAGAAATCAGCAAGTATGTCAGTAGCCGATTATGACTTACGCTTCACCCAGTTATCGCGTTATGCCCCATACTTAGTACCTACAGAGGAGCTTCGGGTGAAAAGGTTCCTAAGGAGTTTGGACACACAGTTGTATCTGGCGATAGGCTCCCAGCATTTTGATACATATGCACAGGCCATGGATGCGGCGATACGAGTAGAGGAGCGTTTGAGCCAGTCAGGAGTTGTTCCAGAGCCAAAGAGGAGTAGACCAGTAGTGCCGACAAATAGACAGTTTGGCCGAGGTAGAGGGTCCTATCCAGGCAGATATACTCCAGGCCGCAGTGTTGGACGAGGTTGGACACAGGGCCAGATGTTCAGTTCTTATCCTGGTGATCAGAGACCACCATTTACTTGTTATAGTTGTGGACTTCCCGGACACTTTGCTCGAGATTGTAGATCTCAGGGAGGGACCGTTGCTCCACAGGCTGCTTTACCCCTTCCATCTCCTACACCGATGGCTTTACTTCCTCCCCCAGTTGGCGCTACACGCCAGGCAGTTGCACCACGAGGTCGGGGCTATGCAGGACGTGCTCAGAGAGGTAGAGGAGATTGAGGTAGAGGACGACAGGATGCGGGCAGGGGCCAGGCACGGGTTTTTGCGCTGACTCCACAGGATGCCCAGGCATCAAATGCAGTCGTGACAGGTACTCTTACAGTATGTTCATTAGAGGCACATGTCTTATTTGATCCCGGTTCTACACATTCTTATGTATCTTCACGATTCGCACTTTTATTGGGGAAGGAGTCGTCATTGTTAGAGTTACCGTTGGTAGTGATTACTCCAGTTGGAGATTCCTTTATAGCTCGGCACGTATTCAGATCGTGTTCGGTGCATATTGGTAATAGAGATTTGCTAGTTGATCTGATTCTCCTGGACATGTTGGATTTTGATATACTTCTTGGGATGGATTGGTTAGCCGCTTGTCATGCCTATGTAGATTGTAGAGGAAAAGCGGTTAGATTCTGTTTTCCAGGTGAACCGGTGTTTGTTGTGCAGGGGGACTGCAAGTTAACCCCTGTCAACATGATTTCTGCTTTTTGTGCGGGGCGGCTCTTGAAGAAGGGTTGTCATGGGTTCTTGGCTTTTATTCAGGACATAGGGGTCGCTGAAGTTCCATTGGACCAAATCCCGATCATACGAGAATTTCCTGAGGTATTCCCAGCTGAGTTACCAGGATTGCCACCTGATCGAGATATTGAATTTTGTATCGATTTGATTCCGGGTGCAGGACCTATTTCTATACCACCCTATCGAATGGCACCGACGGAATTGAAAGAACTCAAAGGCCAGTTGCAAGAGTTGTTAGATAGAGGACTTGTTCGTCCTAGTGTTTCACCGTGGGGAGCTCCTGTGTTATTTGTAAAGAAGAAGGACGGTAGTATGAGAATGTGCATTGACTACCGACAGCTGGATCGCGTCACTGTGCGAAACAGGTATCCATTACCACGAATAGATGACTTGTTCGATCAGTTGCAAGGAGCCGGATTCTTCTCAAAGATTGACTTGAGGTCAGGGTATCATCAGTTGAGGGTTCGGAAGGACGATATTCCGAAGACGGCGTTTCGTACGAGATATGGGCATTATGAATTTCTGGTGATGTCGTTCGGACTCACCAATGCTCCAGCAGCTTTTATGGATATGATGAACCGTATCTTTAGACCATTTATTGATCGGTTTATTATAGTATTCATAGATGATATTCTTGTATATTCTCGGAGTCAGACGGAGAACGAGCAGCATTTACGTATCACTTTGCAGACCTTGAAGGAGCATCAGCTGTATGCAAAATTTTCTAAGTGTGCTTTTTGGCTCGATAGTGTGGAGTTCTTGGGTCACATAGTTACGAGAGAAGGTATATGCGTAGACCCAAAGAAGATTGAAGCGGTACAACACTGGCCCAGGCCTATATCAGTTACGGAGGTTCGGAGTTTCTTATGTCTGGCAGGTTATTACAGACGCTTCGTACAGGATTTCTCACGGATAGCGGCACCTTTGACAGGATTGACTAGGAAGGAAGTTCCATTTCAGTGGACCGATGCATGTGAGCAGAGTTTCCAACAGTTGAAGACGCGTTTGACGACTGCACCGGTATTATCTTTACCTTCCGGTTCAGGGGGTTTCGTCGTGTATTGCGATGCTTCTAGAGTGGGCTTAGGCTGTGTGTTAATGCAACACGGCAAAGTTATAGCATATGCTTCTCGACAGTTAAAGAGGCATGAACAAAACTATCCCACTCATGATCTAGAGATGGCTGCTGTAGTATTCGCATTGAAGATTTGGAGACATTACTTGTATGGAGAAACGTGTCAAATCTTCACAGATCATAAAAGTTTAAAGTATATTTTTCAGCAAAAGGATCTAAACCTCAGGCAGCGTAGATGGATGGAACTGGTGAAAGATTACGACTGTGAGATTTTGTACCATCCAGGCAAAGCAAATGTTGTAGCAGATGCCTTGAGTCGGAGGCCTGGAGGTAATTTATCTCATTTGAGCATTTTGCAGAGGCAGTCTTCTACAGACTGGCAGATCTTATGTGATAGTCGTATACAGTTTGAGTTTACATCGACAGGAGGTCAGTTAGCACATGTTCACACCAGACCTCAGCTATTGGATCGTATTCGAGATGCGCAGCCTACAGATACTCGCATGATGGAGATTATGGATCATGTTAGGCTGGGCAAGGAGACGGAGTTCGTGATTGATGATTATGGAGTGTTACGTTTTAGGACTCGTCTCTGTGTGCCAGATTTTGACGAATTGAGGCGTGAGATTTTGGAGGATGCCCACAGATCGGTATACAGTATTCATCCTGGTTCCACCAAAATGTATCGTGATTTGAAGGATAATTATTGGTGGGAAGGAATGAAGAAGGATGTTACGGATTTTGTTTCTCGATGCTTGACTTGTCAGCAAGTCAAAGCAGAACACCAGAGGCCAGCCGGGGAGCTGCAACCATTACCCATTCCAGAGTGGAAATGGGAACAGATTTCTATGGATTTTGTGGTGGGTCTACCCAGGACTAGCAGGGGGTATGATTCAATTTGGGTGATTGTTGATAGATTGACAAAAGCCGCTCATTTTCTTGCAGTAAAGACGACATATGGATTTGCTCAGTATGCACAGATTTATATCGATGAGATTGTACGTCTACATGGAGTGCCGACATGCATAGTATCAGATCGAGGTACCCAGTTCACGAGCAGGCTATGGCAGAAACTTCAGGACGCTCTTGGTACACGATTGAGCTTTAGTACAGCTTTCCACCCACAGACAGACGGTCAGTCGGAGCGGACCATTCAGATACTAGAGGATATGCTTCGGGCTTGTAGCCTAGATTTCGGTGGTAGTTGGGATCGTCACCTACCTTTGGTGGAATTCTCGTATAACAACAGTTTTCAAGAGACGATCCAGATGGCACCCTTTGAAGCCTTGTATGGAAGGAAATGTAGATCACCTGTTTGCTGGACGGAACTTAGTGAGAGTTGTGTATTGGGACCGCAGATAGTACAGGAAACTACAGAGAAGATTGAAGTGATAAGAGATAGAATGAAAGCGGCTCAATGCAGACAAAAGTCATATGCAGATCGAAGACGACGCAAACTCGAGTTTGATGTGGGAGATCATGTGTTCCTTCGAGTATCTCCAATGAAAGGTGTGATGCGCTTCGGGAAGAAAGGGAAGCTCAGCCCCAGATATGTTGGACCATACGAGATTTTAGAGAGAGTGGGCGCTGTAGCTTATCGGTTAGCACTTCCACCTGGTTTTCCCGACGTACATCCAGTGTTCCACGTATCGATGCTTCGCAGATATCTTCACGATCCATCTCACGCGATCCAGCATCAGACTCTACAGCTTGAGCCAGATCTATCCTTCACAGTGCAGCCAGTCGCTATTCTGGACAGACAGGCAAAGCAACTACGATCGAGGATACTGCCATCTGTAAAGGTCCTCTGGCAAGGAAAGGATCGCGAGGAGGTTACTTGGGAGACGGAGGACGCAATGCGAAAGAAATTTCCACAACTTTTCTTAGGTATGTTTAGTAATTATTTTAAATTCGGGGACCGAATTTTCTTAAGGGGGGGAATATTGTAACATTTAGGAAAAGCTAGAAACAAATAAAACTAATTAAATTAAGAATAAGATGATAAATCACAAAATGGTTAAAATCAAATATGTCAATCTTCATAAGTTATATGTAATACAAATTAAATTAGAATTTTAGAATGTAATATAAATAAGTTAAAAGGGTTTTAATGAAAATTTTAGCTTCATTTTAAGAAAAGATGTGTTTTATAATAAGTAAGTTGTGAGGGGTTAAATTGCAAAGTTAAGTTTTTATGCAAATAGGGTTTTGTCAAGGGTTTAAATGAATAAAAGGATATCATTTCAGATCTGAAAATAAATTCAAAATAAAACAAAAGGAAAATGGGAGATAATCACCAAACCACCTCATGCTTTCATAACACCTCTCATTTCCACCTCCTTCTTGCATGAAACACCCACACTCCTTCACTTGACACCTCCATCTTCCCTTATCTCTTCATCCACTCAGTTAAATAGGTTATTTCTTTCAGTTTAAACTCAAAATCAAACTGAAATGAATTAAAGAAAAAAAGGACAATTAAAAGAGAGAAGAAGAACAATAGGAAGAAGAAGGAGAAAGGGGCTTGTTCTTGAGTTGGATCATCATCAAGCTAAAAGGAGTGGATAAATCTTTAGGGGTTATTCCTACAGCAACATAGGAAGGTAAAATTCTTAATCATAGTAGGTAACTTAGATTCTGTAGCCTAATTAGTGTAAAGTTAATCAAGTCACTTAATATCGTATTTTAGTTAAACTTATAGTCTGCTAGAATCTGCTATAATCTGGAACTTAATTAAATAAATTAAACAGAGTAGAAATGATGTAGGTAACAACTAGAAAACACCACAAGAAGACGGAGGTAGGGGGCCGGTTTTGGGCCGGCGACAGAAGAGATATGGCCGGCGTCGCCGGCCATGGTAAGAGCTTTGAAGGTGTGGTCTTTTGGGTAGGCTGCAGTGTACAATTTAGGCTATTTTGGCACTGTTGATTTAACTTAGTTTTACAGTAGATAAAATCTGGAATGATATATCGGAAAATGAATCGTAAAACGCTAAATACGACACGATGAAATCAAGTCGCGTTTTAATTTCTGAACCAGTACAGATTTAGGCTAAAATTCAGTAAGACTAAGTGTTTAATAACTTGAAAAGATCAGATAGTACATAACTTATGTGGGTTAGCGTGTTTCTATGTCTGTTATATCGGAATAGTTATTTTGCTTATACACGTAACTTGGTTTATTTAGACACGGATACGAGAAATACGGAAGCCGCGAGGAAAGGGAAAGGATTAGCGATTCCGGAGTAGATTCGACTTTCCGGTGAGTAGACTAAACATCTACCGGGGAATTTAGTAAAGATGGCGTGTTTCGCCCATGGTTTTACTTAATGTGATATTCATACCATCATGTTTAAATGTTAGAATTTCATTCATTAAAATACTTATATATTACTTAGTTGTTAGAACACTTCACAATTATCGACGAGCCATGCCACGTGCACATCTTATATGCTACACACTCCTCGTCGATATTGCCATGTCACATACACCTAAATATCATACCTATTAACATGAATTATATCGTATTTCACATGTCAAGTATATTGGTAGATTTCATTCTTTACATCCTGTTGCTTTATGCGTATTTCTATGTTGAATATGAGATAGATACAGAATTGAGGATTTATGGTTTTGAGTTTTGAATACTATTACATAAATCCAGTATTTTCATGATTGATGTGACATGTCCACCATGAGATGATTTCTGTTTTTGGTTTTATTCCGGACCGAGTGGGAGAGATATACGGTCGCGGATTTACGTTATCCATACTGAGTGGGGGAGATATACAGTTGGATACATGGTGGACCCGGTCGAGACCGAGGGGCAGGATAGCCGTATTGAGACGGGGGAGCCTAGCGAGGTTACTCGATACCGGAGTTGGTTATAGAAATACGGCATGTATCTAGAGGATAACGACCGATATTATGAGTATAGGATCATTCGGGGAATGATGCCTATAAGAAATGAAGATTTTGTGTCGTTGATGGACACTGAGAAATGATTTACTTGAGTTGTGATTTCAGAAGTATAATGAGATTTATTGTTGGATTTCACATATACTCATATATTATATTGATTCATATTCAGTAGCATGATTGTCATATTTACTTTATTCGCCGTTATATGTTAGTCGTATTCACTGAGTTGGCAACTCATCCCCGTTGTGCCACAGTTCCTTGCAGGGATAGAGTGGACGGGTAGCTGCGAGGCAGGATCACTTTGTAGTTGTATTCCATCTTTTGATAGGTAGGTTACATGTGCAGTAACCTTCCATTTTGTATTTTGTATCTAGAAAGACTCTATCAGACTGTATTTTGACTTAGAAATGAGAGATGGGTTATATATGTACAGTTGAGATCTGTTGATCAGTATTATAGTTCTTTCTTTATGATATTCAGTAATGTTTATTATGTGTATATTCATGTTCAATTTTGATATCGTTGATTCCAACTAGGAATACAACCAAACTTAACCTTTATTATTTGTTTAATGAATTAACTTCATAAATTGAGATTTTTACTTAAAAAAACTAAATTTTCATAATTAATTCCGAAATAAGGTATTTTGATCTTGGTTTTTGGCTTACTTGGACTTGTGCATATCTTTAGATATGATACAATCTAAGTGCCTGTCACATCCAAACTTGGGTCGTGACAAAGTTGGTATCAGAGCTTAGGAGTAACCTTACGGAATTCAGTAAGGGATTTCAATAGGTTGATGTAAGTCTGAGAGATAGGATGACCTTTGGTTTGATGGAGTAGGTGAATTAGGACGAATGCAGTACCGTACGTATGTTCCGCGGCATATTTACGTTATCGTATTCAGCCTAACTAACCTTAGGATAATTATCTTGACCTATTCTTCCGTTGATTCTCCGTTATTGATTGCTTCTGTTCCCACACCTTATCAACTCTCGTTTCTTATTCCAGTTGCTATGGCTACGCGGGCTAGGCGAGCCGCAGCCAGGAATGCAGCTAGGGCGAGTCCGCCTGTGACGACGACTGGTACACCGGACGTGCAGGAGGTGCATGAGCATGCTGATCCTCCTCCTCCAGATCGCATGACTAGGATTGAGGAGGGTATGTTGGGATTACAGCGAGTGGTAGGACAGTTAGCTGAGACCACTCGAGCATTGAGATCAGATCCAGCACCGACCGTAGCAGAGTCCGAGGTACAGCCTACACAGACGGTAGCGCCAGAAGATACGAGAGTGATGGAGGTATCACTTGCAGAGTTTATGAGATTGAGACCCCCGGTATTTACAGGGATTGATGTGGCGGAAGATCCTCAGTCGTTTCTTGATAGAATGGCGAGGATCGGCAGATCATTGCGATGTTCTGATGCGAGGTCAGTTGAGCTGACTAGCTTTCGTTTGGAGGGACTTGCACAGGAGTGGTGTGAGTCGATGGAGAGAGGGCGAGCTACGAATCTTCCTCCGATGACGTGGACTGAGTTTTCTACAGTCTTTCTTGCCAGATTTCTGCCCCAGAGTGTGAGGGATGCTAGAGCTAGCAGTTTCGAAGCGTTGAAGAAATCAGCAAGTATGTCAGTAGCCGATTATGACTTACGCTTCACCCAGTTATCGCGTTATGCCCCATACTTAGTACCTACAGAGGAGCTTCGGGTGAAAAGGTTCCTAAGGAGTTTGGACACACAGTTGTATCTGGCGATAGGCTCCCAGCATTTTGATACATATGCACAGGCCATGGATGCGGCGATACGAGTAGAGGAGCGTTTGAGCCAGTCAGGAGTTGTTCCAGAGCCAAAGAGGAGTAGACCAGTAGTGCCGACAAATAGACAGTTTGGCCGAGGTAGAGGGTCCTATCCAGGCAGATATACTCCAGGCCGCAGTGTTGGACGAGGTTGGACACAGGGCCAGATGTTCAGTTCTTATCCTGGTGATCAGAGACCACCATTTACTTGTTATAGTTATGGACTTCCCGGACACTTTGCTCGAGATTGTAGATCTCAGGGAGGGACCGTTGCTCCACAGGCTGCTTTACCCCTTCCATCTCCTACACCGATGGCTTTACTTCCTCCCCCAGTTGGCGCTACACGCCAGGCAGTTGCACCACGAGGTCGGGGCTATGCAGGACGTGCTCAGAGAGGTAGAGGAGATAGAGGTAGAGGACGACAGGATGCGGGCAGGGGCCAGGCACGGGTTTTTGCGCTGACTCCACAGGATGCCCAGGCATCAAATGCAGTCGTGACAGGTACTCTTACAGTATGTTCATTAGAGGCACATGTCTTATTTGATCCCGGTTCTACACATTCTTATGTATCTTCACGATTCGCACTTTTATTGGGGAAGGAGTCGTCACTGTTAGAGTTACCGTTGGTAGTGATTACTCCAGTTGGAGATTCCTTTATAGCTCGGCACGTATTCAGATCGTGTTCGGTGCATATTGGTAATAGAGATTTGCTAGTTGATCTGATTCTCCTGGACATGTTGGATTTTGATATACTTCTTGGGATGGATTGGTTAGCCGCTTATCATGCCTATGTAGATTGTAGAGGAAAAGCGGTTAGATTTTGTTTTCCAGGTGAACCGGTGTTTGTTGTGCAGGGGGACTGCAAGTTAACCCCTGTCAACATGATTTCTGCTTTTTGTGCGGGGCGGCTCTTGAAGAAGGGTTGTCATGGGTTCTTGGCTTTTATTCAGGACATAGGGGTCGCTGAAGTTCCATTGGACCAAATCCCGATCATATGAGAATTTCCTGAGGTATTCCCAGCTGAGTTACCAGGATTGCCACCTGATCGAGATATTGAATTTTGTATCGATTTGATTCCGGGTGCAGGACCTATTTCTATACCACCCTATCGAATGGCACCGACGGAATTGAAAGAACTCAAAGGCCAGTTGCAAGAGTTGTTAGATAGAGGACTTGTTCGTCCTAGTGTTTCACCGTGGGGAGCTCCTGTGTTATTTGTAAAGAAGAAGGACGGTAGTATGAGAATGTGCATTGACTACCGACAGCTGGATCGCGTCACTGTGTGAAACAGGTATCCATTACCACGAATAGATGACTTGTTCGATCAGTTGCAAGGAGCCGGATTCTTCTCAAAGATTGACTTGAGGTCAGGGTATCATCAGTTGAGGGTTCGGAAGGACGATATTCCGAAGACGGCATTTCGTACGAGATATGGGCATTATGAATTTCTGGTGATGTCGTTCGGACTCACCAATGCTCCAGCAGCTTTTATGGATATGATGAACCGTATCTTTAGACCATTTATTGATCGGTTTATTATAGTATTCATAGATGATATTCTTGTATATTCTCGGAGTCAGACGGAGCACGAGCAGCATTTACGTATCACTTTGCAGACCTTGAAGGAGCATCAGCTGTATGCAAAATTTTCTAAGTGTGCTTTTTGGCTCGATAGTGTGGAGTTCTTGGGTCACATAGTTACGAGAGAAGGTATATGCGTAGACCCAAAGAAGATTGAAGCGGTACAACACTGGCCCAGGCCTATATCAGTTACGGAGGTTCGGAGTTTCTTAGGTCTGGCAGGTTATTACAGACGCTTCGTACAGGATTTCTCACGGATAGCGGCACCTTTGACAGGATTGACTAGGAAGGAAGTTCCATTTCAGTGGACCGATGCATGTGAGCAGAGTTTCCAACAGTTGAAGACGCGTTTGACGACTGCACCGGTATTATCTTTACCTTCCGGTTCAGGGGGTTTCGTCGTGTATTGCGATGCTTCTAGAGTGGGCTTAGGCTGTGTGTTAATGCAACACGGCAAAGTTATAGCATATGCTTCTCGACAGTTAAAGAGGCATGAACAAAACTATCCCACTCATGATCTAGAGATGGCTGCTGTAGTATTCGCATTGAAGATTTGGAGACATTACTTGTATGGAGAAACGTGTCAAATCTTCACAGATCATAAAAGTTTAAAGTATATTTTTCAGCAAAAGAATCTAAACCTCAGGCAGCGTAGATGGATGGAACTGGTGAAAGATTACGACTGTGAGATTTTGTACCATCCAGGCAAAGCAAATGTTGTAGCAGATGCCTTGAGTCGGAGGCCTGGAGGTAATTTATCTCATTTGAGCATTTTGCAGAGGCAGTCTTCTACAGACTGGCAGATCTTATGTGATAGTCGTATACAGTTTGAGTTTACATCGACAGGAGGTCAGTTAGCACATGTTCACACCAGACCTCAGCTATTGGATCATATTCGAGATGCGCAGCCTACAGATACTCGCATGATGGAGATTATGGATCATGTTAGGCTGGGCAAGGAGACGGAGTTCGTGATTGATGATTATGGAGTGTTACGTTTTAGGACTCGTCTCTGTGTGCCAGATTTTGACGAATTGAGGCGTGAGATTTTGGAGGATGCCCACAGATCGGTATACAGTATTCATCCTGGTTCCACCAAAATGTATCGTGATTTGAAGGATAATTATTGGTGGGAAGGAATGAAGAAGGATGTTACGGATTTTGTTTCTCGATGCTTGACTTGTCAGCAAGTCAAAGCAGAACACCAGAGGCCAGCCGGGGAGCTGCAACCATTACCCATTCCAGAGTGGAAATGGGAACAGATTTCTATGGATTTTGTGGTGGGTCTACCCAGGACTAGCAGGGGGTATGATTCAATTTGGGTGATTGTTGATAGATTGACAAAAGCCGCTCATTTTCTTGCAGTAAAGACGACATATGGATTTGCTCAGTATGCACAGATTTATATCGATGAGATTGTACGTCTACATGGAGTGCCGACATGCATAGTATCAGATCGAGGTACCCAGTTCACGAGCAGGCTATGGCAGAAACTTCAGGACGCTCTTGGTACACGATTGAGCTTTAGTACAGCTTTCCACCCACAGACAGACGGTCAGTCGGAGCGGACCATTCAGATACTAGAGGATATGCTTCGGGCTTGTAGCCTAGATTTCGGTGGTAGTTGGGATCGTCACCTACCTTTGGTGGAATTCTCGTATAACAACAGTTTTCAAGAGACGATCCAGATGGCACCCTTTGAAGCCTTGTATGGAAGGAAATGTAGATCACCTGTTTGCTGGACGGAACTTAGTGAGAGTTGTGTATTGGGACCGCAGATAGTACAGGAAACTACAGAGAAGATTGAAGTGATAAGAGATAGAATGAAAGCGGCTCAATGCAGACAAAAGTCATATGCAGATCGAAGACGACGCAAACTCGAGTTTGATGTGGGAGATCATGTGTTCCTTCGAGTATCTCCAATGAAAGGTGTGATGCGCTTCGGGAAGAAAGGGAAGCTCAGCCCCAGATATGTTGGACCATACGAGATTTTAGAGAGAGTGGGCGCTGTAGCTTATCGGTTAGCACTTCCACCTGGTTTTCCCGACGTACATCCAGTGTTCCACGTATCGATGCTTCGCAGATATCTTCACGATCCATCTCACGCGATCCAGCATCAGACTCTACAGCTTGAGCCAGATCTATCCTTCACAGTGTAGCCAGTCGCTATTCTGGACAGACAGGCAAAGCAACTACGATCGAGGATACTGCCATCTGTAAAGGTCCTCTGGCAAGGAAAGGATCGCGAGGAGGTTACTTGGGAGACGGAGGACGCAATGCGAAAGAAATTTCCACAACTTTTCTTAGGTATGTTTAGTAATTATTTTAAATTCGGGGACCGAATTTTCTTAAGGGGGGGAATATTGTAACATTTAGGAAAAGCTAGAAACAAATAAAACTAATTAAATTAAGAATAAGATGATAAATCACAAAATGGTTAAAATCAAATATGTCAATCTTCATAAGTTATATGTAATACAAATTAAATTAGAATTTTAGAATGTAATATAAATAAGTTAAAAGGGTTTTAATGAAAATTTTAGCTTCATTTTAAGAAAAGATGTGTTTTATAATAAGTAAGTTGTGAGGGGTTAAATTGCAAAGTTAAGTTTTTATGCAAATAGGGTTTTGTCAAGGGTTTAAATGAATAAAAGGATATCATTTCAGATCTGAAAATAAATTCAAAATAAAACAAAAGGAAAATGGGAGATAATCACCAAACCACCTCATGCTTTCATAACACCTCTCATTTCCACCTCCTTCTTGCATGAAACACCCACACTCCTTCACTTGACACCTCCACCTTCCCTTATCTCTTCATCCACTCAGTTAAATAGGTTATTTCTTTCAGTTTAAACTCAAAATCAAACTGAAATGAATTAAAGAAAAAAAGGACAATTAAAAGAGAGAAGAAGAACAAGAGGAAGAAGAAGGAGAAAGGGGCTTGTTCTTGAGTTGGATCATCATCAAGCTAAAAGGAGTGGATAAATCTTTAGGGGTTATTCCTACAGCAACATAGGAAGGTAAAATTCTTAATCATAGTAGGTAACTTAGATTCTGTAGCCTAATTAGTGTAAAGTTAATCAAGTCACTTAATATCGTATTTTAGTTAAACTTATAGTCTGCTAGAATCTGCTATAATCTGGAACTTAATTAAATAAATTAAACAGAGTAGAAATGATGTAGGTAACAACTAGAAAACACCACAAGAAGACGGAGGTAGGGGGCCGGTTTTGGGCCGGCGACAGAAGAGATATGGCCGGCGTCGCCGGCCATGGTAAGAGCTTTGAGGGTGTGGTCTTTTGGGTAGGCTGCAGTGTACAATTTAGGCTATTTTGGCACTGTTGATTTAACTTAGTTTTACAGTAGATAAAATCTGGAATGATATATCGGAAAAAGAATCGTAAAACGCTAAATACGACACGATGAAATCAAGTCGCGTTTTAATTTCTGAACCAGTACAGATTTAGGCTAAAATTCAGTAAGACTAAGTGTTTAATAACTTGAAAAGATCAGATAGTACATAACTTATGTGGGTTAGCGTGTTTCTATGTCCGTTATATCGGAATAGTTATTTTGCTTATACACGTAACTTGGTTTATTTAGACACGGATACGAGAAATACGGAAGCCGCGAGGAAAGGGAAAGGATTTGCTATTCCGGAGTAGATTCGACTTTCCGGTGAGTAGACTAAACATCTACCGGGGAATTTAGTAAAGATGGCGTGTTTCGCCCATGGTTTTACTTAATGTGATATTCATACCATCATGTTTAAATGTTAGAATTTCATTCATTAAAATACTTGTATATTGCTTAGTTGTTAGAACACTTCACAATTATCGACGAGCCATGCCACGTGCACATCTTATATGCTACACACACCTCGTCGATATTGCCATGTCACATACACCTAAATATCATACCTATTAACATGAATTATATCGTATTTCACATGTCAAGTATATTGGTAGATTTCATTCTTTACATCCTGTTGCTTTATGCGTATTTCTATGTTGGATATGAGATAGATACAGAATTGAGGATTTATGGTTTTGAGTTTTGAATACTATTACATAAATCCAGTATTTTCATGATTGATGTGACATGTCCACCATGAGATGATTTCTGTTTTTGGTTTTATTCCGGACCGAGTGGGGGAGATATACAGTCGCGGATTTACGTTATCCATACTGAGTGGGGGAGATATACAGTTGGATACATGGTGGACCCGGTCGAGACCGAGGGGCAGGATAGCCGTATTGAGACGGGGGAGCCTAGCGAGGTTACTCGATACCGGAGTTGGTTATAGAAATACGGCGTGTATCTAGAGGATAACGACCAATATTATGAGTATAGGATCATTCGGGGAATGATGCCTATAAGAAATAAAGATTTTGTGTCGTTGATGGACACTGAGAAATGATTTACTTGAGTTGTGATTTCAGAAGTATAATGAGATTTATTGTTGGATTTTACATATACTCATATATCATATTGATTCATATTCAGTAGCATGATTGTCATATTTACTTTATTCGCCGTTATATGTTAGTCGTATTCACTGAGTTGGCAACTCATCCCCGTTGTGCCACAGTTCCTTGCAGGGATAGAGTGGACGGGTAGCTGCGAGGCAGGATCACTTTGTAGTTGTATTCCATCTTTTGATAGGTAGGTTACATGTGCAGTAACCTTCCATTTTGTATTTTGTATCTAAAAAGACTCCATCAGACTGTATTTTGACTTAGAAATGAGAGATGGGTTATATATGTACAGTTGAGATCTGTTGATCAGTATTATAGTTCTTTCTTTATGAGATTCAGTAATGTTTATTATGTGTATATTCATGTTCAATTTTGATATCGTTGATTCCAACTAGGAATACAACCAAACTTAACCTTTATTATTTGTTTAATGAATTAACTTCATAAATTGAGATTTTTACTTAAAAAAACTAAATTTTCATAATTAATTCCGAAATAAGGTATTTTGATCTTGGTTTTTGGCTTACTTGGACTTGTGCATATCTTTAGATATGATACAATCTAAGTGCCTGTCACATCCAAACTTGGGTCGTGACAAATCTTCTTTTTAAAGATCCATTTGCATCCAACGGGTTTTACCCCAGAAGGAGCAACATCGAAAGTCCTTACTTTATTGAAGATCCATTTGCATCCAACAGCTTTAACGGCCTCGTTCGAAGACCCATAACCCTTTATTCCGAGGTCCTATTTGATAATGTTCCAAGCACCCTTGTTCTACAACCGCAGCCTTTGCGGAATGAAAAACTTTAAATTTTAAAGAAACAGCGCTAGAAACTTAAACCCTAGAATCTATCCAAACACTAAACCGGCTAAATAGAAAGATTTATACTACTCGGTTAGAGATTACAACCTTTGTAGTCGTGTCTTTCGGTCTTCTATCCACTTCTTTAGCTCCTCAAGGCTGTTGGATCAAGCTTGGAAACCGGTCTTCTTACATCGAAGATGATCCACCCGAGAGAACGGGTTCAAGGCTCTAACTTCATACCAACAAGAAAGTGAAGCAACTAAAGAACCTAGATTGCTAATTTAAGGTGCTTAAGGATGTAGTGACGTGTTCTAGTATTTTTCTATCTTTTTTTCCTTTGATTCTCAACACATGAAAGGTTAAGGAAAAAAGGAGGAGGAGGAGGAGCTAAGTGAGGAGAGAGAAAGGAAATGGTGAAATGAATCAAGTGAGAGAAAATCAAAATGGCTAGCTTGATTTTGTTTAGCTAATTTCAAAAATAGAAAATAGCAACCATATTTGAATAGTGCATACAAATGCAATAAATAAATACAAAGTCATTCCTCTCACCATTCTCTCTTTACGCCTCACCCCTCCACCTTATTGTATTTTCCAATAAGTGGAAAATCCTAAAATGAGGTGTCCTCTTTTTAAAATGTGTTTTGTATAAATACAAAATACATTCCTCGTATATACATACCGATATTCGTATCAAAATACGAATACTCCCAAAAATAAAATAATACAATGAACATAATACTAGAATAGACATATCGAAATATACATATGTAAATTATTAAATCAATACTTGATTTAATAATCCGGCTTAATTCTAAGCCGGCTAGTATTACCATCCGTCTGATTAATGTCCGTGTAGCTAGTACACGTATTTAATCGTAACACTGCACATATCAAAATACAACCACTGCATCATTTCGCCTGAACCAGGAAAACTCTCTGTGTGGGACTCTAAAGACTCGACAGTACACTGGCCTCCATAACCATAAGAACGTCAGCGGCACTAGCTGTATATAACGGCTACCCAGTTATCTGTCGAAAAGGAAGGCCGACGAGCAAGCTCAGTCGAACCCTTACTGAGCCTATCTGTGACAATCTCCTTACAGTTTGGTCTCTTCGTCTGAGAGTATCGCATACCAGGTTTAGGGGGTGGTAAACGTCAGTCCCTAATAACCTGATAATTCTTGCTGATGTGGCTTAGGACCGAACTGAGAAACTAATGATCTAACCATCAGTAAATCTCATCTGCCTTGGCTAAAGTCTTATGGTGCTGGTCAACCGAACATGGTGTGACAACGACTCTCTGTACCGGGAGGGGCAAATCCCTAACAATCGCTCACTCTTCCATGTGGCTTAGGACTGTTCCCAACTAAAACCTGTTTGCACGACTCAGTAGAGCCGTGGTAGGGTAGTAATTTAAGTACAGTAGGAACTCACATGAGACAAATGACGATATCGGGTCTAAAGGCCAACCTGTACTCATGTCACCTGAGAACTGCTATTTGACGATAGGTAAAATACCATCTAGAAGTTCTCGATGAGTCTGTCCAGTGTACTCACCCCTAATGAGCACCTGTATACGATCTTTAGTGCCGGACACTGTTCCCTGATAAAAAATCAAGAAAACACCTCAATGAGGTATCACGTGTTCACACGTGACCAAGGGTCACGTGCTGACACGTGATCTCTTTATAGAATTAAATTCTAATCAAACAAAAGGGTAACAAAATGGCTAAAGAAAGACCCCAATGGGGCATCACGTGCTCACACGTGACCAAGGGTCACGTGCTGACACGTGATGGTCCTTTACCCCAGTTAAAAGACAAAATTAAAATTCTGAATGAGGAGGGGTCACGTGCCAACACGTGATAGACTTTGAAAGCCTTATAAATTGATAGAATTAAATTCTAATTAAGGGAATCAAACACCCTAACTGGAAAAGTATTTCTCTAAATCTTTCCAAACAAAAAAGGATTATGAGGGACCGTTGGATTAAAAATCCAAGGGTGATTAAAAATCACCAATTTATGGAAAGATTTTAGACAAGGAAAGATTTCCCTAAATTTCACCAAAAATAACAAACAGAATATCTTTTGGAGTAAAAATCCAATGGTGAATAAAATTCCCTGAGTGATCTAAAAGATCATATTAGTTACGAAAAACAAACAAAATCTTTCAATGAAAGATTTACTTAACAAATTGATTCTTTTCCTTCTCCTATAAATAGGAGCCAAGAGGAGAAGAAATATACAGAATTTTGGGATCTTGAAATTTTCTAAAGGCAAATAGCAGAAAGAAAAGAAAGGAGAATTTAATTCTCAAGAAAGAAACCCTAGGTGAGAAAGGGGAAAGGGATCAAAACTTCAAAAAGCAAAAAAGAGAATTTAATTCTCAATCTAAGAGTTTAACTCTTCTGCAAAAGAACTTAGTTCTTCCTCTGGTTGAAGATCTGCAGAAGCAAATCTCCCCATAGGTTGAGAATTTAATTCTCATCGAGGAGATTCTGCCATGCAGATCCAAAACTTAGAGGAAGAATTGAGTTTAGAGAATTTAATTCTTCCAAATTTACAGGAATTTAAATCCTCCAAGATAAAACTAGGGTTTAACCCTATATGAGAATTTAATTCTCCCAAACTCACAGGAATTTAATTCCTTCAAGATAAAACTAGGGTTTAACCCTATATGAGAATTTAATTCTCCCAAAGTTATAGGAATTCAATTCCCCAAGACAGACAAAACTAGGGTTTAACCCTATATGAGAATTCAATTCTCCCAAATTCACAGGAATTTAATTCCTCCTAAATGAAATTAGGGTTTCACCCTACATAAGAATTTAATTCTTCCACATGCATAGGAATTTAATTCCTTTAAAAATTAAATTAGGGTTTAACCCTACAAAGAATTTATTTCTTAAAAAATAAAGAGACTTGAAAGATCTCTATGCATGTAAAGAACTAGATCACGTGCCCCCACGCGACCCCTGAAAAGATCCTCCAAAAATAAGAAGGAATCAGCCCAGAGGTAATGCCTCACGTGCTCCCACGTGACCTCCAAAACAAAGAAAATAAAAGCAAAGGCAATACTGGCTTTGGGCGCTCTCACGTGTCCCCACGTGACCCCTAATAAACATTCTAATAAATCAGGGCATGAGTACCCATCATGTGCCCACACGTGATGGCTAGGAAAATTAAAAGTGTTTAACTCTTATTTGTAGAACAAAGTAAAGGAGATCTTGCCCCACCTTTGGGTGCCCTCACGTGTCCCTACATGACCCATTCCTATCTAGTGTTTAACACTAATTTGAGGGTTTTATTTCCAGTGTTTAACACTGTTGTCTTCTAGTGTTTAACACTACTTTGAGCATTTCATTTCCAGTGTTTAACACTGTTATCCTCTAGTGTTTAATACTATTTTAAAGCCAATCTTAGCCAAATTGGCTAAGTTTCCAGAGGCAAAAAACCTCTCCTTTAACTAAATCTCAAAATTGAGTAAAACTCAGAGCTATAATGTTTAATGCTCAGTCAAAGACAAAAATGATATCAGAGCCCTCAAACTCTTGTTTAGCATTGCTAAGTGATGAGGAGCTGAACCCAGACAAGTGTGTAATGGTCCAACAAAGAGCCAATATTTCTAATCTAATTGGACTTAGCCCAAATTGGCCATAAGTCCTCAATTCAGATTTAACTGAACCAATGAGCTCATAATCTAATTAATTGATCTTAGTTTCAAATTGGACTACAAATCCCCAATCAACCTTGGTTCAAGGGTACATCTCTTCACTCCTTTGATATTTGTCGTTGTAATCCCTCAACGTTTTCAAAGAGGTGACGGGTCCCGATAACCACACATTTCACAGACTATGACGTCTCTAAACTACGGACTGTGGGGTCCTTAAACCCATGGACTATGATGTCCTTAACCTCGACCGTGATGTCTTTAAACTAACATTGGACTGTGGGGTCCTTAAACTCATGGACTATGATGTCCTTAACCTCGACCGTGATGTCTTTAAACTAACATTAGACTGTAGGGTCCTTAAACTCACAGACTATGATGTCCTTAACCTCGACCGTGATGTCTTTAAACTAATATTGGACCGAGATGTCCTTAAACTAACAATGGACCGTAATGTCCTTAAACTAATCGACCGCAATGTCACTAAACTAAATAATAGAGCCCAATTGCTCTCTTGTTTGGATCTAAACGATCCCGTTAAGTTGATCTTAGTCTAAAATGAGACTAACGTATCCTTAAAAAACGTTTAAGTTGATCTTAGTCTCAAATGAGGCTAACGTATCCTTAAACCCAACCCCCCAAACCCAAATCTAAGAAAAATACGAATTTTGACTAGTCCACGCCCTACGAGCGACAACATAAATTAGTCTCCGTATACAATCCACGGGCAACCAAACACAAAACAAACACCCACGACACGAAGTAACCATATGAAGAAGGAGAAAGTTGTTACCGCGATGCGGTAGCGTAATTAACTACAGGGGCTTGCGCCTGCAGGGAATAGCGTCCCCACAATCAAAAAACCCTCAAACGAGGGGGAATCTGACGAAATCTGCTACATCGGCCGCATCCGTTCAAACCTTTGATACATGGTGCCATAAATCAACTTGGCATCTTCGGAGAGGTGGACAGATAGCACCAATTAGCATCTGTCCCGAAATTCAGGCTAGACGTTTATCGCGTCTCCGCGTTTCGGAAGGGAACAACGTGCTCACACGTGACTAAGGGTCACGTGCTTATACGTGATGATTCCTTAGTTCTTTAAAAAACAACAGAATTAAATGCTTAATTGGGGAGTCACATGTCAACACGTGATGGGTTCATAAGCTCTTTAATTAATAGAATTAAATTCTATTTCAATGGTCAAACGTTGGGATCACGTGCCAACACGTGATGGGCTTTAAAAGCCTTAATGAGTTAACAGAATTAAATTCTAATTAAGGGAAATCAAAGACCCTAATTGGGAAAGTATTTCTTTAAATCTTTCCAAACAAAAAGAATTATGCTCTGTAAAGTAGAGCACCGTTGGATTAAAAAATCCAATGGTGATTAAAAATCACCAATTTATGGAAAGATTTTATACAAGAAAATATTTCCTTAAGTTTCACCAAAAATAACAAACAGAATATCTTTTGGATTAAAAATCCAATGGTGAATAAAATTCACTAAGTGATTTAAAAGATCATATTAGTTATGAAAAAACAAACAAAATCTTTCAATGAAAGATTTACTAAACAAATTGATTCTTTTCCTTCTCCTATAAATAGGAGCCAAGAAGAGAAGAAATATATAGAATTTTGGATCTTGAAATTTTCAGAAGGCAAATAGCAGAGAGAAAAGAAAGGAAAATTTAATTCTCAAGAAAAGAAATCCTAGGTGAGAAAGGGGAAAAGGGATCAAAACTTCATAAAGCAAAAAAATAGAATTTAATTCTCAATCTAAGAGTTTAACTCTTCTGCAAAAGAACTTAGTTCTTCCTCTGATTGAAGATCTGCAGAAGCAAATCTCCCCACAGGTTGAGAATTTAATTCTCATCGGGGAGATTCTGCCATGCAGATCCAAAACTTAGAGGGAGAATTGAGTTTAGAGAATTTAATTCTCCCAATTCACAGGAATTTAATTCCTCCAAGATAAAACCAGGGTTTAACCCTATATGAGAATTTAATTTTCCTAAATTTATAGGAATTTAATTCCTTCAAGATAGACAAAACTAGGGTTTAACCCTACTTGAGAATATAATTCTCTCAAATTCACAGGAATTTAATTCCTCCTAAATGAAATTAGGGTTTCACCCTACATAAAAATTTAATTCTTCCACATGCATAGGAATTTAATTCCTTTAAAAACATAATTAGGGTTTAACCCTACAAAGAATTTAATTCTTAAAAATAAAAAGACTTGAATGATCTCCATGCATGTAAAGAACTAGATCACGTGTCCCCACGTGACCCCTAAACAGATCCCCCAAAAATGAGAAGGAAAAAGCTTTGAGGCAATGCCTCACGTGACCCCACGTGACCCTCATAATATAGGGAACAAAAGCAAATGCAGTATTGGATTTGGGCGCTCTCACGTGTTACCACGTGACCCCTAATAAATGCTTTAATAATCAATGCACAAATATCCGTCACGTGCCAACACGTGATGGCCAGAAGATCAAAAGTGTTCAACACTTATTTGCAGAACAAAGTAAAGAAGATCTGGCCCCACCTTTGGGTGCCCTCACGTGTCCCCACGTGACCCCTTTCTATCTAGTGTGTAACACTACTTTGAGCGTTTTATTTCCAGTGTTTAACACTGTTATCCTCTAGTGTTTAACACTATTTTTTAAGCCAATCTTAGCCAAATTGGCTAAATTTCTAGAGGCAAAAACCTCTCCTTTAACTAAACCTCAAAGTTGAGTAAAACTCAGAACTACAATGTTTAATGCTCAGTCAAAAACAAAAATGTTATCAGAGACCTCAAACTCTTGTTTAGCATTACTAAATGATGGGGGGCTGAACCCAAACAAATGTCTAATGGTCCAATAAAGGGACAATATTTCAAACTTAATTGGACTTAGCCCAAGTTGGCCATAAGTCCTCAATTCAGATTTAACTGAGCCAATATGCTCATAATCTAATTAATTGATCTTAATTCCAAATTGGACTATAGATCTCCCAATCAACTTTGGTTCAAGGGTACATCTCTTCACTCCTTTGATATTTGTCGTTGTAATCCTTCAACGTCTTCAGAGAGGTGACGGGTCCCGACAACCACACATTTCACGGACTATGATGTCCTTAACCTTGACTGTGAGGTCTTTAAACTCATGGACTATGATGTCCTTAACCTTGACTGTGGGGTCTTTAAACTCACGGACTATGATGTCCTTAACCTTGACCGTGGGGCATTTAAACTCACGGACTATGATGTCCTTAACCTCGACCGTGATGTCTTTAAACTAACAATGGACCGTGATATCCTTAAACTAATCGACCGCAATGTCCTTAAACTAAACAATAGAGTCCAATTGCTCTTTTGTTGGATCTAACGATCCCGTTAAGTTGATCTTAGTCTAAAATGAGACTAACGTATCCTTAACAAACGTTTAAGTTGATCTTAGTCTCAAATGAGGCTAACGTATCCTTAAACCCAACCCCCAAACCCAAATCTAAGAAGATATGGATTTGGACTAGTCCACGCCCTACGGGCGACAACATAAATTAGTCTCCGTATACAATCCACGGGCAACCAAACACAAAATAAACACGCACACGACACGAAGTGACCATCTAGAGAAGGAGAAAGTTGTTACAGCGACGCGGTAGCGTAATTAACTGCAGGGGCTTGCGCCTGCAGGGAAGAGCGTCCCCACAATCAAAAACACCTCAAATGAGGGGGAATCTGACGAAGTCTGCTACATCGGCCGCATCCGTTTAAACCTTCGATACACGGTGCCATAAATCAACTTGGCATCTTCGGAGAGGTGGACGGATAGCACTAATTAGCATCTGCCCCGAAATTCAGGCGAGACGTTTATCGCGTCTCGGCGTTTTCGGTGGGGAACAGATTCTGGCACGCCCGGTGGGACCTTTTCCTCTTTCCGCTCCACACTTCGTGTGTCGTGTTCACGAACGAATCGTGGTTTGCTAATGGTTGCCCTTGGGTTCGAGGTACTAAGATTTGGCGTCTTGCTTGGTGCAGAAAGCGAAGGATCAATGGCGTCCACTTGCACGAAGTGTTCCAGCTGCAACTGCAACTCGCGTTCCACCTCATCTGGAGGCATAGCTTACGTGCCTCAAGCGGCCTCCCTGTTCACGATGCCGGTGGACCAAGTAATTCAGGCCACTACTGGGCTGTTCTTTGGGACTATGATCCTACCCATGAGCTTCAATACCCCGACGTTGCCGCAAGAGGCCCCAAAGAAGTCGGTCTTCGATCGACTTACCACTACTGCGACCCCTCTCAACGGGTCGTCCAGCTCCGGCGCCTCAGTCTTCGCCAGATTAGGCCAAAGTTCATGTGGGCCCGTGATGAAGCCTGCAATTCCAGAAAGGTTATT
This sequence comes from Agapanthus africanus, assembly GCA_030015575.1. Lineage (NCBI taxonomy): Eukaryota > Viridiplantae > Streptophyta > Magnoliopsida > Asparagales > Amaryllidaceae > Agapanthus > Agapanthus africanus. The sequence continues at coordinate 520,302,123 of JASDDO010000031.1, read as the reverse complement.
CCGAAGAGGACAGCCATCCCTGCTCCCGAAGTCGTCAAGACGGCTTCTCCTGCCAAAGGGTCGGTCTTCACAAGACTGACTGCTCCGACTCCCGCTCCAGTTAAAGTCCTCAAAGCTACTTCCCCCGCCCAGAGGTCTGTCTTTGACAGGTTAGACACTGCTGCTCGACGGACGTCGGTCTTCAAAAGGCTGGTATCAGCAGCGCCTCACCAGAACATGGGGCATGACGAAGTCACCCCTCAAGCTGAAACAATCCCAGCGGCTCGACTGGCGCCGGGTAAGGGAAGCTGGGGGCAACTCCCCCTCTGGGCTAACTCCACCAGCCCCAACGGTGGAAGTCAATGATGCTGTTCCAACCGGGAACAGCTTTGAATTGCTGAACAAGGTGCGCAGGAACTCTCCTACCGCCGTACTGAAAAGATCTCCTCCATCCGTAGAGAATGCACCGAAGGCAAAGCCGGAACAGCCCCCTCAGCGGCTATCCTCCAAAATCTACAAAGTCTGGCGACGGGTTCAGGACTCAATAATCGATCAAGATTACCCTCGCCGACAAAAGAAAGTGAAAGTTCAACAGGAAGAGAACCGTCCTGTCAAGCCACAAAGGACGAAAACTACCTGGGTGTCCGATGCAACAGCCCCCTCAACGTCAACTACTCAAAAGAGAAGGAGGCCAGAGAAAGCCCCTGTGAAAGCGGTAAACCGTAAAGACGCTGAGCCCAAACGCCCCAAGTCGGAGGGCATAATGGTGCATACTGTTTATATGGCTTCCGGTAAGGAGGAAAGCCGTGCATCGACGGGTCACCGACCGCTCACCCGATCCGTGACAAAAGCCCAGGAGCAGCAACAGAAGCTTCAGGAAATGCTAACACAAATGGCCGCACTTACCGGGCCAAAAGAAAGCCCGGAGGCGTCATCAGAGCAGCGTCATGAACAAGAAACCGATGCTGACTTTCTCCGCAGAGTCCTCGAAAAGAAGGACAGAGAAGCAGCAGAACAAGTGGCTAATATAAAACGAATGGCGCTTCTCTTCCAAGACATGGTCGGGATGATGTTACAACCAGAACCTCCAGCTGAAGACCCTCCTATCATCATTGAAGACGACAGAGGGGAGACATCGAACCCTCCTCCGGCTCTCTCAGCAGCCAAAGAGGAAACCATCTCTAAGGCCGCTCTAGATGACTATATTGCTCAGCAAATACGAGCTCACCAGGCGAATGAAGCGGCCGGCCGAGTTGTTAAAACTGGGCGACCGTATCCAGGCTGGTATGACCAAATAAAGTACCAGCCGGGATACACGATCCCTAAATTCCATGTGTACAAGGGGACAGGTAATCCCCACCAACATGTCGCTCAGTTCAGGGCTCTTCGCGGCAACACCGGGGGTGATGATAAACTTTTACTCCGTCAGTTTGTTGGCAGCTTGTCGGAAACAGCGTTTGAATGGTACTCTGAACTTCCAAATGACTCCGTCAAGACTTTCGCAGAAATGGAGCTATTCTTCACACAAAGATTTGCAAGCGCTAGAGAGCGCACCCCAATCACAGCATTGATTAACGCCAGGGTAAAGCCAGGCGAGACGTGGGTTCAATATGCAATACGATGGCGGAATCTGTGGTCTAAATACGAACAGCGCATCGAAGAAGCGCCGGCGGTGGGCATGTTCGTGGGCACTCTGGACCCTCATGCAACCATTTCCCAATTCATGATGTTCTTCAAGCCGACTACATTCCAAGCCTTGATCGACAAGCTAGCCCAGATGGACCAGATGGGTCATAGACCGTCTCCTCCGAAGCCGGAGCCGCGGAACGAAAAGGGTAAAGGGAAGGCGACATTCGTTGCCAATACTCAACAGCAGCCCAGTGCCCTAAAACTAATGGATCAACTGGAAGAGAGACGGCGATACTACAATGAGAAAATGAAGCGTCCTTATTCGTTCCCTCGGGATAAAATAAAGAGACTATTCGAACTGGTGGTGTGTAACAGGCTCATTAATCTTCCGAATCCGACGGCGAGACTAATAGTCCCAATTATTGCCCTTACCATCAAACGGTAAGCCATCCAATTGAAGATTGCTTCGTCTTTAAGGGATGGATCGATGACCAATACCAACAACGCAAGTTTGCGCTGTCTGAGAAGTGGAAAGTAAGCCCACCACAACCGCACACTCCTAAGAAGACAGACACACCGGGGGCATCGTGCTCTTTTGTTGAAAAGGCTCCATGGGAGGTCGCTCTTTCAGCCAAAACTAAAAAAATGTTGAACGATCTCCGGACATGCCCGGCGATCAGGTGGAAGAATCCGCTGGAACCCGAGATTATCAAGGGAATGCTGAAACCGCGCCTAACTCCAAAAATTGGTGGCGATATTCAAAACACTCACACCCAGCCGTCAAAGTCTTCAAGGAAGAAAAAGAAGACCAAAAAGCCCGTGAAGCCTGGTGACAAGCACACGGACCTGCAAAAGCAGATTGATGCGCTGGAAGTGTATAACCAGGAGGCGCGGACTCCAATCACACTCCAAGAATTTCTCAGTCACGTCCTTGAAGACGGAGATGATGCAGAAGACTCGTCGGATGAATCTGAGGATTACATAGCAAGTTGCCATGTAATCTCTCACTCATCGATAGACGATGAAGAAGTTCCTAACATAGAGAAACTGGGGGCAGGTCCTGAGCCGGAACTTCTAGGGCCATCAGACGAAATGATTGATGCGTTCCTGAATGAAGCGCTCCTTAAAAGCAAAACTGCTCGAGAGCTTGAGATGGCCATATTTGAAAAAGCCAAGCGCCGGCGACTGGACGAAAGGGTTGAAACACTCCCGCCAAATCAAAGTACATCCGCCGCGAATAATAGCAGGATCAAGACAAGGAAAAGGTTCACTAAAGCCATATCAATGGAAATGAAGCTGCCACCCTCCGAAGGAAATATTCTTGGTAAAGTGGAAACACATCCTCGCTACTGCTCGTATCATCGAAAGATTTCACACCCTACCGAAGAGTGCAACGCTTTTAAAAGATGGTGGAAGGGATATGTTGCTCACCGGCAACGTTTTAAGCGGATGAAACGCAAAACTCGTCGGGAGCAAAGAAGTACGACCGAAGAGCTTAGAAGAACTACCGGAAACTGTCGCATGGTTAACGCCGGAGGATCACAAGTTCTCACCTTCAGGAGCAACTCTGACGAAGAAATGACTCTTGGCCCTCTCTTCACAGAATCCACCTCGGAAAAAGAGGAAGAACCGAAGACCTTTGAAAATATTCAGCTGTGCAATCGTACGCTGCCCGAAAAGAATCTCGGACCCACGAATAGAAAATATAAGGGAAAAGAAAAAGTCTCTGAGGATATCGCCCTAGATGACCAAGTCATCAAAGAGCTGACCGCCAAGGACCCGCCGAAGAAAAGCAAGGTGGACTACAACGTTCTGGCACACTTGAGGAAGCTACCCTCGCGGCTCAGCATTCTCGACGCCCTTATGCTATCCAAAGAAGAGAGAGATTCATTGATCAAGGCACTACAAGAGCCAGAGTAATTCCAAGCTTTCCTGGCCGAAGAAAGGATGAAAGACGAGCTGGAAGAAGTACACACAGCCGATATCACCTTCGGCAATGAAGATCTCCTCCTTGGGACGTGCAAACACAACCATCCCCTTTATGTCTCCGGATACTGTCACGATATCAAGATAGGCAAAATTCTGATTGACAATGGGTCTTCTGTCAATCTCCTCAACGTGCGAGTGTTGAAGGAAATCTGCATGAGCGTTCATCACCTCGCTCGTGATAAAATCACCATCTCCGGTTTCGACTCCCAGTCATCACGAACTCTTGGGTCTGTGATACCGACGCTGCGCTTCGGGCTACTTGTCACGGATATTAAATTTCTCGTCATTGACGCCAAGACATGCTACAATGCTTTGCTCGGCAGGCCTTGGTTACACGAGTATAACATTATCCCTTCTACACAACATCAGTGTATGAAGTATTTCAAGGATGGTCTCGAGTACACTGTGACGGGAGAGTTGAACCCATTCTCCGTGAACGAAGTCCGAAAGTACGAAGATGCAAAATACTTCTTACCAGATTTTGAGGACACGGAAAGATGTCACAAACCGAAGAACAAAGCTATCACCGCTATTCCGGTCTTCGGGAGTGATACCGATAAGGAAGAAGAGATAGTTTACTCAGGGCCGCCCCAACGCAACAACCCGGGACCGTCCGCCCCTACGTTGATCTTCGGAAGCGACTCGGAAGATGAGGTTAATACTATATTTTCCGCTCGGCCATCAATACAAGCCTTCGCTGGCGATAATCAAAGTTTGCAAATCACCATGGTTCCATAAGAGCATTACAAAGAGCTCGAGGCACTTAAAACTTATAGTGTGCAAAAACTGCAGACATTCTACATCCCTCCCAGGCGAAAAGGTGAAAAGGTGATCCTATTCTACCGATCCGAGGGAACCAAAACGGAAAAGAAATTTGGCATGACGCCGATTTTACGCTCGATAGGCTCCAACCCATCCGTCTGCCTAGATATTACACGGAAGGTTTGAAAAGGTTATTGAAGTGTCAACGAGTACTCTTCAGACAGACTACTCGACAAGCTTGGCTCTAAAAACGGATTTGGGATGTCCCTGGAACTCAGCGCAAGTTTCCCAACAGGAGAATGGAAACGATCAGGCTTGGATATACGCAATCCAGAAAATGGGAGCGAGTCCATGGCAGTTACGTCATACATGACTTCGATGAAGAAGGTGACATTCTGTTAAGAGAGGCCGATCCTGAACCAAAACAAGGTCCTGTCATCAAAACGCCAAGTCCGTCATTTGAAGAACGAATGGACAAGCTAGTAAGGGAAGCGGGTCAAAAGATCCGGGATGACCATAACCGCGAGATGGCCATTTACGAAAAACCCAGGACACAGCGCCTCCTTAAACAGGCCGCGGAGAATGGCAATGCTCTTCCTTATCAACCCGTCATACAAAAAGCCCGACGCAGAGGCAAAAATAAATCAAAGAGCGGGAAAATCGTTCGAGAGCGACAAAGCGGGACCAAGAAGCCACGCGATCGGGAATCGAGCAATCCGGATTCATCTCTTATAAAGAAGATGGGTCGAGCATACTCTTTTCCTCAGAACAAAACATGGAAGATACTTGATCTTACCATAAAACATCAAATGATTACACTTCCGGAGTCCAAGCACCCCGAGCAAGTGAACGAGGTCTCCCACCTAGACTATTGCTCTTATCACCGAGCAATAGGGCATCCCCTCGAAGACTGCTTCACCTTCAAGAACTAGGTCGAAGACCAATATCAACAGGCAAGTTCGTGCTATCCAGCAGTTGGAGGGTAAGCCCGCTACAAAAGCATGAACCGAAAGCCATGCGTATAACGAGAGTAGAACCAAATCAACATCGGTCTTGGAAGCGATCTCGTACATGTCACGCGATAACGCTGTTAAAAGAAGAGCCCGAGAATATGGATGACCTCCCCTGGTGCTTCGAAAACGATGATGGCGAGGTGATCTCAGAGTTTCCACCGGCGCCAAAAGAGTTGGAAGATGGAATACATACTACAGCAGATAACCTCAAGAAAATTGATTTAGGACGGCAAGCGACCCGCGACCTGTAGGACTACGGTAGCGCCCCGGCCGTCTGTACGAGGCCAAAATGCGGAAAAGAAAATTTTTCTTGACTTTAAACCGGCACTACCGCATCCTAAAACCCGGATCGAACCATTAACCTATAACTAGCTATCAAGAGAAGGGATAGAAAGCTATACCGAGCGATCCGTGTCCTTCGGTCTTCGGCCTCCATCCCGATCTCCTCACGGAATCTCCGGTCTTCATCTCCTCGTCGTAAAGGGCACCACATCGCCGGGTTCTTTTACGGGCTCCCACCTCTGGACCGAGGCAACTCGGGCACGAAGTTGGCGAGCCGACGTGCCCAAGGATGCTGTAGGTGAAGTGTAGGATGGTTTGTCTCTCGCGGGTATGAAGTTGCCATGATGAATGGAGGTGGAGATATGAACTTTGGAGATGAGTAATATATTTTGTTGCAAGACAAATGAGATCAATATATTTCCCACACAAAAAATGAATCCCCACCCAATCTATTTGTGGCCGGCCAAAAAAGAGAGGGGGAGGCAATCAAGGAAGGTGAGTGTAGGAAAAGGCAAGGTGACCATAAGCAAATGTGTGATGATAATGAGGAATAAAAGTCACACCATTTCCTAATCAACTCACATCACAATTAATGCAAACCATGATGGAAAAAGAATCAAAAGATGCTTTGAACTATATAATCCCTCATTTACAAATAAACTCTCCACAATTGCTAATTTGCACATTTGCAAATTAGCCCCTCTCCTCACAAAAATCCGGCCATGAAGGAACAAAGAAAAACTGGCCGAAAAGGAATGCAAACTGGCAACTTCAAAAAACTAATCCCGTAACAAATTACAGGAAAACCCCGCGACTGTATATACATACCCGCATTTATATTCCCACTGAATACAAATGCAAAGAGACAAAATCTACACTGTACAATACTAGGATCCGGCTTAAACCAAAGCCCGCTAGTATTATCCGTCCGATCATGATCCGTGCAATACCGCACGTATATGATCGAACCCTGCCATATCTCCTTACGGCCTCTACAGCGTTTCGCCCGAAACTTGAGAAAACGGTCTGTTGGGGACTCTAAAGACTCGTCAATACGTTGGTTGTGGATTTAACCACTAGCACGTCAGAGGTATTAGCCATACGTAACGGGCTACCAGGTATTGACCAAAAGGGACGTCGATGAGCGAACTCATCCTGACACCCTACTGAGCCTGTCAGTGACAATATCAGTACAGTCCGGTCCGTTCGTCTATGAGTATCGCATGGCGGGCCTAGAGGGTTGGTAAAAGTCAGACCCCCAAAAGCGGTACAAGTCGTGTCGGAGTATAGCCCAGAACACCCTAAGATACTTCTGGAATACCTACAAGTAAATCTCCTGCCTCGGCCGAGGGCTTTGTGTAATGGCTATCCTAGACACAGTGCGACCTCACCCCCAATACCGGGAGAGACGAACCCCTGCAGATCCGCTCACTGCCTCCATGTGGCTCGGGACTGTACCCAACTAAAACCTGTTTGCACGACTCCTTTGAGCCGTGGTAGGGTAGTAATCAAAGTACAGTGGGAACTAACACGAGACAAATGACGATCTTAGGTCGATGAACTAACATGTACACATGTCACAAGGGAACTGCTATCTGACGTCTGGTATAAGACCAACTAGCATGTTCCCGACGAGCCCTGTCCGGTGTACTCATAACCCAATGAGCACCTGTATACATCTTAGGTGAACCAACTGACACCAGTGGCTTGTGAGACCGGCCACCGCCCCTCATCGGGGTCTCGACTGTATACACTAGTCTACTCTGGAGTATCGATGCCCTGTCTCGAAAACTCCCACGACTAGGGACCTTTTAAGGATGTGCTTATAGACCCCAGCTCCCACGTATATGATCGCTATCATACTGCTGGCCGTCAAGCAAGAATCCTAAGGGCTCTATCAATGTGCAATAGTGACCTGTAAGGTCACCTGAAACAGTACACGATGATAAAGATAAACCAGATAGCATACTATCACCTTGAGTAAGACTGTTCTAACGGTATAGGTCCTCTCTCAACCATTGCAATCACGTGCCTGTGATCCAATAATTGACTCTGAGGGCACTATCTCCAACAATCTCCCACTTGCACTCAAGGCTAATTATTGCGATGTCGCATACTCACAGCCCGTGTGATACCGAACACCCAACTCCTCTACTGATCAGTCTCACAAAAACCCGCTTGCGAAACTAATACGTTCGAGGAATAGCCTCAGTGAGTGGATCCGCTCTAATGTTTCTTTCTATGTCTCTCTTTATCTCAAGTTCGCGGAGAAAGCCATCTCCCGAAATGAGCAATACCTGTCTTAGAATGTGTCTGGATATCTGATGGGACTTAGTGATTGAATGAAAAATTCAAGACTGTGTAAATCACATCAAATGATTCCCGATAACGGTTTCATTTGATCGATAAGAGTTTCTTTGTGTCGGTAATTAGAAAATTGAATAAAATTCACAATCAAAGAATTATATTTGACCGCAATCAATTACGGTGTCAGTTGTAGATCGTAAGCGAGTGCGGATCGTCCACAAGGATTGTGCGATTCGTTTTTATATTTGATTTATTTGAATTGAAAAGTTAATCGAAAAGAAAACAAAACATGATTCAAGATTTTATCAAATGTTTCAAGTGTCACTATTCTAATCAAGAATCAAGAAAATGATAAACAATCGAGAATCAGGGTTTCGATGATATTTCCAACCAAATGTCAAGAATCTAAATGAGGCTCGTAGGAATCGATCGGATCTATAGACGTGATGTAATCTCGAGATATCGTGTTCTTGTCCTTCGAAGAATTGATACTAGATCGATGATGATCGACGAGAGTTAGGGCTTCTTCGTGAAACTAGGGTTTCATCATTTAACCCTTGTTCTTTCGTCGATATCATTCACACTCTAGCCTCTAGCAATTTCAAGAAACGATCGTAACTCCCCAATTTCGAGCGATATCAATCAAGAAAGCATCGCAACGAATTGGGTCGTCGGTTCTTGAACTTGCTAGGGTTTACAAAACTCGTAGGATTCAAGAATCGATTTAAGATATGTTACATCATCATTCTATTGATCGTCTCGACTCCTCGACGAGCGGAGTATTACTCAAACATCACAACTAGAAATTTAGATTGAATCATGATGCAAGAATTTAAAGAAAACAAGATAAAAGAATATCACCTTTTATTTATATCAACATTTTGATTACAGACGCTCAAGAACTACAAGAGGAAGAACTAAATTGTCGATCTGGCGTCGTTTTTCTCCGTGAGCCGTGGATCGGCTTGGACCACTTGCTCTGTTAAAGATCGACTCCGCTCATAAAAGGTTGCAAAGCTTCTTGCTTGATGGGGTACTCGGGATCTTGGCTTTTGATTGGAATTAGGGTTAGGGTTTCACACAAGTCTTCTCACTAGACTTGTAGAAGAAGATGAAGAAAGAGAGTGAATGGATCTAGATTGATACTAAAATTGGGGATCCTTTTACAAGTGAGCCTAGGGTCTTATTTATAGATCTCCCAAACCCTAAGCCTTGAGTTTAAAATAGAAGTTCCCTCCAAAAGTTTGTTGAAGACTTCTAGAAGTAGTTAGTTAGGCTTAGCTTAGGGTTTAAGCTAGGGTTTAAAGAGAAGTTTCTAGAATACAAGGCTAGTTTAGTGTAGATTCAAGGGTTTGCTGATCTGGCAGAAGCTTCTGGGGCTTTCTGGAAATTGTTGTATCTTTCTGAATTCTGTAAGCTTGCATAGGAGTTATGGTGCAAAGAAGTAGGGCTGAGGTGGCAAGTTGACCGCGGAACCGCGGCACAAGACGGCTTAGGCCGCGGTTCCGCGGCCATTTGGGCTCCTTGAGGCTTCAAACTTCATGTGCTACCTTTTACTGTATTCTTTAGTATTCTCTGATATGTTTAATCTCTGCATGCACTTTAGATTAATACCAGATTCCAAATCCTTGAGTTGACGTATCTTTTAGCAGTGTTGTCCTGTAAATTTTGACCGGTCTTCTGATTTTCCTGCACGGACTTCGAAACACGGGTTGCGATATATAGAAATGATGCCATGCTATGAAATGCAGTCAATTTCCCTAGAAATGCCGGTTTTAAGGCCTAACACATGTAATATGATATTTTGCGACAGATTTGCTAATATGTGAAATATGAATGTCGAACACTTCTATATGAATGCAAATGATGAGGAGATTGCCGGCTAAAAGATGCAATATTTTCGACTAATCAAATTCCCCCAAACTTAATTTCGATCGTCTCGAGCGAACTTTTATTAAAAAGAGAAGGAGAAAATAAAGTAAGAGAAAAAACTAACTGGCACACTTTCGTAGGCAACACGATTGCACTGAGAACGTGCAATAAGCCTTTAAACCTCTATGTGTCCCTAGTAGGAGGAGTGTTGTCTCCTGAGGGTTTTCAGCGGATTACACCCATAAAATCCAATAATAAAAGAAAAGATCATGAATATTACATTTAAAGAAAAGAATTGTAAAAGAAAAGCCTTGAAAATTAGGGTTTCCAACTAAGCTAGCTTTTCGGTTGTCATGAGCCATATCTTAATGGTCATGAAAAGATGTCAGAAATCACGTCCTCCCTCAATAAAACATCGTCTTATTCTTCATTCCTATCTTTCTTCCAAACATCGATCATATAACCCTGTGTGTGTGTAAAGACATCCCTACACCCGGAGAATTCAATTCAAGCTATCATACTCTTGCCCATCAGCCTCAGTACTTTTTAATTAATGAATATTTAGATGAGATTGCTCACACACTTTCATGCGACCGTTAATACTTCTTGAGGTACTAACCGACCGATTACTCATGTGTTTGCTTATTTGGTGTATTTTCCTCGTCTTGCACCACCTAAGGCATAGCAGTGACTCCCAGACCAGTTGGCCTCAGGGCACTAGGTGAAGAAGCACCCTCGCTATACATTTTTATTGCCCTCGGTGATAACAAAACCAGTGTCCATTTTTCTCACCACTTTATATTTTTTTTATTCATTTTTTTTTATTTCCTTCATACTTTTGGCTTTAAAACAAGAGCATTTCAAGGTATCCTCTACTATCCCAGGCTTTAAGACGTGTGTAAGTGCGAATAGCAGGGTATCAACGTTCAAAATGTTTGGCTTCCAGAATAGAAATTATTTTTCAGACTTGTTTTTATCCTCAGATTAGTGACGTCTTTCATCTTACTAACCCTTGGGACAACGGCTCATAACTACTTATTACTAGTTCGTATAAGAAAACTTCTAATTTTCTTGGTTTTCTTAAATTTTTCTAATCTCATGGATGTAATTTTTCACTATCTAAACTTTCATTATCTTATTTATGTACAAAAAATGTTTTTATATTTTTGAAAATTTTTAAATTTTTATAGATTTTCGAAAATGTTGTGTGCTTATGCAATGTATGATGCAAATGATGCAAAAATAAGCACAAACCTCCCCCAAACTTGTTTTCAACAGTGTCCTCATTGTTGCCATCCGCTAAATCTCGAAAAACCTGTAAGCTTGGGAGGAATTTATTAGCGGGGGCAAAATATTTAAGTGAAGAACTTCCCCCAAACTTATTTTTGGCTCAAAATTTTGTAAAAATTTTCTTTTCAAGAGCCAGAAAAAATATAGCCCCCAAACTTGAGTTATGCAATGTTAATCTTTTGAAAATCACATGAGGGGGTCAAGAATCATTGGTCGATGCCAAGCTTTGCAAAGACCGAATGTCAACACCAACCATTCAAAAATTTTATCAATGCAGTGCTCTGGTTGGTGGAAGAAGAAGTGTGGAAAGGGTAAGTGGTGGAATAGAATGTGTGTGCGTCTCATTTTGGAGAGACGATGCAGTGAGTGTGATGGATTACTCGCATTCTTCTTACAAGTCAGAAGAATGGGTGGAGGTTCAATTTCAATGATTGGGATATGATTCATCTCAACACCCGTGTTATTCAGAAATGCGAGTTCATCAGCGAAGATCTCCTCAAAAGTTTCATCAATACCCCGAAGAATAATGTCATCACAAAGTGCGGGGTGATCTTCAGACTCTAAAAGCAGTTCATAATCAGTGTTAATTGTTGACCCGGACATCTCGGTGGAAGAGTCCGTATGTGTATGATACATAGTTGGGTCAAACAATAACGTATGAAAAGAGTCAAGATCAGTATTATGAGGGTCATCAAATTCGCTGCTGTCGACATCCATTAAGTCGACAGAACAGACCTGAGCAGTAGGTTCGGAGGGTACACTTCCTAACTTGTAAATGTTCATCTCAATTGTCCTCTTCCCGAAGGATAGGGTCATAGAACCATTACGACAGTTGATGATAGCGTTGGAAGTGGCCAAAAAGGGGCGACCTAAAATCACCGGAATTTGATTCCGTGAGTTCGCTACAGGCTGTGTATCAATTACAATAAAGTCCACAGGGAATATAAATTCCCCGATTTTTATTAACACATACTCTAGTTCACCCCTAGGTTTGGTGATTGATCGGTCAGCCATCTGGAGAGTGCAATGGGCTGGTTTCAACTCTCCGATCCCTAACTGCTCATAGACTGAGAAAGGAAGCAGGTTAATACTTGCCCCAAGGTCTAGTAGAGCACGGTTAATGTGTTTTTCCCCAATAGAGATGGAAATCGTAGGATAACCAGGATCCTTACGTTTCCTCGGTAATTGCTGGGGGAAAGCCGTGTCTACTGTTTTTGCCATGAATATCTTCTTGGGCATTTGTTTCTTTCTTTTTCTAGTGCACAAGTCTTTAAGAACTTTCGCATATGAGGGGACTTGTTGGATAGCATCTAGAAGAGGGATATTGATGTTAACCTGTTTAAACATCTCAGTGATCTTCTCCATATGTGGACTTGGTGTGTTAGCCCTTAACCGATTAGGATAAGGTGCTTTAGCAATAAGCGCTGGGTCCATCATAGGAGAAGGAAGTGTGTGTGGATCCGATCCCAGAATAGAAGTGGGGATCGTCCGTGGAGGAGTAAAAGAGGTGGGCTGAAGTGGCGAGCCTTTTGGGAAACGAAGAATAGGCTCGGAAGAAGGTGGTGAGGTAGAAGAACTGGGATCAGAAAGTGTGTGTGTGAGGAAAGGTCTCAGCCGGGGTGTTGATAGGATTTTCAATATCATCAACTTCTTCCCCAACATGATTGTCAAGCATTCTCCCAGATCTCAACGTGGTGATTGCATTCACATGATGTGAATAGCCAGGATTGGGTAAGGGTTGAGCTGGGAATTTCTCTTTCTCTCTTGCACTCATTTCAGCTTTTAATCGTGCAATTTCTTCTTCCATCGATTTAATACTCTCGTTTTGGGACGCAGAGTTTTTCTCAATTTTATCGACAGAAGACTTCATTTCAGCCGAAACTTGCATGATATTTGTTAAGACCAAATTCATGTATTGTGCAAAAGAAGAGGATTCATCAGTTCCGGTCAACTGTAAAGGACTAGACAGTGCAGGTGTGTTGACTGGATTTTGAAAGTTATGTGCTTGAAAGGGGTGCTGACTCAATTGAAGTTGTGGTTGCTGTTGTGGTGGAGGGACCCTTTGGAAATTGTTTTGGTTTGGAACCGTGTTTTGAGATTGTGATTGGTTCCAAGCAAAATTAGGGTGATTCCTCCAACCCTGATTATATGTAGAAGAAAAAGGATCGTTTCTAGGTCTTTGAAATGCGGCATTGGTATGCTCACGACCTTGAAACGGACATTCTTCCATCAAGTGAGACGGATCAGAACAGCATCCACATACAGTTTTGGAAAGTGACATTTGATTAAGGGAGGCAGCTAAAAATTTTTTTTCCATAGTCTCGAGTTTCTTGTGTATAGATGAAATGTCAGCTCTAACTCCTATGGAAACATCCGATTGGTTATTGCCACTCCTAAATGATGGACTTTCCCACTATAAAGACTTTTCAGCGAACTCTTCTAAATATGGCCAAGCTTCCCCATCATCCTTAGTCATAAAAGTACCTTGACACATGTTTTCAAGACTCTGTTTAGTGTTAGGGTTACTGCCCTCATATATGATTCGGCAAAGCTCCCATCTCGGGATGCCGTGATGAGGACACTGAACCAATAGATCCTTGAAACGTTCAAAGCATTTAGAGAATGGTTCAGTAGGGAGCTGGGCAAATTGAATCAGTTCGCTACGGATTCGAGCTGTCTTTTGTATTGGGTAAAATTTCTTAAGGAATGCAGCGACGAATTCTTCCCAATTCGTAATAGAGTGTGCGGTAGTGTTATATAGCCACTTCTCGGCTATATCGCACAAGGTAAATGGAAGAAGTCGTAGACGCATAGCATCCACTGAAAGTTGTGACGTACCCATCATTGCACATACGTTTTCAAATTTGGTAATGAAAACGTAAGCATCCTCAGTCTCGAGTCCGTGGAATTTGGGTAAAAGGTTGATGTATTGGGGTTTAATTTCAAAGTTATCCCCATTGGCTGGTGGAATGGATAAGCAGGTCGAAAGAGGACCTCGAATAGGGTAGCACCTCTCCTGGAGAGAGATGCGGGGTGGATTCTGCGCACCAACGGACGGCGGCAGAGTAGTGGTAAAGAAGTTCGATGGAGACGGATCCATCGATGTGGGTGTGGTAGTGGGTAAAGAAGAAGTAAATGGAGAAATATCGACTTCGGAGTCGATAAAGGGTATGCGGACTAAACGGGCACTAGAATCCCGTGTCCAGCCTATCTTGTACTAAAAAGGGTTAATACAAGTGGCAGCGTTGGCTTTATAATTAGGGGTAAATGAATGCGGTGTTTACTTTGAAAAAGGGACGGATTTTTGAAAAAATGATGCGACACAACAAATGCAGCATACAAACCCTAGAATCTAGTGGTCACCTAGGTCCGGCTCTAGACCGCTCCTAACTGCCAAAAGACAAGTCGCAGGATAGAATCCTCCACTGCCTCTTTGTTCCCCTATGGCCAGGTAAGTGCCAGGTAAGTGGGAAGGTACTCCACTACGTAAGTAGTGGGCCTAATTAATAACCACTAGCCTTCGACACACTTGCCTTAGACACCACAAGAAAACGTGGATAAGCAATGAATTACCCACGGCCTTCTCTTGTCCTAAGTGAGCGCGACGGTCCTTAGAGTCATCTCTAGATTTCTTTTAGTTAATGTGGGGTAAATGCGGATGCAAGTTTTGCGATTTTCGGGGCCTGGGAAGGGCAATGAACTCTCCACCTAATTTGGATTTGGTCGTGCCCCTTAATATCCGTATTTAGAATGCAAACAACCAAGAAACAAAAACACGCACAAATTTACTTTTGCAATTTGCGAGCTGCGATTATTTGCAAAGAATCCTGCAGAAATTTGTTAGTTGGAGCTAAAAAGACGAGAGAGGAGAAGGTAAGAAAGTACCTGAAGAAAAATTGCACAGAGATCCCTCAAACTAGCCGCGGTTCCGCCACAATTGGAGGCTCCCACCGCCCTTCCGCGGTCGTAAGAAAAGAACACTGCACAAAATTTTCAGGGAATGTTCCTGTTCACTTCCCCTGTCCTCTGGTATATTCCAAAAAAAATTCCAATTTCACAGCAATCTCCAGATCTCCTTGCAATGAACCACAACAAATCGTTTAGGGTTTGAACGAATTTTGATCTCAAAAATTACAATGGAATAAATCTTTCAATTTAAACTTTAATATGAAACGAATTAGCGCGTAATCCCCGGCAACGGCGCCATTTGATTGAATGAAAAATTCAAGACTGTGTAAATCACATCAAATGATTCCCGATAACGATTTCATTTGATCGATAAGAGTTTCTTTGTGTCGGTAATTAGAAAATTGAATAAAATTCACAATCAAAGAATTATATTTGACCGCAATCAATTACGGTGTCAGTTGTAGATCGTAAGCGAGTGCGGATCGTCCACAAGGATTGTGCGATTCGTTTTTATATTTGATTTATTTGAATTGAAAAGTTAATCGAAAAGAAAACAAAACATGATTCAAGATTTTATCAAATGTTTCAAGTGTCACTATTCTAATCAAGAATCAAGAAAATGATAAACAATCGAGAATCAAGGTTTCGATGATATTTCCAACCAAATGTCAAGAATCTAAATGAGGCTCGTAGGAATCGATCGGATCTATAGACGTGATGTAATCTCGAGATATCGTGTTCTTGTCCTTCGAAGAATTGATACTAGATCGATGATGATCGACGAGAGTTAGGGCTTCTTCGTGAAACTAGGGTTTCATCATTTAACCCTTGTTCTTTCGTCGATATCATTCACACTCTAGCCTCTAGCAATTTCAAGAAACGATCGTAACTCCCCAATTTCGAGCGATATCAATCAAGAAAGCATCGCAACGAATTGGGTCGTCGGTTCTTGAACTTGCTAGGGTTTACAAAACTCGTAGAATTCAAGAATCGATTTAAGATATGTTACATCATCATTCTATTGATCGTCTCGACTCCTCGACGAGCGGAGTATTACTCAAACATCACAACAAGAATTACAACTAGAAATTTAGATTGAATCATGATGTAAGAATTTAAAGAAAACAAGATAAAAGAATATCACATTTTATTTATATCAACAATTTGATTACAGACGCTCAAGAACTACAAGAGGAAGAACTAAATTGTCGATCTGGCGTCGTTTTTCTCCGTGAGTCGTGGATCGGCTTGGACAACTTGCTCTGTTGAAGATCGGCTCCGCTCATAAAAGGTTGCAAGGCTTCTTGCTTGATGGGGTACTCGGGATCTTGGCTTTTGATTGGAATTAGGGTTAGGGTTTCACACAAGTCTTCTCACTAGACTTGTGGAAGAAGATGAAGAAAGAGAGTGAATGGATCTAGATTGATACTAAAATTGGGGATCCTTTTACAAGTGAGCCTAGGGTCTTATTTATAGATCTCCCAAACCCTAAGCCTTGAGTTTAAAATAGAAGTTCCCTCCAAAAGTTTGTTGAAGACTTCTAGAAGTAGTTAGTTAGGCTTAGCTTAGGGTTTAAGCTAGGGTTTAAGGAGAAGTTTCTAGAATACAAGGCTAGTTTAGTGTAGATTCAAGGGTTTGCTGATCTGGCAGAAGCTTCTGGGGCTTTCTGGAAATTGTTGTATCTTTCTGAAGTCTGTAAGCTTGCATAGGAGTTATGGTGCAAAGAAGTAGGGCTGAGGTGGCAAGTTGACCGCGGCACAAGGCTGCTTAGGCCGCGGTTCCGCGGCCATTTGGGCTCCTTGAGGCTTCAAACTTCATGTGCTACCTTTTACTGTATTCTTTAGTATTCTCTGATATGTTTAATCTCTGCATGCACTTTAGATTAATACCAGATTCCAAATCCTTGAGTTGACGTATCTTTTAGCAGTGTTGTCCTGTAAATTTTGACCGATCTTCTGATTTTCCTGCACGGACTTAGAAACACGGGTTGCGATATATAGAAATGATGCCATGCTATGAAATGCAGTCAATTTCCCTAGAAATGCCGGTTTTAAGGCCTAACACATGTAATATGATATTTTGCGACAGATTTGCTAATATGAGAAATATGAATGCCGAACACTTCTATATGAATGCAAATGATGAGGAGATTGCCGGCTAAAAGATGCAATATTTTCGACTAATCACCTATTTCATAAATAAACTCCAAATCCAAACTTCTTAGTATATCGTCAACTGAACTTAATCAGTATCATATGCCACACCTCCCTCAGTATCCTCTTAGACCACCTGTCCAAAATACTACCCCTCGTCAGAGGGAAAACTATAACTCTGACAGACACTCTGTCATCCAGGTCACCTTGGAAGCCTGGAGTGATAACTGTCTCCCGAAGGAGGATGCCGTTATCATATCCCTAGAACATCCACTTATGTTCTAAAACTGCTTCCGATCGTTTCTCCAGGACTGGATTAATATCCTATGTGGAGAAACAACTGTGTGACAACCAAAGTATAACCGACCGTAGTATAGGAATTTCACTTTCTACTCTGTGTATGTCATCCAAATACCAGGACATCATACCATACTACCTTCTTAACAGATCCATATTCTATTCTGATGAAGTCAAACCTATAACTGTGACATCAGAAATAGATGATCTATCTCCGCTATATCTGCTTTAGTCTATAAATAGACATAAGCTACTTTTCCACTATACTTTCGCTGCTCCCGCTGACTACGACAACCCTCTGGCAGAGTCATATACACGTGCACTTCTAAAGCTGGTTTAGAACGACGCTATACTCATCCTCCTGCCGGGTCTCATAGCCTGGAACAACAGTAGTGTCAAGTCTGGGTAAACAAGAACCTTCCTGTCACCGTCTTTGAGAATACCGAAGTACCTCTCGAGTGCCTGAGGTTACACACCATATCTGCGGAGTGGCCAATGGAATGTCAAACCAGATTGAATCTTTAGGTTCTTATCAAATTTTCAGTAATCGTTTGCGGTTCTGGAATCACTTCCAGTTCTACCATACTCCCACTACTGTTTTCTGAAAAAATCTATTTTTATTAAAACTGTGGCGAGTCAAGAACAATATCACTATTGATCTTCCAGATGGTAGAAAGTCAACCCTCGTCATAGCCCGGGTCAACCCACAAACATCCATTACAGAAACGTGCCTTGAGTTATCCAGAGTCCGATTTTAAGCATAAGCCAGACAACTCCCCGTACCATAACATCGTTAAGATATGAACTGTTCTATATCCAATACAGAAATAGAAGCACTGATTTAATTGAACCAGATTCAAATCATGCAGCTGTCTCCAGTGCATGTCAACTAAATGGAAAGAGGCCGATCAGCATTACTCAACTTAGGAGTGCTTCCAATTATGAGTAACCTGAAAGAGAAGCAAGTTCTCTCAATCATTACTATCAACTGAACACCATACACAAGTATCTACATCTTCGATCACCTTGAAGAATCCCGATACTTGCAACACCTGGTTCTCTACTCTATTCTTATACCTATAACTTCTCAAAACTTGGACCTTGTGTTTCTACGAAACACATGTCTAAGACCCAGAGAAGTCACAAGTAAACAGAATCTAGTATGAGTACCAACCCCTCTGTCCTAATGGACACTGGACAACTTACAATACTCTGTATAAGTCCCTTGAGTCTAATGACTCATTCCCTGTGTGTCGTAGGTTGAAAACTGTACTTATGGTTAAGGGTGATTCCGTGACAAGCCGGTAGGTTACCGCGCTTAGAATCATCCATACTGAATCTTTTCAATATGGTGTCTATGTACCTGGACTGCGAAAGTCCCAACATCCTGTTTGATCTATCACGATAGATCTGGATCCCCAGAATGTAGGTGGTATCACCCAGGTCTTTCATGGAGAACTTCTGTGACAAGAATCTTTTGACTGATTGTAGCATAGGAATATCATTTCCTATTAGGAGAATGTCATCCACGTACAAGATGAGGAATACAACAACTCTCCCTACAATCTTATTGTATATGCATGGTTCATCTGGATTTTTGATAAAGTTGAATTCTTTGACAGTATCATCAAACAGATGTTCCAACTCCGCGATGCCTGCTTTAGTCCATAAATGGATTTAAGCAGCTTGTATACTTTACCGCTGCTCCCACTCTGAATGAATCCCTCTGGCTGATCCATATAGACGCTTTCTTCCAAATGACCATTTAGAAAGGCCGTCTTTACGTCCATCTGCCAGATCTCATAATCGTGGAAGGCAGCAATAGCAAGAAGGACCCGAATGGATTTGAGCATAGCCACTGGAGAAAAGGTTTCGTCATAGTCCAAACCAGGTCTTTGACGGAAACCCTTTGCAACAAGTCTAGCCTTATAGGTTTCAACATGTCCATCTACACCAATCTTCTTTCTGAAGATCCACTTGCATCATATGGGTTTTACCCCATCTGGAGCAACGTCCAAAGTCCATACTTTGTTAGTGTACATGGACTCCATTTCGGTCCGCATTGCATCCAGCCATTTTACCGAGTCGCCGCTCTGAATAGCTTGCTGGAAGCTAGTAGGGTCGTCATTATCAATGACGCAATCTTCTCGATCCCCGTCTATGAGAAAACCGTAGTATCTCTCTGGCGGATGAGACTGCCTACTACTGCTGTGGATAGGCGCTGGTATGTCCCTTTCTTCTGAAACTTCTTGTTCTACCAAACTTTCAGTAACAGCTTGTGGTTCTGGAATTTCTTCCAGTTCTACTGCGCTCCCACTCTTCTGATTTTCTAAAAATTCAGTTTCTAAGAAGTGGGCATGACGAGAAACAAAAACCTTTTGTTCCTCTGCGTAATAGAAATAATATCCCTTGGAGTTCTTTGGATATCCCACAAGCTTACACTGTACTGAGCGTGCCTCGAGTTTGTCCGGATGCTGCTTTTTTACAAAAGCTGGGCACCCTCATGTCCTAAAATGTTTTAGACAGAGTTTCTTCCCACTCCACATCTGATATGGTGTGGTAGGCACAGTCTTGGTTGGAACCTGGTTCAAAAGATATGCAGCTAATTCTAGTGCATAACCCCAGAAAGATCGCGGTAACTCAGCCTTACTCATCATGGAACGAACCATATCCAATAGGGTTTGATTCCTCCTTTCCGATACACCATTGTGTTGTGGTGTGTATGGAGGAGTAAGCTGAGAGAGAATTCCATTCTCTTTTAAGTAACCCAGGAATTCGGCACTTAAGTATTCACCACCTCGATCAGATCTCAGTGTCTTGATACTTTTGCCTGTCTATTTTTCCACTTCATTCTTGTATTCTTGGAATTTCTCAAAGGCCTCGGATTTATGCTTCATTAAGAAGATATATCCATACCTAGAAAAATCATCCGTAAAAGTAATGAAGTAGGAATAACCACCTCGCGCATGTGTAGACATTGGACCGCACACATCACTGTGTACGAGTCTTAAGAGCTCGCTCGCTCTTACTCCGTGTCCAGTAAACGGAGTCTTTGTCATCTTTCCCATGAGACAAGATTCACAAGTGGCATAAGATTGATATTCGAACGGATTCAAATATCCTTCTCTATGTAACTTTGTTAATCGTGTTTCATTGATGTGACCTAGTCTACAATTCCACAAGAAAGCCTGATTTATTTCTGGAGACTTTCTTTTAAGTGTGTTCTGGACATTGAAAACCTGAGCTTGATTCAATACGTATATACCGTCATCTATTGTACCGGACCCAATCAGAACTTGATTTAGGTGGATGTGAACTACATCGCTTACGAATGTAAAGTCATATCCCTCTCTTGAAAGTGAGGACACTGATATGATATTACAAGTCAAACTAGGTACATACAGACAGTTACGTAGAATCAATATCTGTCCACTTGTCAAACCTAGGCGATATTCTCCCACGGATTCAGCGTCCACGCTCATTCCGTTTGCAACTCTGAGAGACAAATCACCTACCCTTATAACTTTACGGTTTCTCAAAGCATGTAATGAATTACAGATATGAGATCCTGCTCCGGTATCTAGTACCCAGGAAGTAGAGTTAATTGACAAATAGTTCTCAATTACAAACACACTTGAGGCCGAAGTCACAACATGCTTCGTATCCTGGCTACTGGCTTACAAAGCCCTGCAATCCTTCTGCCAATGTCCGTTCCCATAACAATAGGAACATCCCTCCTTGCCTACACCAAGTCCCGAAACTTTTGCTCTTCCCTTTCCTCCTACTTTACTGACATTGTATATCGGCTTTGTAGAGGTCTTCTTCTTTTCATCCTTTGCTTTCGCCCTGGATGTAGAAGAAGAAGGTCCCCCATTAAGCAGAGCTTGTGTCTCCCTGGTTTCTTTCAGGGTGTAAGTAGAGGGTAGGGACTGTGGAAATAAGTCAGCATATGACCTGTTTCCCAACGTGGTCTCCAGGTCCTTGAGCTCATCAATATAGCTAGTCATCGTAAGGACGTCGTCCCTTACAGATGACCCGTCAGCCGACCTCGCTTGAATTAATTCGTTCAAGGCCTCATATCTTGTGATATGAGATTGCTCTCCATATAAATCTTTGTTATGGAGAAAGATGGAAACTGAGTCCATCTTCTCGTGCTGCTTCTGGTATACACCATCAACTGAAGCCAACACGAGGCACTTGGCTTTCGCTTTATCCTTTTCCTTTGTCTGACGGATATCCATATCCGCGACGGTGGAAACTGGACCTGGATGGCGGGATCTTGAGTAGTAATAGGGTGGTCCAGCTTCTCATAGGCAATGGACATCTGGACAGACCTTTGCCAGTCATATAAGTTAGATTCGGTCAACTTGTTATCTAGATGTAACCTAGTCATGGTCACAAGGTCGCTGCAATGAGAGAGAGAAGAAGAAAACACTTTAGCATGATGCTCTTGCAAGTTTAGATTGGTTTTTAATTTATCTAAACTGGATGGCTCCCACTGTTTCTCGAATCCTTCCTCAAACCATAAAAGAAGAATTAGCCAGGACTATTCTCACCGTACAATACTTGCTTAACCGTTCAGCCAGGCTAGTGTCGATACTTCGAGGGAGGTTTTCCAACGCTTTCGCGAAGTTCCTTAATTAAATAACCTCTTTTCTCTGGGGGCGTAGCCCTGCTGACACCTTTCTCGGCACCTACTTGGTTTATAGCATTGATCGTTAAGTGACGAATCTCCTGATAAGTAGCATATACTCACAGTAGGATCGGGATCCAAATATCATCGTATGATAATGTTGAAGGAATCCTACCAACATTCATCAAACTCCAAATGGTATGCATCTCTTTGCAAATTTCAGTTTCTTTAGAAATTCCCGATATAGATTTTTGCCTCATGTTCTTATGACCTTGACTAAGGGCCAACAAATCATAAGTCACATGTCAAGTTATGCCCATCATTATCTTGTTGATTTGAACCCATCCGTATATACCCTTGACTAAGGGCCAAACAAAGTAATACAACTGTCCCAAACCAACTCATCTATCTATGCAACAAATGAATACCCCAACAGCTACCAATCACTATGTCTTGACTAAGGGCCAAACAAACATAGCTTGAATACTACTGACCATTCATAAGAAATGACGGAGGGCTACGACTGGTTTTGGCGAAACCGTGAACGTAGTGAACTTGATATAATCGAAGGAACCTGATAGCTTTTTAAAAGGAGTGGTTAAAGCTCCGCAATTAAAAATATCATCTGTTTTTTTTAAAATAACCGAGTGGTTTCTTTTTAATTGTTCCAACGATTTAACTTTTGGTTTATTTTCTTTTCATTAATAATAATGCGTCCCATCATTTAACCTATCATTACAGAAAACAACGAAAATACAACGTCCTCTTATGCCATCCGCATTCGCCACTGGGTCCCGTCATCACCCGTTAGGTTACTTAACTAACGACAGAGCGGGGGCTAGGCTAGCGCGGGTGTAAAACATAAGTGACGTCTAAATAGCTATCATATATAGATATTGTACATTCGTCAGACGCAATAATAGGCATTCCAGATCTCATATGAACTTTATTGGATTTGCAAGCAATCCGCGTTTGTTTAGAGCCTGCAACAAAAGAAGGATTACACAGTTGTGATGAATAGCCATTACCCCACCCTAGACCCCTACGGGTACGGCAAACTACCCGCCAAATACCCGAAGTGAAGCGGTCTCCCTCAACAAAGTGAGTAGGCCACTAAACACTTCAAAGTGCCCGGTAGTTTGTGCACCCCACCTTGGGTCTATCCTAGGAGCAAAAAACAGTAAAATAAAATAATACAACGGTGGCTACAACCGCAACCTGGATGTGCCCCGCAAAATAATATTACAACATATTACATTTACATTGAATGAATGAATATAACAACCCATCTCAAACCCCGGCTAATCATCACAACAGTCCAATACAGTTCACAACCACAAACAGTAAAAACCATTACAGAAATGTGCAACCCCCAGCCAACCGACATACTAGCAGTTAGGGGAGGTTTACGAACACATTATACAAACACAGATATAATCAAATTAGCAAACATCATAAAATTTCGATCGAGCAAAACACTTTAGATTCTACTCCAAAACTTCTCTGTGCACCTGAGATTTTAGCAGAAAATAAAACATCCCAGAAACATCACTGCTAACACCTAGGAGTTACTGAAGAAATTGGGGCTGACTCGGCCCCAACTCGGCCGCGGATCCGCGGCGGATCGCATGGATCCGCCGCGGTTCCGCGGTGAGTTTGCCGAGTCATGAGTCCAAATTTCTTCAGTAGCCCTAATATTCTCTGCTTGTAATTCTGCAGGTCCCTGAAAAATTTTTAGGGCCTGTTTTAAATTCGACAGAAACTGTGATAAATCAACGATGTTTCCGGTTCTTTTTGCGTTCGAAATTCTTACGACTTTGCTAATGAGTTAATTATTGTTTAGCGAGTCTCTGATACCACTGTAAGTCGATGTACAAGACCCCACGACTTGCGGAGAGGCGGAATAATGAAAAACGATCTTGTTTTAGGCGTAAACATCGACTAACCGAGAATCTTTGCATAAACAATAACTAACAAGAAACCATAGAAGAGTTAACTACTATGATAAGTGATTATACCTAAAGAACCGAGTCCTTCGTCTTGTCATTCTCCATGTCCTCTCCGGCCTTCTCTATGTAGTAGATGATCCACCCGAGAGCTTTACTACAAGCTTCACCTCAAACTAGAGGTAACTAGGTTTCTTAAAGTGCTAATCCAAGTAACATAGGTGATATAGAGTATGGTTAAGGATTAAGTAGTCTAATCTAATCCTTGGTCTCAACACATGAGAGAGGAGGATTAGGGTTTGAAGAGAGAGAGCTTGAGGAGAGAGAAAGTGAGCAAGAGAATGAGATGAGATAATGATCTATCATAATATATATCAAGCATTATCATTTATCCAATAAAAGAAAATAAAGGATTAATCATCATGCTTAATAAATACAAGAGGGTGATTCATCTCCATGAGTCATTAAGCATTTATGATGCATTAATGACATGGATGAATCACTCAAATGACTCACTAATCTCATTTAATGCATATGCCACCTTAACCCCCAAGTCACCATCTTCTAGAAGCTTCTCGCGCAATTACGAGAACGCCCCTCCTATCCGTGAAAACACGGAAAAACTTTAGACTGTATAAATCCAATAACCGGATACTAGAAACTGGCTTAAACCAAAACCGGCTAGTAAAAACTGTCCGGATGTCGTACGTGCGTAAACACACGTATGCGTCCAAACCCTTGTCTAAAAACCATACGACCTCTATATCGTTTCGCCTGGAGTAGGGAAACTCTCTGTGTGGGACTCTAAAGACTCGACTACTACGCTGGCAGTGGGTTTAAACGCAGACCGCAAGCGGCACTAGCTGTACGTAACGGTCCCCAGGTAGATGTCGATAAGAAGGCCGATGAGGAAACCAATCCGAACTCCTACTGAGTCTGATGTGACAATCTCCGTACAGTCCGGTCTGTTCGTCTAAGACTATCGCATATCGGGCCTAGGGGGCGGCAAGCGTCAGTCCCCTAATAGCGGTATAACTCATGTCGGAGCGAAGCCCATTACACCCTGAGAAACTACTGGAACCTACCAACAAATCTCGCTTGCCCTGGCCAGGGACTTTGCGTAATGGCTCTCGGACACAGCGCGATATCAACCCCCAATACCGGGAGAGACGAATCCTGTCTAACCGCCACTGCCTCCAAGTGCTCGGGACTGCACCCAACTGCTACTTGTTTGCACGACTCCTTTGAGCCGTGGTAGGGTAGCAATCTAAGAGCAGTGGGACACACTCGAGGCGAAGTAGCAGTGTCAAGTCTGCGGACTATGCTGTACTCATGTCACCTGGGAACTGTTAACTGACGACTGGTATAAAACCAACCAACAGTTCCCTGTGAGTCCTGTCCGGTGTACCCGTAACCTAACGAGCACCTGCATACTATCTCCAGTACGACGTACTGACGGCTGTGGGACAGACCATCTCCCCAACTGGGATGAGAAGCGTACACACTAGTTTACTTCGGAGTATCGATGCCCTGTCTCGATAATCCAACGACTAGGGACCTGAATAAGGATGTGCTTGTAGACTACACAGCCCCCACTAGTGTGATTGCCATCACAACGCTGGTAGTCAAGCAAGATCCTAAGAGCTCTATCAATACGTATACTCACATATTAAGATAGAAAAACCAAGTAGCATACTACCATGTTTAGCAAGACTGTTATATACAAGTGAATATCCCAAGCTTCCATTAAGTAATATACAAACTAGTATGATACAGTAATGGCCTTCTAGGGCATAAACACTAACAGCAAGTGTGCAAATTAGCTATTGTGGAGGGGTTATTAGTGATATGTGGCTTTATGATGGATTAAGCATCTTTGCTTTTTCTTTCATCATTTCTTTTGCATTTATTATGAAAGGATGAGATGGGAGTTGATTTTGATATTGATGTGAGACTTGCTTTTGGCTTATGGTCACCATTCCTTTTACTACACTCACCTCCCTTCATGGTTTTGAAGATCCATCTCATTCTTGATAAGGGGCCGGCCACACTTCATGAGAGGGAGAGAAGATTTCATTTTTGGTGTGGGAAAATTCTTGTTCTCATTTTTGCTTACACAAAAATCCTAAGCTCATTTCCATTGTTCATTTCCTCCATCACCATGGAAACTTCATACCCGCTTGAGACAAACCTTACTACACTTTGCCTACAGCAATCTTGGGCACGTCGACTCGCCAACTTCGTGCTCGAGTTGCCTCGGTCCAGAGGTGGGAGCCCGTAAAAGAACCCGGCGATGTGGTGCCCGTTCCGACGAGGAGATGAAGACCGGAGATTCCGCGAGGAGATCGGAGTGGAGGCCGAAGACCGAAGGACACGGATCGCTCGGTATAGCATTCTACCCTTTCTCTTGTTGGCTAGGTATAGGTTAATGGTTCGATCTGGGATTTTAGGATGCGGTAGTGCCGGTTTTAAAGTCATGAAAATTTTTCATTTCCGTATTTTGGCCTCGGATAGACGGCCGGGGCGCTACCGTAGTCCTACAAGAACAATAATAAACTATCTAACACATGTCCATAGGCCAAAATAAACGAGTCAAGAATAAAATAATATGCGGAAGCAATAGATCCAATAAACAAAACACCTGGAAAGTAAAACTGGATACCAACTGGATCCTCACTGCTCGGCCTAACTGCGGAAGTACTCCTGATCATCCTGCGATAAAGGTAGAAGATCTGGGCCATGCAAAATCCAGACGTCGGTGGGTCATAACATCAAGTAATAATATAATCAGGGGGTAACAAGACATGCAGGCACGAGTATGAATGGTAATAAAGGTATAACAGTAACATAAATAAGGACAGTGAAGGGTAAGGCACAGGTGATGTGCAGTGAGTAATCTAAACTGGTCTACTGGGTTAACTTCTCTCAAGTCTTTGAAATCAATTTGATGAATTATCGATGTAACTCAATAGTATCCCGTGCGTGCCCGGGACCACGGTCAAAATTCTCGGGCTGAATCCGAGACGTGCCGCTAGGCAGTAAAAGGTAGTATGTAACGATGAATGATGTCAGCCGCATCATCCCGGGGCTGGCCTAGCCCGTAAAATTGATCAGTAAAGGCATCGAACTGTCGAGTTACAAGTCAGGTTTCATCATTGATTTCCCCATACCCCCAGGTTATGTGTTCAAGTCAGGTATTGATAAATCTGGAGCTAATGCCAACACAGGATCAAGCAAGTACAGGTTTGTCTGAATAGACAACAGGAAATGTCCGTAGGGACAACAGGTCAAGATTGTCGGCATTAGTAACAAGATAAGGTAATGTGTCAAGCTGTGGTACATCAAGTCATGTCAGGCAGTGCACGGGTATCAGGTCATGTCAGGTAGTGCACATGTATCTAGTCGTGTCAAGTAGTAGTGTATCAAGTCATGTCAGGGATGCACAAGTATCACGTGGGTGCTCATAATCAAACTGTAATAAGCATGGGTACACAAAAACAAGTATGGAGTACTAATGAAACAATAAAATGGAATAATGTGATGTGGTGTGCAAACAGATATAAATTCAAAGATATAGATGCACAATTATCGATTAGGGTTACATTTATAGTTCCAATACTAATTAGGATGCTCTTTATTAAACATGGGGTGTTAATATCACAGTGTTATGTATTAATATGATCTATGGATGCAGTTATATGTATTTTAAATGCGATGGATGCAAACGGGTATCCCAAAAGCTATAAAGCTATGAAATAGTAATGTGGGATATACAACTAAGCAATATGTGATATAAATATTGGTATGGATGCATTGTAATGTAATCTACTACGTAACAAGATTAGTTTTCATGATCTAGATCTAAAATGATATAAACGGATGCAAACGGTCATTGTAAAATTATGAAACGAGTACTTTGGGTGCTCGGTTTGAAATTCAATTATTATATTTATTAAAATAGATGCATAAAATGTAATGTAGCATGTAGCAAGATAAACTTGCCTCGGGGATCCACAGATGCACGGCATGCAGCAAGAATGCGAGAAAACGACGGAAAATCTCCATTGGGGCATTTTGTCGAACACTTTGCGCGCACAATCGAACATTGACGGAATGGAGATCTAGAGGCAGAGAAGTGATCATTTCGTTCACGTAAATGCAGGTCAATCATTGAAGCCTCGGTTCTCGTCTCGGAGTCGCGTCGAAAGGGCTGTCGAATGTCAAGGGTTTGGTGTTGTCAATTTTGGCCAAGAGGGGGAGATGATCTCAGTTCGATGATCAGGGAAATGACGATGAAACGATGCAAGGATCAAAGCTTTGGATCTCTGCTGGGGCTCAACCTGAACTAGGCTTGGGTAGGGATGCGGCCAAGGAACATAGCGACAGTGGCGATGAAGGCTTCGTCAACAGCGAGGGTTGATGCGATGGGTTTTGCTGCGATGGGATTGGCGGCACGGGTGGCGATGTTGGTGGAGTCTCGCCGAAAGAGATGGAGTCATGGGTTAACGTCGGTGAGGCGGCTGCTATCGATGATGGGTGCAGGCGAATAGGTTGGGTGAGGCATGGGGTTGCAGTATGAAGATGATGGTGTAGGGTTTAAGGTTTGCTGGCGATGGGGTTCGGCTGAGGCGACGATGGCTGTTCGGTGTGGGGTTGAAGTCGATGGGAAGAAGAAGATGGGCCAGGTCTTTGAAGTCGACGGCAAGATGAAGGAGTTGGTGGTGTCGGTGGTTGATGGTTCGAAGACGAGACGGGTTTGGTGATGGGTTCGGTTGCTTGGGCGCTCGAAGAAGAAGAAGGCAGAGGTGGGGGTGATCGGGAAGAAAGCTCGGCGCCAGTGATGGAGATGCTGGTGAGTCGGTGAAGGAGGATGAAGACGAGGATGGAGGTCGAAAAGGGGATGGCAGCGAAGAAGACAACGGCTAAGGTTGAGGAGGCGAGGGACGATGGGTTTGAGGCGAGGCGGTCACGAGAAAGGAACGAGAGGAAGGAAGAAAGAGAGAAAAAGTGATAGAGAGAGATGAGGGATGGTTGCGAGGGTGGAGACGAGGGTTAGGGATGGTCGACGACGTGAGGGTCGACGGCGAAGCGAGGCAGGGACGCGAGGCTCGGAGGGAAAGAAACTAAAGGAGGAGAATAAGAAGAGAGATGAGAGGGAGTACGTGAGATTAATAATTAAATGGATTTATATAAATTAGAGGGGAGAGAGAGAGACTGAGAGAGAATGAGAGAGAGAAAGATCGAGATGAGAGAGAGAGGGAGAGAGAAAGAGATGGAGAGAGATCGAGATGGGAGAGAGAGAGAAATGAACAGGGAGGAGAAAGGAATTTGTCACTTAGCGGGAGAGAGAGAGAAAGAGATAGCGCAGAGAGAGAGAAAAGAAAAAGAAAGAAAGAGAGAGAGAGAGAGAGAAATCTGGGTTGTTTAAAAAGTTAGGATTATAATTTTAAAAAATATTTTAGTTTGTTACATTTAACAGGTAATGAGATTTAAATATAATTATTAAATATTAAATAAGTTTGAAATTAGGCGGTATACAAGATATTTCAAAACGTGCCCGGGTCGGGTCTAAAATTTCAGATTTAAAATACGAAAAATATATGCGACTTTCAAAATTCAAAATGAATGCTCAGGTAACGAAAATGCATACCCCCAAGAACGGATGCACGTACGTGCGCGTAGCCATCCAAACACGTCCGTTTCACTGAACGGGATGAGGACAAGATGCGCGGATGCTACCACGGGGTTAGGGGTATCATGCAGGCTATGAAATGTATTTTTAAAATATTTTACGTGACCTAAAATGTTATATGGTAAAAGGTGCAATGCCAGATAAAATGCCAGTATGCAGTATACATGAGATGCACGTGTCTATGTAACAAGTCAAGGTAATTCATAAGTATGAATCAAACAGGTTCAAGCAAGCGGGTCGGGTCGAATGCAATATAAAATGTAAAATACCATTCGCACCAAAAACACGATAAATCAAGAAATACTACCAATAAGAAAATACTAGAAGTAGAATTGGTATAAATGAACTAGGTTGTTACATTGGTTCAAGCGGCGAGGTCGACTAGGGAGAAGGAGGTGGGTTCTCGGACGTAGGGTCGAATCGGGTAAGCCTTCAGGGAAGGAGAAAGGAGATGTTGACGGCGGTGGTGATGAGGAGGTGATGGTGGAAGGGGTGGTGTCGGCGACGAGATGGGGATGGCGTGGGTTAGGGTCGGGCGCGCGAGATAGAAAGAGAAAGGAGAGAGATGGAGATGGGGAGAGAGAAAGAGTTTATATATTAAATTTATTAATATATATATATATAACAGTTATATATATTATAGGTATAGGAATATTTAGTAATATAATATATATATTGTAGGATTTTTACAGATAATGCTAGATCAATCCAACTATTACGCGTACCCATCCAAAATTATAGTTTTTAAATATAAAAAATATACGTAAGAATTTTAACCATAATGCAAGGATTTTAGGCTTTTTCGAACAAAACATCAATCTGAGCATGAGTTTCGATTGGAGTTTTAATTAAATACTTATACCCCCACTGAAATCTACGTAAATATTCGTAAGGATTTTAAATTATTTTGTTGTCTATATCTTAGGATATGAACATGATATATATGCGCAACAATCTGATATGGGGTGATTTTTCATGTAAGGCTAGATAGGAAAAGGGTATTATTTGTTTTTATTTTGTATTATAAAAAGTTATGTGAAGGTTAAAATATTATATATATATATATATGTAATACTCGATTCACTTTGATACACTGTACTAGCAAATATTTGTTATAACCCCGCACCATATTGGGTTTCAAATATGCGGATCGGATCGGATAAGGACCACTACTAATTGAATCATTTGTAACCCAATAGCAACAAGATTAAAAGAATTTTATAGCAAGATTTAAAATACCAAATTATATAATATAAATGTACTAGGGTGTTACATTATACCCAACTACAAAAGAATTTCGTCCGTGAAATTCACGGAATAGGAAACAGACAAGAAGATACAGATCTAAGAAAAAAGGTATGGAAACTTCTGTCGAATCTCGTCTTCACGTTCCCAAGTAGATTCTCCATGCGAACGATTTCCCCACGAAACGAGCACTAGTGGGATTACTTTATTCTTGAGGATCTTTTCTCGTCGATCCATAATATCCATCTGTCGTTCTTCATACGTTAAATCTTCACTTACTGTCAGTTCCGAGTGATCTAGAACATGCGTTTCATCTCGAACATACTTGCGGAGCTGAGATACATGAAACATGTCATGAACACCCACCAAGGATGGTGGTAAAGCCAATCGATAAGCTACCTCTCCAACATGCTCGATGATATCGAAAGGCCCCACGAATCGAGGACTAAGATTGCCTCGACCGCCAAATCGAATTACTCCTCTAGTCGGTTATATCTTCAAGAACACAAGATCACCAACCGCGAACTCCAAAGGTCTTCGTCTAGTATCAACCGAACTTTTTTGTCGATCCTGTGCCACCTTCATATGATTTCGGATCACGTTAACTTTATCCACCGTTTACACAATAATATCCGGTCCCAATAATCTTCTTTCTCCAACATCGTCCCAACAGACAGGCGAGCTGTTAGTTATATGTATGCCCTAGAGGCCATTACTGTACATACGATGTATATTGTAGTGGATGCTAGGACATATATAGGGAGGACTTTCTTGCTCGACATGATAGTATGCTATCTGGTTATACTTTATCTTAACATGTACTCTGATTATCTCTATGTTACATGTTGATAAAGCCCTTAGGATGTGTACTCGACTACTGGGACTATGATGAGATCATACTAGTGGGGCCACGGTAGTCGACGAGTACATCCTATAACTGTTCCTAGTCGAGGGTGTATCGAGACAGGGCATCGATGCACCAGAGTAGACTAGCGTATACGCATCTTGACCCATATGATGGGCGATGGATGATCCCATATCCATCGGTGTATGAAATCAAGGATGGTATACGGGTGCTCAGTGGAGACTGGGTACACTGGACGGACTCTCCGAGAACTCCCAGATGGTATTATACCTCACGTCAGATGGCAGTTCTCCGGTGACACTGGTACAGAGTAGTCTGTTGACCCGAGATCGTCATAGAGTCTTGTGTGATTCCCACTGTGCTTTGATTTCCATCATACCACGTCCAAGAGGGCGTGCAAAAAGGTGGCTTTTGGGTACAGTCCCGAATCACATGGAGGCAATGAGCGATAGGAGGGGATTCGTCTCTCCCGGTATAGGGAGTTGATGTTGCGCTGTGTTCGATTGGCTATAACCGGAAATCCCTGGCCAGGGTTGCTGAGATTTACTGGTAAGTGTTATCAGTAGTTTCTCGAACTGTTATAGACCTCGTATCGACACGACTTATCGAGCTACTGGGGTCTGACGTTTACCACCCCTAGGCGAGATATGCAACATATCAGACGACGAGACCGGACTGTACGGGAGTGTTACTGTTTGGATTCACAGGAGAATGTACAGGCTTGCTTGTTGATCTTCTGAGCGCTCAATACCTGGGTAGCTGTTACGTTTAGCTGACCGCTTGCAGCTTGTGCGTGTTTGATATGATCATCACCTACTGCCGGCGTATTGACGATTCTTTAGAGTCCTACACAGAGGTTTCTTGACTCAGGCAAAACGGAGTAGGGGCACGTATGAGATATGTGCGGGACCGAGGATAATACGATATGAGATACCGTATTGTATTCTCGTGATATTTGATATCAGCCGGGTCATCGGATCAAGTGTTGATTCGATGAATCGGTACGGATAAATATTAGTCGGTTATATGCGATATTGCAGGATTGTCGGATCAAGTGTTGATTCGATAATTTAATATATAATAATATATATGATATATTAAATTACATTATCTAATATTTGCTCACTAAAAGATTCTTTTTCTCACTCGGGTAATACATTGATATATATGCGATATATGTTAAATGTATTATTTTATTTTGTTACGATAAATATTATATATGTGATATATAATATTGTAACATGATATGATAACTAATGCAACATGTTTAGTGGAGTTTAAACATGATTAGGGTTTGGATTAGGGTTAACACTTCTAGTTGATTTTAGAAGCTTTTCTTTTGTCATGATAAAGATATTTGTGTAGATTTTTATCTATGACTCATACTTAACCCAACCCAAACCCTAGCCCTTGGTTAATTCTCTACAATGGTTTAGTCAACCATGGTTGCATTATTCATCATATTATTCTTTTCATTATTCATCACAAAAGGATGCTTATCATATTGTTCATCTTCTTCCTTCTTCTTCTTTGCTTACAAAGCTTTATTGCTTTGATATTTGTGATGAAAATATGTGAGAAAAAGATAAATAAAGAGAGCAAAAATCCTACTTCATCATCCTCATCTTTCCTTGCCATTTAGATGAGGGTGTTCACATCATTTCATAAGTGTTAGCTTGTGTTAACGAAACTTCAAGGTAGATCATCTTTGTATCGAAGATCGGAAGCAAAGGTTGCATCTTTCTCTTCGTGGAACCTCTCGAGAGTCCGGAACCCGATGATCGCAGCGAAGGGACCACAACACGGAGCATATGAAGTGAAGGACTGGATCTACAAAGGTTGTAATCCCTCTCACTTAGTGTTAAAGTGTTTAGCATGTTTGTTTTCCCTAATCTCTAGTTTAAAGATCCGTATTCGGGTTGTTCGGCACGGCTAATTTTTTAATCGGGCATGGTTGATGCCTCGTAGACCCTTGTGCGCGTGCATAGCAACCCTACAGTGGTATCAAAGCCAAGCTAGAGCTTTAGGCGAAGTCTAGACGAAGTTTAAAGTCCGATCGAACCCGGAAAACCCGATATACCCTAGTTTCTGGAAATTTTTCAAAACTGTGATTTTTTCCAAATTAAAAATGCTCAAAAAATTCAGCAGGGTATTTTAGGAACTACTGTGAAAAACGACACTCTAACTCAACTATTTCTCCGCGGAACCGCGGCCAAACCAAGGCATTGGCGGAGGTTCCGCGGCCGTTACTGTTGATTGATGGTTAGTTTCTGCACAGTAATGACCGTCTGTACTTCCTGATTCCTCTGGGTATTTTTAATTCTACTCAAGTGTTGAGTTTTCTGGGTTGTATTGGGGACTCGTTATTTCGATCGGATATTATAACTTTGTTTAGTTTGTCCGGATAATTTTAGAAATTGTTAAAAAGTTCGAACGGATATCAATAACTCACTTTTTCCCCTGTCGGAAAATTTTTCAAAAGTTGGATTTTTTCTCGTGTTTAAGAACGTTCTAAGTCGTGCAAGTAACGCGGTGGACCCTCTAGAAGACAACAAACCTTAACTCGATTATGTGACCGTCTTGAACTGTCTTTTGAACCTTAGGGTTTGGGGCAGTACGGCGTGCCACATGTGAGGCGTTGGCTTGACCCTTCTACGGCTGGACCATTGGTACTATGGCATGTGATGGATGTTTTTAAACTGATTTCAAGTGTTGAGATATGTTGGGGAAATCTTGGGTGTTTGATTATTCGATCGGAAAGTTTAACTTTGTCTATCTATCTGGAATGTGATACAATATTTGGAATCCACAAAAAGTTATGAGATAACTAATTTGAATATTATAAATCTAGCAGTTCAGTCTCAGATGATCGGTTGCCACGGAATTTTGATGTGATCAAAAGTCCGTCGCAGTCACGTAGCGTACGCGGATACTCGCCGGGTAAACTTAATAGACAGCCACGCCCCATAGCCCCGACCAAGTGACTGTAGGAGAACCCCGTCGCCGAAAGCATCCGTTCTGGTGCTCGCGGCAGCGGTGTTCCGCCTTAGTGCACTTCGTCGACGGCATCTGGGGGTGCGGCCATCTACTAAAGTTTGCGACGAGCATTCGATCAGAACGTCGGGAATCTTGTTGAATTGCCCGACTTGATATTGAAAAGAGTTTTCGATAATGAGACTAAAATACGGGGTTTATAATTGTTAGGCATGAGATGTCTAAGGAATTCATTTGGTTAGGCATGCGATGTCTAAGGAGGTTGCGGATTCCAACTGTTGTAGTTTTACACTTTCTTTTCTGTGACCGTAAGCGTAGTATGTGGTGTATCGCCGGCTTCGTTGCTATACATCAACGACAATCGGGATACGCATACTTGCTTACGTTGATGATATGAGATATTATGTGTTGCTGTGATATGTTATATTGGATCGTCGCGTTTTGAATAGCCGGGTTTTTTTTTGTGAGATGAGAGTTTTTTCTTTTTCATTCATGTAAAAATTTGTATGTAATATTCTTTTATTGGGGCACTTCCAGGTTGCGGAAGATGTCACCGTTGTATATTATTTACTTTTCTGCATTAGGTAGACCCAAGGCGGGGAGCACAAGTAACCGGGTTCTAGGGTCCAGTGGGAGACCATCTCGAGGAGTCGAGACCGGGTCTCCTAACCCTAGAATTGGCAGTGTTACTTGCCGCTCTCGTAGGGGTCTAGGAATGTGGGTTTGGCTATTCATCGCGACCGTGGAATCCGTGTTTTATACAGGCTCGTATTGAAAACACGGACGTCCTAGTATATCCAATATTTCATATATGTTCTTCTGCTGCAATGTTCTGTGATGAGATCATATTACTGCCTGAGATGAATGTTTATATTATATATATGAGATATATGTTATATTGCAGATTTCGTTTCAAAAGAGATGCTTGTGAAGCATAATAAAATGGAACTTCATTAATGAGATTAATGAAACTAAAAGAAACCTAAGATGTTGTGGAATCGAATTTTCAAAAACAGGTAGCTACAGTTCTTGCTTTGCATCGCGGTGTTCCTTGTAGAACATCCTGCACCTTATTCGATAAGGAAAGGACCGAGATCCCTTCACCGGGAGTGACTCCTTTAGCAATAACTGGCAGATGCTACACACTCGGTTTGTCTTTTGATTGCTTCTATAGTTCTTGCTTTGCACAGCGGTATATATGATATATCCTGCACCTTATTCGATGAGGAAAGGGCCGACGATCACTTCACCGGGAGTGACCCCTTTAGCAAAACTAGAAAGGCCTCTAAAACATTCCATTTAAAATCACTCGATTCTACAACGATATCAAGTTCATTACGCAAAGAAAACCTGTCGTAGCCCTCCGTCATTTCAAATAAGTACTAGTTAGTATTCGTGCTACGTTTGTTGACTATGTTAAGGCGTAGTGTGCGGTAGCTGATTAGTGCTTATCTGTATAAGCATATGATGCGATTGGATTAGGGTAGTCGTGCGACTTTGTTGACTATGTTAAGGGTCGTGCAGGTGGGTTTAATTCAATCGGGAAATGACGGGTTGAACTTGACTAGCACTTATGATTTGTTGACTATGTTAAGGTCATATAGCTGCTAGGGGTAAAATATTATTGG
The DNA here is from genome assembly GCA_030015575.1 of Agapanthus africanus. Taxonomy (NCBI): domain Eukaryota; kingdom Viridiplantae; phylum Streptophyta; class Magnoliopsida; order Asparagales; family Amaryllidaceae; genus Agapanthus; species Agapanthus africanus. The sequence continues at coordinate 520,265,638 of JASDDO010000031.1, read as the reverse complement.
GAATTTCAAGTGTTAAAATTTGCAATGAGATTGCATACCTTCTATGAGATAGTCGGATCCCGATACCCGCTGCGAGTAAGAGTTACTCCTGGGAGAGTTTTACACATTACAATTAGCCGATCAAGTAGATGTCTAGAAAGGTGTTAACGGGGTTACGCCTCTGGGGAAACGAGGTTTACTTTAATTAGGTTCGTGCGAAAGCACGGGGGACCTCCCTCAAAGTACCGACACTGGCCTGGCTGAAAGATTAGCGAACTTGTAGCGTGTAATTAATCCCGGCTAGTCTTTCCTCTTAGGGTTTGAAGGAAGATTTGATTAAAACAGTGGGAGACATCCTGATTAGATATATTAAATAACCAATCTAATCTTGCAAGAGCATACGCTGAGTGTTTTCTTCTCTCTCTCTCCAGATAGCGACCATATCACGCCTTAATTAAGATAATAAAACGGATATATTGACCGAACCCGCTTGTTATACTGAGCTGGGGAACGTTGGTCCCGCTCCAACTTATAATTGTTATAAGACAGAGCAGGAAATAGGGGATTACCAGAATTCCCATGCCGCCCAAACGAAGAAAGTGCATGCTGATGCATCTTCTTCGGGTGTGTTCATTACAGAGAACTGTTTCTCAGTATTCTTTACGTCCTGGGTATTTGATACCGGATCAGGATCCCACATATATAATCTGTTACATGGGCTACAGATAGGTAGAGAACTGAGAACGGGTGATAAGTTTCATGAGACAGAAAACGGTGCAAGTGTTGCAGCCAAGTCTGTTGGTCACTATCACCCTGTATTACCAGAATACATTGATTCTGAACGAATGTTATTAGATACCGAACCTGATATACAACATCATATTTTTTTCTTTATTAGTAAAGAAAGGATATAATTTTGTATAGTATGGATAATGTTTTGAACATTTCCTATATCAATAGTTGATCGGTTCAGGCACGTTATCTAAAAGCATTGATGTTCTAAATCAAACTACAGTTCTTAGTATACGGAACACACACAAGAGGAAGAGTTCAGAAATGAACGAATCCTTCTTGAGGTATTGTAAACTAGGTCATATCAATGCGACCCGACTAGCTAAGTTACATATAGATGCATATTTAAATTAGTTTGAATTTACATCTTGTGAAACTTGCCGGTCATGTCACAAAGATAAGATGACCACAGCTCTGTTTATTGGAAACAGAGAAAGAGTTAGTGAACTCTTGGGATTGATTCATGCCGATGTATGAAAGTCCCCTGTCTACATATGCCAGGACCGGTTCTTTGTACTTCATTCCATTCTCTGATAATCTTTCAAGATTCAGACATATGTTCCTATTGAAACATAAGTCCGAACCTTTTGAGATATTCACAGAATATGAGTTAGAAGTAGAGAACCGAAAAATACGGGTAAAAGTATTATGTCCTTTGATGCGATCAAGGAGGAGAATACTTGAGCACGGAATTCCTGGACTATTCTAAAGGAGAATGAGATTCTCTCTCAGCATTACTCCTCCGTATACACCATAGCACGATGGTATATCGGGGCGGAGCAATAGCACCCTATTTGATATGGTGTGCTCTATGATGAGTACTACTGAGTTTCCTATTTCCTTTTGGGAGTTATGCACTTGTGAAGCTGCATACCTATTGAATAAGGGTTCCAATCAAATCAATTGCTTACCACTTCATATGTGATATGGAAAGGGAAGAGCCCATATCTTAAGTTAGTTAAGATTTGGGGTTGTCCGGCCTATGTTTAAAAGCAAAATCCGGACAAGCTCGAGGTAAGGTCTGTCATGTAGAACTGGAAATGTTCCAGCTATACAAACTGCAGCTGATGATTTGGTAGAACCAAAGGATTCAATAGTTTCCAACGAACCTCAGCCTCTCCGCCGATCTAGCAGGGTTCCTCACCCACCTGAGAGATACTTCGGTTTCTCTATGACAGTGGGAGCGAGGATTGCATCATGAGATGATGACCCAACTAGTTTCGAGCTGGCCATCAGGAGTGGGACTCTGTAAGAATGGCTGGATGCTTAGCGATCTGAGATGGAATCCTTATACACCAACAAAGTATGGACTTTGGTTGCTTTATCTGAAGGGTTAAATCCCCATCAGGAGCGAGTATATCTTGAGAAGATTACTTGGTGTACATGGAAAAGTTGAGACTTTCAAAACTATGCTTAAGTCCATCCAGATCCTACTTGCCACGGCTACATACCATGACTACGATATCTGGCGGTTGGGTGTCATGACTGCTTTTCTAAATGATGTTTTAGAAATGAGCGTCTATAAGTACACAGCCAGAGGGCTTCGTAGACAGTGGGAGCAGCGGAAACGTGTGCAAGATGTTTTATATGATAAAACAGGCATCGCGGAGTTGGAACATCTGTTTTGATGTGGTAGTCAAAGAGTTTGACTTCATCAAAATGGTAGATGAACCTTGTATATACAAAAAGGTAGTAGAGAGTATGGTGGTGATCCTCGTAGAGTACGTGGATGACATACTCTTGATAGGGAAGGAGTTTCCTATGCTACGCTCGGTCAATCTCCGCTCACAAGGATTCTCCATATAGGATCAAAATGATACCTCCTAAATCCTGGGTTTTGGATCTATGAGATAGATCTAATTGGATGTTAGGATAGTCACTAGTTGTAGTGAGATGGTATCAATCGATCCTGGGGAGAATCACTGGAAAGGTTCCAGGGTGATAAGAACGACTGAATGTCAGTCGCAGGCATTGTCTTTACCCTCAGTGGAGGGACGGTATGTTGGAAGAGTTCCAAGCTAGATACCGTGACTTACTAGACGATTAAAGGCAAGATACATCATTACCAAGGATACTACCAAAGAGGTAGTCTGGATATTTATAAGTTCATGAGATGAACTTCGTTCTTACCATTGTGTGACAATGGAGTTGTGGCTTTAGCCAAGGAACCCCCGTCCCATCTGAAATCCAGATATAATTCTTAGGCAGTATCACCTGATCATGGAGATGGTTGATCTCCAGGGAGATCGAGGTTAGGAGAGTAGATACAGAGGACAACAGCACGGACCCACTCACAAAGGCATTTTTCCCAATAGAGACTTTTATGGGATGGTTGAGTATGAGATACTTCAACCGCAGCTAATTGTTGGGTATGCGATACCATAACAGATGGCCCTAGTGCAAGTGGGAGATTGTTAGTTATATGTATGCCCTAGAGGCCATTACTGTACATACGATGTATATTGTAGTGGATGCTAGGACATATATAGGGAGGACTTTCTTGCTCGACATGATAGTATGCTATCTGGTTATACTTTATCTTAACATGTACTCTGATTATCTCTATGTTACATGTTGATAAAGCCCTTAGGATGTGTACTCGACTACTGGGACTATGATGAGATCATACTAGTGGGGCCACGGTAGTCGACGAGTACATCCTATAACTGTTCCTAGTCGAGGGTGTATCGAGACAGGGCATCGATGCACCAGAGTAGACTAGCGTATACGCATCTTGACCCATATGATGGGCGATGGATGATCCCATATCCATCGGTGTATGACATCAAGGATGGTATACGGGTGCTCAGTGGAGACTGGGTACACTGGACGGACTCGCCGAGAACTCCCAGATGGTATTATACCTCACGTCAGATGGCAGTTCTCCGGTGACACTGGTACAGAGTAGTCTGTTGACCCGAGATCGTCATAGAGTCTTGTGTGATTCCCACTGTGCTTTGATTTCCATCATACCACGTCCAAGAGGGCGTGCAAAAAGGTGGCTTTTGGGTACAGTCCCGAATCACATGGAGGCAATGAGCGATAGGAGGGGATTCGTCTCTCCCGGTATAGGGAGTTGATGTTGCGCTGTGTTCGATTGGCTATAACCGGAAATCCCTGGCCAGGGTTGCTGAGATTTACTGGTAAGTGTTATCAGTAGTTTCTCGAACTGTTATAGACCTCGTATCGACACGACTTATCGAGCTACTGGGGTCTGACGTTTACCACCCCTAGGTGAGATATGCAACATATCAGACGACGAGACCGGACTGTACGGGAGTGTTACTGTTTGGATTCACAGGAGAATGTACAGGCTTGCTTGTTGATCTTCAAAGCGCTCAATACCTGGGTAGCTGTTACGTTTAGCTGACCGCTTGCAGCTTGTGCGTGTTTGATATGATCATCACCTACTGCCGGCGTATTGACGATTCTTTAGAGTCCTACACAGAGGTTTCTTGACTCAGGCAAAACGGAGTAGGGGCACGTATGAGATATGTGCGGGACCGAGGATAATACGATATGAGATACCGTATTGTATTCTCGCGATATTTAATATCAGCCGGGTCATCGGATCAAGTGTTGATTCGATGAATCGGTACGGATAAATATTAGTCGGTTATATGCGATATTGCAGGATTGTCGGATCAAGTGTTGATTCGATAATTTAATGTATAATAATATATATGATATATTAAATTACATTATCTAATATTTGCTCACTAAAAGATTCTTTTTCTCACTCGGGTAATACATTGATATATATGCGATATATGTTAAATGTATTATTTTATTTTGTTACGATAAATATTATATATGTGATATATAATATTGTAACATGATATGATAACTAATGCAACATGTTTAGTGGAGTTTAAACATGATTAGGGTTTGGATTAGGGTTAACACTTCTAGTTGATTCTAGAAGCTTTTCTTTTGTCATGATAAAGATATTTGTGTAGATTTTTATCTATGACTCATACTTAACCCAACCCAAACCCTAGCCCTTGGTTAATTCTCTACAATGGTTTAGTCAACCATGGTTGCATTATTCATCATATTATTCTTTTCATTATTCATCACAAAAGGATGCTTATCATATTGTTCATCTTCTTCCTTCTTCTTCTTTGCTTACAAAGCTTTATTGCTTTGATATTTATGATGAAAATATGTGAGAAAAAGATAAATAAAGAGAGCAAAAATCCTACTTCATCATCCTCATCTTCCCTTGCCATTTAGATGAGGGTGTTCACATCATTTCATGAGTGTTAGCTTGTGTTAACGAAACTTCAAGGTAGATCATCTTTGTATCGAAGATCGGAAGCAAAGGTTGCATCTTTCTCTTCGTGGAACCTCTCGAGAGTCCGGAACCCGATGATCGCAGCGAAGGGACCACAACATGGAGCATATGAAGTGAAGGACCGGATCTACAAAGGTTGTAATCCCTCTCACTTAGTGTTAAAGTGTTTAGCATGTTTGTTTTCGCCTAATCTCTAGTTTAAAGATCCGTATTCGGGTTGTTCGACACGGCTAATTTTTTAATCGGGCATGATTGATGCCTCGTAGACCCTTGTGCGCGTGCATAGCAACCCTACACGAGCGACACTTACGACCGTATAATGCTTCGAATGGAGCCATCTATTTAGTCACCCGAAAATTGTTATTGTATGAAAACTCTACTAAGTGCAAATGATCCTCTCATGAACCCTTGAAATCTAACATGCATGCTCACAACATATCTTCAAGAGTTTGGATCGTTCTTTTAGACTGGCCATCTGGGGATGATAGGCCGTGCTAAATTTCAAGCGAGTTCCTAAATTTTCCTGTAGACTCCTCCAAAAGTGTGATAAAAATCGAGTATCACGATCGGAAACGATGCTCACTGGTACTTCATGCAATCTCACAATCTCCAGCATGTACCACTCTGCCAAAGCCTCTGTCGACTGACCAACTCGAAATGGTATAAAATGAGCTTCCTTGGTCAATCGATCGACAATCACCCAAACTACGTTATTGCCCTTTGGACTCTGTGGTAAAGCTGTCACGAAATCCATGGTTATATGTTCCCACTTCCATTGAAGAATAGGAAGTGGTTGCAACAAACCAGCTACCCTTTGATATTCAGCCTTGACTTGCTGACACACCAAGCACTTTGATACGTAGTGAGCAATCTCCTTTTTCATGCCCACCAGAAATGTTGTCGCGGATCTCTATATATCTTTGTGCCTGCCGGATGTACTGAATATGCGGAACTATGAGCCTCCTTCATGACTTATTCACAAACATCTCCTTTAGGCACACATAAACGACTTCCATATCATAACGAACCATCTTCATGAATCAACAAATCTGTTCGAAGTCCCGCTTCTACTTGTTCTCGAAATCTCTGCAATCTTGGATCGTGCGACTGTGCGGCCTTAATTTTATCGATCAAGGATGACTATATTTGCAACTGCATCAACTGTCCCGAAGAATCTGGTAGTACGATCTCTAACTCGAATCTCTGAAGACTGGTTATAATCTCCTTCTGTACAGTCAACATCTGCATCGCTGGCAACCGAGTTAGAGTATCCGGCACTATATTAATCTTCCCCGGATTGTATTTTAGATCAAATCATAGTCAGCCATCAGCTCTAACTATCTACGCTGTCTCATGTTGAGTTCTTTCTATGTGAACACATACTTTAGGCTTTTGTGATCGGTAAATACTTCTACCCTTTCGCCCAATAAGTAATGTCTCCAAATCTTCAAAGCAAAAATCACTGCTGTTAGCTCCAAATCATGAGTTGGGTAGTTCTTCTCATGAGTTTTCAATTGTTTCGAAGCATATGCTATGACCTTCCCATGCTACATTAGAACACATCCCAAACCTTTCCTAAATGCGTTGATGTGTATAACTAGTCCTCCGGAACCATCTGACACTGTCAAAATAGGAGCGGTGGTCAATATTTGCTTCAGCACTTCAAAAGCTAACGCACACTTCTCGGTCCATACGAACGGTACCTCATTTCGTGTTAGCTTGGTCATTGGTTCTGCTATTCGGGCGAAGTTCTCCACAAACCTGCTATAGTACCCGGCAAGCCCAAGGAAACTTCCGATATCCCCCACATTCTTTGGAATTGGTCAATCATGAACAGCTGCAATCTTTTCAGGGTCAACGGAAATTCCATCTCCGGATACAACGTGACCTAAGAACTTCACTTCTTCGAGCTAAAACTCGCACTTGCTCATCTTAGCATATAATTTTTCTTGTCTCAACGTTTGCAGTGCGATCCTCAAGTGGTTTTCATGCTCTTCTTTGCTCCTCGAATATACCAGAATATCATCAATGAACGCCACAACGAACTGATCCAGGTATGGTGAAAAGATTCGGTTCATCAAGTCCATAAATATTGCTGGTGCGTTAGTAACTCCAAATGGCATCACTAAGTACTCGTAATGCCCATATGGAGTTCGGAACGCCATCTTGCAAATGTCTTCTGATTTCACCCGAACTTGATGATACCTGGATTGCAAGTCCAACTTTGAGAATACCCTCACGCCACTTAGTTGATCGAATAATTCACCGATGCGAGGGATTGGGTATTTATTCTTAATAGTCACCCGATTTAATTCCCAATAGTCAATGTACATTCTTCGCATGCCATCATTCTTCTTGACTAGAAGAACTGGGGCTCCCCATGGTGAACCGCTACTGCGAATCCAACACTTCTCCAGTAATTCGGCAACTTATTTCTTTACCTCTTCCAATTCCACCGGTGCCATTGGATAATAGGTCTTTGAAATCGGCGCTGCTCCAGGAATAAGGTCAATAGCGAACTCTACGTCTTGTTTTGGTGGTAAACCCGATATGTCCTCGAACACATCCATAAAATCCCAAACTACTGCTGGTGCTTCTTTCTTGTTTACTTCCATCGACGAAAGAACGGCACTTGTCGACCTAACCCTAAATTCGACTGGCCCGACAGATCTGCTACCTCCCAAAAATAAGAACTCTGGATGTCCGGGAATCTAGAAAATCACTTTCTTTGCCCTACAATCAATGTGAGCGTAGAAAATGCCAAGAAAATCCATTCCCAAGACAACATCATAGCTGCCAGTATCAATCACCAAGAAATCCGTGAATAACTCCTGTCCGCAAATAACAATCGAGCAACATTTGCACTCACTACTAGATATAATTCTCCCATTCCCAGTCTGTATGTCCCAACAACTAGACAGGGCCGTGTGTGGGACAGAGCGTGCACTAATAAACGTGGACAACATGAAGTAATGGGATGCACCTGAATCGAATAATATCAATGCGGGAAAATTATACACAAGTAGGATACCTGAAACAACATTGTTTGACGCCTTGGCCTTCTCGGTCGTCAAGGTGAAAGCCCGTCCCTAATTAGGCCTCTGAGTGATCAGCTTCTGCCCATAAATCTACTTCTGCGGTGGTTTCTGAATATCGTCTCTTGATCGTAGGTTCGAAGGGCATGCACTGATGGTGTGGTCAGCTGATCCACAAACTAAACAAAGTCCGAGCCTCTTTCGACACTCTTTCTGCGTGTGTCCAGGTAGATGGCAAAAGTCATAAATCGCTCACTTTTTCTGATCTGATACAAAAGGCTTCTTCATAGGTATTGTCTCTCGCTTGTTTGCTGGGATGCTTCTACGTACAGGAGCTCTGTTTGGCGTAAACGCTGTCATCCGCACTACAACCTCTTGTGGTAGATTACCTTTGACTTTCACCGATAAACTCTGCTGCTCCCTAACTGCCTTACGAACTTGGGAGAAGGTGGTCAAACCCAAAGATATGATTTGTCTCTGAATCTTCACATCCAAGCTACGCATAAACCGCCTTGCCCTATCTGCCCCATTGGCAACCAAGGGCCCCGCAAATCGATTGAGCCGGGTCCACTCAGCCGCATGTGTATCAATGGATCCGCCGTTCTGCTTCAAGCTAATGAACTTCTCCTCCATTTCCTCCCGAGCAGATTGCGGAAAGAACCTCTCCAGGAAGCATAGCGAAAAGGTCGCCCAACTGATCGGCTTGGTCAGACGGGTCTCCTATACGAGCCACCACTCGCGAGCGTAATCTACTAATTGGATGCATATTACATTCACCCTTACCTCATCTGGAATCTGCACGGCAACGAGCAGGTTCTCTATATCAACTAGCTACTGCTCCATTGGCAATGGCTCCTCCAATCCTGTAAATGTGGATGGACCGAGCTTCCTAAAGTCTTCCACGGTGCCCTCACGTTGTATTGGCCTGGGAGCTGCTGCCCTCTCAGTTGATGTAACAATGGACTGCTGGACTATCTTCAGACCCTCTTGAAAAGTCTCGTCCTGCCGCTGATTCAGCTCAGTTTGACACTTATGGTTTTCTAACATACTACGTACAACTTCAAGTAATGCGGGGTTATCTACACGCCTCTGGTATGTCCGCAAATCTCTATCCGCCATGATTCTGAAGTTAAAGACACCGAAGGGAATTAGTAACGGTAAACATGATTCAATAAACAAGATATTGATAACTATAGATTCAAGACTGGCAAGGTAGTAATGTGGCAGGACATGTTCCTAATTCCGGATTTTCTGGTTAGTGTATTGGGTTCAATACCCAACTACAAAAGAACCAAACCCGACTAACCCTAAATCCTAGGGTTCTGATACCAAACAAATCCTGTCACGCCCCGCTTCCCAAAATACATAAATACAGCATGTGACAGAACCAGCCATGCTACCTATGGCTAGGAAAAATCCCTCCATAGTCATAGTACGATTGTCAATCAGATATCAAGAACAGTAAATAAAATCTAAGTAACACATGACCATCTGCCACAGTAGATAAAAGTCAAGAAATGTATGTAGCGGAAACGAATAAAGATCCAATAAAGAATAATATCTGAATCACGTCCCTTATGGGATCACATCGATAAATTAAACTATGGAAATAAAATAAACTAAGTATCTCTAAAACTAACCATCAAGCTCCTTACTGCTCGGCTTTCTTGTTAAAATACTCCCGATCTTTCTGCAACAAGATCAAAGGAACCGGGCCATGCAAAATCCAGACGTCAGTGCGTCATAAATATCAAAACAATAGTAATAACCAGGATAGGATGCTATGATTAAACATGAGTGTAAATAATGAACACAAGTATAAAACAGTGAGATTTAGATATGTGATGTGTATCCTAAAGTCTGTGCTACTAGGTTATCTATTCTAGCAGTCTTTGAAATCAATTAATGGAATCGTCGATGTAACTCAATAGTATCTCGTGTGTGCCCGGGACCACGGTCAAAACCCTCGGGGCTGAATCTGAGACGTTCCGCTAAGCAGTAAAAACAGGATATCATGTACAGAAGAATGATGTCAGTATCATCATTCCGGGGCCAAAGCCCGTATCGATTTATCAGTCTCTGGAAGTAGTGAACTGCTGAGTTACATATCAGATCTCATTATTGATTTCCCCTTACCCCCGGGTTTTGTGTTCAAGGCAAGTATTGATGATATAAGTCTAATAACAACTGATTAACAGGTTTTCACCGTGTCATATTTAGAAAGAATTTGAAATAACCGCAATCAAGATGGCGTCGCGTGTAGCTAGCCACGATGAGTACGGGTCGTCCGCAGGGAAACGGTGCGTTTTGCGTTCTTGTTATCACAAGTTAATGCGAGGGTCGGAATTGTTCGTTTCTAACCTAGGTGTTGTATATGCAAAGTATAAGTTTGTTAGGAATAGATAGGTTAGTGTAAGTTAGGGAAGTCCGTACTCAATCCTTTGTTCCGATCTTGACTATTGAAGCTAGAGCAATCGGCAACAACGTGGATTAGGGTGTTTAAGCATGGTATTTGTGAAATCCGGCTTATTGACCCTTGTCCGTCCGTTCTTGTCTCTTGACTTTCGCCTCCGGCCAAACCGAACGCAACCGGTCACAGTTAGGGATCATCGATACCTTGGTAGGGTAGGGTGCCTAACGGAGCGCTTGCGTAAGGTTTGGGTAGAGTTCAATTGGAAAAATATCGGGCAAAAGAAATAAGAAAAGAAAACCTTAACTTACAATACCATTCTTTTTCCTAACAACACCATTATTTACAAACCATCAAAACAACAAAAAGAAAGAGCAAATGAAATGATAAAAGAAAAGAATAGATCAATAATGCAAGTAAGTAAATGGCAAGAAATAAATTGCAAGTAAGTAAAAGAGATAGAAAATACTAAGAACCCAAAAGCACAAATGAAAGCTTTATTAATTCCAAGTGATGATACAAACCATGAGTTCAATAACCAAAACTTAAACTTGCAAGCTCAATGAAGAGGTTGCAAGATCAAGAGAAGGCAAAGAACTCAAGGTGAACTAGCTATGTATAATAACTAAAACAAAATGGAAAAAAAAAACAAAGAGTAACTATGGCTCCAAAGTGTATCAAGTGTATGTATCTCTATGTATCCTCCTTCCCTTGCTCACTGATTTGTATTTATAGGCCCAAAATAAGATTAAACAAACAATAAAAATAAGATGATTTGACAGCAAGGGGTGGACAGAAGAAAAATGGGGAGCTTTAGGCAAGCAAAAACCGACGGCTCCGGATTTCTGAGGACTTTCGCCAGCCAAATGTTGGACTTTAGGGCTCGTGTTAGTTCTGTGATGATGTGTTTTCTCGACAATTCCACTGGTGCTGTTTGATTTGTCTATATGAACCTGGTCTGCATTCAGGGATTTGGAGGGAAACATGTAGCTTTATATCACATCATAACTTTTTGCATTTATCATTCATGTCCCCCATGTGTGCCTACTACTTGCACAAGTCATTATTTGTGTGTGCCAACTTGTGTAAGGCAGCCCCCTAGTTCATGCATCATAAAAGGTGTTCACACTTGTATGTGTTGGACCATTTTAGATAAAAAGTGTGTACACATGCATGTTGCAAAAAGAAACTCTTTGGATATCGATCGGTTTGCAGTTCCGGTTGCAGTGTCGGCTCACAAATGGTATATCCGTGATTTTGAGTGTGTTTCCAGTATTTTGTCATGAATACCTGTAATCTGTATTTATTGAGCAGACGTGGGTTAAAAGTACCGATACTATACAAAACAGATAATGAATGAGTGGTATTAAAATGCAGTTTTCTGAGATGAACACCAACACAGGATCAAGCAGGTACAGATCTTTTCTATCTAGACAACAAGTCACGTTCGTCAGAACTATTGGCTATAGTGCCCTCAAGGCAATTATCATAGTCGCGGACTTGTGATTATGATGATTGAGCGAGAACCTGTACCGATAAAACAGTCTTACTCAAGATGATAGTATGCTATCTGGTTTGTCTTTATCATCATGTTGATAGAGCCCATAGGATTCTTGCTTGACTGCCAGCATTATGATGGCGATCATATATGTGGGAGCTGGGGTCTATAAGCATATCCTTAAATGTCCCTAGTCGTAGGAGTATCGAGACCGGGCATTGATACTCCAGTGTAGACTAGTGTATACTGATCGAGACCCCGACGAGGGGCGGTGGCCTGGTCTCACAAGCCATTGGTGTTAGTTTGTTCACCTAAGATAGTATGCAGGTGCTCATTGGGTTATGAGTACACTGGACGGATTCGCCGGGAACCTGCTAGTTGGTATTATACCTATTGTCAGATAGCAGTTCCCAGGTGACATGTGTACAGGTTAGTCTGTCGACCTGAGATCGTCATTTGTCTCGTGTGAGTTCCCACTGTGCTTTGATTACTACCCTACCATGGCTCAAAGGAGTCGTGCAAACAGGTTTTAGTTGGGTACAGTCCCGAGCCACATGGACGCAGTGATCGGATCGTCGGGGATTCGTCTCTCCCGGTATTGGGGGTTGATGTCGCATTGTGTACGGATGACTATCACCACAAATCCATGGCCATGGTAGACGAAGATTACTGATCCAGGATCGATAGTTTCTCAGGAGGTGATGGGTTACATGCCGACACTAAATATCGCGTTGTTAGGGGTCTGACTTTATCCACCCCCTAGACTCGATATGCGATGCTCTTAGACGAACAGACCGGACTGTACGGATATTGTCACTGACAGGCTCGGTAGGGGTTCAGGATGAGTTTGCTCGTCGGCCTCCCTTTCGCTCAATACCTGGGTAGCCGTTACATACAGCTAGTGCCGCTGACGTGCTTGTGGTTAAACCCACTGCCAGCGTATTGACGAGTCTTTAGAGTCCCACACAGAGGGTTTTTCACGGTTCAGGCGATATGGTGTATATGGCGTATGTTGTTACATACAGGTGTCCGATTAAATATGTGCATACTGCGCAGACTTTAATCGGACGGTTGATAATACTAGCGGCTTAGGATTAAGCCAGGTTATTAAATCGGGTTTTTGATTTAATAATTTACATATGTATTTATATATGTGTGTATTCTAGTATTATTGTTCGCTATTTATTTTCTCTCTCGGCTATTCGTATTTTGGTACGAATACGCGTATATGTATTTCGGTACATGTACCGGGAAGTATTCCGTATTTTATACGGAATAGCTTCTAGAAGATGCCACCTTTTTTATTGATTTTCTTTTTAGAAATTCAATTAAGAAATGAGGTGGAAAAGGTGAGTCAAAGCATGGCATGAACAATGTTTTAAGGTATGGTTACATTTGTTTATTGTTTTAATTAAAAAGGGGAAATGTTTTTTTGTGGAGGAGAGAGGGAGGAGGGGCGGCCACATATTTGGATGGGGTTCATTTCATTTGTGATGATGATTAATTTTACACACTTGCCTCCTCACTCTCTCATGCTCCAAAAAGAAACTTAACCTTTTTTTTCTTTTGTTCATGCAAAAGCTTTCACTTCCTTGATCTTCTTCTTGAGTTTCTTATTGAGCTCATGGTTTGAGAGAAAATTGTAGTGACACTTTTATACACCTCCACTCTCCGTTCCTAGCGACTTCAGAGCGTCGGTTGCTTCGTTCGACGAAGCTGGAGCTTGCGCCGTTTCCTTAGGTGGATCATCGAAGATGGAGGAAGACCGGCAACCAAACCACATCAACGAGCTGCTAGGAGCTTGGAATGAAGACCGAAGGACACGGATCAACTCGGTATAATGATTCTAACTCTTAGTTAGTATGCTAGTTTAGGGTTTAAGGTCGATCCGGAAATCGGATCGCGGTAGCGCCGGTTTAGAAAATTTTTGTTTCGCATTTTGGCCGCGTTTCGACGGCCGGGGCGCTGCCGGGACCCAACAAGAACAACAAATCAAGATTGTCGGCATTAGTAATAATCCAAGTAGTAGGTCTGGTAATGTCTTGTAAACATGTTAGGCAATATATATTAAATAAACTAGATACCAGATGGAAAACCGTAACCAATATCTAAATACGGTAAACATGACTAATGCCCAAGATGTATATGTACCTATCTGTAATAACCGTTTTACGTCTGCTACCAGGTATATTGCAATCTAGATAAAGAATACTGAACAGATTACAATATTATAATAATATTGTGATGAACCGGTATGCAACTAGATAAAACCATTATTGGTACGAATACATACTGATGCTATAAAACTGTAGATTGATAATATTTGCTGAACATTAAAATACATGTACTATAATTAATCATATAAATATTGATATAAGCAAAGTAGCATGTTGTAAGTTTAAAACTTGCCTGATCGAAATCCCACGACGAATATACGGATATCACGTTTCGAACACCGAATAACGACACGATGTAAAACCTACGTACGTAAAACTTAACCTGAACTGAGCAACTGCGTGAAGTGGCAACTTGGTAGACGACGACGATGACTGGGTCGTCTGGATCGTCGGCGACGTGAGCAACTCCGGCGAAAACTAGCTGGAGACCGAGAAAAGAAAGAAGAAAAAGAAGATAGGGCTGTTAGGTTCTGAGGTTTTTAGCGTGAACGGGGAAGAAGAGGGAGTTGGTCGATGAAGAGGTGATGGGGACCGAGGTCGACGGCGGGATGCCGTGGGCGGTGATGGTTGGCTGGTGATCGGGGAAACAAAAAGGAGAAGAAGAAGTCAGGGATGAGGGTGATGGGCTTGACGACGGGAAGGAGAAGGTGACGGAGGGTGATGGTGGTGGTCGGTTCAGGCAGCGAGGTCGACGAGGGAGAAGGAGGTGGGTTCTCGGGCGTGGGGTCGGCTTGGGTAAGCCTTCGGGAAAGGAGGAGGAAGGAGATGTTGACGGCGGTGGTGATGAGGAGGTGAGGGTGGAAGGATGGTGTCGGCGATGAGAGGGGATGCCGACGAGATGGGGACGGCGTGTGTTAAGGTTCGGACGCGAGAGAGAGAAAGCGAGAGGAGAGAGATGGAGACGGGGAGAGAGAAAGAGAGAAAGAGTTTATATATTAAATTTATTAATATATATATAACAGTTATGTATAGGAACATTTAGTAATATATATATATATATATATTGTAGGATTTTTACAGATAATGCTAGATCACTCCAATTATACCCGTATCCATCCAAAATTATAGTTTTTAAATATAAAAAATATACGTAAGAATTTTAACCATAATACAATTATCTATAATTAAATACCTATACCCTCACTAAAATCTACGTAAATATTCATAAGGATTTTAAATTATTTTGTTGTCTATATCTTAGGATATGAACATGATATATAGGCGCAACAACCTGATATGGGATGAATTCCCTGTAAGGCTAGATAGGAAAAGGGTATTATTTGTTTTTATCTTGTATTATAAAGAGATATATGAAGGTTAAAATATTATATATATATATATATATATATATATATATATATATATTGTATTCGATTCACATGGATACACTATACTAGCAAATATTTGTTATAACCCCACACCATATTGGGTTTCAAACATGCGGGTCGGGTCGGATAAGAACCACTACTACTTGAATCATTCGCAACCCAATAGCAACAAGAATAAAAGAATTTTACAGTTAGATTTAAAATACCAAATTATATAATATAAATATACTAGGGTGTTACACTTGTCCTTCCGTTCTTGTCTCTTAATTTTTGCCTCCGGCAAATCAATCGCAACCGGTCACGATTAGGAGTTACCGCTATCGTGATAGGATAGGGTGCCTAACGGAGCGGATTGCGAATCGTTTGGTCGAAGTTTCAATTACAAGTTAGAGGTTTTTAAAAGAATTTAGCAAACACTTCTCCTATTCAAAACTAACCATATTCTACTCTTAACAAGTTAATTAACCACTCATACATATTCACAAGAATCAAAGAAAACACTAGAAGAGAATAGCACATAATAAAAATGAAAAATAAGTAAAGCAAAAGTTTAAAGAATACTAAGAACCGATATGTCCGAAATGCAATCTTCAAGTGTCCTTTGAGTTCAGATCTCACTATGAAATCAAATACCAAATTTTAAACTTGCAAGCTCACTTAAGAGCTTGTAAGATCAAAGAAATGCAAGGGATTGTAACAACCCTAATTTTCCTATACAAATTTTTTCAAAATCCATAAAGGGGTATTTTAGCCTGAGCACAAGATATAAGTAATTATTTTGCTTTTTAATTTCAAGTTAAAAGAATGTAACAACTCCATTTTTAGTGTACAAAAATTTGCTTTAAAATTAATTTATACTTGGGGTATTTACATTTTCTGTGACTATTTTAAGTAATTAAATAGCTCCATAATTACAAGAAGGAGCTTGTAGCTCATTGGTAATACCTTTCTGCTGAACCAAGCCACCAGAGTTCAAATTCCATACCCCATATTATTTTTAATATTATTTTGTTTTAAAATTTTTAGAAGTCCAACAGCCAACACGTGATAAATTCCAAAATTTCCACTACACATGAAAAACTAAATATACCAGTGTGTTCACCTAAAGACCCCCCACCTTCCAACCCCTCGACTCGGGCCGGCGCCGCCTGCCGGACTCGGCTGGACGGCCGAGTCCCCTTCATGAAAGATGTGGCTTTTCAACTTCTTGACCCCCCTGCATACTTTAAATGTGCAAACCACTTCCAGAGACCTCTTAATACCCCCATTTACTCTATTTTTAATGTATTTTTACATTTTTTATTTAAAACCTTTCATCTATCCTAACCCTAGCCTAACCCTATAAATACCAACCTTACACACTACCCCCTCACCCCAAAACTCTGAGCCAACTCTCAAGAAATCATTAGAAACCCTTGTGTGCAATCGAAGTGAGCGAAAGGCGAAGCTCCGGCGAATTCTCCGACGGATTTTCCGGCAACGACCCAAGGAACTCCCGGCGACGAAACGACGTACCGGCGACTCCTCCCGATCCACTTTTCTCTTGTCTTTGATCGAAACCCGTAAGTCCCCATTCTATCTTCTCTATTCTATTCTAGAAATACAGAATTACAAAACCCGACGGAATCGGAACAAATCCGATTTCCGATTCGGTTTCTTTATAAAACCTCACTTTTCTTTAATACAATTATGCTTAAACCATTACATGTTGACTATTAATCACTACTAAACATGTTGAACAACTTTCATGACAATCTAATTCAATTTGTAACCTTTACCGTATTTCTTTCATTAAAATACCACATAGTTTCAATTCTACATATAACATCACAAAACTTGCTATACCTTTAAGTAGATCACGAGGTAATGACCTACCTCCTCACACACTCATCTACAACATAGCACAATACCCTTGGGAACATAGAATACGGGAAAACGACACAATTCCATTTTAATACCATTTACTTAACAAAACCGTTTTCTAAAGGATTTAGTATTTATACAAATCTTTGCAAAGCACCGCTGCAACCCATTTGGGGAACCCGTTCAGGATGGTGCTGATTATCGCACATCCTCGGGCTTAGTAGTGCGAGATTCAGACCTCCGCAAGGAGCATTCGGTCTCGAAAGATTTAAAATACGATATCTTAAGAAAATGAGATTTTTAGAATATAAAATATATATTAAAATTATTTTTGTATAAATATATGTATATTTATCATTAAAATACCTATTTTGTTATGATATAAATATTCCATCTTTTTCTAAAAATCACAAAAATCAATTTACCTTAAAATACCATGAATTCCATACAAAACCAATATTACAAATAAATACCATTTATCATGAAAATAGGATATTCTCATTAGAAATATCACAAATATAAAATCTACATTTATTACAACTCTAAAGACGATAATAAATACTTGGGGTGTATTTTGAAAACTTTACAAAGTATTTTTACATAAAACCCCCTCAAGTTCTATAAATTACCCTAAGGACCCTAGTAAACATAGGTTTAAGCGGGACCAGTCTCTTGAGCCTCAGGGAGCCGGAGATATAGGTGCTTGCCTATCTAAGGTAGACAACTTAACAACGGTGTTATCAATACGGTAATCGTCTTTGAAAAAGACACAAATCCCGCCGCCCATGTGCAGCGGTTACCGATAACATCAAAACAATCAGGACTTCAATTTACTTTTCTAATTGTCTGACTCAGTTTGAGTCTCATTATAATCTGACTTGAAAATGATTCAAGTACAATCCAAAATCTACAAACTACAAACTACAATTCAATATGAATCCATGAATCCATATATTCAATCTATACAACTTGACTGAATCGAACCATGGATATACATTCATTTACATGATTATCCAGTTACATCCATTTAAATGATTCTTCAGCTACATCCATTTACTGATATCATGGTTTCGGCAAGTCATCCAATTATACAATCTATATTATAAGACAATACAAGTTGCAATACAATTTACAATACCAGACAATACAACACAATGCATTCCGTACAAGCAATACATTCAATACAATAAACACTACGGGGTTATAAAGGGGTAGACTGGTACGGAATATGTTAAAGGTGGCACGAGGTGGTCACTTAAGACGTAATTACATCCATACCGTTGTTCCATGGTATTATCAACGGAGTCTTGTACTACGGGTTACCAAAGTCTCCGGTGTAAGTGGGACTCCTCTCGTATACACTGGCATCTTCTGTACCAAGCTACAAACAACAGCGTTAACACTAAAATAATATAATACAACTTTGAAAGCTACTCTCTCCCACTGTCTATTCTACTTCTCCCTTATCTTTGGGACTTACCGAGCGATTTGTTCGCTGATGACATTCTCTTTCTTTCTTCTTTGAATGTCGTCAGGTGTTTCGGATCTTCCAGAGATCGAGCCTACCAGTGAGGACTTGGACCATCTTGCATACGATCCAGAGCTCTAGCTACATTGTACACTTTTATTTCAGTACTTTTCCTTTTCTGTTATACCATTATTTAGGCATTGCTTTCATTCAGTTGTATTTACTTTTTCATGCATTGTACAGAAAGAATGTGAGTAAATAAAGTTGTTGTTTTATTATATCTTGTCTTTTGTGCATTTATTTTTTATATTGCTTAGATATGCTAAGCGTATTTACTTCACAGTAAATACGTGGCGGCCTCGTCGCGTCCCCTTCGCCGTACACCGGGAAGCGGGGCGTGACATGGATTTTACTAAATCATAATTTTAGCAAGTAATGATATGAAATGAGCAAAAGTGAACTTTTTATTGATTGTAAATGAAGATACAAACTAATATGAATTTAAGAACCTAAATCTTAAGCTTGTAAGTTCAGTGAAGAAGTTACAAGGTCAAGATAGAGGGAAAGAACTCAAGAGTACAACTGGAACATCTAGAAATGAAAAACTTGGTCTAAAGCAAAAACATAGACCCTTTGCCTCTCCGCTGGTGTGGTATTTATAGGCATCTCAATAGAATAAACAAATAATAAAAAATGTGATATGACAATGAGAAATGACTAGAAGAAAAATGAAGCACATTGGAGACTAATGAACCGGCGGTGGCGAGGAAAAATGCATTTCCAGCCGTTTTCTTCAAGTGGTGGGGGCCGTCTTTTTGTGGTGATCTTATGTCCTTTCCATGATCTCTCTGGTATTGTTTGATTTTTTTTATATAAACTTGGGTTGTAATCTGTAAATTTGGAGGGAAATGCACTTTTATATATCACATCACACCTATTTCACTACTCATGACTTCTTGCCCACCTACTCAAACCATCATCATTATAGCTGCCCACCAAGGTTCATCCATCCAAATGGTTGTGTTCACACTTTTAAAAATACAATTGTGACATGTTGGATCAAAAATGGATAAAATTGTGTACACATGTATTTGTGGCAAAAAATCTTGAATCTTGATCGGTTTTCCGTTCCGGTTGCAGTGTCGGTTCACAAATATCGTATCCGTACATTTGAGTATGTTTCCAGTGTGTTGTTGTCACGACTCAAAATTTAGCACGTGACGGCTCTTAAACTACGTGACGTCTTCAGGCGTAACGTAATTCAAGTAAGCCAAAAACCCAGCAATCTAAACCATCAAAAGTAGTAAGTGATATTAAGATTGTTACAATTTTTTGAAATCTCAATCAAAATTCTTTAAAGTCCAAATTTACTTCCTTTAAAAATTTGGCAGCACCTCCTTTGTAAAACAAGCCCCCAAAAAGGTACAACATAAAGATATAAGTAAAGCATCCCCAAACAGGAGCAAATCCATGCCCAAAGGCGGAAAACAACCACCACGACAGATATACGATGCCGTAGCGAGAAAAAGGCGATATAAAGTGAATATCATGAAAATCTCCAAGTCACAAATAATATACAATATCGTCCTCACAACTCGTCTCTAAGTCAATACATGAAAATGGTAGATGGAGAGTACTGGACACAACGAATTTACAATGAGCAATATCGGATAACCGCAAAACCTACCTATAGCAAAACTGCACCCAGTCAGCCGTAGCGGTATCCACAGCAAAAGATGATACGATAGATGAAAGTCCTGCCTCTGACTGCTCTGAGGGACAACCTGTACAACCCTGTAGCACAACGGGGGTGAGTTGCCAACTCGTGGATAGTAAATAACATATGCAGGTAATCGCAAGTATGCACGTACTGCGCTAATCTATCACATGCAAGCTGATAGCAATAAACAGCAATATGTATATGCAACAGTCATAAAAGGTACTCTATCAGATACTACTAATACATGAAGCAATGCATATCAAATAAATGCGGAGTATGAAATAAAATATGTCATCCTCACATCGGGCACATAGGCCCCTCACATCGGGCACATAGGCCCCTCATATCGACCATTGAATCGGTCCGGCCATTGAATCGGCCCACATATCGGTCCGGCCATTGAATCGGCCCACATATATAATGAATAAGTATAATTGCATAGATCATTATCATGATATATTATGTAGGTGTACATATATAACAGCGTCCCATACCACTGATATATATATGCGTATTTATACATATGTATATCAGCGTCCCATACCACTGATATATATATACGCAGGATTAAAATATCCAGAAAACATCATATGAAAATCATATCACAATGCGAAATCCATGAAATATAATATATGCAACATGAAACGGTAATATGAGCATATAAAGAAAAACCGCTATTTAACTGCAACAAGTTATTAAATATATCACGCGGTTCCTAATTTCTCCAAAGTCCAACGCAACATCATATAAGGTGAACATGTAGCTATAGCCAGGTACACGTAACCATGTCGGTATAGCAAGATATGTGTATGTACCTATCCATAATGATGTAATTCCCTCCAGGTATATATGTAGCTATATCAAGCTAGGTATGTGTATATACATGTCAATAATGATACAATACCCTCCAGGTATATGTGTAGCTATATCAAGCTATACGGGTGTACATGTAAGTATGTATGCAAGATGTACATGTAGCTATGTCTCATATGTGTTTATATCTATCACTAATGGTACAATACCATATAGGTATATGGGTAACTAGCATATAGTCATGGCAAGGCATATGTGTAAGCATGTAGGTATACAGGTATGCTATATGTCATATGCACAATGGAATAGGAATCAATGTCTCAATGTCCCTAACCAAACAATATCATATATGTATGTGTGTTGTGCGTGTCATGGAAATTATTGACGGTGTGGGTGGCATACAATCAGTGCTCGTGCAACATGAACCGTCAATAATGGTGCAGTGTCCAAAAGGTACAAGTCCAAGCACAACAAGTAATAATATGCAATGAAGTTTTATGCACAATCTATATATGTGCTGTAAGTCCACGTTGCCCAACCCGGTGCTTGCGGGGAGGCGGAAAACGGAATAAAAATCGGATTTTTATCGAACTAGGCAACATGGACTAGCTAAAGGAGGATCTTTGCTAAACAAAAACTAACTAAAAGCTAACTAGAAATTAGCTACATGGAAGAATGATTATACCTAGGGCTTTATGTCCTTCTCTCCATGCTCCTTGGAGTGGAAGAAAGAGATCACCTTGTTGCCTTCTATAGTCGAAGAATGATCCACCCGAGAGCCTCAACCTTTGGCTTCAACTTCAAGCTAGAAGTAACTAAGGTGCTAGAAGTGTTAATCCTAGAACCTTAGATGAGAGTAGAGATTACTTTGGAGAGGTTTGTCTCAAGCTCAAGTGTTTCTCAACACATGAGAGGGGAGAGCTTGAGAGAGAGGAAGAGGAGGAGAGAGAATCAATATGATAGAATGAGAGAATAAAGAACCATTCTCACATATATGTGTGAATTATTGTAAAAAGATAATTAGCAAGATAATTGTCATGGTTTAATCAAGACTTGACCATTATCATTTCATATTAAATGCAAATTGCAAGGATCAAAGAGCATCTTCTATATAGAATGATGACGGTCAAAGTGTCAACCTAGGTCAACAAGTCAAGATAGTCAAATGGTCAACAACCCTAACCATGCACAATTATATTTAACTAATATCAATTAATCATAATACACACATAAGCATCAGGGTTAATAAAATGACAATGGTCATTAACCCTAATCAAAATCCTCTGCCTCTGTCTCAGTCAACTGTGCATACGCACCCGTATTCGTGATCCGAGGAATACGAATACAATGAGATAAAACCAATCACAAATCATATACTAGGATCTGGCTTAAACCAAAGCCCGCTAATATAAGCTGTCCGGACAGCAAACGTGCACAAGTGCACGGATGTGAACGAACCCTGTCGCAAAACCATGCGACCTCTACTCATTTTGCCTAAAAGGCGAATAGCTCTCTGTGTGGGACTCTAAAGACTCGACACTACGCTGGCAGTGGGTTTAACCACAGACCGCAAGCGGCACTAGCTGTACGTAACGGTCCCCAGGTAGATGCCGATAAGAAGACTGACGAGGTGACCCCATCTGAACTCCTACTGAGCCTGTATGTGACAGTCTCCGTACAGTCCGGTCTGTTCGTCTGATACATCGCATGGCGGGCTTAGGGGGCGGTAAACGTCAGTCCCCTAATAGCGGTACAAGTCGTGTCGGAGTGTAGCCCAGAACACCCTGAGATAATACTGGAAACTTACCAGTATATCTCTCTTGCCCTGGCCAGGGACTACTTGTGTAATGGCTCTCCTAGACACAGCGCGATGTCAACCCCCAATACCGGGAGAGACGAATCCTGTCTAACCGTCACTGCCTCCAAGTGCTTCGGGACTGCACCCAACTACTACCTGTTTGCATGACTCCTTTGAGCCGTGGTAGGGTAGTAATCAAAGTACAGTGGGAACACACTTGAGGCGAAGTGACAGTGTCAAGTCAGCGGACTAAGCTGTACTCATGTCACCTGGGAACTGATAACTGACGATAGGTATAATACCAACCAGCAGTTCCCGACGAGTCCTGTCCAGTGTACTCGTAACCTAACGAGCACCCGCATACTATCTCAAGTACGACGTACTGACGGCTGTGGGACAGACCGTCTCCCACGCTGGGATGAGAAGCGCATACGCTAGTCTATTCCGGAGTATCGATGCCCTGTCTCGATAGTCCTACGACTAGGGACCTGTATAAGGATGTGCTTATGGATTACCCAGCCCCCACGAGTGTGAGCGCCATCACAACGCTGGTAATCAAGCAAAGATCCTACGGGCTCTACTAATATGTATATAAGCGATATGCTAAAAGAAACACATGCACATATTAAAGCAGAGACAAACCAAGTAGCATACTACCATTTTGAGCAAGATTGTATATACAACTGTGAATATCCCAAGCATCCATCAAGTAATATACATACTAGTATGATACAGTAATGGCCTCTAGGGCATATACACTAACAATCTCCCACTTGCACTAAGGCCATGTACTGGCGTATCGAAGACCTATCATCTCGATCAGTCGCTCGAACTGAGTCTGGGGTAAGGCCTTTGTGAATGGATCTGCAGTGTTATCTTCTGAAGCAACCCTCCGAACCTCGATCTCCTGGCGATCCACGATCTCCCTGTTCAGGTGATACCGCCTCAAGATGTGTCTGGATTTCTAATGGGACCTGGGTTCCCTCGCTAAAGCTATAGCCCCACTGTTGTCGCAATACAGAGGTATTGGTCAACAATGGACGGAACCACCTGAAGTTCTTTCAAGAACTTCCTCATCCAGACAGCTTCTTTTACGGCATCAGATGCAGCGATGTATTCCGCTTCCATAGTCGAGTCAGCAACGGTTTCCTGTTTGGAGCTCTTCCAACACACCGCCCCTCCATTGAGGGTAAAGACAAAACCCGACATGGACTTGGAAACATCCTTGTCACTCTGGAAGCTGGAGTCAGCAAAGGCCTCAATCTGGAGGTCTTTTCCGCCATACACCAAGAACATCTCCTTAGTCCTTCTCAGGTACTTGAGAATGTTCTTTACCGCTATCCAGTGTTTCTCCCCAGGGTTTGACTGATACCTGCTTACCACACTCAGTGCATAAGCCATATCTGGTCTGGTACACAACATCGCATACATTATAGAGCCTACCGCAGAAGCGTAGGGTATAATAGACATGCGATCCCTCTCCAAATCAGTCTTGGGAGACATCTATTTGGAGAGGGTGATCCCGTGACAAGCCGGTAGATTACCGCGCTTGGAATCCTCCATACTGAATCTTTTCAGTATGGTGTCGATGTACCTGGACTGTGAGAGTCCTAAAATCCTCTTTGATCTGTCACGGTAGATCCGGATCCCCAGAATGTATGAGGCATCACCCAGGTCTTTCATGGAGAACCTGTGTGACAAGAACCCCTTGACATATTGTAGCATAGGAATGTCATTTCCTATTAAGAGAATGTCATCCACGTATAAAACGAGGAATACTACAGTTCTCGCTACAAATCTACAATAGATGCATGGTTCATCTGGATTTTTGATAAAGCCAAATTCCTTGACCGTCTCATCAAAACAGATGTTCCAACTCCGCGATGCCTGCTTTAGTCCATAAATGGACTTAAGCAACTTGCACACCTTTCCGCTGCTCCCACTCTGAATGAAACCCTCTGGCTGGTCCATATAGACACACTCCTCTAAATTTCCATTTAGAAAAGTGGTCTTTACGTCCATCTGCCAAATCTCATAATCGTGGAAGGCAGCAATGGCAAGAAGGATCCGAATGGATTTCAGCATAGCTACTGGAGAAAAGGTTTCGTCATAGTCCAAACCAGGTCGCTGACGAAAACCCTTTGCAACCAGTCTAGCTTTATAGGTCTCAACCTGTCCATCTACACCAATCTTCCTTTTGAAGATCCACTTGCATCCTACGGGTTTTACCCCATCTGGAGCAATGTCCAACGTCCATACTTTGTTGGTGTACATGGACTCCATTTCGGTCCGCATTGCATCCAGCCATTTTACCGAGTCAACGCTCTGAATGGCTTGCTGGAAACTAGTAGGCTCATCACAATCTATGATGAAATCCTCTCTATCCCCGTCTATGAGAAAACCGTAGTATCTCTCGGGCGGATGAGACTGCCTACTACTCCTACGGAGTGGCGTGGGAATGTCCTGATCTTTCGAACCCTCTGGTTCTACTAAGCTTTCAGTAATAGCTTGTGGTTCTGGAATTTCTTCCAGTTCTATTGCGCTCCCACTTATTTCTTTTTCTATGAACTGGTGTTCTAGAAAGTGGGCATGGCGAGAAACAAAAACCTTTTGTTCCTCTTCGCAATAGAAGAAATATCACTTGGAGTTCTTCGGATATCCCACAAACTTGCACTGTACTGAGCGTGCCTCGAGCTTGTCCGCATGCTGCTTTTTGACAAAAGCTGGACATCCCCATGTCTTAATGTGATTAAGATAGGGTCTCTTCCCACACCACATCTGATATGGTGTAGTAGGCACAGTCTTAGTTGGAACCCGGTTCAAAAGGTATGCAGCTGATTCTAGCGCATATCCCCAGAACGATCGTGGTAACTCAGCGCTACTCATCATGGACCGTACCATATCCAATAGGGTTCGGTTCCGTCTCTCCGATACACCGTTATGTTGCGGAGTGTATGGAGGAGTAAGCTGAGAGAGAATTCCATTCTCTTTTAAGTAACCCAGGAACTCGGCACTCAAGTATTCACCACCTCGATCAGATCTCAGTGCCTTGATACTTTTGCCTATTTGTTTTTCTACTTCATTCTTGTATTCCTGGAATTTTTCAAAAGCCTCGGATTTATGTTTCATTAAGAAGACATATCCGTACCTTGAAAAGTCATCCGTAAAAGTAATGAAGTAAGAATAACCGCTTCGTGCATGCGTAGACATTGGACCGCACACGTCGCTGTGTACGAGTCCCAAGAGCTCGCTCGCTCTTACTCCGTGTCCAGTGAACGGAGTCTTTGCCATCTTTCCTTTGAGACAGGATTGACAAGTTGCATACGATTGATATTCGAATGGATCCAAATATCCTTCTGTATGTAACTTAGTCAACCTTCTCTCATTGATGTGACCTAGTCTACAATGCCATAAGAAAGTTTTATTGATTTCTGGAGACTTTCTTTTGTGTGTATTCTGGATATTGAAAATCTGTGGTTGGTTTAAAACGTATATACCGTTGTTTAATGTACCTGACCCAATCAGAACTTGATTAAGGTGAATGTTCACAACATTACTTACAAATGCAAATTCATAACCTTCTTTAGACAATAAAGATACAGAAATGATATTACAGGTTGCATTTGGTACAAAATAACAACTACGCAAAACCAAAAAGTGTCCATCTGACAATCCCAGGTGATAGTCCCCCACGGCCTCAGCATCCATGCTAGCTCCGTTTGCAACTCTGAGGGTCATATCACCTGCCTTCAAAACTCTACGCTTTCTCAACGCCTGCAAAGAATTACAGATATGAGATCCTGATCCGGTATCCAATACCCAGGATGTAGAGTTTATTGATAGACAGTTTTCAATAACATACACACCTGAAGCTGAAGCCGCAACTCGCTTCAGATCCTGGGTTCTGGCCTTCCAAGCCTTGCAATCCTGTTTCCAGTGTCCACTTTTGTGACAGTAGAAGCATTCTTCCTTCCCCACCGGCTTTCCCGCTACCTTTGTTGCCTTTCCTTTTCCCTTCGTATCCACTTTACTGACACCGCCCCTTGGTTTGGCGGGGGCTTTCTTCTTCTTTCCCTTGGCTTTCGCCCTGGACCTAGAAGAGGAAGATCCTCCTACAAACAAAGTGGATGTCTCCCTACCTTTCTATAGGGTGCCCTCAGCACTCCTCAACATGTTCAGAAGTTCGGAAAGTTCTACCTCATTTCCTTGCATGTTGAAGTTTAGGACAAACTGGGCGTATGTGGAAGGAAGGGACTGGAGAATCAAATCAGTGTAGAGTTCATTCTCCAACGTGGTCCCAAGGTCCGCGAGCTCCTCTATGTAGCCAATCATCTTAAGCACGTGTTCCGCTACCGATGATCCGACGGCTAATCTCTCCGAAAATAGCTTCTTCGACACTTCGTATCTGGCGATACGAGACTGCTCTCCATACAGTTCTTTTGTATGAAGAAATATGGACTCTAGGTCCATATTCTCGTGCCTCCTCTGATGTTCGTTGTCCATCGAGGCAAGTACGAGGCATCTGGCCTTCGCGCAATCAATCTCCCATGTCTTACGGATTTCTACATCCGCGACGCTGGAGGTGGGACCTGGGACGGGGGGAGCTTTGGTGGTAAGGACATACCCCAACTTGTCGTAAGTGATTGCCATCTTGACATTCCTGAGCCAATCTTTGTAGTTTGGCCTCGTCAGTATGTTTTTATCTAGTAATAACTTAAGTCCGGTCATGTTGAATGGTCGCTGCAATTAGGAGAGAGAAAAGAAACACTTTAGCATGATACTCTTGCAAGTTTAGAGTGGTTTTTAGTTCGTCTAAACAGGATGGCTCTCACTGTCTCTCGAATCCCTTCTCAAACCATAAAGAAAGAATTAGTCAGGATCAATCTCACTGTACAATACTTGCTTAACCGTTCAGCTAGGCCAGTGTCGGTACTTCGAGGGAGGTTTTCCAACGCTCTCGCGAAGTTCCTTAATTAAGTAACCTCTTTTCCCTGTGGGCGTAGCCCCGCTAACACCTTTCTAGATACCTACTAGGTTTATAGCATTGATAAGTGAGAGATTTCCCGAGGAGTAGCATATACTCACAGTAGGATCGGGATCCAAATATCATCGCGTGATAAAACCGAAGGAATCCTACAAGAATCATCACACTCCAAATGGTATGCAGCGCTAGCAAGTTTCAGTACTTATGAAACTCCCGATGTGGATTTTTGCCCCATGCTCTTATGACCTTGACTTTGGCCAAAATATCATAAGTCACATGTCAAGTTCTACCTGTCATTCTCCTGGTTAATTTGGACCCACCCGTACCTACCCTTGACTTTGGCCAAAATGGCAGCACGACTGTCCCAAACCAATGCATTTACCTATGCTGCACATGAATACCCAATAGCTACCAATCACTATGCCTTGACTTTGGCCAAAATACATAGCTTGAATACTTTTTGACCATTCATGTGGAATGACGGAGGGCTACGAATGGTTTTGGCGAAACCGTGAACGTAGTGAACTTGATATAATCGATGGAACGAGATAGCTTTTAAAAGGAGTGGTTCAAGCTCCGCATTTAAAAGTTTAGTTTTGAAAAGAACCGAGTGGTTTTCAAAGTGTTCCATTCGACTTTTACTTGGTTTATTTTCTTGCATTAAGTTTAATGCGTCCCATCAATTAATCCTACCATTGCAGAAAACAACCAAAATATGGTGTACGCTTATGCCATCCGTATTCGCCACGGGGTCCCGTCATCACCCGTTAGGTTACTTAACTAACGACAGAGTGGGGGCAGGACTAGCGCGGATGCAAAACATAAGCAACACCTAAATAGTTATCATATATAAATATATAGCAATGATAGTCAATACAGATCACAGATGAACACTTTGGATATATTAGGAATCCGCAATTCGTTCGAGCCTGCAACGAAAAGCGGATTACACGGTCGCGATGAATAGCCAATACCCCACCCAAGACCCCTACGGGTGCGGCAAACTACCCGCCAAGTACCCGAAGCGAAGCAACCTCCCTCAACGACGTGAGTAGGCTACTCGGCACTTCGAGATACCCGGTAGTTTGTGCACCCCACCATGGGTCTATCCTAGAAGCAAAAACAGTAAAAAGAAATTATACAATGACGGCTACAACCCCGACCCGGTTGTGCGGCCAAATAAATAATATTACATCAAATTACATATTACATGAATGAAAGAAAAAGAAACACTCATCTCACATCCACCCCAGCTATTCATCCGCGGCAATCCACCGAGTTCATATACACAAACCAATAAGCATTACAGATCACAGATATGTATAACCCCCATTAATCGACGTATAGCGATTAGCAGACGTTAAATACATATAAACATCACAGATATAACCAATAGTCAAAGTATAGTGAAGTTCGATCAAAAAAATACGGATTTATAGCCACCCAAATACAAATTTCTATTCTGGAAAATCTGGGCAGAAATAAAATATCTTAAAAATCCCAAAACCATGAAATAAGAACACTGCAAGAGAAACGAGCCGCGGCCGAGTCAACTCGGCCGCGGAACCGCGGTCGGTTGGTCGGTTTGCTGGTTCGTTTTTCTTATGTGTACTGTAAAAACCCTGAGCCGATTTTTAAGGTGTGATTTATTATTTTTAGAGCAGATTTAAAAATCGGCAGAAACTAGGTTTTTGAAATTTTAGTTTTGCGATTTTTACCGATCGAACTTCTATACACTTTACTAACTAGCTAGTTTATGTTTAGTTAGGCTCTGATACCACTGTAAGTCCACGTTGCCCACCCCGGTGCTTGCGGGGAGGCGGAAAACGGAAAAAAATCGGATTTTTATCAAACTAGGCAACATGGACTGGCTAAAGGAGGATCTTTGCTAAACAAAAACTAACTAAAAGCTAACTAGAAATTAGCTACATGGAAGAATGGTTATACCTAGGGCTTTATGTCCTTCTCTCCTTGCTCCTTGGAGTGAAAGAAAGAGATCACCTTGTTGCCTTCTATAGTCGAAGAAGGATCCACCCGAGAGCCTCAACCTTTGGCTTCAACTTCAAGCTAGAAGTAACTAAGGTGCTAGAAGTGCTAATCCTAGAACCTTAGATGAGAGTAGAGATTACTTTGGAGAGGTTTGTCTCAAGCTCAAGTGTTTCTCAACACATGAGAGGGGAGAGCTTGAGAGAGAGGAAGAGGAGGCGAGAGAATCAATATGATAGAATGAGAGAATAAAGAACCATTCTCACATATATGTGTGAATTATTGTAAAAAGATTATTAGCAAGATAATTGCCATGGTTTAATCAAGACTTGACCATTATCATTTCATATTAAATGCAAATTGCAAGGATCAAAGAGCATCTTTTTATATGGAATGATGATGGTCAAAGTGTCAACCTAGGTCAACAAGTCAAGATAGTCAAATGGTCAACAACCCTAACCATGCACAATTATATTTAACTAATATCAATTAATCATAATACACACATAAGCATTAGGGTTAATAAAATGACAATGGTCATTAACCCTAATCAAAGTCCTCTGCCTCTGTTTCAGTCAACTGTGAATACGCACCCGTATTCGTGATCCGAGGAATACGAATACAATGAGATAAAACCAATCCCAAATCATATACTAGGATCTGGCTTAAACCAAAGCCCGCTAGTATAAGCTGTCCGGACAGCAAACGTGTACAAGTGCGCGGATGTGAACGAACCCTGTCGCAAAACCATGCGACCTCTACTCATTTTGCCTAAAGACGAATAGCTCTCTGTGTGGGACTCTAAAGACTCGACACTACGCTGGCAGTGGGTTTAACCACAGACCGCAAGCGGCACTAGCTGTACGTAATGGTCCCCAGGTAGATGCCGATAAGAAGACTGACGAGGTGACCCCATCTGAACTCCTACTGAGCCTGTATGTGACAGTCTCCGTACAGTCCAGTCTGTTCGTCTGATACATCGCATGGCGGGCCTGGGGGGGCGGTAAACGTCAGTCCCCTAATAGCGGTACAAGTCGTGTCGGAGTGTAGCCCAGAACACCCTGAGATAATACTGGAAACCTACCAGTATATCTCTCTTGCCCTGGCCAGGGACTACTTGTGTAATGGCTCTCCTAGACACAACGCGATGTCAACCCCCAATACCGGGAGAGACGAATCCTGTCTAACCGTCACTGCCTCCAAGTGCTTCGGGACTGCACCCAACTACTACCTGTTTGCACGACTCCTTTGAGCCGTGGTAAGGTAGTAATCAAAGTACAGTGGGAACACACTTGAGGCGAAGTGACAGTGTCAAGTCAGCGGACTAAGCTGTACTCATGTCACCTGGGAACTGATAACTGACGATAGGTATAATACCAACCAGCAGTTCCCGACGAGTCCTGTCCAGTGTACTCGTAACCTAACGAGCACCTGCATACTATCTCAAGTACGACGTACTGACGGCTGTGGGACAAACCGTCTCCCACGCTGGGATGAGAAGCGCATACGCTAGTCTACTCCGGAGTATCGATGCCCTGTCTCGATAGTCCTACGACTAGGGACCTGTATAAGGATGTGCTTATAGATTACCCAGCCCCCACGAGTGTGAGAGCCATCACAACGCTGGTAATCAAGCAAAGATCCTACGGGCTCTACTAATATGTATATAAGCGATATGCTAAAAGAAACACATGCACATATTAAAGCAGAGACAAACCAAGTAGCATACTACCATTTTGAGCAAGATTGTATATACAACTGTGAATATCCCAAGCATCCATCAAGTAATATACATACTAGTATGATACAGTAATGGCCTCTAGGGCATATACACTAACATGTGCAATATAAATATGCGGCTAATATCATATCATATCCAGCCCTGACGCATAACGCCATGCGGGCGATTCCCCTGTAGATGTTAAATCTACTCACAAATGATCTTGGGCTAAGTAAAGTCAACCGCTCGCTTTCCCTTCTTCGCAGCGTCCGAAGTCCCCGCCTGCGTCCCTAAGATCATAAAACAACATAACAAGTATATATATTAGCAATCGACCAATAACACGTACCAACTACGTTTGACCGACGAATCAACTCCAAACATACTCTCAAGTGTTCGTCTTGTGGCTAACGTGCGTAGCGACACTACGAAACCAACTTAAGAGCAAAAGCTACACAAAGTACATGAACCGTGTCGTATAACGTAACGCGCGTAGTCGTAACACTAGAAACAAGCAAAGTGATCCCAGATTTTGTATACAGTCAAAACCCAAAAATCAAGCAGTACCAAACACACCAAAACCATAGCAGACAGCTACCCTGAAAAACCCACACCCTAACTCCTCACACCGGCCGAGCTCGCCGGAATTCAGCAAGATGTCGCCGGCCAAATCCGAGCTATAGGGGTTCGTTCTTCAGGTGAAAGCCTGGGGTCTCTGGTACAACACAACTACACTGCTAGATTTTCTAGTATACTCTCGGGGTCACAGCAGATCACAGATATCATATTATGACACTAAAAATACGATATGTGCACGAAACGATACTTTAAGCGTTCTAAACTGAAACGAATAAGCTACGCAACACTAAAAAGACCTACTTAACAGTTTGAGGTCATTACCTATCCACAAAAGCTCAAAAATCCTAGCTTTCCAAGCTCCAAGGCATCTAAGAGGCAAAACAAGGCTTGAAAAGAGATTTGGGTGAGATTTTGTGAAGTTTAGTGAGGGTTTAGTGGTGAAATGATAAGTGTTCAGTTGAGGGATGAGAAATGAGAAGGAGATAGTGTGAGAGAGAATGATAGAGGGTGAGATAAAAGAGAGGGAGAGGTGAGTGCACCACTTCAATAAATGCAAGCATGCTCTCCTCAATAGTCACCATGCCACCTCCTCCCAAAACAAAAACCCAAAAGAAATATCTCACACAAATATCTAGAGGTTTAAGGTTAAGGTTTAAACAAAGGATAGGATTAAAGCAAAGTAAGGATTAGGATTAACTTAATGTTATCATGGTCACTAAACAAGATTACACAAACACACCCTCACATAAACATGCACATATGTGTGCAAGCCATAACAAATAATAAATTATTAATTAAATGTTATAAAATGTGAGGAACCCAAATTGGTAAACTTTTTACAGAAAACCCACATTATCGTCTAATTAACACTAATCGCATTCTAAGGTGCTACAGTTGTCACAAATACCTGTAATCCGTACTTATTGAGCAGACGGGGATTAATAGTACCGATATATCACAAAATTGATAATGAATGAGCGGTATTGAAATGCAGTTTTTCGTGATGAACAAATACCCCCAAACTTATCTTTTGCTCGTCCCGAGCAAAAAAAAATCTTAACCTCACTTTCATAGGGAACGCGATTGCACCGAGTCTGTGCAACAAGCCGTTAAAGCTCTAAGTGTCCCTATTAGGAGGAGTGTTGTCTACTGAGAGTTTTTAGAGGATTACACCCACAAAATTCTGTTAAATTAGTTTCGCAAAATAACTATCAATTCTAATCATAGAGTTTAGTTTTAAATCTAGAAATTCTATTATCCCAAGTTAGAAATATCGAATCCTTATTTTTCACACCTCACTTCTTATTTAACTTAAGATTCTATGCGTCTTAACGTGTGGTGCAAATAGCGTTGTTACGTTTCAAAAAGTTCGATTTAGAGTCATCATGTCACAAAATAAAGACCGGATAAAACTTCAAAAGGTTCATACAAGTTTACAAAGAGTTAAGTTTTTCTCATGTTTCGTTCTCCAGCTATTTTTCAAATTTAGAATTTCTATCATCTTTAACAGAAAACTAGATCTTATTCTTCACTCCACTTTTTACTTGTTTTCGTTTCATACACACCTTCATGAACGTGCAATAGGCTTGATCATCAAATAAAACCTTCATATCCCTGTTTGAAAATATTTTTATAAAAATTTGTCTTTAGTCAAGATTATTCTCACACAAAGAACCGTTAGAAATTTAAACTCGAAGAGAACACTTGCTTGACTTTGTTTTAAAATGGACTTTCTAGGTTTCTTAGCGAGCTTTGAGCCAATACTCCCAAACCAGTTGGTTTTAGGGTATTAGGTGCAGAAACACCCCGGCGGACTTAATTGCCCAAGTTACCTAGGCCCTAAAACAAAAGGCTCATTTTAGCGTGAAAATTATGACAATTCAATGTGAACGAAGATATAGCCAATTGTTCAATTCTTTTCAAGATATAAGATGTGTTTGTGTAGATAATGTGTGCAATCATTCTAATCAAGTTTTAGATGGGTTATTTTTCAGACTTAGTTTCCATTAAAGCATCAATAATATCCTTTCGTATCCACTTTCCTTTATAAACAATTCTCGATATTACATATCTCAGAAAAACCCGGTTCGATCCTGAAAGAGTTCACTAATTTTAAAGGTGTTTTAAAACATATCAAACTTTTCATCTAATTTTCAAAACACACGACACGTATAGTGTGAAGTAAAAGACGTATATTAGCTACCATTAAACTCCAAGAAAGGTTATCGTTCGGATTTTCAATATCTAAAAATAGAATTTAATTATTCATATCTTATCATACTAAATCGTCGATATTTGAATGTAAGCCTTTTCACCAGCTAACTTAATGACAAAGTTTTTATATTTTTGGAAATTTTTTCAATTTTATGGTTTTTTAGATTTTTGGATACAAACAGCAAAATGCAATACATAAGCAAACGTGCAATGCAACTACATGCAAAATAAAGGAAAAATATATGAAATGAAATACTGAAATGCAGGAAATATGCAAATGCAACACTATATGCTTGGTACATGATAAAACCCATTCTCAAAATCATCCCCAAACTTGAAGTAGACGATACCCTTATCGTTGCTTAGCCTTTCCCTTGCCTTTGCCTTGGTCGCTTCCTGATTTGCAAGGATATACCTCAACTGTTGTTTGATCTCTCTGTTCTGCCTAATCAGTGTCTTGATGCCGCGGACCTCCATCCTGTGCAAATCATAGGGATCTGTCAGTATATCTTCGTTTAGGTAGATCTCTGAAGATGTCTGCGGTGTTGCATGCTCGCTCGGGTCGGTGGGTGACCATATCCGCTGCTCGCATCCGGTGTCTGTATAGCCCTGTGAAATCCTCTCAATCTCAACTGGGACTGTATCATACATAGTAACGCAAGCATCGAAGTCCTCCTCCTCCATATAGTAGTAGTAAATCTGTGTGATGAGGACTAGAAGTAAAATCTTTTGCCTTACTACCCCTTCCATGATCGTTGTGAGCAACATGTTCACAATGCAAAATTGGTAGTTCTTTGTCATCAGGTAATGAACGACATGGCCCACAATTGCTGGTAAATAAGAAACTCGGCTGAGCCCTTTGACATTGCGGTACACCCAGCGGCAAGTGGCATATACGTTTCTATACATTTGCTGGGCATTCAGCCCAACATCTCGCATTTCACATCTCGATCCGACGATCGTCCTATACTCAGCAAGCTTTAATGGATATTGAAATCCAGGTCGGGTGGGGATGTTAGTGACTTTGGAAATCGATTCTGCTGAAAACACTCTCCTCCTCCCCAGAAAATGAAAGCAAACACGATCCTGCAATTGCTCGCCCGCTCTCAAAGTATTGTAAAATTCATCTACCAATTTTTAAATTGCTCACAACTCAGCATCCCTGTCATGCCCCGCTTCCCAGTATACCGATAGAGGACGCTACGTATTTACTCAGAAATAAACACGCTAAGTGTATCTAAGCAATATAAAATAAAATGTACACAAGAGACAAGATGTAAATAAACATCAACTTTATTTATTAAAATTCTTTTTATAATACAACTGAAATGAAAATACATGGAATGAAAGCAATGCCTAGACAATGGCATAACAGAAATGGAAATGAAATGTAATGTACAAGTGAATCTAAAACGCCGGGTCTTCAGTAAACTGATCCAGGTCTTCGCTGCTGGGTTCGATCTCCAGTGAGTCCGAAACACCTGACGACATTCCAAAGAAGAAGAAAGAGAATGTCGTCAGCGAACAAGTCGCTCGGTAAGTCCCATAGATAGATAAGAATAGAATAGACAGAAAAGAGTATAGCTAGTTAATGTTGTTATTTAGTGTTAACGTTGTTGTTTGTAGTTTGGTACAGAAGATGCCAGTGTATACGAGAGGGGTCTCACTATCCCGGAGACTAAGCTATACGGAGTACAAGGAACCGTTCAGCCACGGTACAACGGCAATGGAGATTTAGGTTAGGTGTCTTATGGTTGCAGTCTCGTGCCACTTCTAACACCTTCCATACCAATCTACCCCTTATAAACCCCGCGATGTTTTGATTGTATTGTTTTTATTATTTTGTATTATAAATTGTATAGATGGATGACTTACCGAAACCATGATATCAGTAATGGAACGGATATAATGGAAGAACATGTAAATGGAATATATCCATGGTTCGGTTCGGTCAATACAGATTGAATAGATGGATTCATATTGAATCATGTTGTATTGTAGTTTGTACTTGAATCACATTCAAGTCGGATTGATTATATTTAGACTCAGTCTGAGTCAGACACTTTTAAAAGAACTTGAAATCCTGATTGTTTTGGTGTTATTGGTAACTGCTGCACATGGACGGCAGGATTTGTGTCTTTTTCCAAGACAACTACCGTGTTGATAACACCGTTTGTTAAGTTGTCTACCTTAAATAGGCAAGTACCCATATCTCCGGCTCCCTGAAGCTCAAGAGACTGGTCTCGCTTAAACCTATATTTACTAGGGTCCTTATTGTAATTTAGTATAACTTGAAGGGGTTTTATGTAAAAATAGTTTTGGTATAATTTCAAAATACACCCTAAGCATTTAATTATCGTCTTTAGGGTTTTTATTGATGTATATTTTAATTTCTAGTGAATAAAACCTAATTTCATAATATTTGGTATTTATTTGTAATATGAATATTGTTTTGAATTATCATGGTAGTTTCATGTAATATCTGAATTCTTTTCTTGAGTTTTGGAAACATGGAATAATATATATATATATATTTAAAATAAGTATTTTGGTAATAATTATATATTCATAATTAATGAAAATAATTTTATTTGTTTTCTTGTAAAAATCTCATTTTCTAAAGAAAAATATATAAAAATTCCATCGAGATCGAATGCTCATTGCGGAGGTCTGCATCTCGCTCTACTAAGCCCGAGGATGTGCGATAATCTGCACCATCCCAAACGGGGTCCCCAAAATGGGTTGTAGAGGCTCAATTGCATGGAAAGTTAAATACACTTTTTAAAGAAAACGGTTTTATAAGTTAAAGGGATTTATTTGCAAAAGTCGTATTTCCCGTATTCTATTATCCCAAAATCAATCGTGCTATGATAGAGATGTGTGTTGTGATGAGATAGGTCATTACCTCGTGAACTATCTAAAAGTATAGCAATGAATTATGACGGTTTATGTCGAAACTAAACTATATGGTATTTTTCTGAAAAAGTATGATAAAAGTTACAAAAATGATTATTTTGATGTGAAAGTTGTTTTATTGAGTTTGTTAATGTTTGTTAAGCTATATGTGAGATTATGAAGTTATCTTGATTAAGAAAAATATAGTTTTTAAAGAAAACCGAATCGGAAGTCGGACTAACTCTGCTTCCGTCGGGTTTTAGTTTTGAAACTTTTTAAAGAATAAGATGAGAAGGGAAATGGGACTTACTGGCTTATAAGGTAGAGGGGAGAAAGAGGAAGAGTGGGGAAGCATCGGTGCGTCGTTTCGTCGCCGGAAACTCCTTGGGTCGTTGCCGGAACTTCGTCGGAGCTTCGCCCTTCGTTAACTCCACCTGCACACTATAGGAATTTGGAAATTCTTGAGAGTTTTGGCAGGGAATTGTGAGCGAGGAGGGGTATGAAATGGAGTGGTATTTATAGGAAAAGCTAGGGTTTAGTGTAGTGAATGCGTGTATTAAAATTTATAATAAAATAAGTTTAATCGTGAATTTTATTGTGCTCTGTAAATATGCAGAGTAAATAAATAATACTAGAGTTATGGGGGGGAGTCCAAAGTTCTAGGGCAAAAGAAAAATTTAGGGTTTGGGCTTAGAAAATCCGGCGGCACCGGCCCTATATCAAGTCTCGCCGGTCCGATCTTGGAGGTGGGGTCTTGGATTGGGGCGACGTGTCCCTGATGGTCTAAATACTAATTTGTATCTGTTTGTTTTAAGTGTAACTCTTGGTTTTACGTGTTGTGCACGTGAAGACTCTTGGGCTTCTAAAGGATTAAAAGAATTTTAAATAAAAAAATGTGTGGCTGATGGGATTTGAACTCTAGTGCTATGGTTCAGCAGTGCAAGATATTACCAATGAGCTACAAGCTCCTTATTGCTATTCTAAAGCCAAAAAAATACTTATAGCATTCACAGGAATTATAAATACCCCAATTGTATATTAACTTTATGAAATTACGTACACTGAAATTGGAGTTGTTACAGTCTACCCTCCTTAAAAAATTTCGTCCTCGAAATTTACAATTTATTTTAAGGACTAGTTTACAAATAAGTGAGGATATCTTGCACGCATCTCATCTTCTCTTTCCCATGTTGATTCTCCTAGTATGTCCTTTCTCCACATCAGTCGAACGAAGTTGACTTCCTTGTTCCGAAGTGACTTCATCTTTCTATCCAGGATTTCAACAGGTTGTTGCCCACAGGATAAGTCTGGTTGTATAGTGAGTTCGAAGTGATCAAGAACATGGCTGGGGTCACTCACATATTTTCTGAGTTGGGATATGTGGAATACATTGTGCACTCTTTCCAATGAAGGTGGAAGTGCCAAGCGATAAGCCACTTCACTGACTCGTTCGAGTATGTCGAACGGTCCAGTATACCTTGGGCTTAGCTTACCCCGTCTTCCAAAATGAATCACTCCGTGGTTCGGAGACATCATCAGAAATACGTGATCTCCTGGCTGGAACTCCAAATGACGGCGCTTTGCATCAGCCCAGTGCTTCTGTCGATCTTGGGCTATGCGCATTCTTTCCCTGATAGTACGAACTATGTCAACAGTTGCTACTATCATCTTAGGTCCAAGGAGTTCTTTATCTCCGATGTCGTCCCAACTTAATTGCGATCGACACTTTCTTCCATAAAGCACTGCAAAAGGTGCCATTCCGATGCTTTCTTGGTAGCTGTTGTTGTATGAAAACTCCACAAGATGTAGGTGATCTTCCCACGATCCTCCGAAGTCTAGCATACACGCTCTGAGCATATCTTCCAAGATCTGAATAGTTCGCTCAGGCCGACCATCTGTTTTTGGATGATAAACTGTGCTGAAGTTCAGACTTGTTCTTAAGTTCGCTTGCAGATTTTGCCAAAATTATGATCGAAACCTGGTGTCACTATCGGAGACAATGCAGACCAGTACTCCATGAAGTCTCACAATCTCCTGTATGAGTTCATGGGTATCAGAGATAGTACATATTTGAAGAGTTTAAAATCTTACTTAGATTCTTACCTCTATATACTTCTTTGCTAATGTCTCAATTGATTGGCTAACTCGAAATGAGATGAAGTGAGCCGACTTCGTGAGTCGATCCACAATAATCCATACTGCATCGTTACCCTTTGTGCTGCGAGGAAGAGTAGTCACAAAATCCATCGTGATGTGTTGCCACTTCCATTCTGGGATAGGTAACGGTTGAAGTAATCCAGCTGTCCTATGATGTTCAACCTTTACTTGCTGACACACCAAGCATTTAGTGACGCTTTTAGCTACTTCACGCTTCATTCCATGCCACCAGTAATTTTGACGCGGATCCTTGTATATTTTTGTACCTCCAGGGTGTACTAAGTAGGGAGAGCTGTGAGCTTCTTTCATTAACTCTTCCCGAACAGAACCTTTTGGTACACACAGTCTGCTACCGTATCTTAAAGATTCGTCTTCATGAATGATGAAGTCCGTTCTGAGTCCATTCTCTACTTGTTCTCTGATCTTTTGCAACTTAGCATAACTTACTTGAGTTACTTTAATCTGATTGACAATGGTATATTGAACTTGTAAGTTCATCAAACTTGAAGCGTTGTCTGGCATGACCACTTCAATCTCCATCTGATGCAAGTCTTGTTGAAGTTTCCACTGAGCGGTGAGATTCATTGCTAATAGTTGGCGACTGAGGGCATCAGGTACTATATTCACCTTTCCTGGGTGATATTGCAGGTTGATGTCGAAGTCCGCCATGAGTTCTAACCATCGTCTCTGCCGCATATTAAGCTCATTCTGAGTAAACACATATTTCAAACTCTTGTGATCTGTGTATATGTTCGCTCGTTCACCAAGAAGATAATGATGCCAAATCTTAAGAGCAAAGATTACGGCCGCCAAATCCAAATCAAGCGTCGGGTAATTGCGCTCATGAATTTTCAGCTGTCTTGAAGTATAAGCCACAACCTTACCGTGCTGATATAGAACACATCCTAATCTCTTACCGGATGCATCGCAATGCACAACGAAACCTCCAAATTGGTCCGGTATGACGAGAATAGGCGCTGATGTCAACCTTGACTTGAGTTCTACGAAAGTTTGTTCGCATGCTTCTGACCACACAAATTCTTCAACTTTACGTGTGAGCTTGGTCTGGGTGTCGCTATCTTCGAAAATCCTTCAATGAACATTCTGTAATATCCAGCAAGACCCAAGAAACTTCGAATGTCCTTCACCAACTTCGGTGTCGGCCATTCTCTTACTGCTGAAATTTTCGTTGGATCCACAGAGATTCCTTCGCCCGATACAATATATCCGAGGAAACCAACTTGATTTATCCAAAATTCGCATTTGCTATACTTGGCATATAGCTGATGTTGTCATAGAGTTTCCAGGACAATTCGTAGGTGCTCGGTATGTTCTTTCCGACTCTTAGAATATACCAGGATGTCATCGATGAAGATGACAACGAACCTGTCTAGGTACTCCCGGAAAACTTGATTCATTAGGTTCATGAATATTGCTGGTGCGTTGGTCACTCCAAATGGCATAACAAGAAATTCGTAATGTCCATAACGAGTTCTGAATGCCGTTTTATAGATATCAGATTTCTTGACCTTCACCTGATGATAACCCGAACGAAGATCTAATTTGAAGAAAACACAAGATCCACTTAGCTGATCGAATAAATCGTCGATGCGCGGGAGTGGATACTTGTTCTTTATTGTTACTTCGTTCAAGGCTCTATAATCAATGCACATTCTGTATGAACATTCCTTCTTCTTCACGAGCAGAACTGGAGATCCCCAACTTGAGTGCTAGGACGAATCCATCATTTCGCCAATAATTCGTCCAACTGAGACCTCCCATCAAACCTTCCGGACTTAATCGATACGGTGGTTTGATTACCGGTTGTGCTCCTGGTATTAAATCAATGCTGAATTCAAGAGCTCGATCGGGAGGAAAACCTGATATATCATCAGAAAACACATCGTCGAACTCTCGAACCACTTCTGGCTTTGATCCTTCCTCCGCTTGAATTGCTGCAATCACTGCCTTCTTTGGTTTCGCCTTGTAAGTGCTTGGCTTCAGGGTACGGTCTCCACTTTTGAAATAGAAAACTGGATGCTCTGGAATTTCGAATACTACCCTCCTTTGACGACAGTCAATGGTAGCAAAGAATGTTCTGAGCCAATCCATACCTAGAACCACATCGAAGTTCAGTATGTCCAGCACCTTGAAGTCAGCATAGAATTCTCTGCTGCAGACGACCATTGGATACAGTCTGTATCCCATTGTTGCCTTTAGAACGCCGTTCCCTGAACTGACATTCCAGCTGGATACAAACGGTGTGACTGGTATCGCATTAGTTCGGACGAACCGTTGCGACATAAAACAATGAGATACTCCAGCATCGAATAGTGTGAGTGCAGGAGGTGAGGCTACTAAGATTGTACCTAAGGTATATGGGATATGTTTTGGGTGTAAAGAAAATGTATATAGGTATGTCTATGAACCGAAAGAGAATTTGAAAGGGAGATGTTACCAGTGATGATTTGGCCGGTGGCTTCAGCTTCTTCCACGGTCATTGTGAAAGCCTGTCGCCTCGACACATTCCTTCTTGCTGG
Organism: Agapanthus africanus; assembly: GCA_030015575.1. Taxonomy (NCBI): domain Eukaryota; kingdom Viridiplantae; phylum Streptophyta; class Magnoliopsida; order Asparagales; family Amaryllidaceae; genus Agapanthus; species Agapanthus africanus. The sequence goes on along the minus strand of JASDDO010000031.1, from coordinate 520,223,385 downwards.
AGGAGCATTCCCCTGTCCGTTCCTTGATCCTTTAGGTGAGTTCCTTTAAGCTTGATGGAACTAACGAGAAAGAGAGAAGAGGAGGGGGATGAGGTGATAAATCATGCGTAATATAGGACGCATAAAACGGTGGACCGGAATTTATAATGGCGATTAAAGTGGGGGGTTGGGGGTTGGGGTGGGGGTTAGGGTGTAGATTATGGGTTAGAGTGTAGATTATGAAAAGTTATTTTCTGCTATGCAAGCAAAAGTAAGGGGTTTTCCACAGTTTAAATCTTAAGTCTTTTTTGGCCAACAGGGGTATAAGTAATGGGGATATGTTTGCATATTCCGACTTCCTGCAATATTTGAATTTTTAACCTCTCTCTTTTGATTTCAGCAAACTGTTAGGGACATTGGCATGCGAACCATGCAACTGATGACTAACAATACAGCGAAGTTTGCTGGCCTCAAAGGATACAGTCTCGTAGTCATTGGAAGAGTTCTTGTAATATCTCCAATAACCGAGGAGAACAAGAAATATTTAGAGACAACACACCAAAATGGGACACGTGTATGGTTTAGATTTGCCCGGCAACCTACCTGGCTTCCTAAACCCAGACGTGTAGAATACATACATACAGGATTAATGTTACCCCAAATGCAATTCTTTCTGAATATATGAACATTTGCTTCTCAATTTGTCACAGAGCAAGCGGTATTGGGGCTGCGATGTTTTTTTCACCGTTTTGATCTGAAATTGGATCAAGCAATGCTAAAAATTATTCATTGGACACGGCCTAAATCCAAATGGTTGGAAATTAACAGAGATTAATTTGAACCCAGTATGATGTTTTCTGGTTACGATTTTGGACTCTGCTGACCGAAAGGCCGCATAGCTTGAACATCCCACAACTGCATTTGTATAGTGTGTCTTTGAAGAAAGCAAACATTTTTTTATTAATCCACGTAAATCATTTTTCTTTCATTCAAGATAAATATATGGGTAACTTTGGTGTTTTTTTTACAATTTACTCTAATATATTAATAATTAATTTATATTATAAATTTTCTCACACTTGCCATTAGAGTATAATGGCAGATATCCAACTAAATGACCATAGCATTCCAATTTTTTTCATTCACTGGGCAGAATTTGGAATCTAATTTTCATCGCGCGCCCGCGCCCTATCTCATTTGACGCGGATCGATGGTTCTTGCAACCTCTTCGCCAATCTCAACCATCAAAATCGATATTCTTGACTTTCAAATCAACGGGCCAGATACCGCCAGCTCATCAATCCGCAGCAACACAAAGTCCCCAATCACAACACTCCACTTTCTCCTATAAAATTTGTTCGCCTCTTACAATTCTTCAATCATCTAAAAATTAAAATCTCCTCTATCCCCAAACTCTGAACCCTCTGAACCCTAGCTATTCAATCCATGGCGCCCAAGGCCGAGAAGAAGCCAGCGGAGAAGAAACCAGCCGCCGCCGCGGAGAAGGCGGAGGAGGAGAAGACGGAGAAGAAGGCGGAGAAGGCCCCCGCCGGAAAGAAGCCCAAGGCCGAGAAGCGCCTCCCCGCCAAAGACGCCGCTGGCGCCGGCGACAAGAAGAAGAAGAAGAAGAAGAAGGCGAAGAGCGTGGAGACATACAAGATCTACATCTTCAAGGTCCTCAAGCAGGTGCACCCCGACATCGGGATCTCGAGCAAGGCGATGGGGATCATGAACAGCTTCATCAACGACATCTTTGAGAAGATCGCACATGAAGCGTCGAGGCTTGCCCGCTACAACAAGAAGCCCACCATCACCTCCCGCGAGATCCAGACCTCTGTCAGGCTCGTCCTCCCCGGCGAGCTCGCCAAGCACGCCGTCTCCGAGGGCACCAAGGCCGTCACCAAATTCACTAGCTCTTAGATCTTTTTCCTTTTCTTTTCCCCTTTTCTCGTAAGTTTTTAGTTAAGTGATCTAAGAAATGGAAGATGTTTTTTTTTGTTTAATGGTTTGGTGTAATTCATTCGTGTGTGAATTGGAATTTTGTTTGATGGTAATCGAGCATATAAGCCTTTTCTAATCCAAAAAGGTGAAAACCTGTCTTTAGATCAGGTGTTCGAGTGTAAGGAGTTGGCTTCAAAAGGGAAGATTATTCCATAGGCTGGACAACCGAGGAAAAATATAAGTGTAGACTTTACCCGCTTGAAACTCCCCCTTTTCTTTCGTCCTCTTGCCTAGATGTATAATACCGGCACATCAAATAATTTTTGCTTTCACAAGGGTTGGATTGGAAATTTTAACGTGTTTCATTATTTCTTGGAAGCAAACTTTTTAAGTTTTCCAATTGATAACATTGGCCACCGATTTATTTACAATGAGTAAGAAGCTTTGTCAATCTCTTACAAAGTTGAACTAAGCCCATTTTGAGTAAGAAGAAAAAAGGTTCTTTACAATGCAGGAATGCCTCAAAAAGAAAAATATATACTATGCCCATAGTATTCTCAAGATGTAATTCTCATACCACTAGGCTGATTAAATTCAGCAAATGCAACAAATACAGCTATTTATTTGATTCCAAATCCGATTCCCACGTAGCTCTATATTGTAACTCTAACATCCATGTGGAAAACATATAATTTTCCGTGTTAAAAGTCTTTTGGAAAATGTTTTATTGCTGTAAGTTTCATTGTGTTTTGTATTTTCTTTACTTAGTTTTAACATAAATTAAATTATTTTTATTTATTGAGAACTTTCAATATGTTTAGATCATTTTAACAAAATTCATATTACTTTTAAAACTATTAAAAATATTTATTAGATAATGAAAAAGGAAATTATTCATTCCTTAGGGGGGGAGGGGGTGTGTGTGCCAGAGAGGCAGGCTCGCGTCGGCGTCGGAGGAGGGAGCCAAATATTGATGAGGAGATGATGATGATACTGATGGGAGTTGATGATGAAAAATAAGACGAAGTAGATGATGACGGGAGTCCGTGGTGGGTGCAGCGGCAGCGAAGGATGGTGAAGATGGGAAGAAGATGATGAGATAATGAAGATAAAGAAAAAGATGATAGTGGTGGTGGTGGTGGTTACGACGGTGGAGGGAGAAGGAGGGTAACGGATTTGGGGTATTGAAATTGCGATGGCGGAGGACGGAAGGTGGTGGATATGAGAAGGGGATTTGGGGTATTAAAAGGAAGAACAAGAACAAGAGGAGGAAGATGGCGGCGGCGGCGTAAGAAGAGGAGCAGAGATAGTTGAGAGATTTGGTTGTTTTGAAGAAGAAGAATAAGAGGATGCTGATGGTGGTAATGATAATGTAGAGCGAAGAGGAGGGAGGTGGTGGCGCCGATGATGATGACCAGAGAAGAATAAGAAAGTGAGTGGGTTTTATTTATTTGTTTGTGTTGGGACTTCATCCGCGTATACTTTTATAGTTTTGAAAAGAAATGGTTTTATAAATGCGGCGCATACGAGCTCGGTCTCGTTTTAAAATTTATAAACCGTAAGTGCACGGCGCGTTGTAGCAAGCCGGCAAGTTCGGGTCGATTCACAGGGAATTGGTGATTAGAGATTGTTGCTTAAGGTTCGAGAAGAAAGAGTTCGGGTTTTGTGTCACAGAAATTAGAAAATACGGAAATATAGAATTAGGTTAAGAAAAGTGGCCGTGGCTTTGGTTCGGATGGTTGAATCTCGACGAATTCTTCGACGCCCTCTTGATCATGAGTTATTCCGTCCTTGTGTTGATCCCGACATAAAGTATGGCTTGTCAAGACGTTTGCGAAGCACAAGTCATCAAGATATCGAAGTTCGACGCAATACACGAAATGAATCCGTATTGTTTCACTTACCGTTTGTATGTCCAAACTTAAAGTATCAATACTAAGCACACGGGTTAGCAAGCATACATTAACATGAAATACACAAATTAGCACATGAGAGCAAGTGATTTTAGCATTAAGCTTGCTAAGTGATTTGTGATAGTATAGAGTATATGAAATGAAGAAGTGTGCCAATCAACTTGTTAACAAAATACCCCATCTAACACTTAACAACCTTAACACTAAATTGATTCTAATCTTAACCTTACAAAATGATGATTATGAGAGAACAGGGTATGTGATATAGCTTACAAGTAACCATCAAAATCAACATACCATATCAAACGCATTCATTTAGCAATCTTAAGTATACAATCACAATTTGAGCACATTAAACATTCACAAGAGATAGAGGAAGGCAAAACCATTCATCCTACATTCTCACCATCACCACAACCAAAACATTACTTAAATATCATACTAAAAAGAAATGAAAAACAACATAAGAAGTTAAGAAGCAAATAAACAAAGAAAGAACAATTGTATTAACAAATGAAGGAGTTGAGATACATGATATTGGCTACTTGTTCAACCTCCTTAATGAAGCTCTCAAATTAGAGCTCCAAAAGAGAAGAAGAAGAAAAAAACCATGCTTGAACTTCACACAACTCTCTTCAAAGCGTAAACTAAAACTTGTACAAAATATTGAACTAAAGAATGGATTAAGTATATCCCCCTTCCTTTGCTCACTGTTCTGGTATTTATAGGCACAACATCAGAATAAACAAAATAATAAAATAAGGATGATGTGACAACTAGAAACGATCCGAAGAAAATTGGAGCAAGAAGGAGCAAGTGGGGCCGGCGGCGCCGAGTTTTTAGGGTATTCCGACGGTCATCTTTTGAGGTGTGGGACCCGTATTTGTGTGGTTATCTTGTGTGCTCACCATTATCTTTCTGGTCATGTTTGATTTTTCTATATACGTTTGGTTTGCACTCGGTAGATTTGGAGGGAAAATGTGGCTTTAAATCACATCATATCTTTTTGCTTCAATTATCACACATACCCACTTGTCTCACCACTTACACAAGTGATGATTTGTATGCCCACTTGTGCAAGGCAACCCCACCAAGGTTCATGCATCAAAAGAGCTTGTGTTCACACTTGTATTATGTTTGACCATTTTGTATAAAATGTGTACACTTATTTATTTGCAAAAAGAAACTCTTTGAATATTAATCGGTTTTCAGTTCCGGTTGCAGTGTCGGCTCACAAAAATCGTATCCGTGTTTTTTAGTATGTTTCCAGTATTTTGTCACGAATATCTGTAATTTGTAGTTATTGAGCAGACACGGGTTAATAGTAATAATATATCACAAAATTGATAATGAATGAGAGGTATTGAAATGCAGTTTTTCGTGATGAAAAAATACCTCCAAACTTATCTTTTGCTCGTCCCGAGCAAAACAAAATCCTAACCTCACTTCCGCAGGGAACGCGATTGCACTAAGCTCGTACAACAAGCCGTTAAACTTCTAGGTGTCCCTAGTACGAGGAGTTTTTTCTCCTGAGGGTTTTCAGCGGATTACACCCACAAAATCCTGTCAAGCTAGAAGTTCTATTACCACAGTCAGAAACGTCCAACCCTTATTTTTCACTCCTCACATTTTATTTAACATAAGTTTATACACGTCTTTACGTGTTTGTGTGATAGTGTCGTAAAGTTTTAAGAATTCGATTAGGGTCATCATATCATAAATACAGACCAAGACAGATTTTTAAAGGATCACACGAGTTTGAAAGGACATAAGTTTTTCTTAAGTTTTGTTCTCCAGTTATATTTCAAGTCAGAATTTCTATCATTTTTAATAGAGAACTAAGTCTTATTCTTCACTCCTACCCTTCACCTATTTTTGTTCATACACACCTTTCGTGATTGTGCATAAAGTCTTATAATTTAAATCTTCATATCTCCACTAAAAACTGTTATAATAGAAAACTTATCACTGCCAAGATTATTCTCCCATAAAGAACCGTGAGGACTTTTAACTCGGAGAGAACATTTGCTTACCTTGTTTTATTTGACGATTGGAGACTTAGCGAGTTTTGGGTCAATGACTCCCAAACCAGATGGTTTTAGGGCATTAGCTGTAGAAACACCCCTAGAACTTAATTGCCCAAGTTACCAAAGCCACAAAACAAAAGTCTCATTTTTATGCGTTAAAAATATTCTGAAAGCAGTGCGAACGGAGATATTACCAGTTTTTCTTTTAAATTCCAAAGACGTGTTCTTGTGGATAAGGTGTGTAATCACTCCAACAAGATTACAGATATGTTACTTTTTAGACTTTTAGCTTCTATTAAAACTTCAATAATATCCTTCCTATCCACTTCACTTTACAAATTATTCTTGATATTACTTAATTCAGAACAAACTTGTTTGATCCTCAAAACGCTTATCAATTTTCAAAAGTTTAAAAACATTTCAGACCTTTTATCTAATTCTCAAAAACATATGACACAAGTAAAGTGTTATATAAAACACTGTTATGGACTTTAGTAAATATAGATTTAAGCGGGATCAATTCTCTTGAGCCTCAAGAAGCCGGAGAAAGTGAGTGCTTGCCTATTTAAGGTAAAAAAAACTTAACGGTGTTATCAATGGTAATTGTCTTGGAAAAAGACACAAATCCTGCCGTCCATGTGCAGCAGTTACCGATAACTCCCGAAGCTAATTCAGGATCCAAATCAGTTATAAGTGTCTGAATCAAGTCTGAGTCTAAATCAAACTTGAATTTGTTCCCGTCAAAATTTTCGGCCAAGAGCTATTTGTTCTCTTATAACCTTTATAAAAAAGGGAGAGAAGAAAGAGGAAAAGAATTCACGGTTGGACATCACGTGTTAAACACTTGAGCGCTTATATGTAAAACATATAAGCGCTGAAAGAAAATAACTAAGGGCCAAACATGCCTCACGTGTAAAACACGTGAGCACTCATATGCAAAGCATATGAGCGCTGAACACAGAGCGCTGAACACAAATCACCAATGGCCAAACAAGCCTCACGTGTAAAACAAGTGAGCACTCATATGTAAAGCATATGAGCGCTGAACATAAACATACTAAAACCCACAGCAAGGGTCACGTGTTAAACACGTGAGTCCTCTTGCCTCTCACATGCAAACCATGTGAGCGCCCCAATTTAAAATGTTCCCATTAAAATTCTATGTGATAAAATTAAATCCTATTTGGGAAATATTTTCCCTAATCTTTCTAATATGGAAAGATCTTTCTTTAACAGAGAATCCTGGATTTAAAATCCGATTGTGATAAAATATCATCAATTAAATCATCTGATAGAATTAAATTCTATTTAGGAAATATTTTCCTGATCCTTCTCAAACTAAACAGATCTTCTCTGTTAAACAGATGACCTTTGGATCAAAAATCCAATGGTGATCATCTAGTAGAGTAAAATTCTATCATAGGAAAATATTTTCCTAATCTTATTAAACTAACAAGATATTCACATGACAAGAATAAAATTCTATGTTAAACTAACGAGATATCCATATGATAGAATTAAATTCTATTCTATATTAAGAAAATATAATTCTGATTTTGTTAAACTAAAAGGATATGATAGAATAAAATTCTGATCTTATTAAAACTAACAAGATATTCATAATCTTGTTAAACAAACAAAAAATCTTTTCTGTTAAACAGAGAGCCTTTGGATTAAAAATCCAACAGTGAATAAAATTCACCGATTGATCTAAAAGATCATGAAATCAATCAAGATCTCTCAATGAGAGATCTTCTCAACAAATTGATCTTTTCTCTTCTCCTATAAATAGGAGCAAGGAGGTTAAATCTAAAGAGGGGGAGACCACCTCATAAACTTCTAAAAAAAATATACAGAAGCCTCCCAAAAAGCTCCCACAAAACAAAAGAGAATTTAATTCTCAAACCAAGAGTTTAACACTTCTCAAAGAACTTAGTTCTTCCTCTGGTTGAGATCTGCAGAAGTAGATCTCCCTACAAGTTGAGAATTTAATTCTCATCGGAGAGAGATTCTGTTATGCAGATTCAAAACTTAGGAGAAAGAACTAAGTTCAAAGAATTTAATTCTTCCAAAAGTATACAGGAATTTAATTCCTCTGATAAAACTAGGGTTTAACCCTGCAAAAGTATTTAATTCTTATAAAGAAAAGGGCCTGAAATTCTTAAAACTCAGATCAAAATCTCTATGGATATAAAAGAAAAGACTGGTCACGTGTTCCCACGTGAGCACCTCTGAGGAACAAAAACGAGCGACTGAGATCGAGTCACGTGATCCCACGTGACCCCCTAATAGTGCTTAGCACTTATAAGAGGAAAAGGGGAATAAATCAAAGACAGTTCATATTTTGGGGTGTCTCACGTGATCCCACGTGACCACCTAATAGTGCTTAGCACTTATAAAAGGAAAAGGGGAATAAATCAAAGACAGTTTACATTTTTGGGGCGCCTCACGCGATCCCACGTGACCCCCTAATAGTGCTTAACACTTATAAAGGAAAAAATGAATAAATCAAAAACAGTTCCCATTTTGGGACGCCTCACGTGATCCCACGTGACCCCATAATAGTGCCCAACACTTATAAAAAAAAGGGAATAAACCTAAAGAAGCAGTCCCCAATTCTCAAGCGCCTTACGTGCTACACGTGAGCGCTCCAAATTAACATTGCTTTAGAGCCTCACGTGGGTGCACGTGAACGCCGAGCATATATTAGTTTTTAACACTATGATAGGCCAACCCTATCCTAAACTAGACAAGTTCCTGAGACTAAAACTCTTTTGATCACCAATTAACCGAGCCTTCCTATGCTTAGGTCTCCCCAAATCGATCTCAGTTCCAAAGATGACTAATGATCTTCTGACAGATGGTATCTAAAATGGTGTTTATTCCACCATGATCTTTCCCTTTAATCTGGAGTTTGGTTCAAGGGTACATCTTTTCATACCTTTGATACATGTCATTGTAATTCTTCAATGTCTTCAGAAAGGTGGAGGGTCCTGACAACCAACAGCTCATTGGTACACTTCCAAACCCATGAGCACATCCCAATTGACCGCAATGTCCTTAAACTAGCTATGGACCGCAACGTCCTTAAACTAAACCCTCACCCTAAAAAAATGGTGATCTATGGCTAGTAACGTCCCTAAACTAAAACGATAGAGCCCAAATGCTCTTTTGTTGGATCAAAAATGATTCTAAACCCCCGTTAAGTAGATCTTAGTCCAATATCGGACTAACGTATCCTTAGCAAACATTTAAGTTGATCTTAATCTCAAACAAGGTTAACGATCCTTAAATCAAACTAAACCCAAATCTAAGAATATACAGATTTGGACTAATCCACGCTTTACGGACGACAACATAAATTAGTCTCCGTATACAATCCACGGGCAACCAAAAATAAAACAAAACACACACGACATGAAGTGACCTTCTGGAGCAGGAGAAAGTGGTTATCGCTACGCGGTAACGTAATTAACCGCAGGGGCTTGCACCTGTAGGGAAGAGCGTCCCCACAATCAAAAACCCCTCACAAATGAGGGGGAATCTGACGAAGTCTGCTACAACGGCCGCATCCGTCCAAACCTCCAATACACGGTACCATAAATCAACTTGGCATCTTCGGAGAGGTGGACGGATAAAACCAAATAGCATCTGCCCCCAAATTCAGGCAAGACATTTGTCTTCCCCGGCTTTCAGCGGTGAACAAACTCTGGCACGCCCGGTGGGACCTTTTCCTCTTTTCACTCCACACTTCGTGTGTCGTGTTTGCGAACGAATCGCAGTTTAATATGGTTGCCCCTAGATTCGAGATACTAAGATTTGGTGTCTTGCTCCATGCAGAAAAGGAGATATCGATGGCCTCCAGCTGCACTAACTCCAACAACAACTCTCGCTCTGCCCCAACTGGAGAAGTGACTTACGGGCCCCTCGGGGCCTCCATCTTTGCAATGCCAGTAGAGCAGGTGACTCAGGCCACCGCTGGATTGTTCTTCGGGACCATGCTCCCGCCAATAAGCTTCAATGCTTCAATACCATCACGATAAGCTCCAAAAAAGTCGGTCTTCGATCGGCTTGCAACTACCACGGCCCCTCTCAACGGGTCGTCCAATTCCAACACCTCAATCTTTAACAGGCTGAGCCACAACTCCAGTGGGCTCGTAAAGAGGCTCGCAATACCTGAAGGGGTTATCCTGAAGTGGATAGCCATTCCTGTTCCGACAGACGAAGTCGTCAAAGGGGCTTCTCCTGCTAGAGGATCGGTTTTCACAAGACTGGTCGTTCCAACCCCTGCTGCAGGCGAGGTCGTTAAAAATGCTTCCCCTATGAGAAAGTCTGCCTTCGACAGATTGACCGTTCCCTCTCAGCGGACGTCAGTCTTCGACAGGCTGACACCGACATCAACCTCTCATCAAAGCAGAGGGCATAACGAAGTCGCTTCCAAAACCGAGGTGGTTCCGTCTGCACGATATGCTCGACGTCGCCACTGGCCCCGAGTAAGGAAGGCTGGGGGCAGTTCCCCCTCTGGACTTACCCCACCAGCTCCAATAGTGAAAATTGACGCTGTTGTTCCAACTGGTAACAGCTTCGAGCTGCTCAGGATGGTGCGTAAAAACTCTCCAACCGCCATATTGAAGAAGTCTCCTTCGCCTGCTGAAATCATGACACAAGTGAAGCCGGAACAGCCTTCTCAGCGGCTGTCCTTCAAGATCCACAGGGTCTGGCAGAGAGTCCAAGACTCCGTAATTGGAAAAGACTACACTCGCCGGCTGAATAAAATGAAGGCTCGACAAGAGGAAGACCCCCCGCCATACAACGGAAGGCCTCGTCCACATGGGTGCCCGCTGCAACGGCCCACTCAACTTCGGCCTCCTACAAAAAGAGAAGGCCTGAGAATCTCCAACCACCGACGGCAAATATCAAAGGCAGTGGACCTAAACGCCCCAACTTTGGGGGCATGGTAGTACACACGGTGTACATGGCTTCCGGGAAAGAGGAAAGTCGTACTTCCACGGGTCATCGACCACTCACACAATCGGTGACAAAAGCTCAGGAGCAACAACAAAAGCTCCAAGAGATGTTGACAAGGATGGCCACACTCACTGGACAGAAAGAAACACCATAAGCATCGTACGAACAGCGCCAAGATCAGGAGACCGACACCGAATTCCTACGAAGGGTGCTTGAAAAGAAAGATAAAGAGGCCGCAGAACAAGCGGATAATATAAAACAAATGGCACTCCTGTTCCAAGACATGGTGGGGATGATGATCCAGCCGGATCCTCCAGCCGAAGACCCTCCAATAATTATTGAAGACGACAGAGGGGAGACACCAAACCCTCTTCCGTCTCTATCAGTAGCCAAGGAGAAGACGATCTCCAAAGCTGCCTTTGACGACTACATAGCTCAACAAAAATGAGCTCATCAGGCAAGCGAAGCGGCTGACCAAGTCGTCAGAACTGGGCGACCCTATCCAGGCTAGTACGATCAAATCAAGTACCCGCCGGGATATACAATCCCTAAATTCCACGTGTATAAGGGGACATGCAATTCCCATCAGCACGTCGCTCAGTTCAGAGCTCTATGCGGCAATACTGGAGGCGACGATAAACTGCTGCTTTGCCAGTTCGTCATCAGCTTGGCGGAGACAGCATTTGAATGGTACTCAGAGCTTTCAAATGACTCCATCAAAACATTTACAGAAATGGAGCTACTGTTCACGCAGCGTTTCGTAAGCGCAAGCGAACGCACCCTGATCACCGGGAGAAACCTGGGTTCAATATGCAATTCGATGACGGAACCTATGGTCAAAATGCGAACAACGCATAGAAGAAGCTCCTGCTGTGGGTATGTTCGTGGGGACCCTTAATCCTCAGGCGACTATATCCCAATTTATGATGTTCTTCAAGCCGACCACCTTCCAGGCCTTGATCGACAAGCTGGCCCAAATGGACCAGATTGGCCATAGGCCATCCTCTTCAAAAACGGATCTCCGGAATGAAAAGGGCAAAGAGAAGGCGACCTTCGTTTCCAACGCTCAACAACAACCGGGTGATGCGAAACCGGTCGTTCGCCAAAGCAACACAAGCCGATCCCTCGAAGAGAAGTTGAGACGTCCTTACTCATTTCCCTGGGATAAAATGAGGAGACTGTTCGAACTGGCAGTGCGCAACAGGCTCATCACTCTACCGGATCCGAGACGCCCACTGCAGCCTGGGGACGTCAATAGTCCTAACCACTGTCCCTACCACCGATTAATGGGCCATCCAATTGAGGATTGCTACGTCTTCAAAAGCTGGGTTGAGAAACAGTACCGGCTAGGCAAGTTCGCGCTGTCCGAAAACTAGAAGGTAAACCCGCCACAGCAGCACGCTCCAAAAAAGGTGGACACGCCGGGGGCATCATGCTCATTTATAGAAGAAGCTCCGTGGGAAATTGTCCTTTCGGCTAAAACTAAAAGAATGCTGAAGGATCTTCACGCATGCCCGACGATCAGATGGAAAAGCCCGCTGAAGCCTGAGATCATTGAGGGGATGCTTAAACCGCGCTCAACACCGAACACCGGTAACAATGGGGAAAACACCTAGGTCAAGTATTCAAAGTCCTCGAAAGGAAAGAAGAAGACGAAGAAGCCTACGCAGCCTGACGACAAGCGCACGGACCTACAAAAATAGATCGACGCGCTGAAAGAGTACAACCAAAAGGTGCGGACCCCAGTCATACTTGAAGAGTTCCTGAAGCATATTCTAGAGAACGGAGACAGCGACAATGATGAGGGGAACGACTTGTCAGAAGAACCTGAGGAGTATGTATCAAGTTGCCACATGGTCTTTCACCTGTCGTTAAAAGACGAAGAAGCCCCCGCGGCATCGGAAAGCAACGCAGAGGAACTGGGGGCAGGACCGGCGTCAAAATCCCTGGAACTCTCAGACGACCTGATCGATAAACTGCTGAACGAAGCTCTTCAAAAGAGAAAAGCTGACCGAGAACGTGAAACGGCCATATCCGAAAAGGTCAAGCGTCGGCGTCAGGACGATGAAGCCGCGGTGAGGAAGAGTCATAAAGTACCCCAACCAGATTGAAGCGCACCCGTGGCAGACAAAAGCAAATTTAAGACAGGGAAACGGTTTGCTAAAACCCTGTGAATGGTTATGAAGCTACCACCTTTCGAAAGAAATACTCCCAGGAGTATGTGCATTGAAGAAGCGGATGTACATCCGAAGTACTGCTTATACCATCGGAGGGTCATACACCCTACCGAAGAGTGCATGGCCTTTAAGAAGTGGTGGCAAGGATACGTGGCCCACCGACAACATTTCAAGCGAATGAAGCGCAAAGCCCGTAGGAAGAAGAAAAGCACGACAGATGAGCGTGAAGGAACAGCCGGTAACTGTCATATGGTTGATTCCATCCCAACAAAAGGGAAATCTCAAGTTCTTATTTTCGGGATCGATTCTGACGAAGAAATAGCCCTCGACCATCTCTTCAAGGAATCCACCTCTGGAAAAGAAGAAGAGGCGAAGAACTGTGAGAACATTCAGCTGCGTAACCGTATGTTGCCTGAAAAGAACCTCGGGCCTACAAACAGGGGTCCGAACAAAAGAGACAAGGGGAAGGAAAAGGTCTCTGAGGAAATTGCCCTCGATGATAGAGTCGTCGAAGAGCTCACAGCTAAGGACTCGCCTACGAAAAACAAGATGGATTACAATGTCCTGACACACATGAGGGAGATACCTTCACAACTGAGCATACTGGATGCTCTCCTCCTGTCCAAAGAGGCACGAGATTCTCTGATCAAGGCATTACAGGAGCCCGATCAGTTTCAAGCCTTCCTGGCAGAAGAAAAGATGAAGGACGAGCTGGAAGAAGTTCACATAGCTAATATCACATTCGGCGATGAGGATCTCCTCCTCGGAACGTGCAAGCACAACCGTCCTCTGTATGTCACTGGGTACTGCCATGACATCAAGATAGGGACGATCCTGGTTGACAACGGGTCCTCCGTCAATCTTCTCAATGTGAGAGTGTTGAAGGAGATTTGCATGAACGTTCAACACCTGGCGCGGGACAAAATTACTATCTCCGGGTTCGACTCGCAATCATCACGAACGCTTGGGTCCGTAATACTAACACTACGCTTCGGGATGCTCGTCACTGACATCAAGTTTTATGTCATCGACGCCAAAACTTGCTATAACGCTCTGCTCTGTTCGGCCGGCCTTGGTTACACGAGTACAACATCATTCTTTCTACACAACATCAGTGTATGAAGTACTTCAAAGACAACCTCGAGTACACAGTTACAAGAGAGCTAAACCCATTCTCCGTAAATGAAGTCCCCAGATATGAAGACGCCAAGTACTTCCTACCAGACTTCGAAGACATGGAAAGATGTCGTAAACCGGAGAATAAACAAAAAGCCGTCGCCACTATCTCAATCTTTGGGAGCGATACCGAGGAGGATGAAGAGATAGTCTTCTTAGGGCAACCCCAAGGCAGCAGGTCAGGACCATCTACTCCTATTTTGGTCTTTGGCAGTGACTCTGAGGACGAGGCCAATGCAGTATTCTCTGTTCTTCCATCAATACAAACCTTCATTGGAGCTGATCAGAGCTTGCAAATCACCATAGTTCCGCAGCACCATTACAGAGAACTCGACGCGCTCGACACATACGGCGTGCAAGAGCTACAGACCTTCTACATTCCTCTTAGGCAAAAGGGTGAAAAGGTGATCCTATTCTACCAATCTACAGAGACTAAAGTGGAAAAGGAAGTTTGGCATGGTGCTGATTTTGCACTCGATAGGCTCCAACCAATCCGTCTGCCTAGATATTACGCAGAGGGATTGAAAAGGCTGTTAAAATGCCAAGGTGTACCCTTCAAATAAACCGCTCGACAAGCCCAGTTCTGCAACAAGATTTGGGACATTCCCGGGACTCAGCGAAAAATTCCCAACGGAGAATAGAGACGACGGGGATTGGATACGTTCGGTCCAAGAAACGGGATCGATTCTATGGTTTCCATGTCATAAATAACTCCGGTGGAGACGCGAATGCATTTCCAGATAGCGCTGATGCCGAACCAGAGCGAGATCCCGTCGTGAGAATACCAAGCCCGTCATTCGAAGAACAAATCGATAAGCTAATAAGGGCAGCGGGTCAAAAGGTTCGGGATGACCACAGCCGCGAAATGGCCATTTACGAGAAAGCCAAGACACAACGTCTCATTCAGCAGTCTACAGAGAGAGAAGACGTTGATGCCCTTCATCCTCAACCTGCTGTGTGCTCTCGTGGCAAGGAAAAAGTCCGACGCGGACGCAACAACAAGATCAAGAACGGGAATGGCGTTCGAAGACAGCAAAGCGAATCCAAGAAGCCACGCGATCGAGAAAAAGTCAGCTAGAATCCGTCTTTTATGAAAAAGATGGGTCGGGAATACTTTTTCCCTCAAAACAAGACAAGGAAAATATTCAACCTTGTCATGAAGCATCAAATGATGACACTCCCGGAGTCTCAGCATCCTGAGCAAATAAACGAGATCCATCATCTGGCTTATTGCTCCTACCATCGAGCAATAGGACATCCTCTGAAAGATTGCTACACTTTCAAAGACTGGGTCGAAGACCAGTATCAGTAAGGCAGGTTTGCTCTGTCCGACAATTGGAAGGTAGCCCCACCATGAAAGCATGAGCCAAGAGCAACCTACACTGCGAGGGAAAGTCCGGATCAACATTGAGCTTGGAAACGAACTCGTACCTGTCACGTAATAACAATCTCAAAGGAGGGAAAGTATGAGAATGTGGACCACCTCTCTTAGTACTTCGCAAATGAAGATGAGGACGAGGCGATCTCATAATTTCCACCGGCGCCGAAAGAGCTGGAAGATGGGATACACACCATAGTAGACAATCTGAAGAAAATCAACTTGGGGACGATGACCGATCCGAGGCCAACATTCATCAGTGAGCTGCTGTCTAAAGAGCAGGTGGCTACACTAAAAGACGTGCTTATGCAGTATAAAGATTGCTTCGCATGGAACTATTCCGAGATGCCAGGACTAGATCCAGAAATAGCGGTGCATAAACTGGCGATATCGCCGGACGTCAAGCCAATCAAACAGGCGCCCAGAAGAATGCGACTCGAACTTGAAATAAGTATCAACGTCGAAGTTAAGAAACTAATCGATTCCAAATTCATCCAAGAAGTTCAATATCCCGACTGGATCGCCAACATTGTCCCGGTGATGAAGAAAAATGGGACAGTACGCATCTGCGTGGACTTTCGGGACCTCAATAAAGCATGTCCAAAGGATGAATTTCCCGTACCGGTTATCGAGCTAATGATCGATAACATGTCCACTCAAGAGGTCTTCTCATTCATGGATGGATCTTCAGGCTATAATCAAATAAAAATGCATCTCGAAGACCAAAAGCACACCGCCTTCCGGACTCCGCTAGGCATATTCTGCTATAAGGTGATGCCCTTCGGCTTGAAGAATGCTGGCGCTACCTATCAGAGGGCCATAACAAAGATCTTTGATGACCACATCCATGAGATCGTTGAATGTTATATCGACGACCTCGTGGTGAAAAGCAAATCGTACGAGGAGCACTGGGAGCATCTGAAAATAGTATTCCAGCGTCTTCAGAAATATAATCTGAAGATGAACCCTCTGAAATGCGCGTTTGGAGTCTCCTCAGGCAAATTCCTGGGATTCATCGTACGACATCGAGGTATCGAAATAGAACCGTCAAAGATCAAGGCAATTATGGAAATGCCTTCGCCGAGAATTCTCAAGCAACTGCGGTCTCTCCAAGGAAAGCTCGCGTATATCCGGCGGTTCATAGCTAACCTCTCCGGCAAATGCCGTCCCTACAGCCATCTAATGAACAAGGGGACCCCGTTTGTTTAGGATCGTAAATGCCATAGTGCACTAGACGAAATCAAGCAATATCTCCAAAACCCGCCAGTACTGATCGCTCCGGTCAAGGGAAAGCCCATCATCCTGTACACAACAGCCCTTGAAGGTTCTCTAGGCGCGCTATGGGCACAGTAGAACGACCAGGGGAAAGAGAGAGCTCTCTATTATTTGAGTCGAGTCATTCTGGGAGCAGAAAACAACTACCCCCCATTGAAAAGCATTGCCTGGCACTGATCTTCGCGATAACGAAGCTCATGCACATTGCCTTGGTACATGAGGTCCATCTCATATCAAAGGTGGATCCTCTCAAATATTTGATGTCAAGAGCCACTCTAACAGGAAGGCTTGCTAAATGGGCCCTCCTCTTGATGGAGTTTTCGATAATATATCGACCCCTCAAGGCAGTAAAAGGCCAAGCCATCGCCGACTTTCTTGCTGAGCATCCGATACCAGCCGACTCTCCCATAAATTGCGAACTACCGGATGAACATGCGTTTGTTGCAATCGAAGGGAAGACAGAGGAAAATAATGTCCAATGGGAGCTCTACTTCGATGGAGCGTCTTCCATGAAGAAGCGAAAGCACAACACCCCCATAATCAAAGCTGGGGTAGGCCTTATCTTTGTGATTCCACGAGGAGGGATAATGCGTTTCGCCCTTTCCTTAACAGAGCCAAGAACAAACAACGAAGCGGAATATGAAGCTTTGATGGCGGGTCTTGAGATTACTGTCGACATGGCCACCGAAAACCTCCTCATATACGGAGACTCCCAGTTGGTCGTTAGCCAAGTAAATGGAGATTATCAGACATGCAAGCCATAGTTGGTAAAATATGGCGAAATAGTTCAGCAATTGCTGACACAAATTCCCTCCTACATCCTGGAAAGCATAGCGCGTGTGGAAAATAGGAAGGCGAATGCACTAGCCAAACTCGCTAAAAAAATGGCTGACGAAAACCTCGATGACGTAAGGATAATTGTGCAAAACCGTCGGATTCTTGCACCAGCAGAAATATCTCCAGAGTCGTCTGAAGAAAAGGAAACGACCAAGCAAGCAGCCTGCCAAATAGAAGACGAAGAAAATATGAAGGATTGGAGAAAAGTCTTCATAGACTATTTCAAATCCCATCGAACAGCCGAAGATGCGTCGTCAAGACATCAGCTCATGAAGCGAGCCCTGTCTCTCACCTTCGTCAATGATACTCTTTATAAGAGATCATTCGACTATCTGTGGTTGAGATGCCTCAGACCAGAAGAAGCAAAAATGGTCATCCAAGAAACTCACAACGGACTCTGCGGTTCTCATCAAGCCGGGCTAAAGATGAAGTTGAACATCAAGAGTGGGTTACTATTGGCCCACGATGATCCAGGACTGTCTCGAATATGAGAAGCAGTGTCACTCGTGCCAGATTCACAAGGATTTCATCCACCAGCATCCGAATCCGCTATACCCGACATTGGCTAGCTGGCCGTTCGAAATATGGGGAACTGATATAATCGGACCCATCGAGCCAGCATCGTCCATGGGACATCGGTTCATATTGGCAACAACCGATTACTTCTCTAAGTGGGCAGAGGCAGTACCCTTAAAGGAGGTGAAGATGAAGAACATCCTTCATTTCTTCAGGACACACGTTATCTACTGGTTCGGCACTCCGAGACGGATTATCTCCGATAACGGGCCAGCCTACAGAAGTCACAAAATTAGTCGCTTCGCACAACAGCATAATATAGATTGGAGATACTCTTCAGTCTATAATCCCCGAGCTAACGGTCTATCTAAGGCTTTCAACAAGACCTTGACGAAGATCATGAAGAAAACAGTGTCCGTAAATAAAAGGGACTGGCACGAGAGACTGCATGAAGCTCTCTAGGCTTATCGGACCACGTTCAAAACGGCCACGAATACAACACCATTCGCGTTGGTATTCGGCACGGAAGCGGTACTTTCCTTGGAGATAGAGCAACCCTCACTACGAGTAGCAGTTCGATATGTGCTGGCAGATGAAGAAAACGCCCATCTTCGGCTTGAGGAGCTCAATGCCCTTGATGAAACTCATCTCATGGCGCAGCAAAATATCGAAGCTTACAAAGCAAGGATGATGCGCTCATACGAAAGACTGACTAGGCCGAGAACATTCCGCTAAGGCGAGCTCGTGTTAATCGTAAAAAGACCTATGACCCCCAACCGTGCAAAGCGGGGGAAATTTAAGCCAAACTACGAGGGTCCGTATATTATAGACAAGGTTTACCAAGGTGGGGCCTACATGCTCATGGATATGCATGGAGAAAGACCCTTCCGGCTGATAAACGGCCGGTTCCTTAAGAAATTGTCAAGCCCCGCTTCCCGGTGTACGGCAGAGGGTGCGACTGGCCGCTACGTATTTACTCAGAAGTAAATACGCTAAGCGTAACTAAGAAATATAAAGAAATATACACAAGAGACAAATGTTATGAACAACAACTTTATTTATTAATATTCTTTTGTACAATGCATCTGAAAGTAAATACATAGAATGGAAAGTAATGCCTAAACAGTGGCATAACAGAAATGGAAATACAGAATGTAAATGTGTACAAGAATCTAAAGCTCTGGGTCGTAAGCTAGCTGGTCCAAATCCTCGCTGGTGGGCTCGATTTCTAGTGATTCACCTGACAACATTCCAAAGAAGAAAGAGAAGGAATGTCGTCAGCGAACAATCGCTCGGTAAGTCCCAAAGATGAAGGAGAAATAGAATAGACAGAGAGAGAGAGAGAGTGTGTAACTTTTAAAGTGGTATTATGTTGTTATAATGTTGTATTGAGTGTTAACGCTGTTGTTTGTAGTTTGGTACAGAAGAGGCCAGTGTATACGAGAGGAGTCTCGTTAGACCAGAGACTACGGTGAATGGAATACAAAGAACCGTTTATACCACGGTATAACAACAATTGAATTCAGGTTAGACGTCTTAATGGTTGCAGTCTCGTGCCACTTCTAACACCTTTCGTACCAATCTACCTCTTAAACCCCGCGATATCTTGATTGTATTGTCTGTATTGTTTGAATTGTATATTGTATATAGATGGACGACTTACCGAAACCATGATATCATATAAATGGAAATGAAGGTACTGGATAATCATGTAAATGGAATATATCCATGGTTCGGTTCGGTCAAGTTATATAGATTGATAAATTGAACAGATTGAATATATGGATTCATATTGAATTGATATATATACTTGAATCTCATTCAAGTCAGATTGATTATATTGAGACTCAGTCTGAGTCAGACAATTAGAAAAGAAATTGAATCCTGAATTAGGTTTTGGTGTTATCGGTAACCGCTGCACATGGACGACAGGATTTGCGTCTTTTTCAAAGACGATTACCGTGTTGATAACACCGTTTGTTAAGTTGTCTACCTTAAATAGGCAAGCACCCATATCTCCGGTTACATGAGGCTTAAGATACTGGTCCCGCTTAAACCTATATTTACTGGGGTCCTTATTATAATTTATAAAACTTGAGGGGTTTTTATGTAAAGTATTTAATTATCGTCTTTAGAATTTTCATAGATGTAGATTTTATATATGTGACACCTCTAGTGAATAAAACCTAATTTTCATAATATATGGTATTTAATTGTAAAGTATTGAACTTGTATGGAATTGCATGGTATTTTCCTGTAAAGTGATTCTTTTAATTTAGAAAAGTTGGAATATTTATATTATATCAAAAATTATATATTTTGATGATACATATATATATATATATTTATATAAAATAATTTTAATTTATTATTTTTCTAAAAATCTCATTTTCTTAAGATATTTGTATTTTTAAATCTTTCGAGACCGTATGCTCCTTGCGGAGGTCTGCATCTCGCACTACTAAACTCGAGAATGTGCGATAATCCGCACCATCCCAAACGGGTTCCGCGAAATGGGTTGTAGCGGCGCTTTGCAAAGATTTGTTTAAAATACATAATCTTGTAGAAAAAGGTTTTAAAAAGGTATTTATATGTAAAATTGCATTTTCACGTATTCTATGTTCCCGAAAGGAATCGTGCTATATTGCATATGAGTGTTGTGAGGAGATAGGTCATTACCTCGTGATCTATCTAAAGGTATAGCAAGGAATTATACTGATTTATGTCAAAACTAAACTATATGGTATTTTTCTGAAAAAGTGCGATAAAAATTACAATATGAATTCTCTTGCTATGAAACTTGTTCAATATGTTTTGTTAATGTTTAATGGTCATGATGTGCAAGTTTAGTATTTTTATATTTAAGAAAATTGATTTTTTTTAAAGAAAACCGAATCGGAAGTCGGATTAACTCCGCTTCCGTCGGGTTTAAGAAATACGAGTTTTAAGGTTAGAAAAAAGAAGACGGAGGAGGGACTTACGTGATTTTAGATTAGGGAAGGGAGTGGTAGGAGGTGCCTGTTCCCTCATGGAAACTGAACAAAAAATACATATATAGAGAGAAGCAACGGGAAAATCCCCCAAATGGAGCATCACGTGCCCACACGTGATAGGCGCTGCGCTTGACAAAGCAAGGCTAAAACTGAAGCTAAAATTGAGCCTCACTTGTATACACACGACTGTATAAGCGCCTTCTTAAAAAACAATTGGCCAGAAGAAGTCACGTGGTAGCACGTGACGCTTTTTGATATGCTTAATGCTGTGAAGGGTCGCGTGCTACACGTGATGAGCCCCTATGCTTTCTAAACCGATGGAATTAAATTCTAAGATAAAAGGGGTCAGAATCCCATTTGGAAAACATTTCCCTAGATCTTTCTAAACAAGAAAGATTGCACTCTGCAAAGCAGAGCGCCGTTGGATTAAAAATCTAATGGTGATTAAAAATTACCAATTTACAGAAGAAGATTCTGTGTAGGGAAATATTTTCCTAATTTTGTGAGAAATATCTTCTGTAAAACAGAAGTCCTTGAATTAAAAATCCAGCGGTGAATAAAATTCACCGATTGATCTAAAAGATCATTTTGGTTGATTATAAAATCAATCAAAATCTCTTAATAAGAGATTTGGCCGAACAAACTGATTCTTTTCTTTCTCCTATAAATAGGAGCCCAAAAAAAAGGAGGAGAGAAAGGAGGATAGACAGAGAAAAGAAGAAGATAAAAAAAGAGAGAGAAACCCTTCGTAAGTTTAAAAGAAAAGAGAATTTAATTCTCTAGAGAAAAAAAGAGAAAAAGAAACTTTAGGTAAGAGAAGGAACAAAACACAGAGAATATCTCATCTCTTTTTCACCTCCATAAGAGTTTAACTCTTCCAAAAAGAACTTAGTTCTTCCTTTGGTTAAGATCTGAAGAAGCAGATCTCCCCACAAGTTGAGAATTTAATTCTCGTCGGGGAGATTTTGCCATGCAGATCCAAAACCTAGAGGGAGATCTAAGTTCAGAAAATTTAATTCTCCCAAAAAGTATATAGGAATTTAATTCCTCTGATGAAACAAGGGTTAACCCTTCATATGAGAACTTAGTTCTCCCTTATGGAAAAAATCTGTAGAAGCAGATCTCCTCACGAGTTGAGAATTTAATTCTCATCGGAGAGATTCTGTCATACAGATCCCAAACCTAAGAGAAAAACTAAGTCTTAAGAATCCAATTCTCATAAAACACTGGGCTCGAAAGTCTCAAAGCTCAGGATCTCCATGCACGTAAAAGGATTGGCACCCAACATGATAACTACCGATCACGTGCTCCCACGTGAGCGCCTGTGATGAACAAAAGAGAATAAAAGCGATTGACTCACGTGATCACACGTGACCCCATAGTAGTGTTTAGCACTTACAAAGCAAAAAGGAATAAATCAAACACAGTTCCTATTTTTTGAGGCGCCTCACGTGCTCCCACGTGACCCAATAGCACTTAGCGCTCAGAAAAGAACAAAAGAATAAACCCGTAGAGGCAGCACCTCAAATTATTGAAGTCTAATATTACTCCAAGCGCCTCACGTGACCCCACGTAAGCACCTCTGAACTTTAGTATTCAACACCATTTTGTACACATCACATGGGAGCACGTGAGCGCTGAATATATGTTAGTATTGAACACTATGGAAAGACCAACAATTGAACCCCTCATGCTCAGGGTTTCCGAAATCGATCTCAGTTCCAAAGACAGCTAATAAGCTCCTAATAGATGACATCTAAACTGATGTTCATCCCATTTCCCCAAATTGGGACATTGGTTCAAGGGTACATCTCTTCATACCTCTGATACATATCGTTGTAATCCTTCAACGTCTTCAGAAAGATGGAGGTGTTCCCCGCCGAAACACAGAGACGCGACCGCGCGGGTTCGTCTCACCTGAATTTCGGGGCAGATGCTAATTGGTGCTATCCGTCCACCTCTCCGAAGATGCCAAGTTGATTTATGACACTGTATATCGGGGGTTTAAATGGATGCGGCCGATGTAGCAGACTTCGTCAGATTCCCCCTCATTTGAGGGGTTTTTGATTGTGGGGACGCTCTTCCCTGCAGGCGCAATCCCCTGCAGTTAATTACGCTACCGCATCACGGTAACAACTTTCTCCTTCTCCAGATGGTCAGTTCATGTCGTGTGTGTTTGTTTTGTTTTTGGTTGCCCGTGGATTGTATACGGAGACTAATTTATGTTGTCGCCCGTAGGGCGTGGATTAGGCCAAATCCGTATCTTCTTAGATTTGGGTTTGGGGTTGGGTTTAATGATACGTTAGTCTCATTTGAGACTAAGATCAACTTAAACGTATGTTAAGGATACGTTAGTCCAATTTCAGACTAAGATCAACTTAACGGGATCGTTTAGATCCAACAAAAGAGCATTTGGGCTCTATTGTTTAGATTAGGGACATTGCGGTCGATAATTAGTTTAAGGACATCTCGGTCCAATGTTAGTTTAAGGACATCTCGGTCCAATGTTGTGTAAGGACATCTCGGTCCAAGGTTAAGGACATCATAGTCCATGGGTTTTAAAGGACCCCACAGTCCGAGGTTAAGGACATCATAGTCCATGGGTTTTAAAGGACCCCACATTCCGAGGTTAAGGACATCATAGTCCGTGAGTTTAAGGACCCCACAGTCCGTGGAATGTTTGGTTGTCGGGACCCGTCACCTCTCTGAAGACGCTGAAGGATTACAACGACATATATCAGAGGGGTTCAGAGATGTACCCTTGAACCGATGTAAGTTGGTTGAAAGATCTGTAGTCCAATTTGGGGCTAAGATGTGTTAAAATATTTATGAGCAGATGGGTTCAATTAATATGAGTTGAGGGTTTATGGTCAATCTTGGGCTAAGTCCAATCGAGTTAAAATGTTTAACATTTATCTTGGGCTGCTGAGCATTTGCTTGGGCTTGGACCTTTTAACAATGCTTGAATTCTGACAATATTTTGTCTTTTATTGAATGCTGGGCATTCATCATAGCCTTGGACTTATTAAAGAACAATTTATGTTCTATCAGCGCGACACGTGGAGCGCTTGGCGCTAGTCAAAGAGCGCAATGCGCTTCTGCCAAGTAGCGCACACGTGAAGGACACGTGTCGCGCTTGGCGCTAAGCGCCAGATGATGGGCGCATTGCGTCAGTTTATGAGCGCATTGCGCTAGTAGTTTAGTGGCGCACACGTTATTGACACGTGGTGCGTCTGGAGGTGAGCGCCAGCCCATGAGCGCAGTGTGCTGGTTTAAGAGCGCAAAGCGCTAGCGCATACGTGAAGGACACGTGTCACACTTAGCGTTAAGCGCCAATTTGAGAGCGCAGAAGCGCAGTTCAAGAGCGCAAAGCGCATATGATCAATTTTGTGATCTAAGAAGAGACTTTGTCTCAAGATTCTAAGAACAAAAGTTCTTCAATCTCTTATGTTGATGAAAGGCTTTGCCTTTATGGATCTATGATGTGTGAGGAAGAAGTAAATTCTTCTTTTTATTTTATAATGGGATCTTTTGATCTCTTTTGAAAAGACCTTGGTCTTTGTAGATTTATGATTTTTTAAAGAAGTGAATCCTTCTTCTCAAATTAATTACGAGATGATTTCATCTCTCTGTTCATCACCATTCTTTTTTACCTTGAAGAAAAAAAAATCTTCTTTCTCTGAGAGCTTGACTCTTCTTCTTTGAATTTCTCAAAGTTTTTGAGGAGGTTTCTCTCTATGCTGCTGTATCTGAGACTTGAAGTCTAGGGGCCTTTATATAGGGCAAGCTGATCAGTTCAATCAGTTGAAGAGATCTTTTCTCTAATTGATTTGGAAATTTTCCCATCGTTGGATCTTTGATCCAAGGGCTTCTGATTTACAGAAGGTAATCTTCTTGTTTTTAACAAAGATTGGGAAATCTTCTAAACAGAATTTATTCTGTATTTTTAGTGATTTTTTAATCACCATTGGATCATTGATTCAACGGTGCTCCGATTTACAGATCACAATTTTGTTGTCTGGAAAGATTTCCAAAATCTTTCCTTAACAGAATTTAATTCTGGTTAATTAATGATTCGTCATTATTATTAGATTTTTGATCTAACGGTGGGGAGCTTTTAGTTCCAGCGCTAGCACACCCGTGCTTTGCACGTGGTGCGCTGCTCAGCGCGCAGTGCACTTAGCGCTAGCGCGTCCGTGTCTTACACGAGGTACGCAGCTAAGAGCGCAGCGCACCTAGCGCTAGCGCACACGTGCTCTGCACGTGGTGCACGGTTTAGGGCGCAACGCACTTGGCGCTGCATCTGAAGCGTTGCTTCATTTCAAAATTTAAATTTCAAACAGAGCTTTGCTCTGATTGGGGAAACAAATGCCCCCAACCGTTGCGCTCACGTGGCCCACATGTGAGTGCAACGGTGGCAGCATCTGCGCCCTTGGATCAACTCAGAAATTGAAAAGGCATTTCAATGCCTATAAATAGGACCCTTGGCCCTCTGAGATGAGCATTGTTCATCTTCTTCCTTCTGAGAATTATTATTCTCTTGCAGAGCATAGCTCTTCATCTTAAGAACTTTCTTAAGGACAGAACTCTGTCAAAATTTAGGTAAAGATTAAAACTTTTAATAATCAAGGGTTTCACCCATTATCAGAGGTTTGCTCTTCATAGATCTTAGATCTAAAAAAAATGTTATTAGGGTTTTACCTATAACAGAGCTTTGCTCTTCATAGATCTAAAATCTAAAGAACCTTTTGAGGGTTTCTTGACCCATTAACAGAGCTTTGCTCTTTTGAATAACGAAGATTTGTTAATCTCTTATGAAGAACTCATAGAGTTTGTTCATAGATCTTGTAGATCTCAGAATTTTAATTCATATGTAAAAAAATTGATTTCAATTTTTCTGATGGGTTTTTCCATCATCTTTATAGAGCCAGGATTTTGAGAAACTTCTATTCCTTCATCATTAGAACTTGACAGGTGTCATTCTGTCATAGAGCACTGCTCTCAAGGGGAGATTTACTTCTTAGCCCGAGGGATTTCTCATTAAATGAGAATCAATTGAGGATTTCCTCATTTGGTTGACAGTCTCATCAAATGATGAGGCTGTCTTATTAATGATGAACTGTCATCTAGATTTTGTGGGTCCCCCTTTGGTCCCCTTTTTACTGCATTGCAGTGCAGTACGAATTTTAAAGTACCAAGTGTCAGAGTTTAAATTATAATACTGAGGGTTGACTTTTGTTCTTTTTCGCGCAGGTGACATGTCTTTCGACACTTCTTTTCCGTTCGTCCGCTCAGAAGGCGTATTTCCTGAAGCGCCCGTAGACCGAGAGGTTCTTGCGCTGATCAAGGACCATGACCCGGAGCACAAGAATCTTCACCTATGGGGTAGATGATATGATCAAATTCTCAGAGGCCGCCGGAGCTTTTCTTGTGCGACACCCTCGGAGCCTATCTCTGCGATCCCTTATGCAGATGCACCCTCGATCAATTATAATGTAGAAGAGGTAAATTGGACTTCAGAAGGTCTCCTTCGGCCTTCTATTGCCGCAGTACCCGTGCAGCCGCCGGTGGCTTTGGACACCCTAGGGCGGCGCATATGTCAGGGCGAGTCGCGCCCTTGGGGACAACCCTACAACATCGGACTAACTCCCCGTCATCCGGCAGGATACTTACAGTGGGCCCGATATATCTTATCGGCAAAGAAATCGCAGTTGCTGAAGCTTGGCCTATACCCTGCGATCTACGCTTCCTTGTTCCAGTATTCTGCAGCTCCCACATGGTGGATCAAGGCATTTTTAGAGCAATGGAACATTCCGACCCATACCTTCTTACTATTGGATCGAGAGGTCTCCATTTCCTTGGAGGAATTTGCCGAGGTTTCTGGTTAACCAGTTAGGGGAGAGCACTACGAGGAGATGCTTCCTCCGGACGAGTATGTTTTTGCCACCAAATCAGTGGTGATGGGTCTTACCCCAGAGAACGCCATTCAGCACCAGTTCCCAAGTCTGATAAAGGTGTTGAATATGTATGCGAGCCTCTTTCTTGAATCTGGAGGCCGGGGGGTCAGCTTTGCGGACTTCATTGCCCGTTTTCTTCGCCTAGAAATTTTGTCGCGACAAGGTGAAAAGTTTGCTAAACTTGATGATCCTTTCGGCTTTGGCTTGGATCGTCGGCCAATATTGGAAGCCGATCAAAAGTATTTCTTTCTTCCCGACGTCGCGATCGTCCCCCTGTCAGAAATCGCCGCTCTGGGAATTGACGAGGAAGCATTCTTACTCAGGTTCCTCGGTTTATGGTTAAGCTGGTTCGCGCTTCCTATGCACCCTCGTTACATGAGGCCTTCTGTCTTCTACCCTGCGCATCGGATGGTTGCCGGAATACAAGTGGCCATCGGGATCGCCGGGTTAGCCCACCTATATCACGACCTCAGCTTAGCAGCGGATACCACTGAACTAGGGGTGCAGCCCGCCAACTTCTCAATGTATTACTTCACCTCATGGCTAGAGTTGCATATGGTTGGGGTCTTCGGTATCCACAAAAGACCTTCTTTTTACGACAGATGCACGTTCCCTCGGATAATGCGGCTGGTTGACGCCTCCATCGTAAGTCCGTCACCGCGGGAAACTAGGGGTTTGCTCCTTCGTCCGCGCACGGTTGGAGATGGTATGTCTTTCACCGACAAAGTCTTGACCGTCGGCCAGGAAACTTCAAAAGCGGTGCTGCCATTGCAAGACATTTTTAAAGACGGGGCCTCTGTGTTGAAAGCTCAAGAGATTCTTCATCTGTACTCCATCAGGCCGGGCTTTCTAGTATTCAGGCAAAATGATGCAGCGTTATTCATGAGATACAACCCGCATCGTTTCGCCCAGCAGCTGAGTTACAATCAAGGTGTCCCACTTGAGGCTTTCTTGGCAGAACCTGCTGCTACCGAAGAGGGAATGCGGAGCGCGCTGCATCATTTTATGCACCTGAACACAGGGTCCCACTTCTTTATCAGCGAACCGAGTTGTATTCCGAAGGCCCTGAATGTGCATGTGGCCTGGTATCAGCATTCAATGGGCGCCGTCATCAGGGAGGAGAAGCGATTGCTGCTTGATCGCAAGGGTACCGCTCCGACCGGTAATCCAAGTGTTCCTCTGAAGCGACGGACCATTGTCCGTCCTCCCTTAAGAGAAGTTGCTGCGGTCGAGGTTCCGCACGATAGGCTTGAGCTGCCGATACCCCGTGCTCCAGTGGAAGCGGTGACCGTAGCATCCCCCAAGTCCGGCGTGGGTTCAGATATCGGGACTCGTCGTCCCAAGGCGCTCACCAAGCGTAAGCTTGTGCTAGTTACGACCGGTGCTCGCTCGCAGAAGAGGAAGAAGAAGTCGATCCTCTCTGCCGACGTTGTATTTGGTCAGGAGCCTCATGCTCCTTATAGTGAGGGCTTGGACAAATATGGGATCAACGAAGGTCTATTCATAGCATCGTACGATACCGACCTCGAGGCTGCTATTGCAGCTTCCGAGCGACTAGCAAGCTACAAAGCGGGACTGGCCATCCTCGTGCGATCGAGTAAACATCAGCCGTGCCTTTTGTCATTGCATCATATTTTTATCATCATATTTTGACTGACACTTTTCCTTCTTTAACAGGAATTTCCACCGAAGAAGCTCTCGCAGCTTCTCTCAAGACTTTTGAGGAAGAGGAAAGACTTCGAGCATCCTTAGGCATCGGTACATTTCGGTTCACCGCGTCTCCACTCTCGTTGCTTATGGGTAATCTGACCCTTCCTTTTCATCTTATTACAGGAACTACCTCTACTCAGGTTTTCCAGGTGTGGTACCGACTTCGCAGGGCGGTGCGGAGATGCTTCCAGTGTCGGCTATCGAAGTCTCAGTTCTGCCGTTATTGCCGAAAGAAGTTTCACTTAAGCAACCGATGACGGATGCCATAACGGCTCCAGAGGTAATCCTTGGCATGGAAGATGACGTCCCGTTGACGGAGGTCTTGAGAAGATCCGCTCTCACGGCCCGAGCGGAAAGGAAGCGTAGAATGCGCGCAGCAAGGGAGCGTAGCGCCGCCTTGGCCGCGGGTTCAGGTTCGAGCGCTGCTACCCCTGCCCCGACTCCTTCAGAGGATGCTTCGGCCGCCTTGTCTACCGCCCACAGACAGGCAGCACGTGCGGCTCGGGAAGCAGTCGAAAGACCGACCCAAGGTAACGTGATATTGAGTTCTTTTTGTCAAAGTTTTAATTTTCAGATTCTCATATATCCTATCCTGCAGGGCCGAGTCTTGATGAGGTAGCGGTGGGTGAGATGGCTGCGATCGCCGAACCTGAGGTAGCGGTAGGTGAGATGGCTGCAATCGCCGAGCCTGAGGTAGCCACTCTTTCTCAAGAGTCTGGCACTGCTCCAATCGCCACTCTTTCCCCTTGCGGTTCCTTGCCATTGCCGGGCGTTGCGAGTATCACAACGATTCTCGTAGAGTCGGGGGATGAGGCTACGGGTGGCGAGACAGTTCCGGTGGAGGAGGGTGAAGCATTCGCTGCATCCAGTGATGCCCTTGTCGCGGTCTCGACTAACGAATCACCAGGTAGATTTTGGGTTATTGCTTTCTCCTTTATCCCGCAATCCCTTTCAATCTCTTTTGACAGCGTTTCTCTTATTTCTAATGCAGGTGTGATGAGCGTTGTGGTTGTGCCACCCGAGGAAGCATCTCCAGTTGCTGCTTTGACGGTGGCCGCCGCTTTGCCTTCTCTCGTACCCTCTAAAATGCTGGAAGGTGCGGATTTGTGACCCATCAGTTTCATTGTAGGCAGTATACTTTATGTACTAACATTGCATTATTACATTCTTGCAGGAGTCCCTTTTGATCACCTGTATCAGGTTCTGCACCCACATTTCTCCTTCCAGTCAGAGATTGCCTCTTCTAGTGGCGCTGGTAAGTATAGTCTTTAGCTAATGTTTTTTTTTTCTTTCACGGGTGGCCAAATCGTTTCTAATCCCTCTTTGTTTTGGCTGCAACACTACAGATTAAAGGGGGAGACGAAAGAACAATTGCACCACCGGTGCTCCCAGCCTTGCCTCCTGCTGTAGCCGGTATAGTAAACTCTATTGTTCATGAGCCTCCTTTATTTCTTGAACCGTCACTTGACTGTGATTTGTTTTGCAGCGGTGATACCGACTTCAACTCCGCTCGAATCTCAAATCATAATGCCAACATGCCCCTTTTCCAGGCGTTCATCTTCAAAAGGTGCTGCGAATAGTCTGCGCATGTTGAGCGATCATCTCGAGAAGCTTGACGCAGAGACTCCTGCCTTTACTGCAGATTTTGCTGCTGAGGTTAATCCCATGCTGGCGACACTCGTACACTTTCACAGTGAGAGCGTCGTTGAGTCTTGGGTTAATCACTGTAGGAAAATTGAGGCTTGTCTGCATGAGCTCGAGGTCGGACGTCCCGCTTCAGAGGTCCTGACTGTAAACTCCCAGCGGGCTGCATGGGTCGAGCGAAGCACTCCCTACTTCCGTCATCTTGAACAAGAAGCGACCTTGAAGCGTAAGGAGCGCGAGGAGATATCAAGCGAATCTTCCCAGCTGCATGCTTAGGTTGACGCAAATGCCGTACAGCTGAAAGCTATCTTCGAAAACCTTCTACGATGTATTTCCGACGGGCTAACGCTGAGGCAAAAGATCGACCTCATTGAGCGGGATGCGCAGAGTCGTGTGGCAGCTCAACAGGTCGTTGAAGAACAAATTTCTTCATATTTGCAGCAACGAGCTCAGGTTGAAGCAGAGTTGGCCGCGGCAGCTGACCATGAAAAGGAGCTGAGGGAAGTGCGCGAGCAGCTGATTGTCCTATTGAAAACGCTTCCCTCCCAATAGTTGTTCTTGTACCAATTTGTAAATTTTGAATAATGTGCATCCACCTTTTATTCTTTCGTATGATGTATTTTGTGCCTAGTTGAATTTATGAATAAAAGATACATTTCTTTCGCACTATCTTGTGTTGTCTCTTACTTTCTTCTCTTTTCTTTGTTATCGGCATGTCACTTTAGTAAGCATAGCCTGTAGATGATAGGGAACATTCCGTCTTGAATTCTTCGAAAGGTAGTGATGGCTTAGGAAGCAGGTTCAGATTTTCTGCCTAAGGCTTTTCAACTTCATGAGCCGTAAGGGTCTCATAAAGACTTTTCTCCCTACGAGTCGAGAGGATCTCGTAGGTGTATTTTCTCCTTAAGAATCATGAGGATTCCTAAGTGCGTTTTCTCTTATAAATCGTAAGGATCTTACAAGAGAATTTTCTTCCTTACGGGTCGAGAGGATCCGTAAGTGTTTGATGAGATTGACATCATCCGCGTTTTACGGAGTCAGGAGTTGCTCTGGGCGTTTCCCACGGGGTCAAGATTGACATAGGTCGTGTTCCACGTGACCAGGATTTGTTCTGGATGCTTCCCACACGCTCTTTTGTTAGATCTAAATAATCCCAAAACCCTGTTAAGTAGATCTTAGTCTAAAATTAGACTAACGTATCCTTAACAAACGTTTAAGTTGATCTTAATCTCAAACGAAATTAACGATCCTTAAACCCAACCCAAACCCAAATCTAAGAAAATACGGATTTGGACTAATCCATGCCCTACGGGCGACAACATAAATTAGTCTCCGTATACAATCCACGGGCAACAAAAAAAAACAAAAAAAACACATGACACGAAGCGACCATCTGGAGAAGGAGAAAGTAGTTACCGCGATGCGGTAGCGTAATTAACTGTAGGGGCTTGCGCCTGCAGGGAATAGCGTCCCCACAATCAAAAAACCCCTCACAATGAGGGGGAATCTGACGAAATCTGTTACATCGACCGTATCCGTCTAAACCTTCGATACATGCTGCCATAAATCAACTTGGCATCTTCGGAGAGGTGGACGGATAAAACCAAATAGCATCTGCCCCCCCAAATCCAGGCAAGACGACCTACGCGGTTTCGTCTCTGTATTCGGCGGTAAACATATTCTGGCACGCCCGGTGGGACCTTTTCCTCTTTCCATTCCACACTTCGTGTGTCGTGTTTCGCGAGCGAATCGCGGTTTGCTATGGTTGCCCCTGGATTCGAGGTACTAAGATTTGGTGTCTTGCTCCGTGCAGAAAACAGAAGATCAATGGCTTTCAACTGCAACAACTCCCGCTCCGTCCTCGCAGGAGGAGTGACTTACGGGCCTCAAACGGCCTCCATTTTCACGATACCAGTAGAACAGGTGACGCAAGCCACCACTGGGCTGTTCTTTGGGACCATGCTCCCACCAATGAGCTTTAACGCCCCACTGCCGTCGCAAGAAGCTCCGAAGAAGTCGGTCTTTGATCGGCTTGCAACTACCGCGGCCCCTTTCAACGGGTCGCCCAAATCCAACGCCTCGGTCTTTAACAGATTGGGCCAAAGCTCCAATAGGCCCATGAGGAAGCCCGCAATACCTGAAGGGGTTATCCCGAAACGGATATGTAAGTCCACGTTGCCCACCCCGGTACTTACGGGGAGGCGGAAAACGGAATAAAAATCGAATTTTTATGAGCTTAGGCAACATGGACTATGCTTTTAAGGATCTTTGCTAAACAAAAACTTGCTAAAGCTAACTACAAACTAGCTAAGTGCTAGAAAGGTTATACCTTGGGCTTTAAGTCCTTCTCTCCTTGCTCCTTGGAGTGGTGGAAGGAGGTCACCTTGGTCGTCTTCTCATGCCGAAGGAAGATCCACCCGAAAGCCTCAACCTTCGGCTTCAACTCCAAGCTAGAAGTAACTAGGGTGCAAGAAGTGCTAGTCCTTGAACCCTAGATGAGAGTAGAGATGATCAAGAGAGGTTTTTTCTCAAGCTCAAGTGTTTCTCAACACATGAGAGGGGAGAGCTTGAGGAAGAGGAAGAACAAGAGAGAGAAAAGATATGATAGAATGAGAATAATGTGAACCATTCTCACTAATATGTGCATATTATTCTAATTAAATAATTAGCTAGATAATTGTCATGGTTAATCATGATATGACCATTATCATTTCAATTTGCAAGGATCAAAAAGCATCTTCCAAAAGAAATGATGATGGTCAAAGTGTCAACCTAGGTCAACAAGTCAAGGAGGTCAAATGGTCAACATCCATAACCATGCACAATTATTAAACTAATTATCAATTAACTATAATACACACATAAGCATTAGGGTTAATAAAATGACAATAGCCATTAACCCTAATCAAGGTCCTCTCCCTCTGTCTCAAACAACTGTGCATACGCACCCGCATTCGTGATCCGAGGAACACGAATACAATGAGAAAAACCAATCCCAAATCTTATACTAGGATCCGGCTTAAACCAAAGCCCGCTAGTATAAACTGTCCGGACAGCAAACGTGCACAAGTGCGCGGATGTGACCGAACCCTGTCGCAAAACCATGCGACCTCTACTCATTTTGCCTAAAGGCGAATAGCTCTCTGTGTGGGACTCTAAAGACTCGACACTACGCTGGCAGTGGGTTTAACCACAGACCGCAAGCGGCACTAGCTGTACGTAACGGTCCCCAGGTAGATGTCGATAAGAAGACCGACGAGGTGAACCCCATCTGAACTCCTACTGAGCCTGTATGTGACAATCTCCATACAGTCCGGTCTGTTCGTCTGATACATCGCATGGCGGGCCTAGGGGGGCGGTGAACGTCAGTCCCCTAATAGCGGTACAAGTCGTGTCGGAGTGAAGCCCAGAACACCCTGAGATAACACTGGAAACCTACCAGTATATATCGCTTGCCCTGGCCAGGGACTACTCGTGTAATGGCTCTCCTGGACACACCGCGATGTCAACCCACAATACCGGGAGAGACGAATCCTCTCTAACCGTCACTACCTCCAAGTGCTTCGGGACTGCACCCAAAAACTACCTGTTTGCACGACTCCTTTGAGCCGTGGTAGGGTAGTAATCAAAGTGCAGTGGGAACACACTCGAGGCGAAGTGACAGTGTCAAGTCTGCGGACTAAGCTGTACTCATGTCACCTGGGAACTGATAACTGACGATAGATATAATACCAACTAACAGTTCCCGTCGAGTCATGTCCAGTGTACTCGTAACCTAACGAGCACCCGCATACTATCTCAAGTACGACGTACTGACGGCTGTGGGACAGACCGTCTCCCACACTGGGATGAGAAGCGCATACGCTAGTCTACTCCGGAGTATCGATGCCCTGTCTCGATAGTCCTACGACTAGGGACCTGTATAAGGATGTGCTTATAGATTACCCAGCCCCCACGAGTGTGAGAGCCATCACGACGCTGGTAATCAAGCAAAGATCCTACGGGCTCTACTAATATGTATATAAGCGATATGCTAAAAGAAACACATGCACATATTAAAGCAGAGACAAACCAAGTAGCATACTACCATTTCGAGCAAGATTGTATATACATCTGTGAATATCCCAAGCTTCCATCAAGTAATATACAAACTAGTATGATACAGTAATGGCCTCTAGGGCATATACACTAACAATCTCCCACTTGTACTAAGGCCATGTACTGGCGTATCGAAGACCTATCATCTCGATCAGCCGCTCGAACTGAGTCTGGGGTAAGGCCTTGGTGAATGGATCTGCTGTGTTATCCTCTGATGCAACTCTCCGGACCTCGATCTCCTGGCGATCTACGATCTCCCTGATCAGGTGATACCGCCTTAAGATGTGTCTGGATTTCTGATGGGACCTGGGTTCCTTCGCTAAAGCTATAGCCCCGTTGTTGTCGCAATACAGAGGTATTGGGTCAACAATGGACGGAACCACCTGAAGTTCTCTCAAGAACTTCCTTATCCAGACAGCTTCTTTTGCGGCATCAGATGCAGCGATGTATTCCGCTTCCATCGTCGAGTCAGCAACGGTTTCCTGTTTGGAGCTCTTCCAACACACCGCCCCTCCATTGAGGGTGAAGACAAAACCCGACATGGACTTGGAATCATCCTTGTCACTCTGGAAGCTGGAGTCAGCAAAGGCCTCAATCTGCAGGTCTTTTCCGCCATACACTAAGAACATCTCCTTAGTCCTTCTCAGGTACTTGAGAATGTTCTTTACTGCTATCCAATGTTTCTCCCCAGGGTTTGACTGATACCTGCTTACCACACTCAGTGCATAAGCCACATCCGGTCTGGTACACAACATCGCATACATTATAGAGCCTACCGCAGAAGCGTAGGGTATAATAGACATGCGATCCCTCTCCAAATCATTCTTGGGAGACATCTCTTTGGAGAGGGTGATCCCGTGACAAGCCGGTAGATTACCGCGCTTGGAATCTTCCATACTGAATCTCTTCAGTATGGCGTC
This sequence comes from Agapanthus africanus, assembly GCA_030015575.1. Lineage (NCBI taxonomy): Eukaryota > Viridiplantae > Streptophyta > Magnoliopsida > Asparagales > Amaryllidaceae > Agapanthus > Agapanthus africanus. The sequence continues at coordinate 520,187,876 of JASDDO010000031.1, read as the reverse complement.
GATGTACCTGGACTGTGAAAGTCCTAATATCCTCTTGGATCTGTCACGGTAGATCCGGATACCCAGAATGTATGAGGCATCACCCAGGTCTTTCATGGAGAACCTGTGTGACAAGAACCCCTTGACAGATTGTAGCATAGGAATGTCATTTCCTATTAAGAGAATGTCATCCACGTATAAAACGAGGAATACTACAGTTCTCGCTACAAATCTACAATAGATGCATGGTTCATCTGGATTTTTGATAAAGCCAAATTCCTTGACCGTCTCATCAAAACAGATGTTCCAACTCCACGATGCCTGGTTTAGTCCATAAATGGACTTAAGCAACTTGCACACCTTTCCGCTGCTCCCACTCTGAATGAAACCCTCTGGCTGATCCATATAGACACACTCCTCTAAATGACCATTTAGAAAAGCTGTCTTTACATCCATCTGCCAAATCTCATAATCGTGGAAGGCAGCAATGGCAAGAAGGATCCGAATGGATTTCAGCATAGCTACTGGAGAAAAGGTTTCGTCATAGTCCAAACCAGGTCGCTGACGAAAACCTTTTGCTACCAGTCTAGCTTTATAGGTCTCAACCTGTCCATCTACACCAATCTTCCTTTTGAAGATCCACTTGCATCCTACGGGTTTTACCCCATCTGGAGCAATGTCCAACGTCCATACTTTGTTGGTGTACATGGACTCCATCTCGGTCCGCATTGCATCCAGCCATTTTACCGAGTCGACGCTCTGAATGGCTTGCTGGAAGCTAGTAAGCTCATCACAGTCTATGATGCAATCCTCTCTATCCCCGTCAATGAGAAAACCGTAGTATCTCTCGGGCGGATGAGACTGCCTACTACTCCTGCGGAGTGGCGTGGGAATGTCCTGATCTTTCGAACCCTATGGTTCTACTAAGCTTTCAGTAATAGCTTGTGGTTCTGGAATTTCTCCCAGTTCTATTGCGCTCCCACTTATTTCTTTTTCTAAGAACTGATGTTCTAGAAAATGGGCATTACGAGAAACAAGGACTTTTTGTTCCTCTGCGTAATAGAAAAGATACCCCCTGGAGTTCTTTGGGTATCCCACAAACTTGCACAGTACTGAGCGTGCCTCGAGCTTGTCCGTATGCTGCTTTTTCACATAAGCTGGACATCCCCAAATCTTCAGGTATTGAAGATAGGGTTTCTTCCCACTCCATAACTCATATGGTGTGGTAGGCACAGTCTTAGTTGGAACTCGGTTCAAAAGGTATGCAGCTGATTCTAGCGCATATCCCCAGAACGATCGCGGCAACTCAGCATTACTCATCATGGACCGTACCATATCCAATAGGGTTCGGTTCCATCTCTCCGATACACCGTTATGTTGCGGAGTGTATGGAGGAGTAAGCTGAGAGAGAATTCCATTCTCTTTTAAGTAACCCAGGAACTCGGCACTCAAGTATTCACCACCTCGATCAGATCTCAGTGTCTTTATACTTTTGCCTGTTTGTTTTTCTACTTCATTCTTATATTCCTGGAACTTATCAAAAGCTTCGGATTTATGCTTCATTAAGAAGACATGTCCGAACCTTGAGAAATCATCCGTAAAAGTAATGAAGTAAGAATAACCGCTTCGCGCATGTGTAGACATTGGACCGCACACGTCGCTGTGTACGAGTCCCAAGAGCTCGCTCGCTCTTTCTCCGTGTCCAGTAAACGGAGTCTTTGTCATCTTTCCTTTGAGACAGGATTGACAAGTTGCATACGATTGATATTCGAACGGATCCAAACATCCTTCTGAATGTAACTTAGTCAACCTTCTCTCATTGATGTGACCCAGTCTACAATACCATAAGAAAGTTTTATTGATTTCTGGAGACTTTCTTTTGTGTGTATTCTGGACATTGAAAATCTGTGGTTGGTTTAATACGTATATACCGTTGTTCAATGTACCTGACCCAATCAAAGCTTGATTAAGGTGAATGTTCACTACATTACTTACAAATGCAAATTCATAACCTTCTTTAGATAATAAAGATACAGAAATGATATTACAGGTTGCATTTGGTACATAATAACAACTACGTAAAACCAAAAAATGTCCATCCGACAATCCCAGGTGATAGTCCCCCACGGCCTCAGCATCCATGCTAGCACCGTTCGCAACTCTGAGGGTCATGTCACCTGCCTTCAAAACTCTACGCTTTCTCAACGCCTGCAAAGAATTACAGATATGAGATCCTGATCCGATATCCAATACCCAGGAAGTAGAGTTTATTGATAGACAGTTTTCAATAACATACACACCTGAAACTGAAGCTGCAACTCGCTTCAAATCCTGTGTTCTGGCTTTCCAAGCCTTGCAATCCTGTTTCCAGTGACCACTTTTGTGACAATAGAAGCATTCTTCCTTCCCCACCAGCTTCCCCGCTATCTTTGTTGCTTTTCCTTTTCCCTTCGTATCCACTTTACCGACACCGCCTCTTGGTTTGGCGGGGGCTTTCTTCTTCTTACCCTTGGCTTTCGCCCTGGATCTAGAAGAGGAAGATCCTCCTACAAACAAAGTGGATGTCTCTCTACCTTTCTGTAGGGTGCCCTCGGCACTCCTCAACATGTTCAGAAGCTCGGAAAGTTCTACCTCCTTTCCTTGCATGTTGAAGTTTAAGACAAACTGGGCGTAAGTGGAAGGAAGGGACTGGAGAATCAAATCAGTATAGAGTTCATTCTCCAACGTGGTCCCAAGGTCCGCGAGCTCCTCTATGTAGCCAATCATCTTAAGCACGTGTTCCGCTACCGATGATCCGACGGCCAACCTTGCCGAAAATAGCATCTTCGACACTTCGTATCTTGCGATACGAGACTGCTCTCCATACAGTTCTTTTGTATGGAGAAATATGGACTCAAGGTCCATATTCTCGTGCCTCCTCTGATGTTCGTTGTCCATCGAGGCTAATACGAGGCATTTGGCCTTCGCGCAATCTAACTCCCATGTCTTACGGATTTCCTTATCCGCGACGCTGGAGGTGGGACCTGGGACGGGGGGAGCTTTGGTGGTAAGGACATACCCCAACTTGTCGTAAGTGATTGCCATCTTGACATTCCTGAGCCAATCTTTGTAGTTTGGCCCTGTCAATATGTTTTTATCTAGTAATAACTTAAGTCCGGTCATGTTGAATGGTCGCTGCAATTAGGAGAGAGAAAAGAAACACTTTAGCATGATGCTCTTGCAAGTTTAGAGTGGTTTTTAATTTGTCTAAACTGGATGGCTCCCACTGTCTCTCGAATCCCTTCTCAAACCGTAAAGAAAGGATTAGTCAGGATCACTCTCACCGTACAATGCTTGCTTAACCGTTCAGCCAGGCCAGTGTCGGTACTTCGAGGGAGGTTTTCTAACGCTTTCGCGAAGTTCCTTAATTAAGTAACCTCTTTTCCCTGTGGGCGTAGCCCCGCTAACACCTTTCTAGACACCTACTAGGTTTATAGCATTGATCGTTAAGTGAGAGTTTTCCCGAGGAGTAGCATATACTCACAGTAGGATCGGGATCCAAATATCATCGCGTGATAAGACCGAAGGAATCCTACCAGAATTATCACACTCCAAATGGTATGCAGCGCTAGCAAGTTTCAGTACTTATGAAACTCCCGATGTGGATTTTTGCCCCATGCTCTTATAACCTTGGCGTGAGGTCAAAATGTCATAAGTCACATGTCAAGTTCTTCCCATCATTATCCTGGTTAATTTGAACCCACCCGTACCTACCCTTGACGTAGGCCAAAATGGCAGTACGACTGTCTCAAACCAACGCATTCTATCTATGCAACAAATAAATATCCGGCAGCTACCAATCACTATGTCTTGGCGTGAGGTCAAAATACATAGCTTGAATACTACCGTATATTTAACTGAAATGATGGAGGGCTACGGATGGTTTTGGCGAAACCGTGAACGTAGTGAACTTGATATAATCGATGGAACGAGATAGCTTTTAAAAGGAGTGGTTCAAGCTCCGCGTTTAAAAGTTTAGTTTTGAAAAGAACCGAGTGGTTTTCAAAGTGTTCCAATCGACTTTTACTTGGTTTATTTTCTTGCATTAGTTCTTTTAATGCGTCCCATCATTTAATCCTACCGTTGCAGAAAACAACCAAAATATGACGTACGCTTATGCCATTCGCATTCGCCACGGGGCCCCGTCATCATCCGTTAGGTTACTTAACTAACGACAGAGCGGGAGCTGGGCTAGCGCGGCTGTAAAACATAAGCAACTCCTAAATAGTTATCATATATAAATATATAGCAATGATAGACATTACAGATCACAGATGAATACATTGGATATACTAGGAATCCGCAATTCGTTCGAGCCTGCAACGAAAAGCGGATTACACGGTCGCGGTGAATAGCCAATACCCCACCCAAGACCCCTACGGGTGCGGCAAACTACCCGCCAAGTATCCGAAGCGAAGCAGCCTCCCTCAACACCGTGAGTAGGCCACTCGGCACTTCGAGACACCCGGTAGTTTGTGCACCCCCTCCATGGGTCTATCCTAGGAGAAAAAACAGTAAAAAGAATTATACAATGACGGCTACAACCCCGACCCGGTTGTGCGGCCAAACAAATAATAATATTACATCAATTTATATATTACAAATGAATGAAAGAGAAACAACACTCATCTCACATCCACCCCGGCTATTCACCAGCGACAATCCAACCCATTCATATACACAAACCAGTATCAATCACAGATATGTATAACCCCGATTAATCGACATATAGCGATTAGCCGACGTTCAATACATGCAAACATCACAGATATAACCTTTACAGTCAAAGTGCGTTGAAGTTCGAAAAAAAATACGGATTTATAGGCCCCCAAAAAATGAATTTCTATTCTGGAAAACCTGGGAACATATAAACCATCTTAAAAATCCTAAAACCAAGCCAGAGATACACTGCACAAAACTCGACCCAGTGAAGACCCAACTTGGCCGCGTTTACGCGGCAATAGCTTGCTATTGCCGCGGAACCGCGGCTCCTTGGTCGATTCACTGGACCGGGTTTGGTGGTTATCTTTACAAAACCCTGAGACTATTTTTGGAGTATAACAAATTTTGTTTTGACCAGAAAAAATTTCAACAGAAAACTAGGGTTTTGAAAATTTGGTTTTTCGATTTTTTCGTTTCGAACTTCGATACACTTCATTATCTAGCTAGTTTATGTTTAGTTAGGCTCTGATACCACAGTAAGTCCACGTTGCCCACCCCGGTACTTACGGGGAACGGAATAAAAATCGAATTTTTATGAGCTTAGGCAACATGGACTATGCTTTTAAGGATCTTTGCTAAACAAAAACATGCTAAAGCTAACTACAAACTAGCTAAGTGCTAGAAAGGTTATACCTTGGGCTTTAAGTCCTTCTCTCCTTGCTCCTTGGAGTGGTGGAAGGAGGTCACCTTGGTCTTCTTCTCACGCCGAAGAAAGATCCACCCGAAAGCCTCAACCTTTGGCTTCAACTCCAAGCTAGAAGTAACTAGGGTGCAAGAAGTGCTAGTCCTTGAACCCTAGATGAGAGTAGAGATATTCAAGAGAGGGTTTTTCTCAAGCTCAAGTGTTTCTCAACACATGAGAGGGGAGAGCTTGAGGAAGAGGAAGAACAAGAGAGAGAAAAGATATGATAGAATGAGAATAATGTGAACCATTCTCACTAATATGTGCATATTATTTTAATTAAATAATTAGCTAGATAATTGTCATGGTTAATCATGATATGACCATTATCATTTCAATTTGCAAGGATCAAAAAGCATCTTCCAAAAGAAATGATGATGGTCAAAGTGTCAACCTAGGTCAACAAGTCAAGGAGGTCAAATGGTCAACATCCATAACCATGCACAATTATTAAACTAATTATCAATTAACAACACACATAAGCATTAGGGTTAATAAAATGACAATAGCCATTAACCCTAATCAAGGTCCTCTCCCTCTGTCTCAAACAACTGTGCATACGCACCCGCATTCGTGATCCGAGGAACACGAATACAATGAGAAAAACCAATCCCAAATCTTATACTAGGATCCGGCTTAAACCAAAGCCCGCTAGTATAAACTGTCCGGACAGCAAACGTGCACAAGTGCGCGGATGTGACCGAACCCTGTCGCAAAACCATGCGACCTCTACTCATTTTGCCTAAAGGCGAATAGCTCTCTGTGTGGGACTCTAAAGACTCGACACTACGCTGGCAGTGGGTTTAACCACAGACCGCAAGCGGCACTAGCTGTACGTAACGGTCCCCAGGTAGATGTCGATAAGAAGACCGACGAGGTGAACCCCATCTGAACTCCTACCGAGCCTGTATGTGACAATCTCCGTACAGTCCGGTCTGTTCGTCTGATACATCGCATGGCGGGCCTAGGGGGCGGTGAACGTCAGTCCCCTAATAGCGGTACAAGTCGTGTCGGAGTGAAGCCCAGAACACCCTGAGATAACACCGGAAACCTACCTGTATATCTCGCTTGCCCTGGCCAGGGACTACTCGTGTAATGGCTCTCCTGGACACAGCGCGATGTCAACCCCCAATACCGGGAGAGACGAATCCTCTCTAACCGTCACTGCCTCCAAGTGCTTCGGGACTGCACCTAAAAACTACCTGTTTGCACGACTCCTTTGAGCCGTGGTAGGGTAGTAATCAATGTGCAGTGGGAACACACTCGAGGCGAAATGACGGTGTCAAGTCAGCGGACTAAGCTGTACTCATGTCACCTGGGAACTGATAACTGACGATAGGTATAATACCAACCAACAATTCCCGACGAGTCCTGTCCAGTGTACTCGTAACCAAACGAGCACCCGCATACTATCTCAAGTACGACGTACTGACGGCTGTGGGACAGACCGTCTCCCACACTGGGATGAGAAGCGCATACGCTGATCTACTCCGGAGTATCGATGCCCTGTCTCGATAGTCCAACGACTAAGGACCTGTATAAGGATGTGCTTATAGATCACCCAGCTCCCACGAGTGTGAGCGCTATCACAACGCTGGTAATCAAGCAAAGATCTTAAGGGCTCTACTAATATGTATATCAGCAATATGCTAAAAGAAACACATGCACATATTAAAGCAGAGACAAACCAAGTAGCATACTACCATTTCGAGCAAGATTGTATATACATCTGTGAATATCCCAAGCTTCCATCAAGTAATATACAAACTAGTATGATACAGTAATGGCCTCTAGGGCATATACACTAACAGGATAGCCATCCCTGCTCCAGTAAATGAAGCTATTAGAGAGACTTCTCCTACTAAGGGGTCGGTCTTCACAAGACTGACCGTTCCGACTCACGCTTCGGGCAAAGTCACCAAGGCTGCTTTCCCTGCTCAAAAGTCAGTCTTCGATAGGTTGGACATTTCTTCTCAGCGGACGTCAGTTTTCGTTAGGCTGGCGCCGGCAACAACCCTTCACCAGAACAGGGGGCATGATGAAGTTACCCCGGCCACGGAGATGATCCCGACCGCACGACATTCTCGACGTCGCCACTGGCGCCGAGTGAGGAAAGCTGGGGGCAGTTTCCCTTCTGGACTAACTTCACCAGCTCCAACGGTGGAAGTTGATGTTGTTGTTCCAACTGGGAACAGCTTTGAACCACTTAGGAGGGTGCGCAAAAACTCTCCAACTGCTGTATTAAAAAGATCTTCTCCACCTATGGAGAGCGCTACAAAGGCAAAGCTGGAGCAGCCCCCTCAGCGGTTGTCCTCCAAAATTCACAGGGTCTGGCGAAGGGTCCAAGATTCTGTGGTTAACCAAGACTACTCCCGCCAACCAAAGAAAATGAAGGTTCGGCAAGAGAATGACCACCCTGTCATGCCACAGAAGGTGTCGTCTACTTGGGTGCCCGCTGCAATGACCCCCTCAACTTCCACCGCCCACAAAAAGAGAAGGACGGAGAAAATCCCCGTGTCTGCAATGAATCTCAAGGGCACTGAACCTAAACGCCCCAAGTCTAGGGGTATGGTGGTGCACATTGTTTATATGGCATCCGGGAAAGAGGATAGCCGTATCTCCACGGGCCATCGACCACTCACCCGATCAGTGACAAAGGCTCAGGAGCAACAACAGCAAAAGCTCTAGGAGATGCTGACAACCATGGCCGCACTCACTGGGCCAAAAGCAAGCCCGGAGACATCGTCGGAGCGGCGCCAAGAACAGGAAACTGATGCCGAATTCCTCTGAAGAATGCTCGAGAGGAAAGACAAAGAGGCCGCAGAACAAGCGGCCAACATAAAACAAATGGCGCTTTTATTCCAAGATATGGTCGGGATGATGATACAGCCAGATCCACCAGCTGAAGACCCTCTGATTATCTTTGAAGACGACAGAGGGGAGACATCAAACCCTCTTCCTGCTTGTTCAACAGCCAAAGAGAAGACGATCTCAAAAGCCGCCCTTGACGACTATATAGCTCAACAGATACGATCTCATCAGGCGAGCGAAGCGGCCGGCCAAATCGTCAAGACTGGACGACCCTATCCGGGTTGGTACGACCAAATAAAGTACCCGCCGGGATACACGATCCCTAAGTTCCATGTGTATAAATGGACGAGTAATCCACATCAACATGTCGCTCAGTTCAGGGCTCTGTGCGGCAACACCGGAGGTGACGATAAGCTACTGCTTCGCCAATTCGTTGGCAGCTTGTCGGAGACAGCATTCGAATGGTACTCTGAACTCCCGAATGACTCCGTTAAGACATTTGCAGAAATGGAGTTACTGTTTACACAAAGGTTCGCAAGCGCTAGCGAACGCACCCCAATCACGGCATTGATCAATGCCAGGGTGAAGCCAGGCGAAACATAGGTTCAGTACGCGATACGATGGTGGAACCTATGGTCGAAGTGCGAGCAACACATAGAAGAGGCTCCTGCAGTAGGCATGTTCGTTGGTACCCTCGATCCGCAGGCGACCATATCCCAGTTCATTTTCAAGCCGACTACCTTCCAGGCCTTGATTGACAATCTGGCCCAAATGGATCAGATGGGCCATAGACCGTCTTCCTCGAAAATGGAGCCTCGAAACGAAAAGGGGAAAGCGAAAGTGAATTTTGTCGCCAACGCTCAACAGCAGCCCAACGGTCCAAAACCAGCTGATCGTCAAAACGATAGACAACGATTCTTTAACGAAAAGCTAAAACGCCCTTATTCGTTTCCCCGAGATAAAACGAGAAGACTGTTCGAGCTGGTAGTGCGCAACAAGCTCATCAATCTGCCAGATCCAAGACGTCCGCTGCAGCCAGGCGACACCAACAATCCTAATTACTGCTTCTACCACCGAGCAGTAAGCCATCCAATCGAAGATTGCTTTGTCTTCAAAGGCTGGATTGAGGACCAATACCAACAGGGTAAATTCGCGCTGTCTGAGAATTGGAAGGTGAGCCCGCCACAACCACATGCTCCTAAAAAGGTGGACATGCCGGGGGTATCATGCTCTTTTATAGAAGAAACTCCATGGGAATTTGTTCTTTCGACAAAGACCAAAAGAATGCTGAAAGATCTCCAAGCATGTCCGGCGATTAAGTTGAAGAGTCCGCTGGAGCCCGAGATTATTGAGGGGATGCTGAAGCCGCGCCCAATGCTGAAATTTGGTGAAGATGGACAAAACATTCAGGCCAAGCCTCCAAAATCTTTAAAGAAAAAGAAGAAGGCCAAGAAGCCCGTCCGACCCGAAGACAGCCGTACAGGTCTGTAGAAATACATCGACGCGCTGGAGGAATATAACCAGAAAGCACGGACCCCAATCATGTTGGATGAATTCATTAAGCATGTTCTTGAAAATGAAACCGATGACGCTGATGAAGGAGACGATTCTTCAGATGAGCTCGAGGATTATGTGGCAAGTTGCCACATGATCTCTCATTCATTTCTAAATGACGAAGAAGCTCCTGATGCAGAGAAACTGGGGGCAGATCCAGAACCAGAAATCTTGGAACAGTCAGACGAGATGATTGACATATTCCTGAACGAAGCTCTTCAGAAAAGCAAAGCTGACCGAGAGCGTGAAATCACCATATACGAAAAAGCCAAACGTCGGCAACTGAACGAAAGGGTCGAAGTATCCCAACTGGATCAAAGCACTCCTGCCATCAGCAAAAACATGCTTAAGACAAGGAAGCGGTTCGCTAAAGCCCTGTCAATGGGAATGAAGTTGCCATCTCTCAAACAAGATACTTCAGGGAGTACGTGTCCCGATGAACCGGATGCACATCTAAACTACTGCTTATACCATCGGAGGATCATGCACCCTTCCGAGGAATGCATGGCCTTTAAAAATTGGTGGCAGGGATACGTCGCTTATCGACAACATTTCAAGCAAATGAAGCGCAAAACTCGTCGGGAACAAAGAAGCGCAACCGATGAGCACAAAAGAACCACCGGTAACTTTCACATGGTTGATTGCGGAGGATCGCAAGTTCTCACCTTCGGGGGCGATTGTGATGAAGAAATAGCCCTCGGCCCTTCAAAGAATCCATCTCCGAAACGGAAGAAGTAAAGACCTGCGAGAATATTCAGCTGCGTAATCGCACGTTACCCGAAAATAATCTCGGACCTACAAACAAGGGATCGAATAAAAAAGATAAAGGGAAGGAAAAAGTCCCTAAGGATATCGCCATCGATGATCGAGTCGTCGAAGAGCTAGCAGCCAAGGACCCGCCCAAGAAAAACAAGGTGGATTACAACTTTCTGGCACACCTGAGGAAGATACCCTCGCAACTAAGCATTCTTGATGCCCTTCTGCTATCTAAAGAGGCGAGAGATTCTCTAATCAAGGCACTACAAGAGCCCAAACGGTTTCAAGCTTTCCTTGCCGAAGAAAAGATGTAGGACGAGCTGGAAGAAGTGCACACCGCTGACATCTCTTTCGACGACGAAGATCTCCTCCTCGGAACATGTGAGCACAACCATCCCTTGTATGTCACCGGATACTGCCATGACATCAAGATAGGGAAGATCTTAGTTGACAACGAGTCCTCTGTCAACCTCCTAAATGTGAGGGTGCTAAAAGAAATCTGCATGAGCATTCAACACCTCGCTCGGGATAAAATCACTATCTCCGGATTCGACTCCCAGTCATCATGGACGCTCGGGTCTGTGATACTGACGTTACGCTTTGGGCTGCTCATCACTGACATCAAATTTCATGTCATTGACATCAAGACTTGCTACAACGCTTTGCTCGGCAGGCCTTGGTTACACGAGTACAGCATCATCCCTTCTACACAGCATCAGTGTATGAAGTACTTCAAAGATGGTCTTGAGTATACCGTGACAGGGGAACTGAACCCATTCTCCGTAAACGAAGTGCGCAAATATGAAGACGCCAAATACATCCTACCAGACTTCAAAGACATAGAAAGATGCCATAAACCGAAGGACAAGCAAAAAGCTATCACCGCTATTCCAGTCTTCGGGAGTGATACCGAGGAGGAAGAAGAGATAGTCTATTCGGGGCCGCTCCAATGCAACAAACCGGGACCGTCTACCCCTATGTTGCTCTTCGGCAGCGACTCTGAAGATGAGATCAATGCAGTAATTTCTGTTCGACCATCCATACAAGCCGTGCCAGGTGACGAACGAAGTTTGCAAGTCGCTGCGGTTCTGCGACAGCATTACAAAGAGCTCGACGCACTTGATAGCTATAGTATCAAGAACTGGAGACGTTCTACGTCCCTCCCACGTGAAGAGATGAAAAGGCGATCCTCTTTTATCGATCTGTGGAGATCAAAGTGGAGAAAGAAATCTGGCATGGTGCCGATTCTGCGCTTGACAGGCTCCAGCTCATCCGTCTGCCCAGATACTACACAGAAGGATTAAAAAGGCTGTTAAGGCGCCAAGGCGTACCCTTTAAGCAGACCGCGCGACATGCCCAATTCTACAACAGGATCTGGAACGTCCCCGGTACTCAGCGAAAACTGCCCAACGGAGAAATGGAAGCGATCGGGCTTGAATATATCCAGTCCAAGAAACCGGAGCAGTTCCATGGCTGCCACGTCATAAAGGACCTTGATGAAGAAGAGGACGCCCTTTTAAAAGACGCTGACGTTGAAGCAGAACGAGATCCCGCCATAAAAATGCCGAGTCCGTCGTTTGAAGAACAGATGGACAAGCTAATAAGGGAAGCGAGTCAAAAGGTTCGAAATGACTACAGCCGCGAAATGGCCATTTACGAGAAAGCCAAGACGCAACGTCTCATTCGGCAGGCCACGGAAGATGACGATGCCCTTTGCCGTTAGCCCGCCACGCACTCCTAAGACAGGAAAAAGTCCCGATGCAGAGGCAAAAACAAGTTGAAGAACAGAACAAAAAACGTTCGACAACGGCAAAACGGATCCAAAAGGGCACACGATCAGGAAAAGGTCAGCCGGAATCCGTCTCTAACGAAAAAGATAGGCCGAGCATATTCTTTCCCCCGAGAAAAGACAAGGAAAATCTTTGACCTCGTCATGAAACATCAAATAAGGACACTCCCGAAGTCTCGGCATCCCGATCAAGCAAACGAAGTTCATCACCCAGATTATTGCTCCTATCACCGAGCAATAGGTCATCCTCTGGAAGACTGCTTTACTTTCAAGAATTGGGTCAAAGACCCATATCAACTCAGCAGGTTCGCTCTATCCAACAGTTGAAAGGTGGCCCCACCGCAAAAGCATATGCAAAAGGCAACGTATATGGCGAGGTAGAACCAGACCAACGTCGGTTTTGGAAACGATCTCGTACCTGTCACACAATAACGCTGTCAGAAGAAGGAATGCGCGAGAACATGGATGACCTGTCCTGGTGCTTCGAAAACGATGATGACGAGGTGATCTCTGAGTTTCCACCGGCACCAAAAGAATTGGAAGATGGGATACATACTACTGCAGATAACCTCAGAAAAATCGACTTGGGGACGGCAAACGACCCACGGCCGACGCTCGTCAGTGAGCTGTTGTCTAAAGAAAAGGTGGCTATGCTCAAAGACGTGCTCATGCAGTATAAAGATTGCTTCGCATGAAACTACTCCGAGATGCCGGGACTAAATCCAGAAATAGCCGTGCACAAATTGGCGATATATCCGGACGTCAAGCCGATCAAACAAGCACCGAGAAAAATGCGGCTCGAACTTGAAATAAGCATCAACGCCGAGGTCAAGAAGCTAATCGACTCCGGCTTCATCCAAGAAGTTCAGTATCCCGACTGGATTGCCAACATTGTCCCAGTAATGAAGAAAAATGGGACGGTGCGCATCTGCGTAGACTTTCGGGACCTTAACAAAGCTTGTCCGAAAGACGATTTTCCCATTACCGAGTTGATGATAGACAACACGTCCACTCATAAAGTCTTCTCCTTCATGGAAGGATCGTCAGGGTACAATCAAATAAAGATGCATCCCGAAGACCAGAAGCATACCGCTTTCCGGACTTCTCTGGGCATATTCTGCTACAAAGTGATGCCTTTCGGTCTGAAGAACGCCGGCGCCACCTATCAGAGGGCCATGACGAAGATTTTCGATGACCTCATACATGAAATCATCGAATGTTATATCGACGACCTCGTGGTTAAAAGCAAATCGTACGAGGAACATTGGGAGCATCTGAAAATCGTGTTTCAGCGCCTACGGAAATACAACTTGAAAATGAACCCTCTCAAATGTGCGTTCAGAGTCTCCTCAGGTAAATTCCTAGGATTCATCGTACGACATCGGGGCATCGAGATAGACCCATCAAAGATCAAGGCGATCATGGAAATGCCTCCGCCTAGAGCTCTCAAACAACTGCGATCTCTTCAAGGAAAGCTCGCATATATCCGACGGTTCATAGCTAACCTCTCCGGAAAATGATGTCCCTACAGTCATCTAATGAATAAGGGGACCTCGTTCGTCTGGGATCGCAAATGCCAAAGCGTACTAGACGAAATCAAGCAATACTTGCAGAATCCGCCGGTGCTGACCGCTCCGGTCAAGGGAAAGCCTCTCATCCTATACACAACAGTCCTTGATGGTTCCTTAGGCGCGTGTTCAGTTCATAAAACTGCACACTTGTATTACATTTTTCCTACCATTTTCATATTAAAAAAGGACTATATTATAATATATTATACATATGAGGGTTTATGTGTAAAAACATTATTTTCCATGTGTTAATATATTTTAATTATCATTTGGTAGGAAAATGTATGCAAATAATATTATTGATCTAATCCTAGTAGAACAAAGTCTACTAAAATCTTATTTGAGTTGTTGTGCAGAATATTTCCAAGTTGTTATAAAGGATTTAACAAACAAATCAATTTGTTGAAGAAATCTTGCCTAATTAAGAAGCAAACTTGGAGACCAAGTCTGGAAGCAACAGAGAAAAGATTTTCAGATTCTGAAGATGCCTAGGATTGCCACATGTCACCAGATGAAAGCCCAAGAAAAAGAATCAAATGATCCCTACCCTTGAGCGCGGATCCGCGGCCAAACCCACCCTGGGGCCGCGGATCCGCCGCAATTTGAGGAGGTTAGAGTGCAAGATTTTGGGGCATTATTCTTTGCTGAATTTTACCAAGTTTTCAACAATAAGATTCTGTGTTTTCACTATAAAAAGGCACCGAGAGCCTCTTGGAAAAGGTATCAAGCCGACGAGATCACGAAGTCCAAGACGGCTCACGCATCCAGGCTGATCATCAACGGTTCATCTACCTCCTTGGAAGAGATCGAGAAGCAAACTAGGTTTTTGTAATCATTTTCTAAGGAATCAAAGTGTACTTGATCTTGTTGATTAATATAGGTAGTTCTTTTTCTTATTCTATTTCTTCGTAGTTTAATTATGCAATTTCTCTCCATCTCTTTTTCTCCCAACATGCTCTAGTAATTCTCCGCTTGTTAGGGTTCGTAGGATTAGGGTAGGTTAATGGGTGATGAAAATAATTAAACTCTTTTTAAGTCCTATAAAGTTTAGGAACTTTATCAAAATAATCATTAACATCCTAATCGGGTGCGCTAGCAATTCTTTGCTAGTTCCGACCGCGATTAGAGATTAGATTAATGATTGTTTTGGTAAAGGCTAGATATGAACGGAGTTCCGTGTCAAGATAAGGGTTACGAGTGGGATTTCTTTTCCCTCCAGAAACCCTAATCTACACGCATCACCGTCGTTCTAGTTCTAAATCTATTAATGGATAAAAAGGGTAACTTTTAATTAATCTATCATAACTACTAAATCCTAACGAACCCTACAAGCCCTATTATTATATTATTTAAATCTCTAAAATAATCTAGATCTATATTTAACATTCTTGTTTAAAGTAGATCTAGAAACTTTTCACAAAATTCTTTATTCCTCCTCTCTTTCTCAACACATCTAAAGTAAGAATAATAGGTTCCACGTTTCCCAGAGGACGACCCGTACTCATCTCGGTCTAGCTACGCGCGACACCGTTCTGATTGCGGTTAACTACAAACAAACACTTTTTCGTGTCAATCAAATGGCGCCGTTGCCGGGGATCGAACCCGGGTCACCCGCGTGACAGGCGGGAATACTCACCACTATACACAACAGTCCTTGATGGTTCCTTAGGCGCGCTATGGGCACAAGAAAATGACCAAGGGAAGGAGAGAGCCCTCTACTATTTGAGTCGAGTTCTCCTGGGGGCAGAAAAAACTACTCCCCCATTGAAAAACATTGCCTGGCGTTAATCTTCGCGATAACGATGCTTCGGCACTATACATTGGCGCATGAGGTTCACCTCATATCAAAAGTGGATCCTCTCAAATATTTGATGTCAAAAGCCATACTAACGGGACGGCTCGCTAAATGGGCCCTCCTCTTGAAGGAATTCTCGATAACTTATCGCCCCCTCAAGGCAGTGAAAGGTCAGACCATCGCCGACTTCCTCGCTGAGCACCCGATACCTGCCGACTCATCCCTAAATTGCGAACTGCCAGACGAACACGCATTTGACACGATCGACAGATACAGAGGAGAGAATGATACCCGATGGGAACTCTACTTCGACGGGGCATCCTCTATAAAGAAGCGAAAGCACAGCTCCCCCATAATCAAATCGGGGGCAGGCATTATCTTCATGATTCCACAAGGAGGGATAATGCGCTTTGCCTTCTCCTTAACAGAGCCGGGGACAAACAATGAAGCTGAATATGAAGCTTTGATAGCAGGGCTTGAGATCGCTGTCGACATGGGAATTGAAAAGCTCCTCATATACGGAGACTCCCAATTGGTCGTTAGCCAAGTAAACGGTGACTATCAAACGTGCAAATCAGAGCTGGTAAAGTACGGTGAGAGAGTGCAGCAACTGCTGACTCAAATTCCCTCCTACGCCCTGGAAAGCATACCGCGTGAGGAAAATAGCAAAGCAGATGCGTTAGCCAAACTCGCTAAAGAACTGGCTGATGAAAACCTCTATGACATGAGGATCGTTGTACAAAGCCGTCGGGTTCTTGCACCGGCAGAAATATCTCCGGAGTCGTCCGAAGAAAAGGGAGCGACCAAGAAAACGGCCCTACAAATAAAAGACCAGGAAAAGGCTAAGGATTGGAGAGAAGTCTTTATAGACTACTACAAATCCCGTCGAACACCTGAAGATGCATCCTCGAGACATCAGCTCATGAAACGAGCTCTGTCTTTCGCCTTCGTCAATGATACTCTGTAATCGTTCGACTTTCTGTGGCTAAGATGCCTGAGACCAGAAGAAGCGAGGAAAGTCGTCCAAGAAACTCACGACGGACTCTGCGGATCTTATCAAGCCGGCCCAAAGATGAAGCTGAAGATCAAAAGGATGGGCTACTATTGGCCCACGATGATTCAGGACTGCCTTGAATACGCGAAACAATGCCACTCGTGCAAAATTAACGGGGACTTCATCCACCAGCATCCAAATCCGTTACACCCAACAGTGGCTAGCTGGCCGTTCGAAATGTGGGGAACTGACATAATCGGGCTCATCGAACCAGTATCATCTAGAGGACATCGGTTCATATTGGCAACAACCGATTACTTCTCTAAGTGGGAAGAAGCAGTACCGTTGAAAGAAGTGAAGACAGAGAATATCCTCCATTTCTTCAAGACACGCGTCATCTATCGGTTTTGCACTCCGCGACGGATTATCTCCGATAACGGGCCAGCCTACAGAAGTCACAGAATCAGCCGCTTCGCGCAGCAACATAATATAGACTGGAGATATTCTTCGGTCTATAATCTCCGAGCTAACGGTCTAGCTGAGGCCTCCAACAAGACCTTGAAGAAGATCATAAAGAAGACGGTGTCCAAAAATAAGAAGGACTGGTACGAGAAACTGCATGAAGCTCTCTGGGCATATCAGACCACGTTCAAAACGGCCACCAATACAACGCCATATGCGTTGGTATTCGGCACAGAAGCAGTACTCCCCTTGGAGATAGAGATACCCTCCCTGCGAGTGGCGGTTCATTACGAGCTAACAGACGAAGAGAATGCTCATCTTTGGCTTGAGGAGCTCGACGCCCTTGATGAAACCCGGCTCATGGAACAACAAAACTTGGAGGCTTACAAAGCAAAGATGACACGCTCATACGAAAAATTGAATAGACCGAGGACATTCCACCAAGGAGAACTCGTGCTAGTGGTCAAAAGACCTATGATCCCTAATCGTGCCAAATGGGGGAAATTCGAGCCGAACTATGAAGACCCGTACATCATAGACAAAGTCTACCAAGGTGGGGCTTACTTGCTCATGGATATGCATGGCAAAAGACCCTTCAGGCCAATAAACGGCCGATTCCTTAAGAAGTACTATGCTTGACGAGTCACGAACCAGATTAATGATAGATGACGATGCCTATGTCCGCTCGGTATCTTCTTGAGTCCAGACTCTAAAAATAGTATCCAACGATACCCCGTCCCAAACACGGAGAACTACGGACCGAGATGTCCTAAAACTAACAACGGACCGAGATGTCCTAAAACTAACAATGGACCGTAATGTTCTTAAACTAACCACTGACCGAAACGTCTTTAAACTACTATAAACTGCAGCATCTAAGGGCTGACAAAAAAAACGGTACGTCCATAAGCGAAATGGGCATGGATAAAAACCCGAAAGGGCTCCGTGAGTAAAAACAGCAGGACTACCGGTGAGTTTGTGAAAATCCGAAAGGGCACAATCTCGTTAAAAGACACTTGCAAGGTCCTCTCGACCTTGTAAGGAGAAAATACCTGCGTGAGATCCTTACGACTCATAAGGGAGCAACACACTTAGGGATCCCCACGATTCCTAAGGAGAATTTACACTTAAGAGATCCTCATGACTCGTAAGGAGAATTCCCCTATGAGACCCTCACGGCTCATAGGATTCAAAAGCCTTAAGCTATAGGGATCTAAACCTGTTCTTAAGCCGTCATACACCCCAAAATTGCCCTACAAGCGGTTCAATATTGACCTTTGTATACAATCCACGGGCACAAATAAATGTCTCCCCCAACAGAGTCCCACCAGCAATGAGTGATATCATCACATGGTGAACGACCCTTGTAAATCCTCTCAACTTATAAGGAGAAAATACTTTTACAAGATCCTTACGACTTGCAAGAGAACATACACTTAAGAATCCTCACGATTCTTAAGGAGAAAGCGCACCTACGAGATCCTCACGACTCGTAAGGAGAAATATCTTTATGAGACCCTTACGGCTCATAAAGTCAAAAGCCTTAATCGACAGGATCTTAACCCTGTTTGCTAAGCCACCTTTGTTTGAACCGACAAAGGCAAATGATGATTCGCTCCTGGCAATATCCAAGATGTAGCGATGCTGATGCCCGAATCGGTATCAGATCCCAAGTCCCTCACTCGAGGCATAAAACTAGCGAGCCATAAATGCATATGAAACAGCCGAAATGATAAGGCAACTTGCAACAAAATCAGCAAGTAAAATATATGCATACAAAAATAGCCGAAAAGATTGGGCAACTCGCAATAAAAAGCAGCGAGTAAAAAGAAAAACAGCCGAAATGATTGGACAATCGCGACTTTCGCGATATAAAAAGCTGAAATGATAGAGCATCGCGGAAAGAAAAACAAAAAAATTACATATGAAATGAAACTTTTGCCCTGCAGGTAAGTCCATACCGACCCCTGTATACAATCCATGGGCATACACGAAAAAGGAAACACATGTCCCAACAAACTCTACCAAAGGGAGAGTCAGGTTTCAGCGGCAATATCTGCATACCAGAAGACCAACACGGCGTTCCTTCTCAACTCCAGCAGGATGCAGACGCAACATCAGCAACTGACCTCAAGGTCACAACGAATCAGAGCCATGGCAAAGTCCCTACTTCCGAATCTCGACGGCCACCTCTACAGCCAGAAGACCAACACGGCGTTCCTTCTCAACTCCAGCAGGATGCAGACGCAACGTCAACAACCAACCTCAAGGTCGCAATGAAGCGGAGCCATGGCAAAGTCCCTAGTTCCAAATCTCGACGGCCACCTCTACAGCCCAGAGACCAACAACGGTGTTCCTCCTCATGCCAGCAGGGCACGGACGCGACACCACCAAGCGGAGGCATGGCAAAGTCCCCAGTTCCAAGACTCTACGGTGCACAGACAACCTAGAGTCAACTCCTGACCTCCTTGTCGCCAAGCAACGATTCGACTCGGATACATGTCAAGCCTTGACCTCTCTGTCGTCAAGCAACGCTTCGACTTGGATACATGTCAACCCATGACCTCCTTATCGTAAAGCAACGCTTCGACTCGGATACATGTCAACCCCTGACCTCCCTGTCGTCAAGCAACGCTTCGACTTGGATACATGTCAACCCCTGACCTCCTTGTCGTAAAGCAACGCTTCGACTTGGATACATGTCAACCCCTGACCTCCTTATCGTAAAGCAAAACTTCGATTCGGATACATATCAACCCCTAACCTCCTTGTCGTAAACCAACGCTTCGACTCGGATACATGTCAACCCCTGACCTCCTTGT
The DNA here is from genome assembly GCA_030015575.1 of Agapanthus africanus. Classification (NCBI taxonomy): domain Eukaryota; kingdom Viridiplantae; phylum Streptophyta; class Magnoliopsida; order Asparagales; family Amaryllidaceae; genus Agapanthus; species Agapanthus africanus. Next base: position 520,167,900 of record JASDDO010000031.1, on the reverse strand, counting down.
CGTAAACCAACGCTTCGACTCAGATACATGTCAACCCCTGACCTCCTTATCGTAAAGCAACGCTTCGACTCGGATACATGTCAACCCCTGACCTCCTTGTCGCAGAGCAACGCTTCGACACGGATACATGTCAACCCTTGACCTCCCCGCTTCGACTCGGATACATGTCAATCTCTGACCTCCTTGTCGTAAAGCAACGCTTCGACTCGGATACATGTCAACCCCTGACCACTTTGTCGTAAAGCAACACTTCGACTTGGATACATGTTAACCCCTGACCTCCCTGTCGTCAAGCAACGCTTCGACTCGGATACATGTCAACCCCTGACCTCCATGTCGTAAAGCAACGCTTCGACACGGATACATGTCAACCCTTTACCTCCTTATCGTCAAGCAACGCTTCGACTCGGATACATGTCAATCCCTGACCTCCCTGTCGTAAAGCAACGCTTCGACTCGGATACATGTCAACTCCTAACCCCCCTGCCGATGCAATGCTCCGTCTCTGAAATACATTAACCTATAATTCCCCGGTCGTAAAGCAATGCTTTGACTCGGAAATAAATCAACACATAAGCCTAACAACCCGTAAAAAGAATGTTCTCTTAAGAGTCCTCACGACCCCTAAGTAGAAATTACACCTACGAGATCCTCTCAACTCGCAGGGAGAAAAATCTTTATGAGACCCTCACGGCTCGTAAAGTTGAAAAGTCTTAGGTGGCAAATCCCAACCTTGTCACCTAAGCCATCGCTAGCCTACAAAAATATCAAGATAAACTACATATGGACCACATCCATCAAAGCTACATGCAAGAATGAGATAAAAATAATAATGTATGTCTTTTATTCATGAATTCAAAGTGAATACAAGATACATATCGTAAAGAGAATCAAAATGAATACAAAATACCCTCTCATTCAGGAGTGGATACAAGAAAAGAAAAATTTTACAAAAATTCTTTAAGCTGGCGGACGGCACAATAAGCTCCTCAACTCATCGCTCTTCCGCCGGGCCTCGGCTTCAAGCTTGGTTATCGCCACGAGACGGGTCTCCGCCTGAGACTATTGAGCCTCATACGAGGCAAACTGAATCTCAAGCTCCCTTCCGGCAACTTTGTGAGCTTCGACCATCTCGCGAGTAAAGATAACGGCTTTATCAACAGCCACCACCTCCTTGATAGCTTCTTGAAGCACCCAACAAAGTTCGTACGCATGAGTGGTCTTGGTAGTGAGCTCAGCTTGAGTTCCCTCAAAGCACTCGAGGCCAGTTCCCTCTCCGAGAATTTCCGGTTAAGCCTCTTCTCACATGATTGTAGATTTGCGGCGCATCGTTCAATCAGCCCCCGCAAGCTCGTCTTTGCAGCCACGACCTCTGACGGAAGACGCGTGCACTCGAGACCGTGTAAACAAGCCTCCACTCGACGACAAAACTTGACCCAGACACGCACCAATGTTTCATCATGGTAGGCGGCAAGAAAGGGCAGAGAAATGTTGGCTTCGGCAGCAAATTCTTCGGCTGTGATCGAGCTACCAGCACGAAGATCTTCGATGAGAGCCGACAAGGAGTGAAGGCTTTGCTTCGCCATACGTTCAGATGCACGTAGGGTATAAGGACCTGGCGGCATAATGATGCGAGACTCCAGCGGGATAAGAGCGGGCAAAACTGTCAAGTTCTATAAACAAGCTATGAGATTTACGCCCAAAGAATATATAAAGCGACGTCAAAATCTTACTTACCCACGGTCATGCAAGGAGGATTGGACAAATCCCCAGGCCCGTCGAGGATCTCAACTTCGTCATCAGCTTCCAGAATAGCAGAAGACATATCAGCATCGTTATACAAAATAATAATAATACAATGAAGGGGTCAAATAACGCCAACCTTGCCCAGAAGAGAGGACGATGCTTTAAGGGGATATTGCCTGTGAGGCGGCCATCTCGAGCAGACGCTGAAAGGACTTTCTGGGAGATAAATTCACGATGGACGCCGCCAATCCTCGCAATTCTGAAAAGACAAAAAGAGTCAGATAATAGAGAGATCATTAAAGCAAGATAAGAAGACTACCTTCGATACTCTTCCCGCCTTGAGCTGGAGGGATAGCAGCTTCGGCAGCCTCCTCCATTCCCTCAGGAACATCACCGGAGACATTTGCTGATGTGACAGTTTCCAGTTGAGGGGCAACGGCCGCTACTTCAGGCTCCAATGAATAGACGACGGTCTCAATTACCTGTTCCACAATCTCCAAGCCGTCACCAGAAAGGTCCATTAAATCTACAGCCAGTAAGGGTACCTCTTCTGGGAAAACAGATACCGGGGGAACAGAGACCGCCAGAGGAAGCTCCGCAGCAGGAATAACAACTGTAACGACCCCCTCCACACCTACTGGTATCTCATCAGGGATATTTACAGAGTCCACAGTCAGGATGCAACTCGAACTCAGATTCTCTGCCATTGCTGAAGTCCCTGCAGAGTTTTACGAAGATAAGAAGACATAAAAAGCGATACAAATTACTTGCCAAAGGAAAATTACAAAAATCATGCATACCGATATACCAGGATGCCTCTAGTATGGCTTTTTCAAGCCGACGTTCCTTCCTGAGGAGGTATGCTCGCCAGGGTTCAAATGTAGATTCGTGGCCGCCGGTCCACAATGACAACTCTTCTTTGGAAGCGGCTGAGATAGGCTGCTTGAGGGCTATCTCTTCTTCCTGTCACAGGGGACCTATAAATATTCTCCGTATTGATGGGGGATCTTCGTAGAATATGACGGCAGGATAAGGACTCTTCAGAACACTCACATTCTCAGTTTTGTCCTGTGAGCGCCTTATAGCCTCAGCCAATTGTGCGGCTTCCTCGGCAGACGAACCGTGAAAAAGAAGACCATCATCCGACTCTTGCATGGATATGGGTTCGTCTTGAGCAACAACTTTAGGTTTAAGCAAGAGGTCGAGCAGACCGGTAACCGTCTTCTTCCTCCTTTTTGAGCCAGAGCTGACTCTAGAGGAGGAAGATCGTTTCTTCCCCTTTGGCGCTTTGATACGGTGCTGCCCAACCTCGCCTCCAGTATCCTCTTTTGGCGGTGCTACCGATGATGACACTGCTATTGATGACGCCGCAACTGATGAAACTACTATTAGCGCCTTATCAGAATCCCTTGCCTGAGCTCTAGTGCACATCGGCATACCAACTGTGGGAGGAGTCAAGTCTGCATCCGCCGCCTCAGGAATAAGTAAGGCACCATTACCTCTCAAGGGAGGGCGAACCACTGTCCGCGGTCATGGCGGGACTCCCATAGCCTGGATCGGGGCGGGAGCTCTATGTCTAAAGAGTATCCTCTTCTCCTCAGCATTGATGGGACCAACTCGGTAGCGGTACCAACCCATAAAAGCCCCCACACACCTTAGAATGTAGTCGGCCTCGGGGATCATGAAGCGAGAGCCGGTGTTCAGCCGCATGAAGTGATGGGTGGCGTCACGAACAACTCCCAAAGACGAGCTTGGCTCCACTATGAATGCCTCGAAGGAAACACCCTGGTTATAACCCAATTGCCAGGCAAAGCGGTGCGGATTATACCACATGAAAAGAACCGTATCATTTCGATGGAACTCCAAATAACCCGGCCTAATCGAATACAAGTGCATGGCTTCCCTAGGCTTCAAGGATGGTGCTCCCCCTTTCGATAAATCGAACAGCTGTTGAATAGGTCCCGAAGGAGCAGAGAGGACTCGGCCATTGAATACCATCCCGCCTTCATTAGCATACAGGTTAAGCAAAACACGAAGAGCCCCTAGCTGAGTCGGATCAGAAGCATATGCGTCCACCAACCTCATGAGCCGCGGGAAGGTGTAAGCATTATAGAAATCCGTCCTCTGGTGCGCTGTGAATGCCCACAATACGTGCATCTCAATCCACGACGTAAAATAATGGAGGGAGAAACTCACACATCTACACCCGGGGTCGAAGTATTGGCCGCAGTGCTCAACCCATGGTATAAGTGCGATAACCCTGCAATGCCAACAGCCAACCGTACCCCTTCGGCTACACGATGAGCGGGATAGATGACAGAGGCTCTCATAAAGAGTCGATGCGTTGGAATGGCGAACCAGCTGAGCCAAAGACCGATAAAACCAATAAAAAAGGTCTCCTCGTCCATGCCGGGAGCCGCAATTGAATCAAAGGACACGGCCGGCATGATCGGGATGTAAAACTGTGGCAAATCCTCTTCTTTTGGTGGCAGCTTATTCAACCCAAACCCAAAGGGGTCGTTAATATTCGCAAATTTCGGAGCCTCTTTTGATAGAACATCTTCACGGAGGAAGCAGGCGATAAAACTGTTAAAAGTGACGCCTTGTCCCTCTGACTCCGCGAATAGCTTCTCGAAAATACCTAGAGTCTTGATTAGACTTGGATACTTATGACGGACAGCATTTTCGGTCGATAAGCCGTCAAGCATAGCAGGCATAGTCGCGAATGTATACTCATCGGGAGGAAGCAATTCTTCATAGTGCTCTCCCCTGATTGGCAATCCAGAGATCTCGCGAAACTCTTCCAGAGAAATCGAGACCTCACGATCCCCTAGAAAGAAAGTGTTGGTGGGGAGATTCCATTGATTTAGGAAAGCTTTAACCCATTAGACATGGGGAGACTGATAATGAAAGAAAGACGCGTACACCGCCTGATAAAGCCCGACCTTCTGCAATCGTGCACGATGAGCGGATAAGATATAGCGAGCCCAGAGAAGATAGCCCGTTGGATGGCGAGGGGTAAGCCCTATCTTATAGACTTGTCCCCAGGGCTGGGCTTCACCTTGGCAAATACGACGGCCTAAGATGTCTATGGCTGGCAAAGGCTGGTTTGGTATCCCAGCTGTCGACGGCTCAAGTCGTCCTGTAGGAGTCCAATCCATCACCTCCACTGCAAAGGCAGTCTGCGGACGCTCCATCAGCAAGACTGGGCGAAGAGGCTCTGTTGGCACTTCGCAAAGAAAACTGCGGTGGCCCCGAATGATATGCCCATACCAGGTACCCCATAAGAGCAAATTAGTACAGTCTTTGTCATGGGCCCGAATCATCGCCATTGCTTCTTAGTCTGACGGCGATTGCGGGAAAGCAGTATCTGAGCGAGTAAAAGGGAAGTAAGGGAGAGAAGCTATTGGTACTGAAACAGGGAAAAGGAAAAGACCATTAGTGAAGCCCCCCATATATATATAGTAACAAAAGAAGACGACAAAATGTTTGTTTTACGGGACCACTGCCTACAAGACACACGGACCCCACAAAATCAATATGGCGGCTCACCAATGATGAGACAAGGGAATCATCACGAGAATAAAAGAAGACCCTCATTAAACAAGTATTGGGATTCAAACAAATTCTTAGGAAGACAAGTCCTGTTAAGTACCAACAAATTCAAATCTGTGCGAATAAGGGTAAAACCCTATGAAGAGATATTTAAGAACACCAGGGAATAAAATTCCCGAAGGGTCCCATTGATCTTTCAGAGCTGAGCTCTTCGCCAGATGAATTAAATTCCTTTATGTAATGGAATTAAATTCCAAGAATTCATAAAAATACATAAGAAACAAAAATCCCATGAATACTCAAAATCAGAGGGAAACGTTCGAAATATAGAAGTTATTGCTCAAAGATCACATCTTTGGAAGATGGGTTTCTGAGGAGAGCAAAGCTCTCATAATGGATTAAAAATCCAGAGGCTTTCTCAAAGAAGGAAAGTTTTCTGATGAAGAAAGCGTTACCTGAAAAAGGGTTTCTTTTGACAGAGTTTAACTCTGGATTTGCAACGTCAGAGAACTAACCTCTGAGGAAGAGAATTAAATTCTCGAAGAAAATAAAAAAGGAAGGAGATGAAGAAACAGTAGCTGCCTAAGGAACCAAACCCTCATATTTATAAGACATGACTAGGGCGGTTCATCTTTCCGTTCCCCTAGACAATCCAACGGCTGTAAAAGTGACAGCGTTGCACTCACGTGTAAACCACGTGAGAATAACGTTGTGGGGGCATTTGTTCCCTCATAGAAACTGAACAAAAAATACATATATATATAGAAAAGCAAAAGGAAAAGCCCCCAAATGGAGCATCACGTGCCCACACGTGATAGGCGCTGCGCTTGACAAAGCAAGGCTAAAATCGAAGCTAAAACTGAGCCTCACGTGCAGACACGTGACTGTATAAGCGCCTTCTTAAAAAACAATTGGCCAGAAGAAGGCACGTGGTAGCACGTGATGCTTTTTGATATGCTTAATGCTGTGAAGGGTCACGTGCTACACGTGATGAGCCCCTATGCTTTCTAAACCGATGGAATTAAATTCTAAGATAAAAAGGATCAGAACCCCATTTGGAAAATATTTCCCTAGATCTTTCTAAACAAGAAAGATTGCGCTCTGCAAAGCAGAGCGCCGTTGGATTAAAAATCTAATGGTGATTAAAAATTACCAATTTACAGAAGAAAATTCTGTGTAGGGAAATATTTTCCTAATTTTGTGAGAAATATCTTCTGTAAAACAGAAGTCCTTGGATTAAAAACCCAGCGATGAATAAAATTCACCGATTGATCTAAAAGATCATTTCGGTTGGTTATAAAATCAATAAAAATCTCTTAATAAGAGATTTGGCCGAACAAACTGATTCTTTTCTTTCTTCTATAATGTCACGCCCCGCTTCCCAAAATACGGAATACGAGGGGTTGACAAGGCCAGCCATGCTCCTACGGTCGAGGAATCATCCTGCCGTAGTCACACTTCGGCTTCTAGCTTTACGTGGAAATCAGTAATCAATGCACAGGTAATGAGAAATGCAGTCACTAAATCAAAACAGGTGTAAAACTTACCAGATAGAGTCAAAGGAAAGATAGCACTGAGTCGCTGATCTAGATGTCCGCAATATCCTCAAGGTACGACAGATCCTGATCCGAACTAAATCCACTCCTCACTCTGAGCATGCATACTCAGGTCGTCAGAGCGACACGATAGCAATATAATACATAAAATCAAGTGACAGTTCTAACAGTGGTAATAGATATGAATAATAGTAAATCAATGACAGCATGAATATGAATGTGCAGTAATCAATGCAGCGGAGCAGTAAAGCAGTAGAACGATATGTCACGTATGTCAACACAGTATATAAGGTATATAAATGCTCGTATCCCTATCAGTCTCTAAGTCTCACTATATAGGTCACTAAGCCTATCGTCAGTCCAAGTGTGAGAGTCAACCACTCGCGAGTATCCTCCACCCAAGGGTAGAACCCAAGGGCAAGGGACCACGGGCCCAACATGTAACATGTATATCACGGTAATAATCACGTACCCTGTAAATCTCCATATATCTCCCTAACTATATAAGCCGGCATGGGACTCCCGAGATTCTGTTGAACTCACACTCAAACTACCCCACACCCCGTGGTCTACATCAAACGCTAACCATAACCCTAAATACCAATCGGTCTGTGACAAGTCTGCGCGAGAACTGGAGGCAAGACCTCCATCAAGCACGTCCCGACTAATATTCAAGATAAATGGCAGTGTCTGGTGCCTTATCTGTGACACCCATGCAAGAGCTTCCATAAGTGTCCCATACCACTTATAGTCACACGTACACGCGTCCCACAGACGTCGACAATGCAATAAAGTAATAAGGTTCATTGATTGTGTACAAGTACGTGTCACTTCTATTTATTCATTCACTTTCACTTATTCATTCACTTTCACTTATTCATTCACGCTTTAACACTAACGTACTTATCACAATCCAATCACTAATACTTAGCACTGGGTAATGTATATGATCACTAGGTTATCAATGTTTCATGACCACTATTCAATGAGGGCATACCGCTACATGATATGATGAAAATGCAGTTATTCATGATAACAATAAAGCATAGCAGCCAGTGTCGTACAACTTGCAAAATTTACTATAAATCATATGTGCAGAATTAAGCAAAACAATATAAAAGGAATAAGCAGTATGTTTAATTATCTATCTATCAAAATTGGTTTCACGTCAAACGGGTTTCAGGTTCGTAAGTTATGGCAATTTCATTTTAAGTGTTCACTGCTGGAAATCCAATTTCTGAACTGGAAGTCCGTTTCGTAACATATTTTACTCCTAGTTGGAAGCATAATTAGGCGATGCTACAGTTCAACTAATTGTAGATTTTACAGTTATGTATCCAACGCATCAAACGGATCCTCAATAGCAGTTCTGTATTAAAAGTTATGTTATGTACAAGGTGCTGGTGTAAGAGGGATCACTGCAGAAACTGCAGAACACCACGGTATTCTAAAATACAAATTAAATATCAAATGACGGTGAAACGACACGGGAACAGATTCAGGGGTTAGCTAACTAAATTCTCTACGCGACCATATGAGGTTCTGCGCATTTTCAGTTGAAGGAATGGGTGTACAGGTGTTCCCAAGGCCAGGTATTCAAACGAACGTTACCCCGGACTGCAGTTCAGGGCCGCGAATCGCCTCAGTATTCATTGTTATAACTTATCAAAATGTAAAGATGAACTATGACTTACTGTAGGTTTATCAATTGGCTTCGATACGAGCCCTAGCACTCTGAGATCCGATATATAGATAATTTATTATGATTTTAACTGTTCAGCTTGTCCAAGAAAATCAGATTTCACAAGGGTTATTGGGTTGCCAAATTACGGGTAAAAGGATATTGATAAAATAGCTATAGCATGTTAAGCAAGTGAAGGGAGTTCACTTGCCTCGATGACGATATCAGGAGATGGTGGATCGGTCGGACGCTGCAATGTACGTCACGGATGCGGAAGTGGTCGTTGCGACAAAACCGGAGCTCGCGAGCCTTGGAACCATAGTGGCGTGGCCTCGAATTCTCGCTTTTGGATTGGCTACAACTCGCATGGATCGACGTCGGCGGCGGTACTTGAAAGCTCCGAGTTCGCAGAGATGAGGACGTCGATGGTGGAGTGTCTGTCGCGCAGTGCGGGGTTATGGCCGGAGCAGGCGGAGGGAGTGCATGGAAGAAGTTAGAGAGTGTGTACGAGAGGAGAGAGAAATAGAGTGAGTTCTGGAGAATTAATAGATAGGGAGTCTGTGATTTTTTGTTAGGAGATTAGATTATATATACATATAGGGAGAGGGAGAGAGGGGTGTATGTAAATTAATATATAATATGTAGAAAGAGAGGAGACAGTGAGATGAGGTGAGGGAAATGAGTGAGGGTGAGTTGTAAATAGAAAGAGTAGGGTGTAAAGAGAAAAGAGAATAATGTGGGTGGGTGGGTGTTGTAAAGAGGAGTGAACGTGAGGAATGAGGGTGAGATGAGAATATGAGGATTAGAATAGGTTTAATTTATATAATAAAATATTAATTTGGGTTTTCTGGCTAAATACAAAAATAGTCCAAAACACACCCGGGTCGGGTCTAAAATTACGGTTTGAAAATACGGATAATATTCGCAATGACCAAAACCGAAATAGGATATCCGGATAACGAAAATGCATACCCCCAAGAACGGATGCACGAAATATGCACGTAGCGATTCAAACAAGTCTGTTTCAATAAACGGAACGAGAAAAGAAGTACGGATGTCACCACGGGGTCAGGTATGGGTTAGGATTTTAAAATAAAATAAATATAAATATAAATAAATAAATTTTGTAAGAAACATTTTAGATAAATACGGATATTGGCGTACAAAAGGAACTGGGTATTACATATAAATAGGGGCCCAAAAAAAGGAGGAGAGAGAGGAGGATAGACAGAGAAAAGAAGAAGATAAAAAAAAGAGAGAAACCCTTCATAAGCTTTAAAGAAAAGAGAATTTAATTCTCCAGAGAAAAAAAGAGAAAAAGAATCTCTAGGTAAGAGAAGGAACAAAACACAGAGAATATCTCATCTCTTTTTCACCTCCATAAAAGTTTCCAAAAAGAACTTAGTTCTTCCTCTGGTTAAGATCTGCAAAAGCAGATCTCCCCACAAGTTGAGAATTTAATTCTTGTCGGGGAGATTTTGCCATGCAGATTCAAAATCTAGAGGGAGATCTAAGTTCAGAGAATTTAATTCTCCCAAAAAGTATATAGGAATTTAATTCCTCTGATGAAACAAGGGTTAACCCTTCATATGAGAACTTAGTTCTCCCTTATTGCAAAGATCTGCAGAAGCAGATCTCCTCACAAGTTGAGAATTTAATTCTCATCGGGGACATTCTGTCATACAAATCCCAAACCTAAGAGAAAAACTAAGTCTTAAGAATCCAATTCTCATAAAACAATGGGCTCGAAAGTCTCGAAACTCAGGATCTCCATGCACGTAAAAGGATTGGCACCCAACATGATAACTGCCGATCACATGCTCCCACATGAGCGCCTATGACGAACAAAAGAGAATAAAAGAGATTGACTCACGTGATCACACGTGACACCAGTGGTGTTTATCACTTACAAAGCAAAAGGGAATAAATCAAAGGCAGTTCCTATTTTTTTGAGGCGCCTCACGTGCCCCCACGTGACCCAATAGCACTTAGCGCTCAGAAAAGAACAAAAGAATAAACCCGTAGAGGCGGCACCTCAAATTCTTGAAGTCTAATATTACTCCAAGTGCCTCACGTGACCCCACGTGAGTGCCTCTGGACTTTAGTATTCAACACCATTTTGTACACATCACGTGGGAGCACGTGAGTGCTGAATATATGTTAGTATTGAACACTATGGAAAGACCAACAATTGAGCCCCTCATGCTCAGGGTTTCCAAAACCGATCTCAGTTCCAAAGACAGCTAATAAGCTCCCAATACATGACATCTAAACTGATGTTCATCCCATTTCCCCAAATCGGGACATTGGTTCAAGGGTACATCTCTTCATACCTCTGATACATATCGTTGTAATCCTTCAACGTCTTCAGAGAGATGGAGGGTCCCAATAACCAATAACTTTTGGCTCACCCCTAAACTGGTTAAACCAAAACCCCATGGACTATAAGGTCTTTAAACTCATGGACTATGATATCCTTAATCTTTACAGACTATGAGTCTTTAAACTAGACTATGACGTCTTTAAACTGGACTGTGAGGTCCTTAAACTCATGGACTATGATGTTCTTAAACTTTATAGACTATGAGGTTATTAAACTCATAGGCTATGATGTCTTTAAACTCTACAGACTATGATGTCTTTAAACTCCATGGACTATGATGTCCTTAAACCCAATGGACCGCAATATTCCTAAACTAAAACAATAGAGTCCAAATGCTTTTTTGTTGGATCTAAATGATCCCAAACCCTGTTAAGTAGATCTTAGCCTAAAAATTAGACTAATGTATCCTTAACAAACGCTTAAGTTGATCTTGATCTCAATGAGATTAACGATCTGTAAACCCATTGGACCGCAATGTCCCTAAACTAACACAACAGAGCCCACATGCTCTTTTGTTGGATCTAAATGATCCCAAAACCCTATTAAGTAGATCTTAGTCTAAAATTAGACTAACGTATCCTTAATAAACGTTTAAGTTGATCTTAATCTCAAACGAGATTAACGATCCTTAAACCTAACCTAAACCTAAATCTAAGAAAATACGGATTTGGACTAATCCACGCCCTACGGGCGACAACATAAATTAGTCTCCGTATACAATCCACGGACAACCAAAAACAAAACAAAACAAAATAAAAACACATGACACGAAGTGGCCATCTGGAGAAGAAGAAATTTGTTACCGCTATGCGGTAGCGTAATTAACTGCAGGGGCTTACGCCTACAGGGAAGAGCGTCCCCACAATAAATAAAACCTCACAATGAGGGGGAATCTGACGAAGTCTGCTACATCGGCCGCATCCGTCTAAACCTTCGATACATGGTTCCATAAATCAACTTGGCATCTTCGGAGAGGTGGACGGATAAAACCAAATAGTATCTGCCCCCCAAATTCAGGCAAGACGACATACGCGGTTTTGTCTCTATTTTCGGCGGTAAACATTGCCGGTGCGTCGTTTCGTCGCCGGGAGCTCCTAGGGTCGTCGTCGGAAGTTCGCCGGAGCTTCGCCCTTCGCTAACTCCACTTGTACACAAAAGTTATAGGGATTTTTCTTGAGTGTTTGGACAGAGTTTGTGAGTGGGGGTATGAAATGGAGTGGTATTTATACGAAAAGATTAGGGTTAGGGTTTGATAGAAAATGCATTAAAAATTATGCATTAAAATAGTTTTAACTGTATTTTAATTCCTCTGGAATAATGCAGGGATTTTAAACATGACAGGGGTTATGGGGAGGCAAAGAGGCACTGGTTTCAAGAAGGGTGAATCGGATTTGGAGCTGAGTCGAGCGGCGGCGGCGGGCGAGTCAGGTGAGTCGCAGGCCGATCCGGGCCGAGTCGGGCCGATTCTCCCCGCCATGTGTGCTTTGTCGCTTGGTCTATCTCCTGGGCCAATTTGTTTTATATGTGACTTTTGGTTTTTATGAGTTATGAACGTGTAGGCTCTTGGGCTTCTAAAAATTTAAAAGAAAACTAATTAAAAAATAATGTGGCTAATGTGATTTGAACTCTGGTGCTTTGGTTCAGCAGTGCAAGGTATTACCAGTGAGCTACAAGCTCCTTCTTGCTATTAAAAAGCAAATCAAATACTTATAGTAATCACAGGAAATGTAAATACCCCAAGTATACATTAACTTTTAAACAAATATTTGTACACTAAAATTGGAGTTGTTATAGTGTACCCTCCTTACAAAAATTTCGTCCTCGAAATTTACAAATTTTATTTTAAGGACTAGTTTACAAATGGGTGAGAGTATCTTGCACGCATCTCGTCTTCCCTTTCCCATGTTGATTCTCCTGACGTGTCTTTTCTCCATATCACTCGAACCAAGTTGACTTCCTTGTTCCGAAGTGACTTCACTTTCCTGTCCAGGATCTCAACAGGTTGTTGCTTACAAGATAAGTCGGGCTGTACAGTGAGCTCGGAATGATCGAGAATGTGGCCGGGGTCACTCACATACCTTCTGAGTTGGGATATGTGGAACACATTGTGCACTCCTTCCAATGAAGGTGGAAGTGCCAAGCGGTAAGCCACTTCACCGAATCGTTCGAGTATGTCGAACGGTCCAATGTATCTTGGACTTAGGTTATCCTGTCTTCTAAAACGAATCACTCCATGGTTCGGAGATATCTTTAAGAATACGTGATCTCCCGGCTGGAACTCCAAGTGACGTCGCTTTGCATCAGCCCAGTGCTTCTGTCGATCTTGGGTTATGCGTATCTTTTCTTTGATAGTGCGTACCACATCAACAGCTGCTACTATTATCTCAGGTCCAAGAAGTTCTTTATCTCCGACGTCGTCCCAACTTAATGGCGATCGACACTTCCTTCCATACAGCGCTGCAAAAGGTGTCATTCCTATGCTTGCTTGGTAGCTGTTGTTGTATGAAAACTCCACCAGATGTAGATAATCTTTCCACGATCCTCCGAAGTCTAACATACACGCTCTAAGCATATCCTCCAAGATCTGAATAGTTCGCTCAGACTGACCATCTGTTTGAGGATGATAAGCTGTGTTGAAGTTCAAACTTGTTCCCAAGCTCATCTGCAGATTCTGCCAAAATTGCGATCGGAACCTGGTGTCACGATCGGAGACAATGCAGACCGATACTCCATGAAGTCGCATAATTTCCTGTATGGGTTCATGGGTAACAGAGATAGTACATATTTGAAGAGTTTAAATCTTACTTAAATTCTTACCTCCATATACTTCTTTGCTAATGTCTCAGTTGATTGGCCAACCCGAAATGGGATGAAGTGAGCCGATTTTGTGAGTCGGTCCACAATAACCCATACCGCATCATTACGCTTTGTTCCGCGAGGAAGAGCAGTCACAAAATCCATTGTGATGTGTTGCCACTTCCATTCTGGGATAAGTAACGGTTGAAGTAATCCAGCAGTCCTGTGATGTTCAGCCTTTACTTGCTGACACACCAAACATTTAGCGACGCTTCTGGCTACTTCACGCTTCATTCCATGCCACCAGTAATTTTGACGTAGATCTTTGTACATCTTTGTACCTCCAGGGTGTACTGAGTAGGGGGAGCTGTGAGCTTCTTTCATTAACTCTTCCCGAACAGAACCTTTTGGTACACACAATCTGCTGTTGTATCTCAAAGATCCGTCTTCATGGATGATGAAGTCTGTTCTGAGTCCATTCTCTACTTGTTCTCTGATCTTTTGCAACTTAGTATCACTAGCTTGAGCTGCTTTGATCTAATTGACAATGGTAGATTGAACTTGTAAATTCATCAAACTTGAAGCATTACCTGGCATAACTAATTCAATCTCCATCTGATGCAAGTCTTGTTGAAGCTTCTACTGAGCGCTGAGATTCATTGCTAATGGTTGGCGACTAAGGGCATCAGGTATTACATTCACCTTCCCTGGGTGATATTGCAGGTTGATGTCAAAGTCCGTCATGAGTTCTAACCATCGTCTCTGCCGCATATTAAGCTCCTTCTGAGTAAACACATATTTCAGACTCTTGTGATCTGTATATATGTTCACTCGTTCGCCGAGAAGATAATGGCGCCAAATCATAAGAGCAAAGATAACGGCTGCCAATTCCAAATCATGCGTCGGATAATTGAGCTCATGAATCTTCAGCTGTCTTGAAGCATAAGCCACAACCTTACCGTACTGATGTAGAACACATCCTAATCCTTTACCGGATGCATCGCAATGCGCTTCGAAACCTCCATATTGGTCCGGTATAACGAGAATAGGCGCTGATGTCAACCTTGACTTGAGTTCTACGAAATCTTGCTCGCATGCTTCTGACTGCACAAAGCCTTCAATGAACCTTCGGTAATATCCAGTTAGACCTAAGAAACTTCGAATGTCCTTCACTGACTTTGGTGTCGGCCATTCGCTTACTGCTGAAACTTTTGCTGGATCCACAGAGATTCCTTCGCCCGATACAATATGTCCAAGAAAACCAACTTGATCTAGCCAGAACTCGCACTTGCTGTACTTGGCATAGAGTTGATGTTGTCTTAGAGTTTCCAAGACAATTCGTAGGTGCTCGGCATGTTCTTTCCGACTCTTAGAATACACCAGGATGTCGTCGATGAAGATGACAACGAACATGTCTAAGTACTCCCGGAAAACTTGATTCATTAAGTTCATGAATATTGTTGGTGCGTTGGTCACTCCAAATGGCATCACAAGAAATTCTTAATGTCCATAACGGGTTCTTAAAACCATTTTATGAATAGCAGCTTCCTTGACCTTCACCTGATGATAACCTGAACGAAGATCAAACTTGGAGAAAATACAAGATCCACTTAGCTGATCGAATAAATCATCGATGCGCGGTAGCGGAACTTGTTCTTTATTGTTACTTCGTTCAAGGCTCCATAATCAATGCACATTCTGTAAGAACCTTCCTTCTTCTTCACAAGTAATACAGGTGATCCCCAACTTGAAGTGCTAGGACAATCCACTCTTTCGCCAATAATCGTCCAACTGAGTTCGGACTTCCTTCAAACCTTCCGGACTTCCTTCAAACCTTCCTTCAAACACTTGATTCGATAACCCGGCTATATCACATATAACCGACCGATGGTACAAATCGCGAGAATAGAATACGGTATCACATACTCGTATTATTCTCGGTCCCGTACATATCTCATATGTGCTCCTATTTCATTTCGCTTGAGCCAGGAAATCTCTGTGTAGGACTCTAAAGACTCGTCAATACGTCGGCAGTAGGTGGTGATCATATCAGTCACCCACAAGCCGCAAGCGGTCTGCTAAACGTAACGGCCACCCGGGTATTGAGCGATCAGAAGATCAACGAGCAAGCCTGCTCACACTCTTGCGAATCCAATCAGTAACACTTACCGCACAGTCCGGTCTATTCGTCTGCTATGTCGCATATTTCGCCTAGGGGTGGTAAACGTCAGACCCCAGTAGCTTGATAAGTCATGCCGATGTAAGGTCCATAACGAGCGTGAAACTACTGATAACACTTACCAGTAAATCACATCAACCCTGGCCAGGGATTTCCAGTTATGACCATTCAAACATAGCGCAACATCAACCCCCAATACCGGAAGAGACGAATCCCCTCCTATCGCTCATTGCCTCCATGTGACTCGGGACTGTACCCAAAAACCACCTGTTTGCACGACTCAGTAGAGCCGTGGTAGGGTGGAAATCAAAGCACAGTGGGAGACACACAAGACTCTATGACGATCTCGGGTCGACAGACTAAGCTGTACCAGTGTCACCAGAGAACTGCCATCTGACGTGAGGTATAATACCATCTGGGAGTTCTCGGCGAGTCCGTTCAGTGTACCCAGTCTCCACTGAGCACCCGTATACCATCTTTGATGTCAAACACCAATGGATATGGGATCATCCATCGCCCATCACATGGGTCGAGAAGATATACGCTAGTCTACTCTGGAATATCGATGCCCCGTCTCAATATTCCCATGACTAGGAACATTGAAGGATGTACTCATGGACTACCCAGGCCCCATTAGTATGATCTGCATCATAATCCTGGAAGTCGAGTATACATCCTAAGGGCTTTATCAACATGCAACAGAGAGACAGTAAGTATACATGTTAAGATAAAGAGCAACCAGATAGCGTACTATCATGTCAAGCAAGAAAGTCCTCTCTATATATGTCCCATCATCCACTATCATATACATCTCATGTACAATAATGGCCTCTAGGGCATACATACAACTAACACCTAGTTCCAAGCTTCGACGGTTCACAGACAACTTAGAGACTACCTCGGAGCCATGGCAAAGTCCCTAGTTCCAAATCTCGACGGTTCATAGACAGCCCAGAGATCAACAACGGCGTTCCTTCTCACTACAGCAGGATGCAGATGCAACGTCAACAACCGACCCCAGGGTCAAAACAATGGAGCCATGGCAAAGTCCCTAGTTCCAAGACTCGACGGTTCACAAATAACCTAGAGACAACCTCGACGTTCGTCGCAATATTGCAGACACAATGTCAACAAACAAAGCAAAGGAAGATCCCTAAATTCAAGGTCTTGACGGCAACTCAAATGAGACCTGAAAGACTATCGGAGATCATCCCACACCAGCGCAGAGTGGTCATGACTCATCGGGGCTCCCAAACTGAGCCTAACCTCAAGTAAAAAGCGGCATGGAATATCCCTAACGCTTGCTCTTTCGACGGTAATATCACCTGGGAGATTACTTGAAGACGTCTTGTCCAGCCCTCGAAGGGATCAGAGACACGACAGTCGTGGGGCTATTCGGATAGCAAGATTGCATATCGGGGAATACATCGGCCAACGCGACAGTACGACAGACAAAAACCCTAGTACCACAGACCCTAACGAACTTCTATCAGCAGAGGTTAACTATGACGTTAGGACATTCTTGCGAGAACTTCTCGATTCGTCTCAACTCGTAGGGAAAATAATGTCCCTGCAAGAACTTCTCGACTCGTCTCGACTTGTAGGGAAAAGCCTTAGGCCGCAGATATCAACCTGTTTCCTAAGCACTGGGGCCCTGCAAGTGAGTCCAAGGTGGACTATTGCATACTATCCACGGACCACACTCTCCGAAGTCGAATATCGATAAGGAGGGAAAAAACCACTTACGAGCCCTCTCGACTTATAAGGGGGAAAATTCTCTTATGAGATACTTACGACTCTCAAGAGAAAACGCACTTAGGAGTCCTCACAACTCCTAAGGAGAAAATACACCTACGGGATCCTCTCGACTCGTAAGGAGAAAAGTCTTTATGAGACCCTCACGGCTCATAAAGTTGAAAAGTCTTAGGCGGCAGATCCAAACCTGTTTCCTAAGCCATCGCTGCCCAACAAGGAGGTCAAGATGGACTATCTACGGGCCACATTTTCCAAAGCCACATTCACCAATAAAATAAAAAAGCTACTTACGGATCCTCACGATTCATAAGGAAAAATACCCGAGTGAGATCCTTACGACTCACGGAGGCGATGATCACTTAGAAATCCTCACGATTTCTAGGGAGAATATGCACCTATGAGATCCTCTCGACTTGTAGGGAGAAAAAAACCTTCTTGAGACCTTTACGGCTCATGAAGATGAAAAAAGTCTTAGGATACAAGGATCCTAAACTTGTCTCCTAAACCCTCAATTCTATGGCCATGCATAACTCTGCACTATTTCACCCACATACATACTTACGTAGGCAAAGTAGTGGGGGGCATTTATTTCCGCCAAAATTTTTGGCCAAGAGCTATTTGTTCCCTTATAACACTTATAAAAAAAGGGAGAGAAGAAAGAGGAAAAGAATTCACGGTTGGACATCACGTGTTAAACACGAGAGCGTTTATATGCAAAGCATATAAGCGCTGAAAGAAAATAACTAAGGGCCAAACATGCCTCACGTGTAAAACACATGAGCGCTCATATGCTTTGCATATGAGCGCTGAACACAAATCATCAATGGCCAAACAGGCCTCACGTGTAAAACACGTGAGCACTCATATGCAAAGCATATGAGCGCTAAACATAAGCAGGCTAAAACCCACAGTAAAGGTCATGTGTTAAACAAGTGAGTCCTCTTGCCGCTCACATGCAAAGCATGTGAGCGCCCCAATTTAAAATGTTCCCATTAAAATTCTATGTGATAAAATTAAATCCTATTTGAGAAATATTTTCCCTAATCTTTCTAATATGGAAAAATCTTTCTCTAACATAGAATTCTGGATTTAAAATCCGATGGTGATAAAATATCACCAATTAAATTATCTGATAGAATTAAATTCTATTTGGGAAATATTTTCCTGATTTTCCTCAAACTAAAAAGATCTTCTCTGTTAAACAGAGGACCTTGGATCAAAGATCCAATGGTGATCATCTGGTAGAATAAAATTCTATCATAGGAAAATATTTTCCTAATCTTGTTAAACTAACAAGATATTCACATGACAAGAATAAAATTCTATATTAGAATAAAATTCTATGTTAAACTAACGAGATATCCATATGATAGAATTAAATTATATTCTATATTAAGAAAATATATTTCTGATCATGTTAAACTAAAAAGATGTGATAGAATAAAATTCTAATCTTGTTAAAACTAACAAGATATTCATAATCTTATTAAACAAACAAGAAATATTTTCTGTTAAACAGAAAGCTTTTGGATTAAAAATCCAACAGTGAATAAAATTCACCGATTAATCTAAAAGATCATGAAATCAATCAAGATCTCTCAATGGGAGATTTTCTCACAAGTTGATTTTTTCTCTTCTCCTATAAATAGGAGCAAGGAGGTTAAATCTAAAGAGGGGGAGACCACCTTATAAACTTCTAAAAAAATATACAGAAGCCTCCCAAAAAGCCCCCACAAAACAAAAGAGAATTTAATTCTCAAACCAAGAATTTAACTCTTCTCAAAGAACTTAGTTCTTCCTCTGATTGAGATCTGCAGAAGCAGATCTCCCCACAAGTTGAGAATTTAATTCTCATCGGAGAGAGATTCTGTTATGCAGATTCAAAACTTAGGGGAAAGAACTAAGTTTAAAGAATTTAATTCTTTCAAAAGTATGCAGGAATTTAATTCCTCTGATAAAACTAGGGTTTAACCCTGCAAAAGAATTTAATTCTTATAAAGAAAAGGGCCTGAAATTCTTAAAACTCAGATCAAAATCTCTATGCATATAAAAGAAAAGACTGGTCACGTATTCCCACGTGAGCACCTCTGAGGAACAAAAAGGAGCGACTGAGATTGAGTCACGTGATCCCACGTAACCCCCTAATAGTGCTTAGCACTTATAAAAGGAAAAGGGGAAAAAATCAAAGACAGTTCACGTTTTTGGGGCGCCTCATGTGATCCCACGTGACCCCTAATAGTGCTTAGCACTTATAAAAGGAAAAGGCAAATAAATCAAAGATAGATCATATTTTTTAGGCGCCTCACATGATCCCATGTGACCCCCTAATAGTGCTTAGCACTTATAAAAGAAAAAGGGAATAAATCAAAGACAGTTCCCATTTTTGGGACGCCTAACGTGATCCCACGTGACCCCCTAATAGTGCCCGGCACTTATTAAAAAAAAGGAATAAACCCAAAGAAGCAGTGCCCAAGTCTCAGGCGCCTCACGTGCCACACGTGAGCGCTCCAAATTTCAGTGTTTAACACTGCTTTAGAGCCTCACGTGGGAGCACGTGAGTGCCGAGCAGATATTAATGTTTAACACTATGATAGGCCAACCCTAGCCTAAACTAGATAAGTCTCTCGAGGCCAAAACTCTTTTGATCACCAATTAACCGAGCCTTCCTATGCTCAGGTCTCCCCAAATCGATCTCAGTTCCAAAGATGACTAATGATCTCCTAACAGATGGTATCTAAAATGGCGTTTATTCCACCATGATCTTTCCCTTCAATCTGGAGTTTGGTTCAAGGGCACATCTCTCCATACCTTTGATACATGTCATTTTAATTCTTCAACGTCTTCATAGAGGTGGAGGGTCCTAACAACCAATAGCTCTTTGGTACACTCCCAAACCCATGAGCATATCCCAATGGACCGCAATGTCCTTAAACTAGCTATGGACCGTAACATCCTTAAACTAAACCCTCGCCCCAAAAAAATGGTGATCTATGGACCGTAACGTCCCTAAACTAAAACGATAGAACCTAAATGCTATTTTGTTGGATTAAAAATGATCCCGAACCCCCGTTAAGTAGATCTTAGTCCAATATCGGACTAACATATCCTTAACAAACATTTAAATTGATCTTAATCTCAAACAAGGTTAACGATCCTTAAATCAAACTAAACCCAAATCTAAGAATATAGATTTGGACTAATCCACGCTCTATGGGCGACAACATAAATTAGTCTCCGTATACAATCCACGGGCAACCAGAAATAAAACAAAACACACACGGCATGAAGTGACCTTCTGGAGCAAGAGAAAGTGGTTATCGCTACGCGGTAACGTAATTAACTGTAGGGGCTTGCGCCTGCAGGGAAGAGCATCCCCGCAATCAAAAAACCCCTCACAAACGAGGGGGAATCTGACGAAGTCTGCTACAACGGCCGCATCCGTCCAAACCTCCGATACACGGTACCATAAATCAACTTGGCATCTTCGGAGAGGTGGACGGATAAAACCAAATAGCATCTACCCCTAAATTCAGGCAAGACGTTTTTCTTCCCGGCTTTCGACGGCGAACAGAATTCAATCCAAACCAGAATCCAATTCAAATATGAATCCAAACTCTTACATGTATACTTGAACCTGAACCTGAATACCATAACAATATCAACATGCAAACATGATTGACTTGACCGAACCATGGCTATAACTTGACTTGAGTACATAACTACTTGTTTACATTCAGAACCTGATTATATGAACAACTTGTATCCATGGTCTCGGCAAATCTGATAAATATAATCTATATAAAACATTACACGGGGTTAACGGAGTAGATTGGTATGGAATGTATTAGAAATGGAACGAGATGGTCACTAAAAGACACCTACATGAACACTCGTGCCGTTGTCCCGTGGGTTTTGACGGGGCCTTATACTACATGTTACCTTAGTCCACGGAACAAGTTGGACTTCTCGCGTATACACTGATACCTTTTGTACCAAGCTATAAACAACTACGTTAGAATAATAAACTGATACCTGTATAAATTAACAGTTTCCTTCCACATTATTTGTACTATTCCTTTCTCTCTTTTAGGGACTTACCGAGCGCTAGTTCACTGACGACATTCCTGTCTATCTCTTTCCTTGGAATGTTCGTCAGGAGGACAGAACCCTCAGGAGACCGAGCCCTGTCAAGAGTACTTGGAGCAGATTGAGGCATAGCAGGACTTCTAACTTTTTCTTGTACTTACTTTTCATTTCATATGCCATTGTTTAGGCATTGCTTTATATCATTGTACTTTCCTTTTCAAAACAATGTATTGTAAAGATGAATGTTAATAAAATTTGTTGTTTATTTTATAGCTCTTGTCATTTCGTATGCATTCTATATATTGCTTAATTACGCTTAACGTATTTATTTTTTAGTAAACACGTTGCGTGCCCGCCACGTCACCGCCTCCGTACACTGGGAAGCGGGGCGTGACAGGTTTTGTTGGCGGCCCATGCAGGTCAGTTTTGCATGAAATCTTAAGCAATACATCATAAGAATTATAAGAATCGGCAACTATACATTCTTACATTTCAAATTCCTTGAATCTATCCTAATTTTTCTTTTTCTATCAAGGTCATGGATTCACCTAACAACACGGGTACGAACGTCAATGGAAACACCCCACCACCTACTCTACCACCACCACCTACCATTGCAGCTCCCATCAACGAGCAAACGGTACTGCTTGAGACGATCAAGAGCCTCCTGGAGGGTCAGCAGCAGCAGACTGCTATCCTCATGCACCGTCCAGAAGTCGGGGCACCCGAAGTCAAACAATTCCGGGCACTACACCTGAAACATTTCTCAGGAAAAGAGAGCCCACCAGAGGCAAAGGAATGGGCTCAGTCTATCGAAGACGACCTGGCAGCAGCACAAGTGCCAGAGATTGCTTGGGTGAGAGTTACGAAGCTGCAACTAACAGATAACGCTAGAGTCTGGTGGAAGGCTGAAAAAAGCCGAATTGCCCAACCGATTGAATGGAGGACATTTTGCGATATGTTCGACGCGAAATACTTCCCTGAGACTGCCCGTTTCGATATAGAACAGCAGTTCATCCACTTACAGCAAGGCTTTATGTGGAACAAATCCATGGATTAATTCGATGCTGAGTTTACCATGCTTAGCAGGTAAGATATTGTCTCAATATTCAGTTTCCTGATATCACATACTACACTGCTAACACAAGGTCGTAACAGGTTCGCGGCACACCTGATCCCGACTGCTGAGATTCAGGCACGAAGATTTCAGCAAGGGTTGGACCCGGAAATCCAAATTGCACTAGCTACAGGGGATTTCCCAACCCATGATCTTGCACTGAAGGTTGCCCGACGTTATGAAGCAGTTGTGAAGAAGAAGGGCAGAACTCAGACTGCCGATGTGATATGCCCTGCCACTCAGATGGCAAAAGGAGCCTCTTCCAGGCTAACTTTTGCACCCAGGAGACCGGGAGTAACCTTTAACCGGCCTAGTCCAGACTTTTGCTTCTACTGCAAGAGGAACAGACACTTGGCGAAAGACTGCAGGCATGCAAATAGCCTGTGTTTAGTTTGTGGCGCGTCCACTCACGCCATTGGAGCTTGCCCATATTGTCTCAACCCAGCTCCTGCACCCCGACCAGCAATCACCGTTCCGCAGCGGCCAGCTATTCAGGCTCTTGCACCTCGTTTAGCCCTACCTGCACCACCTCTGCATGGACCTCCGGCACAGCCTCCTCGTCAATTCCATCAGGCACAGAGGAATATGCCTCAAGGGTAGAGAAACATGCCCCAGGGACAGAGAAATGTGCCTCCGGTAAGAAGTAATGTACCTTGGCGTAGGGTTTCACCATGACAGTTGAGGAAGCCGAGGCTACTGGCCAAGTTATTACTGGTAATTCCCAATCTTTTCATCTTTTCAATCCTTGTATATCACCCTATATTTTTTCTTGTATCCAAAACCAACCTCACACAACTTAAGTACCATACTAGTAACCAACCTTCCTACACTAGAACTGTTCGACACTGAAGCGTCACATTGTTTCATGTCCCAACGATTTGTGAGAACACATGCGATTCCCGTGAAGCCACTCATTTCAAGTTGGAATGTCAGTTCCGGGAATGGAGTATTGAAGGCAACTATGGGATTGGATCAGTGTCCAGTTGTAGTTTGCGGACGATAATTCTACGTGAATTTCAAAGTACTGGACATTCCAAATTTCGATATTGCGTTTGGAATGGACAGGCTAGGAGTTTTCTATGCTACGATTGACTGCCGTCAAAGGAGAGTAGTATTTGAGATACCAGATCACCCAATCTTTTACTTCAAGAGTGGAGACAGAACTTTGGAGCCAGGAATCTTCCGTGCTAAGCCGAAGGACGCAGAAGTATTTACTCTACCGGCGGAAGAAGAAAAGCCAGAAGTAGTTCGAGAGTTCGAGGATGTGTTCTCTGAAGATATAACAGGTTTGCCTCCCGATCGAACTCTTGAATTCAGCATTGATTTACTACCTGGTGCGCAACCAGTAATCAAAGCTCCGTACCAGTTAAGTCCTGAGGGATTGAAGGAGATCCATACTCAGTTGGACGAACTTCTGAAGAAAGGTTGGATTCGTCCCAGTACTTCAAGTTGGGGATCTCCAGTTTTATTTGTGAAGAAGAAAGAAGGTTCATACATAATGTGTGTAGATTATCGAGCTCTAAACGAAGTGACGATAAATAACAAGTATCCAATACCGCGCATCACAGCTAAGTGGGTCTTGTGTATTTTCGAAGCTAGATCTACGTTCGGGTTATCATCAGGTGAAGGTCAAAGAGTCTGGTATTCCTAAAACGGCGTTCGGGACTCGCTATGGTCATTACAAATACCTTGTGATGCCGTTTGGAGTGACCAATGCACCTGCTATATTCATGAATCCGATGAACCAAGTTTTCCGAGAGTACTTAGACAGGTTCGTTGTTATTTTTATCGACGACATCCTGGAGTATTCAAAGAACCAGGATGAACACGCCAAGCATTTATGGATTGTCCTGGAGACATTGCGACAACATCAACTCTATGCCAAGTACAGCAAGTGCCAATTTTGGCTAGATCAAGTCGTATTTCTCGGGCATATTGTTTCAAGCGAAGGAATTTCAGTAGATCCAGCTAAAGTGTCAGCTGTGAGCGAATGACCGACACCAAAGACGATGAAAGATATTCGAAGTTTCTTGGGTTTAGCAAGATACTGCCGAAGACTCGTTGAAAGTTTCTCGAAGATTGCAGCACCCTTGACCAAGCTCACACGTAAAGATGAAGTATTCGTGTGGTCAGAAGCATTTGAACAAGCTTTTGTAGAACTCAAGTCAAGATTGACATCAGCTCCTATTCTCATAATACCATATCAATCTGGATGATTCATTGTACATTGCGATGCGTCCGTTAAAGGATTAGGATGTGTTCTACATCAGCATGGAAAGGTTGTAGCTTTTGCATCAAGACAGCTAAAAGTTCATGAGCGCAACTATCCAACACATGATCTGGAGTTGGCAGCCGTTGTCTTTGCACTTAAGATTTGGCGCCATTATCTTGTGGGAGAACGAGTGGATATATACACAGACCACAAAAGTCTGAAGTTTGTATTTACTCGGAAGGAATTGAATATGCGGCAGAGAAGATGGCTAGAACTCATGGCGGATTTCGACATCAACCTACAGTATCATCCAGGGAAGATGAATGTAGTTCCTGATGCACTTAACCGTCAGCCATTATCAATGAATCTCACCGCTCAGTGGAAGCTACAGCAGGAATTACATGGAATAGAGATCGAGGTAGTTTTGCCAAGTAATGCTTCAGAGTTGATGAACTTACAAGTTCAGTCTACTATTATCAATCAGATCAAAGCAGCTCAAGTAGGTGATGCCAAGCTGCAAAAGATCCAAGAACAGATAGAAAGTGGACATAGAACAAACTTCACCATCCACGAAGATGGATCCTTGAGATATGGAAGTCGATTATGCGTACCACACGGTCCTATTCGAGAAGAGTTGATGAGAGAAGCTCACAGCTCTCCATACTCAGTACACCCCGGTGGTACCAAAATGTATAAGGATCTACGGCAACACTACTGGTGGCATGGAATGAAGCGTGAAGTGGCCAGAAGCATAGTCAAGTGTTAGGTATGTCAGCAGGTAAAAGATGAACATCACAGGACTGCTGGTCTACTTCAGCCGTTACCTATTCCAGAATGGAAATGGTAGCACATTATCATAGACTTCATGATTTCCCTTCCTCGCAGCACAAAGGATAACAATACAGTATGGGTTATTGTGGATCGACTCACCAAGTCAGCTCGCTTTATTCCCTTTCGAGTCGGCCAACCTACCGAGACGTTAGCAAAGAAGTACATGAAAGTAAGCATGAATCTAAAGTAAGATTTAACCTCAAAGTGTATTATATATTAATACCCATGAACTCATACAGGAGATCGTGAGATTACATGGAGTACCAGTTTGCATCGTCTCCGATCGTGATACCAGATTCTGATCCAGTTTTGGCAGAGTCTGCAAGCTAGCCTGGGAACGAGTCTGAATTTCAACATGACTTACCATCCATAAACGGATGGACAGTCCGAGCGAACAATTCAGATTCTGGAGGACAAGCTAAGAGCTTGTATGTTAGACTTCATAGGTTCGTGGGAAGATCACCTACACCTTGTGGAGTTTTCATACAACAACAGCTATCAGGCGAGCATTGGAATGGCACCGTTCGCAGCACTCTATGGAAGTGTTGTTCACCACTAAGTTAGAACGACATCGAAGACCGTGAACTCCTAGGACCAGAGATGATCGTGGAAACTGTGGACGTAGTTCGCATGATCGGGAAAAGAATGCGCATAGCCCAAGACCGACAGAAGCATTGGGCTGATGCAAAGTGTCGACACATGGAGTTCCAACCTGGAGATCATGTTTTCTTAAAGATCTCTCCAAACCGAGGAGTAATCCGCTTTGGCAAGAGGGGTAAGCTCAGTCCCAGATATATAGGACCGTTCGACATTCTTGAACGTGTCGGAGAAGTGGCATATCGTCTAGCACTTCCACCCTTATTGGAAGGAGTGCACAACGTGTTCCACATATTCCAGCTCCGAAGATATATGAATGACCCCAGTCACATCCTTGATCACTCCGAGCTCACTGTACAGACTGACCTGACTTGTGAGCAACAACCCGTTGAGATCCTGGACAGAAAAGTGAAGACACTGTGGAACAAGGAAGTGAACTTGGTCCTAGTGATGTGGAGAAAAGATTCACCAGGAGAATCAACGTGGGAACGAGAAGACGACATGAGTGCAAGATACCCTTTCTTGTTTGTAAATTAGTTCTTATGTAATTGTAAATTTCGAGGACGAAATTTTTATAAGGAGGGTAAAATATAACGACTCTGAAATTGCTGTACGGAAATTTTTAATTTAATGTACAGAAAAGAGTTTACAAGTCCGAGTACACTTTATAAGTTAATTTTTGTTTGAGAACAGCAAGAAACAATATGTAGCTCATTGGTAAAGCCTTGCACTGCTATGACGTAGCCCCTGTGTTCGAACCCCATCAGACATATTATATTTTTTTCTGATTTTTCTTTTAAACTTTTTGGAAATCCAAAAGTTTACACGTGCAATACACATAAAAATGAAAAGTACGAGAAAACAAACACGTGCAAAATGCTGTAAATACAGAGAGGAACACGTGGCAAGCATCCAACCCCCCAACCCTACCAAATGACCGGCGAGATCCTTCTTTTGGCCAGCGGGGACGTCCAATCATGGGCAATGAGTCCCGGGCTTTGCACACAAATCCCTTGGCCTACCCCTAACTCCCCTGCACTGATTGATTTCCCTGCAATCAAACAGAGACTCTTCAATTCACAATTTATCATATTTTTAATGCATTTTAATTCACTCTTTTAATCCCAAAACCCTAATTCCACACTATAAATACTACCACATGCCCTAGCCCTTCCTCATTCCAAAAATTCTAGCCAAAACTCTCAAATTTTCTCAAGTACAAGAAGAGTACAAGCGGAGTTAGACAAAGATCAACTTCCAACAAGGAATCGAGGCTTTTCCGGCGACCCCGCGACGCCACGAAGATCAACACTCTCTCGTCTACATTTCCTTAGGATAACTAGCTAGTAAGTCCCTCCCTATCTCTCTCTCTTTCTTCTTGAAAAGTTATCTTTCTTAAAACATGTCGGTAAGTGGAGTTAATACCGACCTTTTATTCTAAACCTTAAAAAGTTCACTTTTTCTTACATACTTTTCATCCATATTCTTACACCATATTTGTAATCGTATAACTGATGGTTAGAACAAAATTTCACTCTAAAATATCATGAAACATAACCTTAATTTAACTATTACATTAAAATACCATGAACTTCACATATATCTCTTTAGTATTTTTTGATCATACCTTTAGAAAACTTCACGGGGTAATGACCTACCCCTCACAAACACACATGATTCTATAGCACGATACTCTTTGAACCTAATTTTGTGGCGAATACAATATATTACATTAAAATACCATGTATTATAAAAACAGTTTTCTTTTGAATTGTATTTCAAAATCCTTTACAAATAAGCCTCTTCAACCCTCTTTAGAGGACCCGCTATTGGATGGTGCGAATTATCGCACATGTTTGGACTAGTAAAGCGAGATGCAGACCTCCTCACTGAGCATTCGGACTCGAAAGGTTTTTAATACGATTTTTAAGAAAAACGAAATTTTCTACTTAAAAATCAAAATTAATTTTTAATAATTATATAAATATTACAAATGCATATATTTTCAAAATATAATAACTTATATTTTTTTAAATAAAAAAATTACAAGTTTCATCAAAATACCATCAAGATATCAATACAAAACAATTTTACAGTAAAATACCATGAACTATTCAAGTTAAGATAATTATCACTAAAATATCTCAATTCTTAAAATACACATCCATGAAAACCCTAAAAATATAAATAACTTCTCGAGATTATTTTGAAACTATGAATTAAAAATATTTTTCATAAAACCCCCTCGAACTATATAAAACACTGTTAAGGACTTTAGTAAATATAGGTTTAGGCGGGATCAATTCTCTTGAGCCTCAGGGAGCCGGAGAAATGAGTGGTTGCCTATTTAAGGTAGAAAAACTTAATAGTGTTATCAATGGTAATTGTTTTGGAAAAAGACACAAACCCTGCCGTCCATGTGCAGCAGTTACCGATAACTCCCGAAGCTAATTCAGGATCCAAATCAGTTATAAATGTCTGACTCAAGTCTGAGTCTAAATCAAACTTGAATTCAATCCAAACCAGAATCCAATTCAAACATGAATCCAAACTCGAACATGTATACTTGAACCTGAACCTGAATACCATAACAATATCAACATGCAAACATGCTTGACTTGATAAAACCATGGCTATAACTTGACTTGAGTACATGACTACTTGTTTACATCCTAAACCTGATTACATGAACAACTTGTATCCAAGGTCTCGGTAAGTCTGATAATTATAATCTACATAAAACATTACACGGGGTTAACGGGTTAGATTGGTACGGAATGTATTAGAAGTGGAACGAGATGGTCACTAAAAGACACCTACATGAACTCTCATGTCGTTGTCCCGTGGGTTTTGACGGAATCTTGTACTACATGTTACCTTAGTCCACGGAGCAAGTTTGACTCCTCTCGTATACACTGATACCTTCTGAACCAAACTGAAAACAACTATGTTAGAATAATAAAATGATACCTGTATAAATTAACAATTTTCTTCCACATTACTTGTAATATTCCTTTCTCTCTTTTGGGGAATTACCGAGCGCTAGTTCGCTGACGACATTCATGTCTATCTCTTTTCTTGGAATGTTCGTTAGGAGGACAGGACCCTCAGGAGACCGAGCCCTATCAGGAGTACTTGGAGCAGATTGAAGCACATCAGAACTTTTAGCTTTTCATTATATTTACTTTTCATTTCATATGCCACTGTTTAAGCATTGCTTTAAAATTGAGGCACAGCAAGTCTATTCGTCTAAGAGTATCGCATATCGAGTCTAGGAGTGGATAAAATCAGACCCCTAATAACGCGACATTTAGTGTCGGTATGAAGCCCAACACAAACTGAGAAACTACTGATCCTGAATCAGTAATTCTCGACTACCTTGATCAAGGGTTTCTGGTGATGGCCACCCGTGCACAACGCAACATCAACCCCCAATACCGGGAGAGACGAATCCTCGACGATCCGCTCACTGCCTCCATTTGGCTCGGGACTGTACCCAACTAAAACCTGTTAGCACGACTCCTTTGAGCCGTGGTAGGGTAGTAATCAAAGCACAGTGGGAACTCATACGAGACAAATGACGATCTCAGGTCAACAAACTAATCTGTATCATGTCACCTGGGAACTGCTATCTGACAATAGATATAATACCAACTAGCATGTTCCCGGCGAGTCCATCCAGTGTACTCATAACCCAATGAGCACATGCATACTATCTTAGGTGAACAAACTAACACCAATGGTTTATGAGACCGGCCACCGCCCCTCGTCAGGGTCTCGATCAGTACACACTAGTCTACTCTGGAGTGTCGATGCCCAGTCTCGATACTCCCACGACTAGGGACATTTAAAGATGTGCTTATAGACCATCCAGCTCCCACGTATATGATCGCCATCATAATGCCGGTAGTCAAGCAGGAATCATATGGGCTCTATCAACATGTAATAGTGAACTGTAATTCCACCTAAAGTATGTACATGATGATAAGGATAAACCAGATAGCATACTACATTTTGAGTAAGACTATTCTACCTGTATAGGTCCTCCCTCAATCATCTAATCGCGTGTCTGCGATTATAATAATTGACTTAAGGGCACTATAGCCAACAATCTCCCACTTGCACTTAAGGCTAATTATTGCGGTGTCGCATACTCACAGCCCATGTGATACCGAACACCCAACTCCTCTACTAATCAGTTTTGCAAAGCCTGTTTGTGAAACTATTGCGTTCGAGAAATAGCCTCAGTGAGTGGATCCACTCCAATGTTTCTTTCTATATCTCTCTATATCTCAACTTCGCGGAGAACACCTATCTCCCGATGAGCAATACATGTCTTAGAATTTGTCTGGATATCTGATAGGACCTAGTTCACAAATGAACTCTAAATCCAGCAAATTTCTTAGACTGTATCATCCACTGAATTTAATCAGTATCTAGCGACATGCCTTCTTCAGTATCCGCTTGGACCACCTGTCCAAACTACTGCCCCTCATGTGAGAGAAAACTATAACTCAGACAGTCTCTCTGTCATCCAAGTCATCTTGGAAGCCTGAAATGATAACCGCCTCCCGAAGTAGGCTGTCGTTACCATATTCTAAGAACATCCACTTATGTTCAAAACTGCTTTCCTCCGTTTCTCCAGGATTGGATTAATATATACTTTTTGCAACCTGTGCAAAAACAATATCTGGTGTTGTACTTGACATTACATGATTAACTCAATTGCCTAAAAAAGTGATATGCTAATCATGCAAATCTCTCTCCCCATTAGTCTGTAAGACATCCTTTAGAGAGGGTGACTCCATCACCTGCAGGTACACCACCATGCCAGGAGTCAACCATTCTGAAACACCTTTAGAATAATGTCAAAGTACCTAAATTGGGACACTTCCCAAATCTATATCTAAAACCATAGATCTAGTCACCAAAATCCCTGATATTATATCCATATCCAATGTGGAGAAACCCTTTGTGACAACCACAGTATAACCGATCGTCGTATAGGAAGATCACTTCCTATCGAGTGTATGTCATCCAAATACCAGGATATCACACCCTACTATCTTCTTACCAGATCCATCTCTTATTCTGATGATGTCAAACACTGTGACTATCACATCAAAAATAGATGATCTATCTCCGCTATACTTGCTTTAGTCTATAAATAGACATAAGCTACTTGCCCACAATACTTCCGCTGCTCCCACTGACTACAACAACCCTCTGGCAGAATCATATACACGTGCACTTCTAAAATTAGTTTAGAACGACGTTATACTCATCCTTCTGCCAGGTTTCATAGTCTAGAACAACAGCAGTGGAAAGTTTGGGTAAACAAGAACCTCCATGTCACCGTCTCTGAGAAGACCGAAGTACTTCTCGGGTGCCTGAGGTTACCCATCAAATCTGCGGAGTGGCTAATGGAATGTTGAATACAATTGAATCTTTAGGTCCTACTAAATTTTCAAGAACCGTTTGTGGTTCTGGAATCACTTCCAGTTCAACCATACTCCCACTAATGTTTTCTGAAAAGAATCCATTTTATTAAAACTGGTGGCGAGTCAAGAACAATATAACTATTGATCTTCCAGATGGTAGAAAGTTAACCCTCGTCAATGCCCGGGATAACCTACAAACTGCCATTACTGAAACGTGCCGTGAGTTTATCTGGATTCTGGCTTTAAGTATCAGCCGGACAACTCCATATACCTTAATATCGTTAAGATATGATCCATTCTATATCCACTATAGAAACATAGGCACTGATTTAATTGACCAGATTCAAAAATCATGCAGTTGTTTCCAGTGCATGTCAACCAAATGGAAGGAGGCCAATCAGCATTACTCATCTAGGAGTACATCCGCATATGAGTAACCCGAAAGAAAAGCAAGTTCTCAAAACTATTACAATCAACAGAATACCTAGCACAAGTATTTACATCTTCGATCACCTTGAAGAATCCTGATACTTGCTACATGTGGTTCTCTACTTTATTCTTGTATCTATAACTTCTCTAAATTTGGACCCTGTATTTCTACGAAATAATTGTCTAAAACTAGAGAAGTCACGAGTAAACAGAATATAGTATGAGTACCAACCCCTTTGCCCTAATGGACACTAGACAACATACAATACTTTGTATAAATCACATGAGTTTAATAACTCAAACTATGTGCGTCGTAGTTTGAAAACTGTATTATGGTTAAGAAGAATTACACCTCTGTTGAATGGTCCTTACCTAATCACCAACTGATATAGGTAAATATCACAGACATAATTTCAAAAAGTTATATCTAACTTTATAAAATAAACGTACAGATATATCAGTTTGAAATTGGTGCATAACATCGGATATTCAAAACCAAATATTTGTCGCGAGCAAAACCCAGGTGATTTTCTCAAATATCACCAATTATAAAGAATTCCGATATAATGAGGATATAATCACATAATTCCCAATATTCTACTCCCACTCATCATCTGTAACACTATACAGATGTGAGAATCAAAACTGGTAAATACATACCCTGGAGTCAGAATCTAAATGGGAAATCAATTTTCATTTAACACTGCACAGTAAAACTGAAGCATGAAAATGTTGCGGAGGGGTATCCGGGTATTCCTAGTAATGCCTCTTCCACTATCCTGATTCATGACTGTATCCGTATATTTCCTTTCTATCTCTCCAATCCCTTTATATGTCTTTACTTATTAGCTTCTGTACACCGCACTTAGGCTAAATGATTTTCTTCCTTCCATACCTTTCGGCTCCAGCCTATGGTTTGGAAGAAGACTATCCAATAAGCGCAATAGGTGTACTCTCATAATACTAGAAGCTCACTCAACCTGAGAGAAGATAAAGGGAAAAGACAACCTGAATAATTCTATTCAATTTCTCCTGAACCGGAAACCATCCTCGAACTGGAACAAGTTCCTTCGAGTTCGTATGTAACTATAGGATGGCGCATCCAATAAATGTGGATGTTCGTAGTGATACGGAGTGTTCGGGAGAAATGCAAAGGTGAAGTAGGAGTGGCGATGATATACGTGGCTTTGTCGTGAATGATAGCAGTCACAATTTCCTTTTGCCCTCTTTCTAATCCATTTATATGTCTTTACTTATTATCTTCTGTACACCACACTTAGGCTAATTGGTTTTCTTCTTTCCCTACCTTTCGGCATCTGCCTATGATTTGAAAGAAGACTATCCAATAAGTGCAATAGGTGTACACTCTTAAATACCAGAAGCCCTCGCAACCTGAGAGAAGATAAAGGGAAAAGACAACTGAATAGTTCTATTCAATTTCTCCAGAACCAGAAACCATTCTCGAATCTGAAACAAGTTTCTTCGAGTTCGTATCTAATTATACGATGACATGTCCAATAAAAGGGGATCTTCATAGTAATATGGAGTGTTCCGGAGAAATGCAAAGGGTAATATAGGAGCGGCAATGATTTATGCGACTATGACAATCCAAAAGCCAAAGTGTTTTAAGAAGGTTCGGTTAACTTAGTTCATGAGTTATAGTCTTGGGTCGGGTCAAGGTCGCTGCCAAAGAAAGAGAGAAAAGAAACACTCAGGGTGCACTCTAATCTAGATCAGAATGGTTATTTATTTATCTAATCAAGATGCCTCCCACTGTTTCCTCGAATTCTCCTCCAAACCCAAAAGGAGAATTAGTCAGGATCATCTAAAATCACCCGAGGAGTAAACCTACTCATCAGTGGGAATCGGGATCCAACTATCATCGCATGATAACTTGATGGAATCCACTCAAGTCACCACACTCCAGAAGGTATGTGCATACCTAGCAAGTTTCCTGTATGTTTAAAACTCCCGATGTGATTTTTACCCCAAGCAGCTTATTACCATGACAGAGGTCAACAGATCATAAGTCGCAAGTCAAGTTCAACCCGTCATTGTCCTGGATTAATTTAGACCCACCCGCATAAGCCATTGACAGAGGTCAACATGACCGTGCGACTGTCCTAAATAATCGCATATCTATGCAACAAACAAGCATTACCCAGCTACCAAGCACTGTGCCTTGACAAAGGTCAACATACACAGCATGAATACTAAGTAATACCTGTAAGAAATGACGGAGGGCTACGACTGGTTTTTGGCGAAAAACCTTTGATGTAATGAACTTGATATCGCTGAAGGAACCGAGTGGTTTTATAAATATATAATGGCAAAAACTTTTGCTAAAGAGGTCACACCCTATGAAGGGATCTCGGCACTTTTCTCGTCGAATGAGGTGCAGGATATTCCAAACTGAATACCACGATGCAAAGCAAAAGAATCGACTATAGAAAAGTTATTACGTTGACGCAAACTATTTCCCAAAGGGTCACTCCCGATGAAGGGATCTCGGCCCTTACCTCGTCGAATAAGGTGCTGGATATTCATAACCGAATACCACTGTGCAAAACAAAAGCAAACGTCTGTAATGTCTGTTTTAAAAAACTTGGTTCCAACAACATCAAATAGGTTTGTTTTATCTTTGCATTGATCAGAATCAACGCAGTCCCATCAATCAAACATATCATACCAGATAAAGGAACGGAAATATGATGTACGTATATGTCACCCGCATTAGCCACTGGGTCCCGTCATCTCCCATTATGTTACTTAACTAACGGCAGAGCGGGGACTGGACTAGCGCGGGTGCAAAACATATACAACATCTACTAGTATATATATAAATATATATATATAACAAACGTCCAAGGCATGATATAAAGCAACATCACAGAAGCAACACAGAATCTCAGCCAAGCAATACAGAATAGTGGATAATCCTGGAGTCTCGGGTTTCACTGGAGCCGCAAATGAGACCCGACGTTCCCTGTCGTGTGGATAGCCTGTGCAATGAAAACCTAGACCCCTACGAGTGCGGCAAGTTACCCGTCAATACCAGAAGTGAGGAAACCCCAATCAACAACGTGAATGGGCCACCCAGCACTTCAAAGAATCTGGTAACTTGAGCACTCCTCCGTGGGTCAACCTGTACCCCCTACGAGTGCGGCGAATAGCCCGCCAATTCTAGAGTAAGGTCCTCTCCGTCTCAAAGCCATGAGATGCGAACCCGTTGCCCTCTAGAACCCGGCTATTCGAGCACTCCAACGCGGGGTAATTTTAGTACAGCAAAGAAAAAAATATGTACAACGGTGACATCGACCTCAATCCGGTTGTGCCCCAAACAAATAATATACAAGCTGACAGTGACGGCAATCCACAAGTCGGTCGCTCGCCCCGCAATATCAAAAGTACAAAAGAAACTAAACAGTACTATCATTGCACCACTGGCTATCCATCACGACGATCCAATCACAACCACAGCACAACACAGAACATCAACGTGGATGTCATGTTCGCAAACCCGTCTAAAAGAGCATATAGCAATTAAACGAATTGTACCGCTCGAATGATATTCACGGTCGCAGATAGAAATGCATGTACTGTATACTTACGTATTTAAAATTTCGATCGACAAAATCATTCCGTATTGGCCCCAAGTGCAATCCAGTACTCAAACAAATCTGGGCCAGAAACAAAACATCCCAGAAATCATAATTCTAAACAATAGAACTCCAGTAGAAATTTGGTGCACAGATACCCAAATTCCGCCGCGCAACCGCGGCAAACATGGTTGTTCTGCCGCGGTTCCACGGCCGTATTAGAGAATTGTGTCCCCAAATTTCTTCTGGCTTCCTAGAAAACCCTGCACGAATTTCTGAGATGCTGGAAATTATTTTTTGACCACTTTGGAAAAACGGCAGAAACAAGGTAAAATGGAATTGTGATTTCGGGAATTTTGCTCGATCGATCTTTTAACCGCGTAAGAACAAGCTAGTATAAGGTTTATGGGTTGGCTCTGATACCATGTTGGGTTATGGCAGCGTCCTGGCCATCAAACCGTGGCCAAATGCGGAACAAAAAAATTATCAAAGTGGCGCTATCACAGCCCTGAATACGGATCGACCATTAACCCTAAAAAATAGCAAGCTAAAAAGAGAGTTGAGATGTTATACCGAATAATCCGTGTCCTTCGGTCTTTAACCTCTTCTCAAGCTCCTAGTGGCCACCACGATCAAGTTTGGTCGCCGGTCTCCCTCCAACGAAGATGATCCACCCGAGAGTCTATGAATCGAGCTCCTACTTCAAAACCGAAGTAACTAGGGTATCTGGTTTGCTAAACTTGATAGCCTAGAAGATATAGAGTCTAATGGAGGATTAATTTGTCTCTAAACACCCTAGGTTTCTCAACACATGAGTGGGTTGGGGTGGAGGAAGAAGAAGAAGCAATGAGAGATGAGTGTGTGAAGCTTGAAGCAACTAAAAAAAAGGGGCTGCCTTTATTTTGTGTGTTGTGAGAGTGTGAGTGAGAAAAAGAATAAAAGTAACTCAAGAAAAATATCTCAATCCCACCACAAATATCTCACAACACTCACAACAAATATCAAGCATGAGTCATGCTTAGAACCATGCTTCAATCAATGCATATCACACTCATCCCTCGACCTCATTAACCTTTAAATTAAAAGGTTAAAACAAAATGAGATGTTTTCTTCTAGAAAACAATGTTGAAATAAATTACAAGAATTCCCCTCAATCCGTAAATACATACCTGCATCCGTATTCCGAAAAATATGAATACAATGAGACGAAAATAATCTAACAATATAATACTAGGATCCGGATTAAACTAAAGACCACTAGTATTATCCGTCCGAATCATGATACGTGCACAAGTGCACATATATGATCAAACCCTGCCGTAAAACCATACGGCCTCTACATCATTTCGCTCGAAGCAAGAAAACCCTCTGTGTGGGACTCTAAAGACTCGTTAATACGCTGGCAGTGGGTTTAACCACAAGCACGTCAGCGGCACTAGCTGTACGTAGCGGCTACCCAGATATTGAGCGAAAGGAATGCCGACGAGCAAACTCGTCCTGACCCCTACTGAGCCTGTCCTGTGACAATATTCATACAGTACGGTCTGTTTGTCTAAGAGTATCGCATATCGAGTGTAGGGGGTGGATAAAGTCAGACCCCTAATAACGCAACATTTAGTGTCGGTATGAAGCCCATCACAAACTGAGAAACTATTGATCCTGAATCAGTAATTCTCGACTACCTTGATCAAGGGTTTCTGGTGATGGCCACCTGTGCACAACGCGACATCAACCCCCAATACCGGGAGAGACGAATCTCCGACGATCCGCTCACTGCCTCAATTTGGCTCGGGACTGTACCCAACTAAAACCTGTTTGCATGATTCCTTTGAGCCGTGGTAGGGTAGTAATCAAAGCACAGTGGGAACTCATACGAGACAAATGACGATCTCAGGTCAACAGACTAATCTGTATACATGTCACCTGGGAACTGCTAACGGATGATTGACTTGAGGGCAATATAGCCAACATAGTAATGGCACACACTATTCAACTAACGGATGGAAAATTTGTATCCAAGTCGAATCCGGATAGTAACAAAATTTTTGGATTCGAATCTGGATATCCGAACTAATGGTATCCACCATTCAATTATTTATTACTATTACTTACAGCTCCACTTAGAGCTGTTAGAAAGGCAAAAATCCCGGAACTTAGCTTGAGATCAGCTTGTTAAAAGCTCGGCTAGGACTCGTTTGAACTAAACGAGCCAAGCGTGAACAAAAATATAAGCTCGGTGAAATGAACGAAAAAACACGACCACGGTAGGATCGAGTTCGACTCGTGTTCAAGCTCAACCTGTTTAAGGTTCATGTAATTTGAATAATTTGAATCTTATTTGATATTCACTGCGAATAAATATATGATTACTTATTGTTAAATTTTAATTATAATTATTAGGTTACTGATATTAAGTGGGGTCTGGATCATCATAAATATTGAATCAAATATTATTATGTTAAAATATTAAAGAATTTATATAGTTAATAACTTTAAATTTTGTTGACAAAGCTCGAAACAAGTTTTAAACTCGTTCCTTTAATTATAATAACTGAATTTCTCGTTACTCAATTTGTCAAATATAATAATGAACATCGATATAATGTTTTAATATATTTTTTCTCTAGATTTTAGATAGATTCGATAAAACTCAAGGCTCGTCCGGGCTCGAGCTCGTTTATTAAATAAACGAGCCAAGCTCAACCTAATTCTTAAGCTCATTTAAATAACCGAGCAAACTGGAACAACCTAAAGCTCAGCTCTTTGACTCCTTCAACAGCGCTATCTACATCTATGCATAGGTGGTTAATAATTGCAAATTAATTTTGATGCAAATAGTATTTGCAAACTTCTGACCATCTCAAATAAAAAATCCACAGAACCCGGTACCAATGAGTATACACGCTAAACTTTGCGTCAATTGGAATGATGGTTAAATATTTTATTAGTTATTAATCATAATTTTTTATATTTATCTGAATATTATCCATATATTATTTAAACGGATATGGCAATATCCGATCCGTATCCGTATTTGATTTTAATAACGGATATAAATAGTAAATTTTTGTTGCCGACAACTATCGGAATCTGCGTAAGCATCCGTAAATAGATGTCGGATACGAATATAGTGATGCATATATTCGATCCGTTTATATCCTCAGAAATTGTAACGTTTCTTTTTAAAACTAAGTGGCTTTCATATGTTTAGTTAAAAGTATATAACAATTGATAGGATAAAATCATTGAAAAATACTGATCAAGCACTAAATTTCACTCGGTCTACAAATAAGAACAGAACAGTAATAGAGAGATAAATTTCTGCTAAATCATATTTTTATTTTTTTGATAGAAAAGAAGGGCCATGAGCTCAAAGAGAGTACACCAAAGGAATTACAACCACCATCTTTAGATCTGAAACGGTACCGATGTTTGCATATTATCAAAAGAAAACAGATATTATAAAAAGTGGACCATAGTTCGTCATCCCTTACTATTAGCTACGATTTGATTTGATAAGAAGCCTACAATGGATCATGATCTAACTATGAACAAACAAGATTGCAATTCAGCTGAATCTGAAGATGATAAAAGCATATGAAAATCATGCAAGTTCAGCAAAATACAAAATCATATTCCTCCAAGAAAACGGTAGGGAATCTTACAGACTCTAGCATAAGAAACTATACACAGCAAAACATGAGCGTAACAAAATTGTTAAATGTTCTTTTTTTTTAAATGTTAAATACACTACATCGTAAACAATGCACGGGTCATTAGCAAAACTATATAAATAACGCACTGGTCATTAGCAAAACTATGTAAATTAACCAGCAAGAGAGATGGATGGTTTGCGCATTTTTTCCATCAAATTCTTTGCTTTTCTTTTGAAGCAAAGAGCAATCACATTATTATAAAAAAATAAAAATGAACAAAAAAAAAGAACACGGATGCATTTATAAATAGGCATCATCTCACATAAAAGGAAGATTAGTAATCTAAGAAAAGCAAAATGAACGATAATATACTTGCATAAACTTCTAAGTTGAAATGTTACAGGTTGCTAGAAAAATCAGTCCATGACACACAAACCCCCACAAAATTACCAAAATTTACTGATGAACATTCAAGAGTGAATTTTGCTGCAAGCCTGCAAAAATGAGATGACAGTACAAGGGCAAACAAATACCAACACTTTTTCCCCACAGTAACTTTTGACTGATCAAGACGACAATGAATAGCCAAGTGATGTGTTTTGCTCAGCCTTAAAATAGCACAAGTTTTATTGCTAATGTTGTAGCTGATTTAACACTAAGCAATATTCATTTACATACCAAGAAATGCTATCAGACTTAATATGGTTCCTTGAATATAAGAGCTGAGCAAAATCCAGTATCAGCACTTTATATTAATACAAAAATTAAAATATTACGTGTCCAAATAAACTAGGAATGATAAGAGGATAGGAAATGATCCTAATCTAATATAGGGAAGAGCAATAATCGATACGAAGTGCAATGTACGCCCCATGAAGATTTATAGTTGCAAGCATCATAGAAGACAACAATATTGCTAGGGTAAACATCCACAAGCACGGAATTAAACAGAACACTTCATGCTTATAGAATAGAAAGATTTGTTAATATTTCCAGCCTAAAGGCTTCGTCTCAACAATCACTAAAATTTCTAAACCCAAGTTACCAAAATTCAGCAGCATCTAAATAGACTGGCCTTATTATCTTCATGTAAACAAAAGACTTGTTTCCATGCTCATTCCCCGGGTATGTTTAGATACACACAAATACACAATCCATTGGATAAAAAGGCCAGATTCCTTTTTTTTTGTTCTGTAATAGAGCAATCGTTTAAAAAAAGCATATTTCGATGGTATTTTCATGGGTAGGGGGGGCAACTAGGCCCCATTCCATAGGGTATTAAAAATTAGCCAAGACCTAATTATTGTCTTCTAAAACTCTCTTATAAAAATGGGTTTTTTTTTGAAATAGGTTGTTTTGAATTTTTAATTATAAAAATAGGGTATTAAGATTTATAATTATGAAAATAGGACGGTTTGATGGACCCCTCCCCCACCCCAGTATAGAGGACGGGTTCCTAGAACCCGCCCTCTACCTATTATAAGGGAGGGCGGGTTCCAAGAACCCGCCCTCCCCTCATTTTTGAAGAGGGCGGGTTTTGAGAACCCGCCCTCTCCTTTATAAAGGAGAGGGCGGGTTCTCAAAACCCGCCCTCTTCTTTCTAAAGGAGAGGGCGGGCCCGTCCTCTGTAAAAAAAAAATAAATAAAAAATACGTGGGGCACACAAACCGCCCTATTTACATAAATATAATTTTTAATACCCTATTTTTATAATTAAAATTTCAAAACAACCTATTTCAAAAAAAAACCCTATAAAAATTAGAGAAGACCTAATATTATTGTCTTCCAAAACCTTTTCTCTCAATTTCTTTGAATACCGTGATGGTCTCTTTATCTCTTTCAAAAATAGAATACTTTGTCAACCATCCAATAAAAGAGTCGGTAAATATTGAAAGCATATCCTTATCTCAATCTATCCATGATTTTTTTAAGGAGTGGTCAAGTACAAGTTTAAAAAATCCTTAGAAATTTCATTTAAAGGAATGCATGTGAATTCCATGATTTATTTATCCAAAGTGAAATCTGTTGAATCATTTTCCTAACCATCCAACCATGGCCTAAATGTATGGAAACTCCTTTGAATCAACATGTGATAAATGTAAGAGAGATGATGAGCAAAAAGCACTTTTAAGGAATATACATTGAATTAAGGATTCCTAGAATAGAGAGCACCATAAGAGCTAACAGATGCAGACTAAGGCTCCGTTTGGGAATAGAGTAGAGTTTAAATAATGGGAGTCTGATAAATTTATCTAAACTTAACTGTAAAATCCTAACTATACTGTGTGGGATGATTTTCATAAACTCCAATCCAACCAAGGAGCTCTAAACTCCAAAATTTGTAAAGGGAGCACCCATCTTGGAGT
Source organism: Agapanthus africanus (assembly GCA_030015575.1). Lineage (NCBI taxonomy): Eukaryota > Viridiplantae > Streptophyta > Magnoliopsida > Asparagales > Amaryllidaceae > Agapanthus > Agapanthus africanus. The sequence continues at coordinate 520,125,915 of JASDDO010000031.1, read as the reverse complement.
TTAGATACCTCCAAAACAAAATTTGGAGTTTAGATATCAACAAAGCCAAACACCCTATCAAAGGTAAAGTTATAAAAGGAGTTTCGCGCTTGCAAACCATAGTTTGCATACCCTATACATCCACTTAAAAATAAACTCCAGTTAAACTGGGCCTAAAGAAAAAGTACAAGGATAAAGCAAAAGGCGGGAAAAGGAAGGAAAGTGAAAGTGGCATGAGAAACATAAATTTCTTATCAAAGAGTTTCATAAACTCCAATCCAACCAAGGAGCTCTAAACTCCAAAATTTGTAAAGGGAGCACCCATCTTGGAGTTTAGATACCTCCAAAACAAAATTTGGAGTTTAGATATCAACAAAGCCAAACACCCTATCAAAGGTAAAGTTATAAAAGGAGTTTCGCGCTTGCAAACCATAGTTTGCATACCCTATACATCCACTTAAAAATAAACTCCAGTTAAACTGGGCCTAAAGAAAAAGTACAAGGATAAAGCAAAAGGGGGGAAAAGGAAGGAAAGTGAAAGTGGCATGAGAAACATAAATTTCTTATCAAAGAGTGGGCTTTTTACCAATTGGGCTTAGCTCAATTGGTACCAATTTCCTCTCTAACGTGAAAGGTAGCAGGTTTGATTTCCAAAAGAGATTGATTTTTAAATTAAAAAAAGAATGGGCTTTTGCTCATTAACCCTTTTTTAGACATGAGAGAACAAGATAACAACTTGTCAAACCTTCGAGAAAACCTTAAATAAAATAAACATGCGTCTCCATTACACCATGATATCAAGGGAAGCAAGTCTTTATATATTATAGCAAACTATGAGTAGAATGTAGAGGCTTCCCTCAATGAACGAAACAAGATATTTATATATTATAGCAAACTATGAGTACCACAACACTCAAATTATAGTTTGCTTATGACTCCAGACAACAAGGCTAAAATAAGCTAAAAAGGATATTTCTTTAGTTTTTGCCACAAGACAGAATTGAACAAATAGGATATGTATTTAACAGATGAATATAAACTCTTTTGCATAACCAGTTTGATCTGATTTCAGAATATTAAATCTTTCAATATGTATTGATTTCTGCAAACTGCAAGTAAAAAAAATAACAAACATATATTTCTTAAGATAAGTAACACCAACTAAAATAGTAATCAATAGAATATCTCAAACCAGCATAAGATGGAATTTGCAACCTAAATGTCAAAGCGAGCTATACAATTAAAGAACTGGAGATAAATTTCATCCGCAGCTCTACAAGTTGTGTTAATGGCACAATATTAACTGGTTATAAAAGCTGAACATAACTCGAATAAAATTTTCCTTCAGTGTTGAACTTAAGGATGCCCTAGTCAATGATACCAACAATAAGGAACAAAGAACTAGGTGTATTTATTGTTTTACATTCTTTGTATTTGACATGAAAGCTATTCATCTACAAATCCTTAAAGACAACCGGCAATCGAACTACATAAAAAATTGTTACCATGTGTAGTTCAACTTGTGTATTTAAACAAGGCAAAATATGTACCCAATACTGCACCACAGCAATGGTAAATTGCATGTCAATATAGATACATTGTTAATATTAAAACAAATTAACATACCGCATGGACTACTGAGATGTAGAAATGATGGTCAAGTTAATATAAAAAAAACAACTGCTACCTTAGAATAGTTTATTCAAACATCCTAATCAAAACCCTAGAACAGTAAATGCTCGCCATTTAACCCAGTGCAGGTTCGCTATGGAGACGAAGGCTATTCACAAAACCTAAGAAGACCAATTCATTCACAAGGTTTGCACAAAAGGATGAAAATATTTATACCTATTAAAAACAGCAATCATATGCCATTCAAAATCTTTTGCTTCGACTAACATGTAGCAGACAAATATAAATCAACCAAGCATACCAAAAACTTTATCGAATGAACACCCTTACCAAACTACAGCAGCATTTCTCTTGAAAACAACATATCTTCATCCATTTCCATGGATCCAACACACAAAGGCTCTTTACCTAACAGGAATAAAACAAAATCAAAATAAAGAAACAAATTAATCTTTCCACTTGTGTTAAAACAAACAATAATCCAGAAGTGAAGTTCTTACCTGGACATCATCAAACAGAAGAACAAAGCCCCAAGCAGTCAATCTTCACCTTTGCTACCAAATTTCTTTAAAAAGATACAAACTTTATGATCAAATTTATGAAAGCTAAAAAATGCAGATACTTAAAAGACAAACAGTAAATCACAAAAGATCCTTCATCATTTCCATCAAGTCAAAACAAAATACAGATCCTACACGAACACATTTGCCAACTAACATCGTCAAATTAAAACACCACAGGAACAACATATGAACACATAAACCTAGCTCACTTAGGCCGCCGCCGCCTTCTTGGGCGACTTCGCTGCCTTCTTGGGCGACTTCGCCGCAGCCTCGGCCTCCTTCGCCGCCGTCTTTTTCGGCAACAGCACCGGATTGATGTTCGGCAGCACGCCTCCATGTGCGATCGTCACTCCCGCCAGAAGCTTCCCCAACTCCTCATCGTTCCTCACAGCAAGCAGCACGTGCCTCGGAATGATCCTATTCTTCTTGTTGTCTCTCGCCGCGTTCCCAGCCAACTCCAAGACCTAAAAAAAACGCAAACCCTAGGTTAAAATAAGGCTCAAAAATCATCAGATCTGAGAGTCAAGTTGAGTACTTACCTCGGCGGCGAGGTACTCGAGGACGGCGGCGAGGTAAACGGGAGCTCCGGTGCCGACACGCTGGGCGTATCGGCCTTTCTTCAGGTATCGGCCGATACGGCCGACAGGGAACTGGAGACCGGCCTTGACGGAGCGAGAGACCGGCTTCTTCTTAGGGCCGCCGGCCTTGCGACCGCCAGCGCCCTTCTTCAGCTTGCCGCCGGTTTCCATTGAGATCGGCTAGGGAATTTTTAGGGTTAGGGCTTGGGGAATTTGGGGGAATCGAAGTTGTGGTGAAATGTGAGAGGGGATTTGGGGATTTTTATATATGGGGAGTGGAGAGTGGGGGAGATGAGAGTGGCGCGGATCGAGGGTTTTGGCCGTTGGATTTGGTTTTGAGTGGACGGTTGAGATTCGTTTGGGTTGGGGATCCGTGGCTTTTGTTTTGGACCAATGGGGTGAGAGTATTTGTTATCCACATGGGATGGTGTTCTTTTGATCTGGACCGCTGGTTTGGATGGGGCTTGAATATTGTGCGGTTGTTAAACGAAGACCAACGACCCAAGCTTTAGATTTATTCGTCAACATTCAATCATATAAATAACAAAAAAGGTTGTTCAAATTTGGATAGTTTATTTATTGAACAGGCTGAGCGAGTATTTACCGAGTCCGAGCTGAGCCTCGAGCTTTTCTAAGTCTATATGAAATCTTAAAAACTAGTAATAATATGGGTATATCAAAAGACCATATAAATGTCAAATATTATATGACTACTTGAACATCGATAAATATACTTGTTATTGCTGAATAAACAAGTTTGAGGCTTGTTAAACCTCCCAAGTCTAAATTTAAGGCTATTGAGTATCTAATTTTACAATTTTGTAGCATAACGGTGAATATTTACCATGATTCGAGTCAAGCAATTATTATGATCTTGAGGTTCGAGTTAATATTAAGTAACTAACTTCGGCTAAAATAAAATTGAATAATTATTTTATCATCACTAAATACAAAATAAGATGGATTCAATCTAAGCCGGCATGAGCATACAAGCTCGAACCTACCATTCGTTTATGAGCACGGTTCCGGTGAAAGGTGTCTTTGAAGATTTTTTGGACAAAGATGGATATCCGTCGTTGGTCCACATAGTAAATCAATAAAGTTAATGGCTGGTATTATTTACTTTCTATTTTTGAGGGATATACAAAATGGAGAAGAATTTGCAAATGGAAGTAAATAATACCAACCATTGATTTCCTTAATTTGCTATGGTGGTCAAGGATTGATATCCTTCTTTGCCAAAAAAAACTTCACAGACATTTTTCGCCGGAACCGCACCCTTCGTTTATTGCACCTAGCTTAGATTTTGATTCAAGATCAATTAGCTGTCAAACAATTCTTTTGAGGAGCCAATCCCGAGCCAAACTCCAAGCTCTAGCTTTCTAATGGTCATACCGTCCATGGAAAAAAATTCAATATATTTAATAAAAAATGTGTTATGAAAAGAAAAAAGAACCTTTCTTTGGTTTCTATTCTCCCTTTTCTTTGCTTTGTTCTACTGATTTTTTCCATGGAGTGTCTTTCTAATGTGTTCTCGAAAATAACGTGATTGTTCCTGAATTATTATATTTTCTTAACTACGCCATTTGAAATATTAGGATCTACGTGGTATTTGAAAGACTACCGAAACATTGGATTTGAGAAATTTTGAAAAGGAAAAAAAAGGGTTTAAGGGTTACAGAGACATGAAAAAATGATTTAGGTCGCAAGGAAAACCTAGAAATTAATCATGAGTTTTGACTCTGATTTTTTTAATTTGAATTTATTGACTTTTGCCACTTTTCCTCTCATTTCTTTTTTCTATGATGAATTGACACTTTTTCCTATGATGAATTGACACTTTTTCCTCTTTCGTCATGGTTTTTAAGAAATCCTAACAGACTATACTAATTCAAAATTAAATAGCAAATTTCATATTTGAGCAGTTTGCTTGTATTAGAGATTAATTGTGGATATTGTGATATTTTTGTGTTCAAGCACTGATCATGTTTTTTGGTGATGTAAGCGATTCAATATATATATTTTTTTAAATAGGTTATTTTTATTTTTAAATTATAAAAATCGGGTATTTAGATTTAATTTTGTAAAAATATGGTGGTTTGTGGGACCCCCGTAATTTAATTTTATTTTTATAACAGAGGGCGGGTTCAGAACCCGCCCTCTTCAAAAATGAGGGGAGGGCGGGTTCTAGGAACCCGTCCTCTAAACTGGGGAGGAGGAGGGGGTCCACCAAACCGCTCTATTTTCATAAATATAAATCTAACTACCATATTTTTATAATTTAAAAATCAAAATAACCTATTTAAAAAAAACCGCCATTCAATGTTGTTTTCCAAAGGATAGAAATCCATTTTTTGGGGAAAAATAGTTTGAGCTCCCTACGATTAAAAATGAATAGAATTAAGTCCCCTGGCTTTAAGAATTAGCTAAAAAATCCCTACTTAAAAGAAATCATGTGCATGACTTCTTCATATATATACCATCTCATTTGTATTTTTAAATATCCGATACCACCCTTTTACATTATGACATGAGCCATAAAAGATATCTTGGATCCGCATGAAAAGGTAGGTTCGGTTAAAGTGTTGTATTTGGCACTTAAGTGCTATATATATATATATATATATATATATATATATGTATGTGTGTGTGTGTGTGTGTGTGTGTGAAAATTAGGTGAGGTTAAAATGCTATATTTGGTTGTTAAGTGCTATTTAGTTTAAGTTAAATCGTTCAATGGTTTATTCTATCTTGACTAAATGATAGGAAAAACGTTTAGCATTTATCCCGACAGCAGAAAATACTCCTAACTTCTCAAAACCAGCACTTTGCCTCCCTCTATTTTAATTGATTCTCAAAATACCCTTTATATAAAAAATTAATTAAAAAATATTTCTTTTCCTCTCTTTCTAATATACCCTCAATATTTTTACAATATCCTCTGCATTTTTCAAAATTCTTTAAGTTTTTTAAATTCCCTCAGACTTATTAAGTGGCCATTAAGTTTCTTTTTTTCAATTTAATTTATTTTTCAAATACAACATTTACTCTCATTATCGTCGTCGTCATCATCTTCTTCATCACAACTCAATAATATCCACCTTTATCTTCTTTCTTCCCATTCCTTAGTGTCATTCATTCTAATTCTTTTTTTTCCCTCTTTGTTTTCATACACTCTTTGTTTTTTCTTTTCTTCTCTTTTTTATATTTACTTTCAAATTAAGAAATCCTAATATAAACAAACCCATTTAGAAAATTATAACCCAAAAGAAATTTAGAATTATGTAAATCCCAACATAAAAAAATCTAAATCACTCGACACTTAAAAATAGAATACCTAAATCAATCAAATTTTTAAGAAAACCTAAGTCGATTGGCAATTTTTATTTTAGGAATTTGAAAGCATACAAGGAATAAGAAGAGATTGTGAGGATGTTTATATTTATTTATCGTTTTTGTCAAAATTAATCATCATTTGATGTATTGCATTTTTAAAAAAACTTAAACTTTTTTGAAAGGTGTAGGTAATATCGAAGAATAATGGGGTTACATCAAATTTGCATAGAATTTTATGGGGTATTTCAAAAAAACCTTGATATAAATATTTTAATTAAATATTTCAATAAAGGATATTCTGGGAATTAATTAAAGTTGAGGGGGGCAAAATACTGGTTTTAGAAAGTCAAGGGTATTTCCTGCTATCGAGGTAAATGTTAAAGGTGTTTCCTGCCATTTAACCCTCTATCTTTCCGCATTTAATGCTCTGATATGAACAATAAATACAACTGTAATATTTTATAAATATTATAAAGATAAAACATATCATTAAATAACCATATGTAGCATTTTGAAGTTGCTATTTATACATGTTAAGTGCTACATCTAATATCATACTTGCTATATCTGACACAATAAGCTGGATATATATAATATAGAAGAAAATACATAAAATGTACAAACATTTGTTAAGTGATATATATGTTTGATATCGTGCCCTCAAAGTCAATTATTGAATCGCAGGCACGTGATTGTAATGATTGAGGGAAGACCTATACCGGTAGGACAGTCTTTCTCGAGAGGATAGTATGCTATCCGATTTGTCTTTATCATCGTGTACATACTTGGGGTGACATTGCAGTTCACTATTACACGTTGATAGAGAATAGTATGCTATCTGGTTTGCCTTTATTATCGTGTACATACTTCAAGCGACATTACATGTCACCATTACACGTTGATAGAACCCTTAGGATTTTTGCTTGACTACCAGCAGTATGATGGCGATCATATACGTGAGAGTTGGGTAGTTTATAAGCACACCCTTAAATGTCCATAGTCGTGGGAGTTTCGAGATTGGACATCGATACTCCGATAGTAGACTAGTGTATACGATTGAGACCCCGACTAGGGGCGGTGGCTGGTCTCACAATCCATTGGTGTCAATTGGTTCACCTAAGACGTATACATGTGCTCATTGGGTTATGAGTACACCGGACGGACTCGCCGGGAACATGCTGGTTGGTATTATACCTGACGTCAGATAGCAGTTCCCTGGTGACATGTGTGCAGGTTAGTCTATCGACCTGAGATAGTCATTTGTCTCATGTGAGTTCCCACTGTGCTTTGATTATTACCCTACCACGGCTCAAAGGAGTCATGCAAACAGGTTTTAGTTGGGTACAGTTCCGAGCCATATGGAGGCAGTGAGCGGATCGGCAGGGGATTCGTCTCTCCCGGTATCGGGGGTGAGATCGCGTTATGTCTAGGAAATCCATTACACGAAGTCCTTGGCCAAGGCAAGTGAGATTTACTGGTAGGTATTCCAGTAGTATCTCAGGGTGTTCTGGGCTACACTCCGACACGACTTGTACCGCTTTTGGGGGTCTGACGTTTACCAGCCCCTAGGCTCTACATGCGATACTCATAGACGAACGGACCGGACTGTACGGATATTGTCGCTGACAGGCTCAGTAGGGTTTCAGGATGGGTTCTCTCATCGGTCTCTCTTTTGATCAATACATGGGTAGCCGTTACGTACAGCTAGTACCACTGACGTGCTTGTGGTTAAACTCACTGCCAGCGTATTGACGAGTCTTTAGGGTCCCCCACAGAAAGTTTCCCAGGTTCGGGCGAAACGTTGTAGAGGCCGTATGGTTTTATGGCAGGGTTCGATCATATACGTACACTTGTGCACGGATCATGATCGGACGAATCATACTAGTGGGCTTTGGTTTAAACCGGATCCTAGTATTAGATTTGTTGGATTACTTTAGTCTCATTGCATTCGCATTCAGTCGGAATGCGGATGCAAGTATGTATATACATGTGAGGGGTATCCTTGTGATCCGTCACGAGTTTACTTTAGATGTTGTCATTCTCTTTTTGGATTAAACATTTTGGTTTAAATGCTTTGTGGTGGAAATTGTGAGTGGAAATCATCATGAAGAGCAATTAATGTGGCATGTCCATGGGTGATGACTCATGGTCTTATTTTTTGTGCTATGTCAACATTTGTGATTGATTATTGTGTTGAAATGATGTGTGGAGAGTGAGTGGACAGCCACAAGTAGTGGGGTTTGTCTTGAGATTTAGTTCTAGTGCTCTCATTTTTCATTCCAACACAATAATAAGTCTAGCTCTTCTTCTTCCTTCTCTAGCTCACAAGTTTCATTCATGGCTTCATCTTCAACCTCCATCCATACAATCTCATGAGTTGAGAATCAATGGATGATTGAGACAAAATTATCACACACATTCTCTACTTCACCTTGGACATGTCGGCTAGCAAACTTCATATCCAAGTTGCTTCGGTTTGAAGCGGGAGCCCGTAAAAAGACTTCTTGACGTGGTGCCCTTTCGACGAGGAGACCGGAGATCGAGCGAGATCGGAGATGCCGCGAGGAGCTAAAGATGGTGGCTAAAGACTGAAGTACACGGATCGATCGGTATAGTCATTCTATCATTTTTATAGTTAGCTAGTTTAGCGTTAATGGTACGATACGGGTAAAAGCCTACGATAGCGCCGGTTTTATAAAAGGTTTTTGTTTTCACGTTTGGCCTCGGATTGACGGCCGGAACACTACCGTAGACTTACACTATATATATATATATATATATATATATATATATATAATGGAGGAAAGAGGCCATGGGAGGGGATTTCCTCCTATGGCGTTGAAAAAATACAACCACCACCATTTTTTCCGACGATCGGCAATCATCATCATCATCGTTATCATCTAAGATGTACATACACCAAATTTCATGTGATTTCACCACTTTTTCACTGTTGAATTAGCAATGTAAAAAATTCTATTGTCGGTAAACCATTAATTTTACACCAACCAATTCAACGGTGAAAAAATGGTATAATCACATGAAATTTGGTGTATCCACGTCTTAGATGATAAAAATGGAGGTGATATATGCCGATCGTCGAAAAAATCCATGGAGCGTGCATTTTTCCGACGCCATAGAAAGAAATTCCCTCATATGGCACATTTCCTCCATTAACCCCCCCCCCCTCTCTCTCTCTCTCTATATATATATATATATATATATATATATATCATATGAGTGTTACATATGGCTAATAAATGATACAAATATTTGTTAACTGCTATATATAGCGAAGAGTGCTACATATAGCGGTGAAGTGCTACAAATACTTGTTAAAAGCTACATATGGCAAGTAAATGCTACGAGTATTTATTAAATGTTACATATAGCTCTTAAGCGATATAAACATTAGTTAAATGCTATATATACATATATATATATATATATATATATATATATCTCAAAATACAAAATTTTATAAAAATACATGAGAGAGATTAAAATTGGATCCACATATATTATAATAACCAACTCCAAGAAGCCCATGCTCTCTATCACGTATTTCACCAAACACTTTATGTTTCATTTTTCAAAATAGGGTTAATTTCACCAAACTTCATCTAAGTTTACCCAAATCTCAGAATACTCTCATGTACTTTTAAATAAGTAGACAACTACCACCTGCCTTATTTGAATCTTTGATGGTGATGGCGGCGGCGGCGGCAGTGGGAATTAGGAAGGTGAAGAAGAAGACGTTGGTGATGGCGATTGGTGATGGGGATTTGGAGGAAGTAGGTGGCGATGGTGGTTAGGATTTGAAGGAGAGAAGAGTCGGTGGGGATTTAGAGGAGGAAGATGATGGTGGTTGGTGGTGAGGATTTGGAAGAAAGTGGTGGTGGTGGTGGTGGTGGTGATTTAAATGAAGAGAAATAAGGTGATTGTGGGTGGGTATTTGATGAAAGAAGGTGATTGTGGGTATTTCAAGGAAGAAGGTGATGGTGATAAGGATTTTGAAAGAAAAAGATGGTATTTATGAAAGAAAGATGATGGCGGTGGTTATTTGGAGGATAAAGATAATAGCGGTGGCGGCGAGTATTTGATGGAAGAAGGTAGTCCACGTGCCGACAGCCGACACGTGCCATATAGAAAGATGATAAGCGCTCGAGCGCAAGTCGTCCACGTGCCGACACGTGGCGCGCTTGCGCCCAAGCGCCCAGCATCCGAGCGCAAAGCGCCCACGTGACGACACGTGGCGCGTTGCGCCCCAGCACTCTGCGCTCGAGCGCAAAGCGCCCACGTGCCGACACGTGGCGCGCTTGCGCTCAAGCGCCTAGGCGCTGGCCCCACGCATCCTTTGGATGTCTTTTTCCCCTTTATTTATATATACATGTATATATATACATATGTATACAGATGTACACATACACATACTCCACGACACTGTCCCTGTTAGAAAAAAATTTCTAACGGGGCGCTGCCCCGCACCCCGCAAGGGGGCTGTTAGCCCCCTTGACCCCCAGCCCGCTATCCGGGTAGCGGGACCCCCGTAAAAACTCTGCGTGGCTCCCGATATATTTAAACCCCCCCTCCAAAACACAACACACGTACACTGCACATTGAGTTCGCATGACCAGTTTGACCCGTCAATCGGAGGTTCCCTCGCCCCAAAGGAGAGGGGTAATTAACGGCAGCTTAGTTCGCGGCTGCCGGAGATTCGGATCCCCACAATCATTAAACCCCGGCCTACACTAGGCAGGGGGAATCTGTAGTACGCATGACAAGCACGCGCGTATTCCCATCTCAATGGGGTGACGAAAAACACCCTACAGTGGGGATTTGGAGGAAAGTGATTGTGGTGGGTTCAAAGAGTAGGAAGAAGATGATGATCGTTATAGTGGAGGGCATCTTGAGTATTTTTAACGGTGTTACTGTAGCACCGTTAAATAGGGCAGTTGTTTGCTCATTTAAAACTGTATGGGAGTATTATGAGATTTGAACAAAGTTAGGTGGAATTTGATGAAATTAACCCTTAAAAATATAATCCCACAAAAAACTTAAATATATTGTTACACTTCTCAGACTTTACAATATAACCCATAGACGAGGGGTCGATGGTTTTCCTTTTAAATCTTGGTTCTTATTCTTAAAGATCTGGCACGCCCCGCTTTCCGGTATACAGCGAAGGGGACGCGACTGGTCCGCTACGTATTTACTGTGAAATAAATACGCTAAGCGTATCTAAGCAATATAAATAAAATGCACAAGAGACAAAAGATATAAACTGAACAACAACTTTATTTATTAACATTCTTTTGTACAATGCATGAAAAGTAAATACAACTGAATAAAAAGTAATGCCTAAACAATGACATAACAGAAATAAAAGTACTGAATGGAAAGTGTACAATGACTAGAGCTCAGGGTCTTCACTGAACTGGTCCAAGTCTTCTGCAGTGGGCTCGATCTCAGGAATGTCCAGATCACCTGACGACATTCAAAGAAGAAAGAAGAGAATGTCGTCAGCGAACAGGTTGCTCGGTAAGTCCCAAAGATAAGGGAGAAATAGAATAGACAAAATAATAAGGTAGCTTTTAAAGTTATATTATATTGTTGTGTTAACGCTGTTGTTTGTAGTTTGGTACAGAAGAATGCCAGTGTATACGAGAGGAGTCTCTATATGACAGAGACTAGAGGCAAGTATAGTACAAGGAACCGTTTATGCCACGGTACAACAGCAACTGGATTCATGTTAGGTGTATTAAGTCTTACTGTCTCGTGCCACTTCTAACACCTTCCGTACCAATCTACCCCTTAAACCCCGAGATGTCTTGTTTGTATGATTGTATTGTAAATTGTATTGATTGTATAATTGGATGACTGATCGAAACCATGATATCAGTAAACGGATGTAACCTTAGAATCATGTAAATGGATGTAACTGGAGAATCATGTAAATGGAATGTATATCCATGGTTCGGTTAAGTCAAGATATATAGATTGATATTTGGATTCATGGATTCATGTTGAATTGGAATATTGTAGATTATAGGTTGTATATTGTAGATTGTACTTGAATCATATTCAAGTCAGATTATAATGAGACTCAAACCGAGTCAGACAATTAGAAAAATAAATTGAAGTCCTGATTGTTTTGATGTTATCGGTAACCGCTGCACATGGACGGCGGGATTTGTGTCTTTTTGAAAGACGATTACCGTATTGATAATACCATTGTTAAGTTGTCTACCTTAGATAGGCAAGCACCCATATCTTCGGCTCCCTGAGGCTCAAGAGACTGGTCCCGCTTAAACCTATGTTTACTAGGGTCCTTAGGGTAATTTATAGAACTTGATGGGGGTTTATGTAAAAATACTTTTATATACTTTTCAAAATACATCCCGAGTATTTATTATTCGTCTTTAGAGTTGTAATGAATGTAGATTTTATATTGTGATATTTCTAGTGAAAATATCCTAATTTCATAAATAAAGGTATTTATTTGTAATATTGATTTTTGTATGGAATTCATGGTATTTTAGTGTAATATGATTCTTGTCATATTTTTAGAAAAAAATGGAATATTTATAATAATTCAAATTAGATATTTTTGAGTTACATATACATATATTTATATGAAAATAAATTTTAATATATTTATTATATTCTAGAAATCTCGTTTTTCTTAAGATATCGTATTTAAATCTTTCGAGACCGAATGCTCCTTGCGGAGGTCTGCATCTCGCACTACTAAGCCCGAGGATGTGCGATAATCCGCACCATCCCGAACGGGTTCCCCAAATGGGTTGTAGCGGCGCTTTGCAAAGATTTGTATAAATACTAAATCGTTTAGAAAATGGTTTTATTAGTAATGGTATTTAAATGTAAAATGTGTCATTTTCCCGTCTTCTATGTTCCCGATGGTATTGTTCTATATTGCATATGAGTGTGTGAGGAGGTAGGTCGTTACCTCGTGATCTACTTAAAGGTATAGCAAGTTTTGTGATGTTGAATGTAGAATCGAAACTATGTGGTATTTAAATGAAAATACGGTAAAATGAACTAACAATTATTTTATGATATGAAACTTGATCAATTTGGTTGATTAGTGTTTAATAGTCAACATGAATGGGTTTAAGCATACTTGTATTAAGAAATGTGAAGTTTTAAGAAGAAAACCGAATCGGAAATCGGATTTGTTCTGATTCCGTCGGGTTTTGTAAATCCGTATTTTAGAAAAGAAAAAAGAGATAGAATTTGGGGACTTACGGGTTTAGGACAACAAAGAGAGGGAGATTGATCGGGAGGAGTCGCCGGTGCATCGTTTCGTCGCCGGGAGCTCCTAGGATGGTCGTCGGAAGTTCGTCGAAAATTTCGCCGTAACTTCGCTTCTTGCTTGTTTTCAAAGTACACAAGGTTTCTAATGATTTCTTGAGAGTTAGCTCAGAGTTTTGGGGTGAGAATGTAGTGTGTAGGGTTGGTATTTATAGGATTAGGGTAGGGTTAGGATAGATGAAGGGTTTTAAATTAAAAATGTAAAAAAATATATGAAAATTCATTAAAATGGAGTAAAAGAGGTATTCAAAGCTCTCTGGAAACGATATGAACATTTAAAATATGCAGGGGGTATAGAAGCTCAAAAGGCACATTTTTTATGTTGACGGCTTGGCCGACCGGCCGAGTTCGGCCGACGGAGACGGCCCGAGTCGACCGGTCCGCCGGCTGACTCGGCCGAGTCGGGGGCTCGGAAGGTGGGTGGTCGCCAGATGTAGACTCTGGTATATTTAGTTTTTCATGTGTAGCGGAGAAATTTGGAGTTATCACGTGTTGACTGTTGGACTTCAAAATTTTTTTAAACAAAATAATATTAAAAATAATGTGGGGTATGTGATTTGAACTCTGGTGGCTTGGTTCAGCAGTGCAAGGTATTACCAATGAGCTATAAGCCCCTTCTTGTAATTAAGGAGTGAAATAAATACTTAAAATGGTAACAGTAAAAGTAAATACTCCAACTATACATTAATTTTAAAGCAAATTTTTGTACACTAAAAATAGAGTTGTTACAGTCTACCCTCCTTACAAAAATTCCGTCCTCGAAATTTACAACTTTTATTTGAGGACTAGTTTACAAAGAGGTGTGGATATCTTGCACGCATTTCATCTTCCCTTTCCCAAGTGGACTCTCCTGGAGTGTCTTTCCTCCACATCACTCGGACCAAGTTGACTTCCTTGTTCCGAAGTGTCTTCACTTTTCTGTCCAGAATCTCCACAGGTTGTTGCTCACAAGACAAGTCGGGCTGTATAGTGAGCTCGGAATGATCGAGAACATGGCTGGGGTCACTCACATACCTTCTGAGTTGGGATATGTGGAATACATTGTGCACTGCTTCCAATGAAGGTGGAAGTGCTAAGCGGTATGCCACTTCACCGACTCATTCGAATATGTCGAATGGTCCAATGTATCTCGGACTTAGCTTACCCCGTCTTCCAAATCGGATCACTCCGCGGTTCAGAGATATCTTCAAGAATACGTGATATCCTGGCTGGAACTCCAAGTGATGTCTCTATGCATCAGCCCAGTGCTTCTGTCGATCTTGAGCTATGCGCATCCTTTCCCTGATAGTACGAACCATATCAACAGTCGCTACTATCATCTCTGGTCCAAGAAGTTCCCTGTCTCCGATGTCGTCCTAACTTAATGGTGATCGACACTTCCTTCCATACAGTGCTGCAAAAGGTACCATTCCTATGCTTGCTTGGTAGCTGTTGTTGTACAAAAATTCCACAGGATATAGGTGATCTTCCCACGATCCTTTGAAGTCTAACATACATGCTCTGAGTATATCCTCCAAGATCTGAATAATTCGCTCAGACTGACCATCTGTTTGTGGATGATAAGCCGTGCTGAAGTTCAGACTTGTTCCCAAACTTGCTTGCTCTGCCAAAATTGCGATCGGAATCTGGTGTCACGATCAGAGACAATGCAGACCGGTACTCCATGAAGTCTCACAATTTCCTGCATGAGTTCATGGGTATCAGAGATAGTACGTTACGAAGAGTTTAAATCTTTAAGTAGATTATTACCTCCGTGTACTTCTTTGCCAGTGTCTCAGTTGATTGGCCAACTCGAAATGGGATGAAGTGAGCCGACTTTGTGAGTCGATCCACAATGACCCATACGGCATCGTTACCCTCTGTGCTGCGAGGAAGAGCAGCCACAAAATCCATCATGATGTGTTGCCACTTCTATTCTAGGATTGGTAACGGTTGAAGTAATCCAGCTGTCTTGTGATATTCAGCATTTAGCTACCGACACACCAAGCATTTTGCAATGCTTCTGGCTACTTCACACTTCATTCCATGCCACCAATAATTCTGACGTAGATCTTTGTACATTTTGGTACCTCCAGGGTGTACTGAGTAGGGAGAGCTGTGAGCTTCTTTCATTAACTCTTTCCGAACAGGTCCTTTTGGTACACACAATCTGCTGCTGTATCTCAAAGATCCGTCTTCATGGATGATGAAGTCTGTTCCGAGTCCATTCTCCACTTGTTCTCTGATCTTTTGCTACTTAGCATCACTTGCTTGAGCTGCTTTGATCTGATTGACAATGGTTAATTGAACTTGTAAATTCATCAAACTTGAAGCATTACCTGGCATGACTACTTCAATCTCCATCTGATGCAAGTCTTGTTGAAGCTTCCACTGAGCGGTGAGATTCATTGCTAATGGTTGACGACTAAGAGCATCAGGTACCATATTCACCTTCCCTGGGTGATATTGCAAGTTGATGTCAAAGTCCGCCATGAGGTCTAACCATCTTCTCTGCCGCATATTCAACTCCTTATGAGTAAACACGTACTTCAGGCTCTTATGATCTGTGTAGATGTTCACTCGCTCACCAAGTAGATAATGGCGCCAAATCTTGAGAGCAAAGATGACGGCTGCCAACTCCAGGTCATGCGTCGGATAACTGCGCTCATGAGTCTTCAGCTATCTTGAAGCATAAGCCACAACTTTACCGTGCTGATGTAGAACACATCCTAATCCCTTACCGGATGCATCGCAATGCACTTCGAATCCTCCAGATTGATCCGGTATGACAAGAATAGGCGCTGAAGTCAAGCTTGACTTGAGTTCTACGAAAACTTGTTCGCATGCTTCTGACCACACAAATTCTTCATCTTTACGTGTGAGCTTGGTCAGGGGTGTTGCTATCTTCGAAAAGCCTTCAATGAACATTATGTAATATCCAGCTAAACCCAAGAAACTCCGAATGTCCTTCACTGACTTTGGTGTAGGCCATTCGCTAACTGCTGAAACTTTCGCTGGATCCACAGAGATTCCTTCTCCTGATATGATATGTCCAAGAAAACCAACTTGCTTTAGCCAAAACTCGCACTTGCTGTACTTGGCATAGAGCTGATGTTGTCGAAGAGTTTCCATGAGAATTCGTAGGTGTTCGTCATGTTCTTTCTGACTTTTAGAATAGACCAGGATATCATCGATGAAGATGACAACAAACCTGTCTAAGTACTACCGGAAAACTTGATTTATTAGATTCATGAATATTGCGGGTGCATTGGTCACTCCAAATGGCATCACCAGAAATTCGCAATGTCCATAGGGAGTTCTGAAAGCCATTTTATGAATATCAGCTTCCTTGACCTTCACCTGATGATAACCTGAACGAAAATCCAATTTAGAGAAAACACAAGAACCACTTAGCTCATCGAATAAATCATCGATGCGCGGGAGTGGATATTTGTTCTTTATAGTGACTTCGTTCAAGGCTCTGTAATCGATGCACATTCTGTATGAACCTTCCTTCTTCTTCACAAGTAGTACAGGTGATCCCCAACTTGAAGTGCTGGGACGAATCCATCCTTTCGTCAGTAATCCGTCCAACTGTGTTTAGACTTCCTTCAATCCTTCCGGACTTAGTCGATAAGGTGCTTCGATCACCGGTTGTGCTCCTGGTACTAAATCAATGCTGAATTCAAGAGCTCGATCGGGAGGCAAACCTGATATATCTTCAGGAAACACGTCGCCAAACTCTCGAACCGCATCTGGTCTTGATTCTTCCTCCGCTTGAGTTGCTGCAACTACTGCTTCCCTTGGCTTCGCTTTGTAGGTACTTGGCTCCAGGGTACGGTCTCCGCTTTTGAAATAGAAGACCGGATGGTCTGGAATCTTGAATACTACCCTCCTTTCACGACGGTCGATGGTAGCATAAAAAGTTCCAAGCCAATCTATACCTAGAACCACATCGAAGTTCGGTATGTCCAGCACTTTGAAGTCAGCATAAAACTCTCTGCTGCAGACGACTACTGGACACAAGCTGTATCTTATGGTTGCCTTTAAAACGCCATTTCCTGAACTGACATTCCATCTAGATAGAAGCGGTGAGACTGGAATCGCATGGGTTCGGACAAACCGTTGCGACATAAAGCAGTGAGATGCTCCAGTATCAAACAGTGCTAGTGCAGGGATTGCGGATACTAAGATTGTACCTAAGGTATGTGGGATATGTTTTAGGTATAGGAAAAGTATGTAGATAAATATCAAGGCTGAAAGAAAATTTGAGAAAGAAAAGGATTACCAGCGATAACTTGGCCAGTGGCCTCAGCTTCTTCCACTGTCACCGTGAAAGCCTAGCGCCTTGGTACATTCCTCCTGGCCTGAGGAGCATTCCTCGGAACGTTCATTTGAGCTTGATGGAACTGACGAGGAGGTGGTGCAGCTTGTGGTCCTCTGGGTGGTGCAGGTGGTGCAAGTCTGGGAGCAGGTGCTTGAATGGCTGGGCGCTGTAGGTAATTGTTTGTTGGCCTGGGTGCAGCAATTGGATTTTGTCTATGCGGACAAGACCCAATATCATGAGCAGCTGAGCCGCAGATCAAGCAAAGGTTGTTAGCACGCCGACAATCTTTCACCAGATGCCCATTTCTCTTGCAGAAGTTACAAAAGGCTAGGCTGGGCCTGTTGTTTGGTATTCCGGGTCGCCTTGGCACGAAAGGTGGCCTGGACGAGGCTCCTCCTGCCATCTGGTTGGCAGGGCGCTTAACTCCTGCAGACTGAGGTCTGCCCCTCGCTTTTATCACTGCCTCATAACTGCGGGCAGCTTCCAGAACATCCTCATGAGTTGGAAATTTTCCTATGGCTAGAGCAGCCTGAATTTCCATGTCCAACTCCTGTTGAAATCGACGGGCTCTGATTTCGTCCGTCGGTATCAAGTGTGTCGCGATTCTGTTTAAAGGATTGTGTTAGCGGTGTAGTATGTGATATTTAAAAATTGAAATATTGTGACATAGCTTACCGACTTAGCATGGTGAACTCAGCGTCATACTCATCTACTGATTTGATCCACATCAAATCTTGTTGTAGATGAATGAACTGTTGTTCCATGGCAAACCTGGCAGTCACAGGGAAGTACTTCGCGTCGAACTTATCGCGAAAAGTCTTCCATTCAATAGGCTGTTCAAGATGGCTTTCTTCCGCCTTCCACCAGTTGCGAGCATTGTCCGTGAGCTGCAATTTCGCCACACGGACCCAAGCTATGTCTGGCACTTGTGCCGCCGCCAGATCATCTTCTATGCCTTGTGCCCATTCCTCAGCTTCAAGTGGGCTTCCCTTTCCGGAGAACTGCTTGGGATGTAAAGCCCTGAATTGCTTTACCCCAGGTGCATCAGTCTCGGGACGATTCAGGAGTTGTTGTTGTCCTTCAAGGAGGCTGCGGATCGCCTCAAGCAGAACTATTTGCTCAGTGGGTGGAGCAGGAACAGTAGATACTATGGGTAGTGGAGGTGGAATGTTGTTGAAGTTGGCGCATGGGTTGTTTGGGGAATCCATAATCTTGAAGAAAAATTTGTGTTAGGACAGATTCAAGTACATGAAATGATAAGATTCAAGAAACATGAATTGTAAAGAATGTTTTAGTTGCTGGTTCTTGTGTTATATTGCTTAGGTTGTTCACGCAGAATAGAACTGCATAGTATGGTTCTATACAGCTCTGACCTGCATGGGCCACCAACAAAACCTGTCATGCCCCGCTTCCCGGTATACGGCGAAGGGGACGCGACTGATCCGCTACATATTTACTGTGAAGTAAATACACTAAGCGTATCTAAGCAATATAAATAAAATGCACAAGAGACAAAAGATATAAACTGAACAACAACTTTATTTATTAACATTCTTTTGTACAATGCATGAAAAGTAAATACAACTGAATAAAAAGCAATGCCTAAACAATGGCATAACAGAAATGAAAGTACTGAATGGAAAGTGTACACTAACTAGAGCTCGGGGTCTTCACTGAACTGGTCCAAGTCTTCTGCAGTGGGCTCGATCTCAGGAATGTCCAGATCACCTAACGACATTCAAAGAAGAAAGAAGAGAATGTCGTCAGCGAACAGGTCGCTCGGTAAGTCCTAAAAATAAGGGAGAAATAGAATAGACAGAATAAGAAGGTAGCTTTTAAAGTTATATTATATTGTTGTATTAGAGCTGTTGTTTGTAGTTTGGTACAGAAGAATGCCAGTGTATACGAGAGAAGTCTCTATATGCCAGAGACTAGAGGCAAGTATAGTACAAGGAACCATTTATGCCACAGTACAACAGCAACTGGATTCATATTAGGTGTGTTAAGTCTTACTGTCTCGTGCCACTTCTAACACCTTCCGTACCAATTGTTCCCTGATTAAAAATCAGGAAAGGACTCAGAAGAGGCATCACGTGCTCACACGTGACCAGTGGTCACGTGTTGGCACGTGACGTTTAAAGCAGCGGCACAAAGCTCATTCAAGAAAAAGCTCCAAAAAGGGCATCACGTGCTCACACGTGACCAGTGGTCACGTGTTGGCACGTGACAGCTGAGCAGCGGCCAGAGAACAGAGCGCAGAAGAAGAGAAGCCCATTCCAGGGGTCACGTGCCTACACGTGACCAGGGGGCACGTGCCTACACATGACCAGGGGGCACGTGGCCGGCTTTAAAAGCCTTATTCTTTAACAGAATTAAATTGTGAGAAGAGATCATTCAAATCTTTCCAAAATAGAGAATGATTATTTGGAACCGTTGGATTAAAAATCTAAATGTGATTAAACATCACCAATTTATGGAAAAATCTTGGACTTGGAAAGATTTCCTCCTAAATCTAACCGAAACAACAAGGAAATATCTTTGGATTTAAAATCCAATGGTGAATAAAATTCACTTAACAATCTAAAGGCCTAGATTAATGATAAATATAAATCAAATCTCTCAACATACAAATCAAATCTCTCAATGAGAGATTTACTAAACAGATTGATTCTCTTCCTTCTCCTATAAATAGGAGCCAAGAAAAGAAGAGGAAAAAAACCCTTTTCGAAGACCTTTTTCTAAAACTTCTTTCTGAAACCTTGAGACCTTTGGATCTCTTTCTTTTGATATATATATATATATAGAGAGAGCGCCTTTGATTCTCTGCAAAAAGGAAAACCTTTGGTAAGAAAGGAAAAGGGAGGCTTCAAAGGAGAATTTAATTCTCAAAAGAGTTTAACTCTTATATAAAAAAGAACTTAGTTATTTCTCTGGTTGAGGATCTGCAAAGTGCACATCTCCCCACGAATTGAGAATTTAATTCTCATTGGGTTGAGATCCTGCCATGCAGATCTAAGACACAGAGGAGGAACTGAGTTTAGAGAATTTATTTCTCACAAAATGATAGGAATTCAATTCCTTTGAGATAAAGTTAGGGTTTAACCCTATATTATAGGAATTTAATTCCTTCAAAATGAACAGAACTAGGGTTTAACCCTAACTGAGAATATAATTCTCTCAAACTCACTGGAATTTAATTCCCTTAAGAAAAGAAACTAGGGTTTAACCCTATTAAGAATATAATTCTTCAGAAGTTTAGGGTTTAACCCTATGAACAGAACTTTAAAGCATGCAGAGACCCACAGAATAAAACTCTGAAGCAGGCACCTCACGTGTTACCACGTGACTCCTGCGAAGATATATAAAAGAGAACTTTGAGGCAATGCCTCACGTGCCCCACGTGATCCCCGAAGCACATAAAGAAACAGCAAAACAAACAGAGACTCTGGGGTGCCCTCACGTGTCACCACATGACCCCTAATGAGTATTCTAATAAACCAGAGCATGAGCCCCCATCACATGCCCGCACGTGATGGCTTTCAGAACTAAAAATGTTAAACACTTATCTATAGAACAAAATATAGGGAAGAAGGGCGCTCTCACGTGTTACCACGTGACCCCTCTTGCCTTAGTGTTTAACACTAAATTGAAACCTCTGTATCCAGTGTTTAAAACTGATTCTCCTTAGTGTTTAACACTAATTTGGAAAACTCTATTTGCAGTGTTTAACACTGATTTGCTTAGTGTTTAACACTAATTTGAAAACTCTTTTCCCAGTGTTCAACACTGATTATCTTTTAGTGTTTGACACTAACTTGTCAATCTTTTCCCAGTGTTCAACACTGTTGGTCTCTAGTGTTTTACACTAGCTTTAGCCCAATTGGCTAAGTTTCCATAGGCAAAGCCTCTCCTTCAATGAATCAACAGAGGGCTAATATCCTAGATACAATTGGACTTAGCCCAGGATGGCCATAAGTCCTCAATTCAAATTCAACTGGGCCAATGGGCTCATAATATAATAATTGATCTTAGTTTTCAAATTGGACTACAGATCATTTAATCTACCTTGGTTTAAGGGTACATCTCTTCACTCCTTTGATACTCGTCGTTGTAATTCCTCAACGTCTTCAAAGAGGTGACGGGTCCCGATAACCATACACATTGATACGGACTGTGGGGTCCTTAAACTCATGGACTATAAGGTCTTTAACCTTGACCGTAATGTCTTAAAACTAACATCGGACTGTGGAGTCTTTAAATCCACGGACTACGACGTCCTTAACCTTGACCGGAATGTCTTAAAACTAACAACGGACTATGACGTCCTTAACCTCGACCGTGATGTCTTAAAACTAACATCGGACTGTGGAGTCCTTAAATCCACGGACTACGACGTCCTTAACCTTGACCACAACGTCTTAAAACTAACATTGGACCGCAATGTCCTTAAACTACCTGTCAACCGCAATGTCACTAAACTACACAACATGGCCTCCTAATCGCTCTCTTGTCGGATCTAAACGATCCCGTTAAGTTGATCTTAGTCTAAAACTAGACTAACGTATCCTTAACGAACGTTTAAGTCGATCTTAGTCTCAAACGAGGCTAACGTATCCTTAAACACAACCCCCAAACCCAAATCTAAGATAACACGGATTTGGACTAGTCCACGCCCTACGGGCGACGACATAACTCAGTCTCCGTATACAATCTACGGGCAACCAAACACAAATTAAACACACACGACACGAAGTGACCACCTGGAGAAGGAGAAAGTTGTTACCGCAACGCGGCAGCGTAATTAACTACAGGGGCTTGCGCCTGCAGGGAAAAGCGTCCCCACAATCAAAAACCCCTCAAACGAGGGGGAATCTGACGAAGTCTGCTACATCGGCCGCATCCGTTTAAACCTCCGATACACGGTTCCATAAATCAACCTGGCATCTTCGGAGAGATGGACGGATAGCACCAATTAGCATCTGCCCCGAATCTCAGGCGAGACGTCCGTCGCGCCGTCTTTCGGAAGGGAACAGATTCTGGCATGCCCGGTGGGACCTTTTCCTCTTTCCACTCCACACTTCGTGTGTCGTGATTCGCGAACCAATCGTAGTTCGTTAATGGTTGCCCTTGGGTTGCGAGGTACTAAGATTTGGCGTTTTTCTTGGTGCAGAAAACAAAGGATCGATAGCATTCAACTGCTCGAACTGCAAATGCAACCGACGCTCCGCCTCACCTGGAGGTGTAGCATATGGACCGCAGGCTGCTTCCCTATTCACTACGCCTGTGGAGCAAGTGACCCAAGCTACTACCGGTCTATTCTTTGGGACCATGCTCCCGCCGGTGAACATTGATATCCCAATGCCCGTACCGGAAGCTTCGAAGAAGTCGGTCTTCTATCGACTTGCTACTCCCACGGCCTCTCTCAACGGGTCGTCCAACTCCTCGGTCTTCTCCAGACTGGGCCAAAACTCCTGCGGGCCCACAATGAAGCTTGCAGTCCCAGAAAAGGTTATTCCAAAAAGAGTAGCCGAACCTGCTTCTGAAGTCGCCAAGGCGGTTTCTCCTGCTAAGAGATTGGTCTTCGCGAGACTGACTACCTCCGTTCCCCCTCCCGCTCAGAAAACTGTAGCTTCTCAACGAACGTCAGTCTTCAAGAGGCTGACACCGGCAACAGCCCTTCCCCGGAACAGAGGGCAAGACGCAGTCGTCGCTGAACCAGTCCCAACAACCCGTCACGCCCGACGTCGCTACTGGCGCCGGATAAGAAAGGCTGGGGGCAACTCCTCCACTGGGCTAACTCCACCAGCTCCAACGGTGGAAGTTAATGCTGCTATCCCAACTGGGAACAGCTTTGAGCTGCTGAACAAGGTACGCAGAAACTCGCCAACTGCGGTGCTCAAAAGATCTCCTCCACCGGTAGAGACTGCCGTGGAAGCAGAAAAGCCGGAGCAGTCTCTTCAATCGCTGTTCTCCAGGATCTACAAGATATGGCGACAAGTTCGAGAATCTATGATTGATCCTAATTACTCTCGCCAACACAAGAAGTCGAAAGGTCGGCCAGAAGAAAATTCCCCGATCAAGCAACGAAAGGTGACGACCAATTGGGTGCTCAAAGCAACGGCTCCCTCAACTTCAACGGCCTACAAGAGAGGAAGACCGGAAGAAGTCCCCGCTCCCGCCGCAAATATCAAGGACAATAAGCTAAAACGCCCTAAGTCTGGGGGCATGATGGTGCATACAGTATACATGGCGCTTGGAAAAGAAGACAGCCGTGCATCCACGGGTCATAGACCGCTTACACGGTCAGTGAACAAAGCTCAGGAGTAACAACAGAAGCTCCAAGAAATGATGAACGCGATGGCCGCACTCACTGGGCCGAACGAAAACCCCGAAGCGTCATTTGATCAACGCCAGGAACAGGAAACTGACGCTGAGTTCCTTCGTAGGATATTGGAGAAGAAAGATAAAGAGGCTGCCGAACAAGCAGCCAATATACAACGAATGACCCTTCTGTTTCAGGACATGGTGGGTATGATGATCCAGCAAGAGCCTCCTGCTGAAGATCCTCCAATCGTTCCTGAAGACGACAGGGGAGAAACGTCAAATCCTCCGCCCGCTCTGTCCACAGCCAAGGAGGAGACAATCTCCAAGGCTGACCTGGACGAATACATAGCCCAACAGATACGCATTCACCAGGCGACTGAGGCAGCTGGTCAAGTTGTCAGGACGGGAAGACCATATCCGAGCTGGTACGACCAGATCAAATACCCGCCGGGCTACACAATCCCGAAATTCCATGTCTACAAGGGGACAGGCAATCCCCATCAGCATGTGGCCCAGTTCAGGGCGCTTTGTGGCAACACCGGTGGCGACGATAAGCTTTTGCTTCGCCAATTCGTCGGCAGCTTGTCAGAAACAGCGTTCGAATGGTATTCTGAACTCCCGAACGATTCCATCAAGACGTTCGCTGAAATGGAGTTGCTGTTCACTCAGCGATTTGCGAGCGCCAGCGAACATACCCGATAACAACATTGATTAATGCCAGGGTGAAACTAGGTGAGACGTGGGTCCAGTACGCTATACGCTGGCGAAACTTGTGGTCGAAATGCGAACAACGCATCGAGGAGGCGCCCGCGGTGGGCATGTTCGTGGGTACCCTAGATCCTCACGCAACTATCTCACAGTTCATGATGTTTTTTAAGCCAACCACGTTCCAGGCTCTGATCGACAAGCTGGCCCAGATGGACCAGATGGGCCACAGACCGTCTCCCCCGAAGCCAGAACCTCGAAATGACAAGGGTAAAGGGAAGGCAACCTTCGTCGCGAACACTCAGCAGCAACCCAGTGCCCCAAAGCTGGCAGACCAACTGGAAGAAAGATGGCGGTATTACAACGAGAGAATGAAGCGCCCCTACTCATTCCCACGGGATAAGACGAAGAGGCTATTTGAGCTGGCAATACGCAACAGGCTTATCAACTTGCCAAACCCAAGGCGACCGCCGCAACCCAGTGAGGTGAACAACCCCAACTACTGCCCTTACCATCAAACGGTAAGCCATCCGATTGAGGATTGCTTCGTCTTCAAAGGATGGATTGAAGATCAATACCTACATGGCAAGTTTGTGCTGTCCGAGAAGTGGAAGGTGAACCCGCCACAACCTCACACTGCTAAGAAGACGGACACACCGGGGGCAACTTGTTCTTTCATTGAAGAAGCCCCATGGGAAATCGTGCTTTCAGCAAAAACTAAAAGAATGCTGAACGAGCTCCAGACATGCCCGGCAGTCAGGTGGAAGAACCCGCTGGAACCCCAGGTCATTGAAGGGATGCTGAAGCTGCGCCCAACTCCGAGGATCAGTGGTGATAGCCCGAGCACTCGCAACCAGCCGTCGAAATCTTCAAAGAAGAAGAAGAAATCTAAGAAGCCCGTGAAGCCTGGTGACAAGTGTACGGACTTGCAGAAGCAGATTGACGCGCTGGAGGAATATAACCAGAAAGCACGGACTCCCATCACACTCCAAGAATTCCTCAACCACATCTTTCAAGAGGAAGATGAGGGGGAGAGTTCGTCGGATGAATCCGATGGATACGTGGCAAGTTGTAATGTGATCTCCTACTCGTTTACCGATGAGGAAAAAACTCCTGGCACTAAGAAACTGGGGACGGAGCCTAAACCGGAGCTTGTGTGGCCAACAGACGAAATGATCGACGCCTTTCTAGACGAGATTCATTTGAAAAGTAAAGCCGACCAGGAGCGTGAGATGGCTGCATCGGAAGGAGACAAATGCAGGCGATTAAATGAAAGAGTTGAGGTACTCCCGCCAGATCGAAAGGCACCCGACACGGATAAAAACGTATTTAAGACGAGGAAAAGGTTTGCCAAAGCCATTTCAATGGGAATGAAGCTACCACCCTCGGAGAAAAACACGCGCAATGGAACGGAGATGCATCCTAATTACTGCTCATATCATCGGAAGATTTCACACCCCACTGAGGAGTGCGACGCTTTTAAGACATGGTGGCAGGGATATGTTGCTCATCGGCAACATTTTAAGCGAATGAAACGTAGAACTCATCGGGAGCAGGGAAGTACGACCGAAGGACACAAAAGGACTACCGGTAACTGTTACACGGTCAACGCCGGGGGATCGCAAGTGCTCACCTTTGGGAGCAATTCTGACGAGGAAATGGCTCTTAGCCCCCTCTTTAAAGAGTCCACTTGGGAAAAGAGGAAGAACCAGAAGCCTGCGAAAACATTCAGCTGAGCAATCGCACGCTTCCGGAAAAGAATCTCGGACCCGCAACTAGAAAAGATAAGGGGAAGGAAGAAGTCGCTGAGGATATCACCTTAGATGACCAAGTTATGAAAGAGCTGACTGCCAAGGACCCACCTAAGAAGACTAGGGTGGACTACAACATCCTAGCGCACCTGAGGAAGCTACCCTCGCAGATCAGCATTCTCGACGCCCTCCTGTTATCAAAGGAAGCGAGAGATTCATTAATCAAGGCGCTACAAGAGCCCGAACAATTCCAAGCCTTCCTCGCCGAAGAAAGGATGAAGGACGAACTGGAAGAAGTGCACGCGGCCGATATCACTTTCGGTGATGAAGACCTGCTCCTAGGGACGTGCGACCACAACCGTCCCCTATACGTCTCTGGATATTGCCACGATATAAAGATAGGCAAAATCTTGGTCGACAATGGGTCTTCCGTTAATCTCCTCAACGTGCGGGTGTTAAAGGAGATTTGCATGAGCGTCCAGCATCTTGCTCGGGACAAGATCACCATCTCCGGGTTCGACTCCCAATCATCGAGAACTCTTGGGTCTGTGATATCATCGAGAACTTTTGGGTCTGTGATATTGACGCTGCGCTTTGGGCTACTCGTCACGGACATTAAGTTTCATGTCATAGATGCTAAGACATGTTACAATGCTCTGCTCGGCCGACCTTGGTTACACGAGTACAACATCATCCCTTCTATGCAATATCAGTGTATGAAGTATTTCAAGGATGGTCTCGAGTATACCATAACAGGTGAGCTAAACCCATTCTCCATGAACGAAGTCCGCAAATACGAAGATGCAAAGTACTTTTTGCCAGATTTCGAGGATACAGAGAGATGTCGCAAACCGGAGAACAAAGCCGCTGCCACCATTCCCGTTTTCGGGAGTGATACCGAAGAAGAAGAAGAGATAGTCTACTCTGGGCTGTCTCGACGCAATAACCCGGGACCGTCCGCCCCCATATTGATCTTCGGAAGTGACTCGGAAGATGAGGTTAATGTTGTGTTCTCCAGTCGGCCGCCAATATAAGAATTCCCTGGTGATGATCAGAGTTTGCAAATCACCATGATTCTGCGGGAGCACTACAAAGATCTTGACGCGCTTGAAGCTCACAACGTGCAAGACCAGCAGACGTTTTACGTCCCTCCCAAGCGAAAAGGCGAAAAGGCGATCCTATTCTATCGATCCTCGGAAACAAGAGTGAAGAAAGAGATCTGGCACGGCACGGATTCTACACTTGACAAGCGTCAACCCATCCGTTTGCCCAGATATTACACGAACGGACTGAAAAGGCTATTGAAGCGCCAAGAGGTACCCTTAAAACAGATTACCCGACAAGCTCGATTCTATAACAGGATTTGGGATGTCCCTGGGACTCAGCATAAGTTGCCCAACGGGAGAATGGAAACGCTTGGGCTTGGATATGTGAGAGCCGGAAGACGGGAACGGGTCTACTGTAGTTACGCCATATATACCTTTGATGAAGAGGAGGACGCCTTGTCAGAAAATGTCAACCCCTCATCGGAACTGGATCCCGCGATTGAAGTCCCGAGTCCATCATTTGAAGAGCGAATAGACAAGCTTATCAGGAAAGCGGGTCAAAAAACTCGGGACAATCATAATCGCGAAATGGACATTTACAAGAAAGCTAGGGCGCAACGCCTTTT
Source organism: Agapanthus africanus (assembly GCA_030015575.1). Lineage (NCBI taxonomy): Eukaryota > Viridiplantae > Streptophyta > Magnoliopsida > Asparagales > Amaryllidaceae > Agapanthus > Agapanthus africanus. Next base: position 520,097,734 of record JASDDO010000031.1, on the reverse strand, counting down.
TCAACAGACCGCGAAAGATGAAAATGCTCCTCCCTATCAATCTGTTGTGCAAGAGGCCCAACGCGAAGGTAGAGACAAGTCAAAGAGCAGAAAAGGCGTTCGACAGCGACAAAGCGGGACCAAGAAGTCATGTGATCGGGTATTGCGCGGTCCGGATTTGTCCCTCATGAAGAAGATGAGTCGGGCGTATTCTTTTCCTCAGAATAAAACACGGAAGATACTTGACCTCGCTTTAAAACATCACACTTCCGGAGTCTAAACACCCCGAGCAATCTAATGAGGTCTCTCATCCGGGCTATTGCTCTTATCACCGAGCCATAGGACACCCCATCGAAGACTGTTTCACCTTCAAGAACTGGGTTGAGGACCAGTATCAGCAGGGCAGATTTGCTCTATCCGACAGCTGGAGGGTATCGCCACCACAAAAGCACAAACCTAAAGCCGCAGGAGCAGAACCAGATCCACATCAGTCTTGGAAGCGAGCTCGTACCTGTCGTATGATAACGGTACCAAAAGAAGAGCCCGAGAATATGGATGACTTTCCCTGGTGCTTCGAAAACTGGGACGACGAGGTAATCTCAGAATTTCCACCAGCGCCGAGAGAGCTGGAAGATGGCATAAATACTACTGCAGATAACCTCAAGAAGATTGAGTTGGGGACGGCGAACGACCCACGACCGACATTCGTCAGCGAGCTGCTATCTGAAGAAAGGGTGGCTGCGTTAAAAGACGTGCTTATGCAGCATAGAGATTGTTTCGCATGGAACTATTTTGAAATGCCAGGACTAGATCCAGAAATTGTTGTGCATAAACTGGCAATATCCCCGGACGTCAAGCCAGTCAAACAGGCGCCGAGAAGAATGCGGCTCGAGCTTGAGATGAGCATCAACGCCGAAGTCAAGAAGCTGATCGATTCTGGGTTTATCCAAGAAGTTCAATATCCCGACTGGATCGCCAACATCGTCCCGGTAATGAAGAAAAATGGGACAGTGCGCATATGCGTGGACTTCCGGGATCTCAATAAAGCCTGCCCGAAGGATGATTTCCCAGTACCGGTAACCGAGCTGATGATAGATAACACGTCCACTCACGAGGTCTTCTCTTTCATGGACGGCTCATCAGGGTACAATCAGATAAAGATGCATCCCGAAGACTAGAAGCATACCGCTTTTCGGACCCCTCTGGGAATATTCTGTTATAAAGTGATGCCCTTCGGTTTAAAGAACGCCGGTGCTACTTATCAAAGGGCCATGACGAAGATCTTTGATGACCTCATACATAAAATCGTCGAATGCTATATCGACGATCTCGTCGTGAAAAGCAAATCATACGAGGAACATCTCGAGCATCTGAAGACTGTATTTCAACGCCTTCGGCAATACAACTTGAAGATGAACCCCCTCAAATGCGCGTTCGGGGTATCCTCAGGCAAATTCCTAGGATTCATTGTCCGCCACCGAGGCATTGAGATAGATCCGTCGAAAATCAAAGCGATCATGGAAATGCCACCGCCAAGGACTCTCAAACAGCTGCGGTCTCTCCAAGGGAAGCTCGCGTACATTCGGCGATTTATAGACAACCTTTTAGGCAAGTGCCACCCTTACAGTCACCTGATGAAGAAGGGAACCCCGTTCGTCTGGGATCGCAAATGCCAAGGCGCACTGGACGAGATCAAGCAGTACCTGCAGAACCCGCCGGTGTTAGCTGCCCCAGTCAGGGGAAAACCTCTTATTCTTTATACAACCGCCCTCGAAGGTTCCTTAGGCGCATTATGGGCACAAGAGAACAACCAAGGGAAGGAGAGAGCGCTCTACTATTTAAGTCGAGTCCTACTGGGTGCAGAAAGCAACTACTCCCCTATCGAAAAACATTGCCTGGCGTTAATCTTTGCGATAACAAAGCTCAGGCACTATGCGTTGGCGCATTTCGAAAGTGGACCCCCTTAAATATTTAATGTCGAAAGCCATATTGACGGGGCGACTCGCTAAATGGGCCCTGCTCTTGATGGAGTTCTCGATAACTTATCAACCTCTCAAGGCAGTGAAAGGCCATGCCATCGCCGACTTCCTCGTTGAGCATCCGGTACCGGCCGACTCTCCTTTGAATTGCAAACTGCCAGACGAACACGCGTTTGACGCGATCGACGGTGGTAATATCCGGTGGGAGCTTTAATTCGATGGAGCATCTTCCGTGAAGAAGCGCAAACAAAGCACCCCTATAATCAGATCAGGGGTGTGTCTTATCTTCGTAACTCCACAAGGAGGGATAATGCGCTTCGCTTTCTCCTTAACAGAGCCGAGGACGAACAATGAAGCCGAGTACAAAGCTTTGATAGCAGGCCTCGAGATCGCCATCGACATGGGAATCGAAAACCTCCTCATATACGGAGACTCCCAACTGGTCGTTAGTCAAGTAAACGGCGACTACCAAACATGCAAGCCAGAGCTGGTGAAGTATGGAGAGAGAGTACGACAGCTGCTGACTCAAATCCCTTCCTACACCCTAGGAAACATACCGCGTGCCGAAAATAGCAAAGCGGATGCATTGGCTAAGTTCGCTAAAGAACTGGCTGATGAGAACCTCGATGACGTTAGGATCGTGGTACAAAGCCGTCGAGTACTTGCCCCTACAGGAATATCCATGGAGTCACCCGAAGGAAGGGGAGCAAATGAGCACACGGCTGTTTACCCCAATCAGAGCAAAGCTCTGTTCAAATTCCAAGGTGGGAAAAGAAGCAATGCTTCTGTTTTTCTCCAATCAGAGCAAAGCTCTGTCTTGAAAATTAAAGTGAAAAATTGAAATTAAAATAAATGAAGCAACGCTTCAGATTCCTTGCGCTGCACGCAACGCGCCACGTGTCAAAATCAGACACGTCAGTACAAGGAGCGCAGCGCCCAAGGCAGTGCGCCCAATCAGAGCAAAGCTCTATTTTAAGTAAAATTAAAGGAAGCAACGCTTCAGTTGCGCAAGCACTGCGCTGCGCGACACGTGTCAGCGCAGATGCGCTATCGCAGTTGCGCTGCGCTGTGCGCTGCGCGCCACGTAGCAGCGCGGTTGCGCTGTGCGCCGCGCGACACGTGTCAGCGCAGATGCGCTAGCGCGGTTGCGCTGCGCGACATGTGTCACGCGCTGGGGCGTTGCGCAAAACAGAATTGAAATTTTAAAGAAATCTTTTCTGTTCTTGTTAAAACAAGAAGATTTTCTTCTGTAAAACAGGAGCCCTTGGATCAAAGATCCAACGGTGGGGAAAATTCCCCAAATCACTCAGAGAAAGATCTCTTTAACAAATTTAACTAATTTATGGGCACTATAAAAAGGACCCTAGACCTCAATTCAAAAGGAGGAATTTTTTTTTGTGAAAAATTAAACAGAGAAGACTCTGAAGAATTGGAGAGAAATCCTCAAGAACAAAGAAAAAGGTAAAAACCTTTAGAAAAAGAGAAAATTCTCTTATGAACAGATCATTGATCTGAGAACAAGATCTAGGATCTTTAATGAAAAGAAAAGAAAAAATAATAAACAGTGCCTTGCACTTCTTTTTATGAACCATTGGTTCTGAATCTAAAAGATTCTCAAGATAACAGTGCCTTGCACCTTATATGAACCACTGGTTCTTTAGAAAACAAGAAAAAACTTATTTTCTCTGATCTGAAATTGATCCAAAAGAATAAGAACAGTGCCCAGCACTTGCCAAAACTGCGCTATTGCGCAAGCCGCCAGGAAGTGCCACGTGTCAGCAGTGCAACAGCGCAGCGCACTAACGCAGCGCACTGCGCTGTTGCGCTTGCGCTCACCAGAACGTGACACGTGTCACCTCCACGAGCGTGACACGTGTCACCTCCACGAGCGCTTGCGCTCATTAATTGCGCAAAGTACCTGACAAGCCATGTGGAACACTGTCAGGGTATCTAATGCAATGCATTATTAAAGGGCAGAGCCCAATCAAAGGTCCAAGGGACCAAATAAAAGTGCTGCACATTATTTAAAAAAAAAAAAGCAGAGCCCAATTAAAAAGTCTAAACAGACCAAAAATAATGCTATGCATTATTTAAAGGGGCAGAGCCCAATTGAGAGGTCCAATGGACCAAAACAAATGCTCTGCATTATAATAAAAAGGGCAGAGCCCAGTCAAAATAGGCATAGATAGCCTGAAGTAATGCTATGCATCATTCTAAAAAGGGGAAAGCCCAAACAGTGGCCTAACAGGCCAAATGCAAACAAAATGTGAACATTTTCAACTGGACTTAGCCCAATTGTGGCCGTAAGTCCTTAAATAAAATTGACTGAGCACAACTCTCTCTTAAATCAATTTATATCCGGTTCGAGGGTACATCTCCGAGCTCCTCTGACACTTATCGTTGTAATCCTTCAACGACGTCAGAGAGGTGACGGGTCCCGACGACCACATACGTCAATATGGACTGCGGGGTCCTTAAACTCGTGGACCGAAATGTCCTTAAACTAATATTGGACCGAAACGTCCTTAAACTAATATTGGACCGAAACGTCCTTAAACTAATATTTGTCCCAAAATGGGAATGTTGGACCGAAACGTCCTTAAGCTAATATTTGTCCCAAAATGGGAATGTTGGACCGAAACGTCCTTAAGCTAATATTGGACCGAAACGTCCCTAAACTAATATTGGACCGAAACGTCCTTAAACTAATATTCGTCCCAAAATGGGAATGTTGGACCGAAACTTCCCTAAACTAATATCGGACCGAAACGTCCCTAAACTAATAATGGACCACCATGTCCTTAAACTGGAATATGGACCACCACGTCCTTAAACTGGAATATGGACCACCACGTCCCTAAATTGGCGATGGACCACCATGTCCCTAAACTGGAACAATGGAGCATCCAAATGCTCTTTTGCCGGATCTAAACGGTCCCGTTTAAGTTGATCTTAGCCCCAAACACGGCTAACGTATCCTTAAACATTCAAACGGACTATAAAACTCCAAATCAAGCTTGGTTCAAGGGTACATCTCTGAACTCCTCTGACATCTGCCGTTGTAATCCTTCAAAGACGTTAGAGAGGTGACGAGTCCCGATGACCAGATATTAAATAAATTATCACGTTAAGTTGATCTTAGTCTCAAACAGGACTAACGTATCCTTGACGAACGTTTAAGTCGATCTTAGCCTCAATACGGCTAACGTATCCTTAAACTAAAAACACCAAACCCAAATCTAAGTAAATACGGATTTGGACTAATCCACGTCCTACGGGCGACGACATTACTCAGTCTCCGTATACAATCCATGGGCAACCACAAACACACACGACACGAAGTGAAATTCTGGAGAAGGAGAAAGTTGTTACCGCAATGCGGTAGCGTAATTAACTGCAGGGGCTTGCGCCTGCAGGGAAGAGCGTCCCCACAATCAAAAACCCCTCAAACGAGGGGGAATCTGACGAAGTCTGCTACATCGGCCGCATCCGTCTAAACCTCCGATACACGGTGCCATAAATCAACTTGGCATCTTCGGAGAGGTGGACGGATAAAACCAAATAGCATCTGCCCCGAATCCCAGCGTCAGGACATCGCGGTCCTGTGCGCCGCCATTCGGAGGGGAACAGATTCTGCCCCGAATTGGAGAGAAATCCTCAAGAACAAAGAAAAAGAAAACAGAAGATCGATGGCTTCGAACTGCACCGCCTGCAGCTGCAACTCTCGCTCCGTCATTGCTGGAGGAGTGACTTATGAGCCTCGAGCGGCCTCCCTTTTCAAAATACCGGTGGAGCAGGTGGCTCAAGCCACCACAGGACTATTTTTTGGGACCATGCTCCCACCAATAAGCTTCAACGTCCTAATGACATTGCAAGAAGCTCCAAAGAAGTCGGTCTTCGATCAACTTACCACTGCCGCAACCCCTCTCAACGGGTCGCCCAACTCCACTGCTTCAGTTTTTAACGGACTAGGTCAGAGCTCCAACGGGCCCATAAAGAAGCCTGCAATACCAGGAGGCGTTATCCCGAAGCGGATAGCTTTCCCTACTCCAGTTTCCGGAGAAATCACCAAGATTGCTTCCCCTGCTCGGAAGTCCGCTTCTGACAGGTTGGCCATCCCCGTTCAACGGACGTCGGTCTTTAAAAGGCTGGTACCAGCAGATTCTGACCAATACAGGGGGCATGAGGAGGTCACCCCTATAACTGAAACAACTCCATCAGCACGACATGCTCGACGTCGCCACTGGCGCCGAGTAAGGAAGGCTGGGGGCAACTCCCCTCTGGATTTACTTCATCAACTCCAACGGTGGGGATTGAGGCTGTTGTTCCAACCGGGAACAGCTTTGAATTGCTGAACACGGTGCGCAGAAACTCTTCTACTGCAATATTGAAACGAACTCCTTCAGCTGCGAAGAGTACTCCAGAGAAAAAGCTAGAACAGCCCCCTCAACGGCTGTCCTCTAAAATTTACGGAGTCTGGCGACAGGTCCAGGAGTCAGTGATTGATGAAAACTATCTCCGCCAACGGAAAAAGATGAAGGTTCGGCAAGAGAAGGATTGCTCCGTCAAGCCACAAAAACCAATGGCTACCCGGGTGCCCATTACAACGGCCCCCTTAACTCCAATCACTCAGAAGAAAAGGAGGCCGCAAAAAGCCTCTGTGAACATGGCGAAGCATAAAAGCGCTGAACACAAACGCCCCAAATATGGGGGCATGGTGGTGCACACTGTTTATATGGCTTCTGGAAAAGAGGAAAGCCGCACTTCTACGGGCCACCGACCGCTCACCCGATCTGTGACGAAAGCCCAGGAGCAACAACAAAAACTTCAGGAAATGATGACTACAATGGCTGCACTCACTGGGCCAAAAGAAAGCTCTGAAACGTTCTCGGATGAGCGTCAAGAACAAGAAACTGACGCTGAGTTTCTTCGCCAGATATTAGAGAAAAAGGATAAAGAGGCTGCGGAACAAGCAGCCAGCATAAAGAAAATGGCCCTCCTCTTCCAAGATATGGTAGGGATGATGTCACAGCCGGACCCTCCAGCTGAAGACCCTCCAATCATTGTTGAAGATGATGGAGGGGAGACATCTAATCCTCCGCCGGCTCTTTCAGCAGCCAAAGATGAAACCATTTCCAAGGCCGCGCTAGACGATTATATAGCTCAGCAGATCCGGGTTCATCAGGCGAATGAAGCGGCTGGGCAAATTGCTAGAACCGGACGACCGTATCCGAGCTGGTACGACCAAATCAGTTACCCGCCGGGATAAACGATCCCTAAATTCCACGTATATAAAGGGACAGGGAATCTGCATCAGCATGTCGCTCAATTCAGGGCCTTATGCGGCAATACTGGAGGCGATGACAAGTTGTTGCTACGCCAATTCGTCGGCAGCTTAGCAGAAACAGCCTTTGAATGGTATTCAGAACTACCTAACGACTCTGTCAAAACATTTGCGGAGATGGAGCTACTGTTTACACAAAGATTCGCGAGTGCTAGTGAACGTACCCCGATAACAGCACTAATAAATGCCAGAATAAGGCCTGGCGAAACGTGGGTCCAATACACAACACGATGGCGAAACCTATGGTCGAAATGCGAACAACGCATAGAAGAGGCACCTGCGGTAGGCATGTTTGTGGGCACTCTCGATCCGCAGGCGACCATCTCGCAATTCATGATGTTCTTCAGGCCGACCACCTTCCAGGCCTTGATCGACAAATTAGCCTAAATGGACCAGATGGGCCATGGACCGTCTCCTCCAAGACCCGATCCCCGAAATGAGAAAGGAAAAAGGAAAGCGATCATCGTCGCCAATGCTCAGCAACAGTCGAACAACTCGAAGCCGGTCGTTCGCCAAAATAACGCGCGTCCACGCCCATCCCTCGAAGAGAGGCTAGGACGTCCTTACTCGTTTCTTCAGAATAAAACGAGAAGACTGTTTGAACTGGCAGTACGCAACAGACTCATCAATCTGCCGAATCCAAAACGTCCGTTGCAACCAGGCGACCTTAATAATCCCGATTACTGTCCTTATCACCAAACGGTAAGTCACCCGATCGAGGATTGTTTTGTCTTTAAGGGATGGATCGAGGATCACCACCTACAAGGCAAGTTTGCGCTGTCTGAAAACTGGAAGGTAAACCCACCACAGCCGCATACTCCAAAGAAGACGAACACGCCGGGGGAAACTTGTCATGTGATCTCTCACTCACTGATAGATAATAAAGAGGCTCCTTGCGCCAAAAAACCGAGGGCGGACCCTGAACCAGAAATTCCGCGGCCGTCAGACGAGTTGATCGATGCCTCCCTGAATGAGATTCGTTAGAAAGTTAAAGCCGATCAAGAGCATGAAATGGCCATACTGGAAAGAGCCAAGGCATTCCCGTCAAATCAAAAGCCATACACTGCGGGTAAAAACAAATTCAAGACGAGGAAAAGGTTCGCCAAAGCTCTATCAGTAGGAATGAAGCTACCGCCCTCTGAAGAAAATACTCTCGCTGAGGTAGAGATGCACCCTAACTTTTGTTTATATCATCAGAAGATCATACATCCTACCGAAGACTGCGAATCCTTTAACTGTTGGTGGCAAGGGTATGTTGCTCAAAAGCAACACTTCGACAGGACAAAGTGTGAAGCTTGTGGACATCGGAAAAATGCGATATATGAGCGCAAAGGAGCCGCCGCCGACTGTCATATAGCCGACTTCAAGGGATCGCAAATTATCACCTTTGGAAGCGACTCTGACGAAGAAGCTACCCCCAACTCTTCCTTCGGGGAATCTATTTCAAAAACAAAGGAATTGAGAAGCTGCGAGAACGTTCAGCCATGCAATCGCATGCTACTCGGAAAAAATCCCGGCCCCGCAAACAACGGAGCGAACAAAAAGGATAAAGGAAAAGGAAAAACGGCCTTCATCGCCAGCGCTCAACAACAATTAAGTGACCCTAGACCGGTTGCTCGCCAAAGCAACAAGCGGCAACCCCTCCAGGAAAAGTTGAAACGTCCTTACTCGTTTCAACAAGATAAAACAAGGGGACTGTTCGAGCTGGCAGTGTGCGACAGACTCATCAATCTGCCGGGTCCAAAACGTCCGTTGCGGTCAGGCGATGTTAATAATCCTGATTATTGCCCTTACCATCAAACGGTAGGTCATCTGATCGAGGATTGCTACGTCTTCAAGAACTGGGTGGAAGACCAATATCAACAGGGCAAGTTCGCGTTGTCCGAAAATTGGAAGGTGAACCCGCCACAACCGCACGCTCCGAGAAAGATGGATACGCCGGGGGCATCATGCTCATTCATGGGGAAGGACCCACAGACCGAAAAGTCAATAAACTAGATATTCGCCTCAAATACGGCGACCCCGGACCGAGATGTCTTTAAACTAATGATGGACCGCAATGTCCTAAAACTTGCAAATGACCGAAATGTCTTTAAACTACTACCGCAGCATCCTCAGGCTGACGAGAATATAAAAAAAATATTAAAAAAATGTCCATAAGCAAAATGGGCACGGATAAAAACCCGAAAGGGCTCCGTGAGTAAAAACAGCAGGGCTACCGGCGAGTGTTTGTGAAAACCTGAAAGGGCGCAACCTCGTTAGAAAAAATAAGAAGAATAAAAAGAATTTTAAAAAAACGGTATGTCCATAAGCAAAATGGGCACGGATGAAAACCCGAAAGGGTTCCGTGAGTAAAAACAGCAGGGCTACCGGCGAGTGTTCGTGAAAACCCGAAAGGGCGCGACCTCGTTAAAAAAGAACAAAAAAAACAAAAAAAAAACGATATGTCCATAAGCAAAATGGGCACGGATGAAAACCCGAAAGGGCTCCGTGAGTAAAAACAGCAAAAGCAGGGCTACCGGCGAGTGTTTGTGAAAACCCGAAAGGGCGCAACCTCGTTAAAAGACACTTATAGGGTCCTCTCGACCTTGTAAGGAGAAACCACCCGCGTGAGATCCTTACGACTCACAAGGGAGCAACACACTTAGGGATCCCCACGATTCCTAAGGAGAAAATACACTTGCGAGATCCTCCCGACTCGTAAGGAGAACTCTCTTATGGGACCCTCACGGCTCATAAGATTTGAAAGTCTTAAGTTACAGAGACCTAAACCTGTGCTTAAGCAACCCCCACAACTTTCGACATTGCCCTACAAGTGGCTCAATACTGACCCTTGTATACAATCCACGGGCGCGAATAAACATTCCCCTAACTAAGTCCCATCCGAGATTAGGGATATGTTCGCACGATGAATAACCCTTGTAAATCCTCTCAACTTACAAGGAGAAAGCCCTCCTGTAGGATCCTTACGACTTACAGAGGAGCAAAACACTTAGGAACCCTCACGATTCCTAAGGAGAAAATACACCTATAAGATCCTCACGACTTGTAGGGAGAAATAACTTTGTGAGACCCTTACGGCTCATGAAGTCAAAGCCTTAGTCGACAAGACCCTAACCGTGGTCGCTAAGCCTCCTTTGTTCGACAACGACAAAGATAAATGATGATTCGCTCCTGGCGATATCCCAGTTGTAGCGATATTGATGCCGAAATCGGTGTTCAATTTCAGGTTTACGGCGAAAGGCCAGTAGGCCGCACATGCATACGAAATAGCCGAAATGATGGGGCAACTTGCAATAAAAAGCGGTAAGTAAAGGTATGCATGCAGAATAGCCGAAATGATTGGGCAACTCGCAATAAAAAGCAGCGAGTAAAAATAAAATAAATAGCCAAAATGATTAGGCAACTCGCAATAAAAAGCAGCGAGTAAAAAGAAAAAATAGCCAAAATGATCGGGCACCGCGAAAAATAGCCGAAATGATTGGGCAATCGCGATTTTCGCGATATAAAAAGCTGAAATGATAGAGCATCGCGGAAAGAATAAAAAAAATGAAAGAATGAAACTTTTTGCCCTACAGGTGAAATCACATCGATCCCTGTATACAATCCAGGGGCACAGATAAAGAGGGAACCATACCTTCCCAACAGCCTCCATCAGAAAGCGAAGCCAAATCTCGACGGTTCATAGACAACCTAGAGACAATCTCGACATTTGTCGCAATATTACAGACACGATGTCAACAAATGAAGCAAACGAAGATCCCGAGCTTCAGGGTCTCGACGTCAACATCGACAACTTAGAGATCACCAACGGCGTTTCTCCTCACTCCAACTAGATGCAGACATGACGTCAACAACCGACCTCAGAATCGCAACGAAACGGAACCATGGCAAAGTCTCTAGTTCCAAATCTCAATGGCCACATCTGCAGCCTGGAGACCAACAACGGTGTGCCTCCTCATTCCAGCAGGACACAGATGTTACACCATCAAGCGGAGCGATGGCAAAATCCCAGCTTCACCTCAGCATTCGTCTCGATACAGTAAACGCAATGTCAACAACAGCGTTCCTCCGCAGTCCAGCTGGAGGCAGATGCAACGTCAACAAAAGACCTCACGGTCGAAACAAAGCGGAGTAACGGCAAAATCCCAACTCCACCTTAGCATTCGTCTCGTTACAGCAGACGCAATGTCAACAACGGCGTTCCTTCGCAGTCCAGCAGGGTGTACATGCAAAGTTAACAAAAGACCTCACGGTCGAAACAAAGTGGAGTAACGGCAAAATCCCAACTCCACCTTAGCATTCGTCTCGTTACAGCAGACGCAATGTCAACAACGGCGTTCCTTCGCAGTCCAGCAGGGTGTACATGCAAAGTTAACAAAAGACCTCACGGTCGAAACAAAGCGGAGTAACGGCAAAATCCTAACTCCACCTTAGCATTCGTCTCGTTACAGCAGACGCAATGTCAACACCGACGTTCCTTCGCAGTCCAGCAGGGCGCACATGCAAAGTTAACAAAAGACCCCATGGTCGAAACAAAGCGGAGTGACGGCAAAATCCCAGCTCCACCTCAGCATTCGTCTCAATACACCAGACGCAGTGTGAGCAAATGAAGCGAAGGCCAAATTCCTAGCTTCAAGGTCTTAACGGCAAGTCATATAAAGCCTGAAAGACCACCGGAGATCATCTCACATGGAGTGGTCACCTCTTCGACATTCGTTTCGATACAGCAGACGAGTTGTCACCCCAGCGTTCTTCCTCCAGCAGGGATTCGGACGTGACAAAGCAAACGAAGCGAAGGCCACATTCCTAGCTTCAACGTCTTTACGGTAACTCACATAAAACCGGAAAGACAATCGGAGATCATCTCGCACCAGCACAGAGTGGTCACCACCTTGACGTTCGTCTCGATACAGCAGACGAAATATCAACCCCAGCGTTCTTCCTCCAACAGGATTTGGACACACCAAAGCAAACGAAGCGAAGGCCACATTCCTAGCTTCGACGTCTTGACGGTAACTCATATAAAACCGGAAAGACAATCGGAGATCATCTCGCACCAGCACAGAATGGTCACCACCTCGACGTCCGTCTCAATACAGCAGACGAGATGTCACCCCAATGTTCGTCTCGACACAGCAGACGCAACGTCATTAAACGAATGGAGCCACGGCAAAATCCCTAGTTCCAAACCTCGATGGTTCACCAGCAACCTAGAGACAACCTCGATGTCCGTCTCGATACAGTAGACGAGATGTCACCCCAACGTTCGTCTCGACACAACAGACGCAACGTCATTAAACGAATGGAGCCACGGCAAAATCCCTAGTTCCAAACCTCGACGGTTCACCAGCAACCTAGAGACAACCTCGACGTCCGTCTCGATACAGTAGACGAGATGTCACCCCAACGTTCGTCTCGACATTTCAGATGCAACGTCATCAAACGAATGGAGCCATGGCAAAATCCCTAGTTCCAAACCTTGGCGGTTCACCAGCAACCTAGAGACAACCTCGACGTCCGTCTCGATACAGCAGACGAGATGTCACCCCAACGTTCGTCTCGACACAGCAGACGCAACGTCATCAAACAAACGGAGCCACGGCAAAATCCCTAGTTCCCACCGCAACATTCGTCTCGATACAGCAGACGCAATGCAAGCAAACGAAGCAAAGGCCAAATTCCTATCTTCAGGGTCTTGACGGCAACTCACATAAAGCCCGAAAGACTATCGGAGATCATCCCCACACCAGCGCGGAGTGGTTATGACTCATCGGGGCTCACCAAAATAAGCCTAACCTCAAGTAAAAAGCGACATGACAAATTCCTAACGCTTGCTCTTCCGACGGTCAAACTGCCAAGGAGGATTGCTTGAAGACGTCTTGTCCAGCCCCCGAAAGGATCAGAGACACGGCAGTCGCAGGGCTACTCGAACAGCACGATTGCCTATCGAGGACTATATCAGCTTATGCGACGGTACGATGGCCAAAACCCTAAGTACCACCAACCTTAATGGGCTTCTATCGTAAAGAGCAGAGGTTAAATGCGACGTTAAGATGTTCTTGTGAGAAACGCTCGATTCGTCTCGACTTGTGAAAAAATTGTCGAGGCGGCTCGACTCGTGAGATAAAGCCTTAGGCAGTGGGCATAAAAGAAGCCTGTTTCCTAAGCACTGGGACCCCGCAAGTTGGCCCAAAACGGTCTCTTGCATACCATCCACGGGTCTCACTCTCCAACGTCGAACTTCGACAAGGAGGGGAACAACCGCTTACAAGTCCTCTCGACTCGTAAGAGGGAAAAATCTCTTATAAGATCCTTACGACTTATAAGAGAAAACACACTTAGGGATCCTCACGATTCCTAAGGAGAAAACCCACCTACGAGATCCTCTCGATCCGTAGGGAGAAAAGTCTCTATGAGACCCTCACGGCTCATAGAGTTGAAAAGTCTTAGGCAGCAGATCTGAACCTGCGGCCTAAGCCCTCGCTATCTCGTGAAGAAATCAAGAAGCTTACTCTATTACCTGCTAATTGTGACGACATGCTAAGAAAGAGGAAAAGCAACAGAAAGAGCATCCGATTTACATTTGATCAAGCGTTCAAGACACATTCATTCATGCATGGGCAAAAAGACCCAGGACAAAAGATATATAATAAAGACAAGCTGGGATAAAAAAAAATTCCATTAATATTGCCCGAAGTTCTTACAGTCATAAAAACAATAAACGAAAGTTACAATGGAATAACCTCAGATCCAGGGCATGGATTGAGGAATTCAAAAGCGACCCTATCTATGACTTTCCAAGCCTCGCCGACCATCCTAGTGTGCTTCCTTTCGCGAGCACAAGCGTCAGGGTCCCCCCTGATGTCTTCCACCCTCCGATAAGCAGCGGGTATGGCAGACTGTTGAAAGACCTAGTTCAACAGGTACACCGAGTGCACCTTATCCTCAGCGGCATCCAGCGCCCTAAGCGGCACACCGGAACAGAACAGGGGAAGCGCTTCCCAGATGGCTCCCACGATAAGCTTAAGTAGGGAGGAACGCCGGGGAAGCAGAGGACCATTGTACGCATCGAAGCGGCTCATTATTTCAGCACACTCCTCGTTTGTGAACTCTCGATTTTGAGAGCGGCCAAGTCGGCGGATGTCCCCGTAAGAGATGATCTCATTAAGAGCATACATGTGGGCGTCCATTGTTCCTGTGAAAGAGGATCAACAGAATTATCAGAAAGACTGATTAAGCAAAACGATATAATACACCGAGGAATAAAACGCCATCGTTAAACTCCAAGATCAATGAAAAAACTCCTAGGAGCTCTGTTGGATGATTTGGAAGGAGCAAAGCTCCATTAATGAAATGAGAAAATACAGGGAAGATCTTTCAGAGAGCAAAGCTCTATTAATGGAACCCTAATAGGGCTCTCCTTAGTCTTCTATAGACCCCCTTAGAGCAAAGCTCTGCTAAGTGAAACCCTAAACGGGTCTTCTTTAGATCAGGGATCTATTGAGAGCAAGGCTTTTAAAATTGATTTAATTTAATCAAAATTAATATTTTTACCTAAAAATTCTCTAAAGTTTGAACTTTTAAAAGTGTTTAAACAAGAGAGCAGGGCTCTGAGTTCTGAAAGTAAAATCGTGAAGATGAAAATCATCTAAGGGACCAAAGGTCCTATTTATAGGCATCAAATGCCCTTTCAACTTCCAAAAGTTGCCACAGCGGTTGGAATTCTGTCACCGTTGCGCTCATGTTTTGGAACCACGTAAGCGCAACGGTGGGGGGAATTTGTTTACCCCAATCAGAGTAAAGCTCTGTTCAAATTCCAAGGTGGGAAAAGAAGCAATGTTTCTATTTTTCTCCAATCAGAGCAAAGCTCTGTCTTGAAAATTAAAGTGAAAAATTGAAATTAAAATAAATGAAGCAACGCTTCAGATTCCTTGCGCTGCGCGCAACGCGCCACGTGTCAAAATCAGACACGTCAGTACAAGGAGCGCAGCGCCCAAGGCAGTGCGCCCAATCAGAGCAAAGCTCTATTTTAAGTAAAATTAAAGGAAGCAACGCTTCAGTTGCGCAAGCACTGCGCTGTGCGACACGTGTCAGCGCAGATGCGCTATCGCAGTTGCGCTGCGCTGTGCGCTGCGCGCCACGTGTCAGCGCGGTTGCGCTGCGCTGCGCGACACGTGTCAGCGCAGATGCGCTAGCGCGGTTGCGCTGCGCGACACGTGTTACGCGCTGGGGCGTTGCGCAAAACAGAATTGAAATTTTAAAGAAATCTTTTCTGTTCTTGTTAAAACAAGAAGATTTTTTTCTGTAAAACAGGAGCCCTTGGATCAAAGATCCAACAGTGGAGAAAATTCCCCAAATCACTCAGAGAAAGATCTCTTTAACAAATTTAACTAATTTATGGGCACTATAAAAAGGACCCTAAACCTCAATTCAAAAGGAGGAATTTTTTTTGTGAAAAATTAAACAGAGAAGACTCTGAAGAATTGGAGAGAAATCCTCAAGAACAAAGAAAAAGGTAAAAACCTTTAGAAAAAGAGAAAATTCTCTTATGAACAGATCATTGATCTGAGAACAAGATCTAGGATCTTTAATGAAAAGAAAAGAAAAAATAATAAACAGTGCCTTGCACTTCTTTTTATGAACCATTGGTTCTGAATCTAAAAGATTCTCAAGATAACAGTGCCTTGCACCTTATATGAACCACTGGTTCTTTAGAAAACAAGAAAAAACTTGTTTTCTCTGATCTGAAATTGATCCAAAAGAATAAGAACAGTGACCAGCACTTGCCAAAACTGCGCTATTGCGCAAGCCACCAGGAAGTGCCACATGTCAGCAGTGCAGCAGCGCAGCGCACTGCGCTGTTGCGCTTGCGCTCACCAGAACGTGACACGTGTCACCTCCACGAGCGTGACACGTGTCACCTCCACGAGCGTGACACGTGTCACCTCCACGAGCACTTGCGCTCATTAATTGCGCAAAGTACCTGACAAGCCATGTGGAACACTATCAGGGTATCTAATGCAATGCATTATTAAAGGGCAGAGCTCAATCAAAGGTCCAAGCGACCAAATAAAAGTGCTGCACATTATTTTAAAAAAAAAAAAGCAGAGCCCAATTAAAAAGTCTAAACAGACCAAAAATAATGCTATGCATTATTTAAAGGGGCAGAGCCCAATTGAGAGTTCCAATGGACCAAAACAAATGCTCTGCATTATAATAAAAAGGGCAGAGCCCAGTCAAAATAGGCATAGATAGCCTGAAGTAATGCTATGCATCATTCTAAAAAGGGGAAAGCCCAAACAGTGGCCTAACAGGCCAAATGCAAACAAAATGTGAACATTTTCAACTGGACTTAGCCCAATTGTGGCCGTAAGTCCTTAAATAAAATTGACTGAGCACAACTCTCTCTTAAATCAATTTATATCCGGTTCGAGGGTACATCTCCGAGCTCCTCTGACACTTATCGTTGTAATCTTTCAACGACGTCAGAGAGGTGACGGGTCCCGACGACCACATACGTCAATATGGACTGCGGGGTCCTTAAACTCGTGGACCGAAACGTCCTTAAACTAATATTGGACCGAAACGTCCCTAAACTAATATTGGACCGAAACGTCCTTAAACTAATATTCGTCCCAAAATGGGAATGTTGGACCGAAACGTCCCTAAACTAATATTGGACCGAAACGTCCCTAAACTAATATTCGTCCCAAAATGGGAATGTTGGACCGAAACGTCCCTAAACTAATATCGGACCGAAACGTCCCTAAACTAATAATGGACCACGTCCTTAAACTGGAATATGGACCACCACGTCCCTAAACTGGCGATGGACCACCATGTCCCTAAACTGGAACAATGGAGCATCCAAATGCTCTTTTGCCGGATGTAAACGGTCCCGTTTAAGTTGATCTTAGCCCCAAACATGGATAACGTATCCTTAAACATTCAAACGGACTATAAAACTCCAAATCAACCTTGGTTCAAGGGTACATCTCTGAACTCCTCTGACATCTGCCGTTGTAATCCTTCAACGACGTTAGAGAGGTGACGAGTCCCGATGGCCAGATATTAAATAAATTATCACGTTAAGTTGATCTTAGTCTCAAATAGGACTAACGTATCCTTGACGAACGTTTAAGTCGATCTTAGCCTCAATACGGCTAACGTATCCTTAAACTAAAAACACCAAACCCAAATCTAAGTAAATACGGATTTGGACTAATCCACGTCCTACGGTCGACGACATTACTCAGTTTCCGTATACAATCCACGGGCAACCACAAACAAAACAAACACACACGACACGAAGTGAAATTCTGGAGAAGGAGAAAGTTGTTACCGCAATGCGGTAGCGTAATTAACTACAGGGGCTTGCGCCTGCAGGGAAGAGCGTCCCCATAATCAAAAACTCCTCAAGCAAGGGGGAATCTGACGAAGTCTGCTACATCGGCCGCATCCGTCTAAACCTCCGATACACGGTGCCATAAATCAACTTGGCATCTTCGGAGAGGTGGATGGATAAAACCAAATAGCATCTGCCCCGAATCCCAGCGTCAGGACATCGCGGTCATGTGCGCCGCCATTCGGAGGGGAACAACGGCCCTGCAAATGAATGACCAAGAAAAGGCCGAGGATTGGAGGGAAGTCTTTATAGACTACTTCAAATACCCTCGAACGCCCGAAGATGCGTCCTCAAGACATCAGCTTATGAAACGAGCTCTGTCTTTCGCCTTCGTCAACGATACTCTGTACAAGAGGTCGTTCGATTCTTTGTGGTTGAGATGCCTGGGACCTGTCGAAGCGAAAAGAGTCGTTCAGGAAGTTCATGACGGACTCTGCGGTTCTCACCAAGCGTGCCCGAACATGAAGTTGAAGATCTAACGGATGGGTTACTATTGGCCCACGATGATCCAGGACTGCCTCGAGTATGCGAAGCAATGCCACTCATGCCAAATTCATGGAGACTTTATCCACCAGCATCCAAATCCTTTACATCCAACGGTGGCTAGTTGGCCGTTCGAAATGTGGGGAACTGACATAATCGGCCCCATCGAACTAGCATCATCCAGGGGACATCGTTTCATCCTGGCGACGACTGATTACTTCTCCAAATGGGCAGAAGTAGTACCGTTAAGGGAAGTAAATACGGAAAATATTCTCCATTTCTTCAAGACGCACGTCATTTATCGGTTTGGAACTCCGCGACGGATCATTTCCGATAACGGGCCAGCCTACAGAAGCCACAAGATTAGTCGCTTCGCGCAGCAACACAACATAGACTGGAGATATTCTTCAATTTATAATCCGCGGGCTAATGGTCTAGCTGAGGCTTTCAACAAAACCTTGACAAAGATCGTGAAGAAGACGGTGTCCGGAAACAAAAAGGACTGGCACGGGAAACTGCAAGAAGCTCTCTGGGCATATCGAACTACGTTCAAAACGGCCACGAACACAACGCCATACACGTTGGTATTCGGTACAGAAGCAGTACTCCCCCTCGAGATAGAGTTACTCTCTCTACGAGTGGCGGTCCACTACGAGCTGACGGACGAAGAAAATGCTCACCTACGGCTTGAGGAGCTTGATGCCCCTGATGAGACCCGGCTCATAGCACAACAAAATCTAGAGGCCTACAAAGCAAAGATGACGCGCTCGTACGAAAGATTGACCAGGCCGAGGACATTTCGCCAAGACGAACTCGTGCTAGTGGTCAAAAGACCTATGATCCCCAATTGCGCCAAGCGGGGAAAATTTGAGCCGAACTATGAAGGCCCGCACATCATAGACAAGGTCTACCGGGGTGGAGCGTATCTACTCATGGATATACACGGTGAAAGACCTTTCAGTCCAATAAACGGTCGCTTCCTGAAGAAATACTACGCCTAACGAGTCACGGCCTAGGTCAATGATAGATGACGACGACTATGTCCGCTCGCTATCTTCCTAAGTCCAAACTCTATAAGTGGAAACCGGCCTTCTTCAACAACGGACCGAAATGTCCTTAAACTAACAACGGATCGAAACGTCCTTAAACTAATGACGGACCGAAACGTCCTTAAACTAATGACGGACCGAAACGTCTTTAAACTACTACCGCAGCATCTTTAGGCTGACGAGATGAATAAAAAATATATAAAAAAAAATAAATATATATATATATAAAAAAACGGTATGTCTATAAGCAAAAAGGGCACGGATGAAAACCCGAAAGGGCTCCGTGAGTAAAAAAAGCAGGGCTACCGGCGAGTGTTCGTGAAAACCCGAAAGGGCGCGACCTCGTAAAAAAATGTATATATATAAAAATAAAAAGAATAAAAAGAAAGGTATGTCCCTAAGCAAAAGGGGCACGGATGAAAACCCGAAAGGGCTTCGTGAGTAAAAACAGCAGGACTACCGACGAGTGTTTGTGAAAACCTGAAAGGGCGCAACCTCGTTAAAGGACACTTACAGGGTCCTCTCGACCTTGTAAGGAGAAACCGCTCGTGTGAGATCCTTACGACTCACAAGGGAGCAACACACTTAGGGATCCCCACGATTCCTAAGGAGAAAATACACTTGCGAGATCCTCACGACTCGTAAGGAGATCCTCACTCTCAACGTTCGTCTCACTGCAGCATATACAACCTCGAGCAAAGCGGAACAGTGGCAACTCCCAGTTCCACGACTCGACGGCGTACAGCTGGCCGAGAGTCAAATTCCGACTTCGTGAAATACAAACAAAGTCAAAATTCCTGGTTACGTGGAACGCGGATAACGTCACTTTTTGACCCCGTGGAAAACGTCCAGAGCGGATCCTGGTCCTCGCAGAGCACGGTAGTGAACCCGTGTGAAGCATCCAGAGCGGAGCCTAGTCCTCGCCGAGCACGGCAGTGAACCCGTGTGAAGCATCTAGTGCAAAATTCCTGGTTACGTGGAACGCGGATAACGTCACTCTTTGACCCCATGGAAAACGTCCAGAGCGGATCCTGGTCCTCGCAGAGCACGACAATGAACCCGTGTGAAGCATCCAGAGCGGAGCCTAGTCCTCGCCGAGCATGGCAGTGAACCCGTGTGAAGCATCTAGTGCAAAATTCCTGGTCACGTGGAACGCGGATAACGTCACTCTTTGACCCCGTGGAAAACGTCCAGAGCGGATCCTGGTCCTCGCAGAGCACGGCAGTGAACCCGTGTGAAGCATCCAGAGCGGAGCCTAGTCCTCGCCGAGCATGGCAGTAAACCCGTGTAAAGCATCTAGTGCAAAATTCCCGGTCACGTGGAACGCGGATAACGTCACTCTTTGACCCCGTGGAAAACGTCCGGAGCGGATCCTGGTCCTCGCAGAGCACGGCAGTGAACCCGTGTGAAGCATCCAGAGCGGAGCCTAGTCCTCGCCGAGCACGGCAGTGACCCCGTGTGAAGCATCTAGTGCAAAATTTCTGGTCACGTGGAACGCGTATAACGTCACTCTTTGACCCCGTGGAAAACGTCCAGAGCGGATCCTGGTCCTCGCAGAACACGGCAGTGAACCCGTATGAAGCATTCAGAGCGAAGCCCAGTCCTCGCCGACCACGGCAGTGAACCCGTATGAAGCATCTAGTGCAAAATTCCTGGTTACGTGGAACACGGATAACGTCACTCTTTGACCCTGCGGAAAACGCCCAGAGCGGAGCCTGGTCCTCGCCAAGCACGGCCGTGAACCCGTGTGAAGCATCCAGAGCAAACACCGGACTGTGGAGTCCTTAAAATCCACGAACTATGATGTCCTTAACCTCGACCGTAATGTCTTAAAACTAACGACCAACCACGATGATTATAGACTGATTTTCACCTTGGTTAAAGGGTACATTTCTTCACTCCTTTGATATTTGGCGTCGTAATTCCTCAACGTCTTCAAAGAGGTGACGGGTCCCAGTAACCACGCATTTCGCGGACTGTGGAGTCCTTAAATCCACGAACTATGACGTCCTTAACCTCGACCGTGATATCTTAAAACTAACATCGAACTGTGGAGTCCTTGAATCCACGGACTATGAGGTCCTTAACCTTAACCGGGATGTTTTAAAACTAACGTTGGACTGTGGAGTCCTTAAACCCACGGACTATGAGATCCTTAACGTTGACCGTGATGTCTTTAAACTACGGTACCCTGGAGAACATCCCAAAGCAACCCCTGACCCCGTGAGATACGGTTAAGAGCGATTGCACCCAGCACTTGCGGGTCCTCACGACCTGCAAGGAAGAAAACTCTCTTGTGAGATCCTTACGACTCCCAAGGGAAAACCCGCTTAAGAATCCTCACGATTCTTAAGAAAAACTTACACCTACGAGATCCTCTCGACCTTTAGGGAGAAAAACTCTTTATGAGACCCTCACGGCTCATAAAGCTCAAAAGTCCTAGGAGACAGATTTTAACCCTGAATCTTAAGCCATCGTTGGCCTGCAAAGAGATCAAGATAGACTATCCACAGAACACATTCGAGGAAAAGAAACACACCAGTGAAAAGAAAAATAGGTCTTCATTCATAAACCTCCCTTCGACAACAATACTCGATCTAAAGCCAGCACAAACCACCCGATACGGGAGATAACAAGGAAAGTTTTTGATCTGTATCCTATCAGGCGCGCATTTGCAACTGTACGAATGTTTAAAAGGAAATGTTACCCGAGGCACTGACGCGCATGCAACGTGACGATGGTGCTCGCAATTAAAGAAAATTCCCATGAGAAAAACAGACAGCTCATTTACGCAAGCAAGACACACGTACGACTACCTGACAAACATGAAAATTCAACAGAAAGCATGCAAACCGCCAATGATTAAAGGAGTACATTGATTCAAACATACTACACCAGTGGGAAAAGATCACCAAACAAGGGATCAGAAATACAAGGGTTAATAAAGCAAAACACAAAATTCTCCAGCTCCCTCTCCGCCTTCTCCAGCACGTCAAAATGACGATTTTCGCGAGGAGTTGCTCCCCATCGGTTGGAGCCGTGCTCATCAGCGAAAGCAGACATGATGGCCCGACGGGCTCTTATCTGACTCAGTATATGAACTAAGTGATCCTTCAGAGCTTGAGTGATTAGACAAGCCTCGTGAAAGCACTCAAGCTTGTCCTCCGCCGCGTCAAGGATCGCCGAAGTCATCTCTGCCGGATGAGGGGGTATATCGGCGAGCACAGACAGGAAGATCATCCAGAGCCAAATGGAGACCATGGGAAGAGGAGAGCCCCGACGAGTCAGTAGCTCGTACATCACCGTGTCACATTGAGCGTCGGTGAAAAGGGGATCTGCCAGCCGCGCAGCGAAGCGAGGGATTATCTCCTCAAGGGGCACCTCCCATGGTTGCCGACGAGTATGGGGACGATTGCAAGCCATGGCGATTAATCGGTCTCTCAAAAATGATCACCTTAGGTTATAAATGGGTTTCTCTGTGAGGAAAGGAAGAAAGGCATGGTTTCAGGTTATAAAGGGGAGCATTTAATGCTATGCACAAAAAATGTTGTGCATGATGGGACTATTCTCAAAGCCCGGAAAGAAGGGGAGAGCGTTGGAAATGAAATCCAACGACGCATTGGAATCAGATCAGGGAAATGAAACGTCCCCATCAAGCAGAGTCCTGCATGCGCAACACGTGAGCACCAGCCTTGATTGAAAGATAAAGCAGCACTGCACATACACAACAGAGGACTAAGCTCTGAGAAAGAGAATTAAATTCTCAAATGAAGAAAGTCCTCAAAGGAGGAGAATGAGAAAAGTGAAGGCGCTTCTGAAAGGACAATTCATCTACCCTACTCCCAAAGCAGATCCGACGGTCACAAAAGTGACGACGTTGCACTCACGTGCAGACACGTGAGAACAACGCTGTGGGGGCATTTGTTCCCTGATTAAAAATCAGGAAAGGACTCAGAAGAGGCATCACGTGGTCACGTGTTGGCACGTGACGTTTAAAGCAGCGGCACAAAGCTCATTCAAGAAAAAGCTCCAAAAAAGGCATCACGTGCTCACACGTGACCAGTGGTCACGTGTTGGCACGTGACGGCTGAGCGGCGGCCAGAGAACAGAGCGCAGAAGAAGAGAAGCCCATTCTAGGGGTCACGTGCCTACACGTGACCAGGGGTCACGTGGCCACACGTGACCAGGGGTCACGTGGCCACACGTGACCAGGGGTCACGTGGCCACACGTGACCGGCTTTAAAAGCCTTATTCTTTAACAGAATTAAATTGTGAGAAGAGATCATTCAAATCTTTCCAAAATAGAGAATGATTATTTAGAACCGTTGGATTAAAAATCTAAAGGTGATTAAACATCACCAATTTATGGAAAAATCTTGGACTTGGAAAGATTTCCCCCTAAATCTAACCGAAACAACAAGGAAATATCTTTGGGTTTAAAATCCAATGGTGAATAAAAATCACTTAACAATCTAAAGGCCCAGATTAATGATAAATATAAATCAAATCTCTCAACATACAAATCAAATCTCTCAATGAGAGATTTACTAAACAGATTGATTCTCTTCCTTCTCCTATAAATAGGAGCCAAGAAAAGAAGAGGAAAAAAAACCCTTTTCGAAGACCTTTTTCTAAAACTTCTTTCTGAAACCTTGAGACCTTTGGATCTCTTTCTTTTGATATATATATATATATATATATATATATATATATATATATATATATATATATATATATATAGAGAGAGAGAGAGAGAGAGAGAGAGCCTTTGATTCTCTGCAAAAAAGGAAAACCTTAGGTAAGAAAAGAAAATAGAGGCTTCAAAGGAGAATTTAATTCTCAAAAGAGTTTAACTTTTATATAAAAAAGAACTTAGTTCTTTCTCTGGTTGAGGATCTGCAAAGTGCACATCTCCCCACGAATTGAGAATTTAATTCTCATTGGGTTGAGATCCTGCCATGCAGATCTAAGACACAGAGGAGGAACTGAGTTTAGAGAATTTATTTCTCACAAAATGATAGGAATTCAATTCCTTTGAGATCAAGTTAGGGTTTAACCCTGTATTATAGGAATTTAATTCCTTCAAAATGAACAGAACTAGGGTTTAACCCTGACTGAGAATATAATTCTCTCAAACTCACTGGAATTTAATTCCCTTAAGAAAAGAAACTAGGGTTTAACCCTATTAAGAATATAATTCTTCAGAAGTTTAGGGTTTAACCCTATGAACAGAACTTTAAAGCATGCAGAGACCCACAGAATAAAACTCTGAAGCAGGCACCTCACGTGTTACCACGTGACTCCTGCGAAGATATATAAAAGAGAACTTTGAGGCAATGCCTCACGTGCCCCACATGATCCCCGAAGCACATAAAGAAACAGCAAAACAAACAGAGACTCTGGGATGCCCTCACGTGTCACCACGTGACCCCTAATGAGTATTCTAATAAACCAGAGCATGAGCCCCCATCACATGCCCGCACGTGATGGCTTTCAGAACTAAAATTGTTAAACACTTATCTATAGAACAAAATATAGGGAAGAAGGGCGCTCTCACGTGTTACCACGTGACCCCTCTTGCCTTAGTGTTTAACACTAAATTGAAACCTCTGTATCCAGTGTTTAAAACTGATTCTCCTTAGTGTTTAACACTAATTTGGAAAACTCTATTTGCAGTGTTTAACACTGATTTGCTTAGTGTTTAACACTAATTTGAAAACTCTTTTCCCAGTGTTCAACACTGATTATCTTTTAGTGTTTGACACTAACTTGTCAATCTTTTCCCAGTGTTCAACACTGTTGGTCTCTAGTGTTTTACACTAGCTTTAGCCCAATTGGCTAAGTTTCCAGAGGCAAAGCCTCTCCTTCAATGAATCAACAGAGGGCCAATATCCCAGATACAATTGGACTTAGCCCAAGATGGCCATAAGTCCTCAATTCAAATTCAACTGGGCCAATGGGCTCATAATATAATATTTGATCTTAGTTTCCAAATTGGACTACAGATCATTTAATCTACCTTGGTTTAAGGGTACATCTTTTCACTCCTTTGATACTCGTCGTTGTAATTCCTCAACGTCTTCAAAGAGGTGACGGGTCCCGATAACCATACACATTGATACGGACTGTGGGGTCCTTAAACTCATGGACTATGAGGTCCTTAACCTTGACCGTAATGTCTTAAAACTAACATCGGACTGTGGAGTCCTTAAATCCACGGACTACGACGTCCTTAACCTTGACCGGAATGTCTTAAAACCAACAACGGACCATGATGTCCTTAACCTCGACCGTGATGTCTTAAAACTAACATCGGACTGTGGAGTCCTTAAATCCACGGACTACGACGTCCTTAACCTTGACCGCAACGTCTTAAAAATAACACCGGACCACAATGTCCTTAAACTACCTATCGACCGCAATATCACTAAACTACACAACAGGGCCTCCTAATCGCTCTCTTGCCGGATCTAAAAGATCCCGTTAAGTTGATCTTAGTCTAAAACTAGACTAACGTATCCTTAACGAACGTTTAAGTCGATCTTAGTCTCAAACAAGGCTAACGTATCCTTAAACACAACCCCAAAACCCAAATCTAAGATAACACGGATTTGGACTAGTCCACGCCCTACGGGCGACGATATAACTCAGTCTCCGTTTACAATCCACGGGTAACTAAACATAAATTAAACACATACGACACGAAGTGACCACCTGGAGAAGGAGAAAGTTGTTACCGCAACGCGGCAGCGTAATTAACTGCAGGGGCTTGCGCTTGCAGGGAAGAGCGTCCCCACAATCAAAAAACCCTCAAACGAGGGGGAATTTGACGAAGTCTTCTACATTGGCTGCATCCGTTTAAACCTCCGATACACGGTGCCATAAATCAACTTGGCATCTTCGGAGAGGTGGGCGTATAGCACCAATTAGCATCTGCCCCAAATCTCAGGCGAGACGTCCGTCGCGCCGTCTTTCGGAGGGGAACACCAATCTACCCCTTAAACCCCGAGATGTCTTGTTTGTATGATTGTATTGTAAATTGTATTGATTGTATAATTGGATGATTGACCGAAACCATGATATCAGTGAATGGATGTAACCGTAGAATCATGTAAATGTATGTAACTGGAGAATCATGTAAATGGAATGTATATCCATGGTTCGGTTAAGTCAAGATATATAGATTGATATTTGGATTCATAGATTCATGTTGAATTGGAATATTGTAGATTGTAAGTTGTAGATTGTAGATTGTAGATTGTACTTGAATCATATTCAAGTCAGATTATAATGAGATTCAAACTGAGTCAGACAATTAGAAAAGTAAATTGAAGTCCTAATTGTTTTGATGTTATTGGTAACCGCTGCACATGGGCGGCAGGATTTGTGTCTTTTTCAAAAACGATTACCGTATTGATAACACCATTGTTAAGTTGTCTACCTTAGATAGGCAAGCACCCATATCTCCGGCTCCCTGAGACTCAAGAGACCGGTCCCGTTTAAACCTATGTTTAGTAGGGTCCTTAGGGTAATTTATAGAACTTGAGGGGAGTTTTATGTAAAAATACCTTTATATATTTTTCAAAATACACCTCAAGTATTTATTATTCGTTTTTAGAGTTGTAATGAATGCAGATTTTATATTGTGATATTTCTAGTGAAAATATCCTAAATTTATAAATAAAGGTATTTATTTGTAATATTGATTTTTGTATGGAATTCATGGTATTTTAGTGTAATATGATTCTTGTGATATTTTTAGGGAAAAAATGGAATATTTATAATAATTCAAATTAGATATTTTTGAGTTACATATACATATATTTATATGAAAATAAATTTTAATATATTTATTATATTCTAGAAATCTCGTTTTTCTTAAGATATCGTATTTAAATCTTTCGAGACCGAATACTCCTTGCGGAGGTCTGTATCTCGCACTACTAGGCCCGAGGATGTGCGATAATCCGCACCATCCCGAATGGGTTCCCCAAATGGGTTGTAGCGGCGCTTTGCAAAGATTTGTATAAATACTAAATCGTTTAGAAAATGGTTTTATTAGTAATGGTATTTAAATGTAAAAGGTGTCATTTTCCCGTATTCTATGTTCCCGAGGGTATTGTTCTATGTTGCATATGAGTGTGTGAGGAGGTATGTCGTTACCTCGTGATCTACTTAAAGGTATAGCAAGTTTTGTGATATTGAATGTAGAATCGAAACTATGTGGTATTTAAATGAAAATACGGTAAAATGAACTAGCAATTATTTTATGATATGAAACTTGATTAATTTGGTTGATTAGTGTTTAATAGTCAACATGAATGGGTTTAAGCATACTTGTATTAAGAAATGTGAAGTTTTAAGAAGAAAACCGAATCGGAAATTGGATTTGTTCCGATTCCGTCGGGTTTTATAAATCCGTATTTTAGAATAGAGAAGAGAGATAGAATTTGGGGACTTACGGGTTTAGGACAAAAAAGAGAGGGAGATTGATCGGGAGGAGTCGCCGGTGCATCGTTTCGTCGCCGGGAGCTCCTAGGATGGTCGTCGGAAGTTCGCCGGAAATTTCGTCGTAGCTTCGCTTCTTGCTCGTTTTCAAAGTATACAAGGTTTCTAATGATTTCTTGAGAGTTGGCTCAGAGTTTTGGGATGAGGGGATAGTGTGTAGGGTTGATATTTATAGTGTTAGGCTAGGGTTAGGGTAAATGAAGGGTTTTAAATTAAAAATGTAAAAGAAATATGAAAATTCATTAAAAATGGAGTAAAAGAGGTATTCAAAGCTCTCTGGAAACGATCTGAACATTTAAAGTATGCAGGGGGTATAGAAGCTCAAAAGGCACATTTTTTATGTTGACGACTCGGCCGACCAACCGAGTCCGGCAGGCGGAGCCGGCCCGGGTCGGCCGGTCCGCCGGCCCACTCGGACAGGTCAGACCGAGTCAGGGGCTCGGAAGGTGGGGGGTCGCCAGATATAAGCTCTGGTATATTTAGTTTTTCATGTGCAGTGGGAAAATTTAGAGTTATCACGTGTTGACTGTTGGACTTCTAAAAATTTTAAAACAAAATAATATTAAAAATAATCTGGGATATGGGATTTGAACTCTAGTGGCTTGGTTCAACAGTGCAAGGTATTACCAATGAGCTACAAGCTCATTCTTGTAATTAAGGAGTGAAATATATACTTAAAGTGGTAACAACAAAAGTAAATACTCCAAGTATACATTAATTTTAAAGCAAATTTTTGCACACTAAAAATGGACTGGTTACAAGATCTAGTACGTTTTGACGGATTGATAATAGAATTTGTATAATCCTTTGATGAAAATTTGATATGAGAAGGCGGGTTGGACAACTTAGCGGAGTTGGGGACCAAAATCGTAACCCATGACATTTTGGAGAGAAAGTCGAAGGAAAACATGTAAGGTTTGAGAATCTCATAAACGACAGAGATGACGAAGGTGGCGAAGAAGGAGGAGGAGATAGGGATTAAGATGGAAATGGAAATAAAAATGGAGATGAAGTGGAATAAGAAGAAAAAGAAGAAGAAAGAAAAAGAAGAGGGTAACATGGGCATTAAGAAAATACTCTTATACCAAATTCAAAAAAAAATATGCTCAATTACCAAACTCTACCCTAAAGTTTCCACCTTTTTCAGAAAACGGCCCTAAAGTTTGAAAATCGAGGATAGCTATATTTTTTGACGGTGACACATCAACAGGCGTTAAGTTGCGGTCATGTGCGATGCACATGCCCTGAAAATCCCAAAAATACCCATGTTGAGCAGTTATAATACTTTTTCATTCAACTTTGAACAAAAAATTAGTTTTTCTCTTTCTTCTTCATCGATCTCCTTTCCCTAATCCTAGATCTCTTAGATGTCGACGACTTTAAACTCTGATGTGAGACCAATTTGTAAGTGCGGCTTTTGAGCAAAAATTTATAAGTCTAGAACACCTAAAAACCTTGGTCGACTGTTTTGGTGATGCCCTAAATGGTCTACCGCTGATAGTTGTGGGTTCGTGGATTGGGTGAAGAAAAAGCACATACGAGCAATGGTCGTTGAAAATGAAGAAATTGGTGAAGAAGACCGGTATCAGTGGGAAGCGAAGGCAAAAAACAAGTTAAGGAGCGAACTTCTTTACTTTTGTTTTTGTTCTTTTTGCTGTTTTTTTGTGTATTTTTGTTGGATTTCTTCTTAGAAGACTCTGATCTGCAAGGAGGCTCAGATCTACAAGGAGTAACCAAGAAAAAAGTTTATTTTTATATTATGGATGAAGAAGTATGTAATGAAATCGATTACAGTTTGTAATTTTGTTTTCTGAATGGAGATGTGTGTGAGGTAATCGATTGCATGAAGAATGTTTGTGAAAACTGTAAGCTTTTTTGTATGCAATGAATTAAAATCTTTGAAATTTTTTGTTTGAAGTTATATGTTCAGAAAAAACTTGAAAGTACAATTAATGTTCAAATAACTACCTAACAAGTTTAGATAATATTCAAAAAACCATCCTGAAGGTTTACTTAATGCTCAGAAAACTACCATGAAGGTTTGGTTAATGTTCACAAAATTCCCTACCAACTCTACAAAATTTCAAAGAACCAGCAGGTATTAACAACAATGAGCAGCAGATCTCTTATAAACATAAGATTTCAGAAATTTAACCATACATATATACATAAAGAAATGACAACATAAACATATGAAGTTTAATCACGAATTTTTACATAAACATAGGGAGTTTTCATAAGTTTAACCATACAACTGATAATATAACACGACAGAAAATAAAGATCTGTTACAACTTGTAATAAGAGTTAACACACAAACAACAAAATATAAGATAGCTAAATATAAGAGTAGTTATAGTTAACACATAAACAACAAATATAACTTAGGATGGGTTTTAGATAGCTAAACATAAGAGTCATGGTAACATCAATTCATGTTGTTCCTCACGCTTGAGCTTTGAGAGCATAACTGAATAATGTTATCACATCGAGTAGCTTTCCTTCCATTAGCAGGTGTTCCTTGACTCACCACATTATTCCCAACAAGTTCACTTACACTTCCCATGCACTCTCCTCTAGACTGAGATTGAGTTGTTCTTCCTCCTCTTCTGCCATCTCTTGATCCCATAAAATCGGTCATAATTCTACCATCGGTCCTCCTTCTATGCTCCTTTCTTTTGTATTTTTTCTATTCCACCTTTCCCCCTGCTTTTCTGTCAATCTATCTATCTCTCTCCCCCTCCCCCTCCCCCTCCCCAAAAAAAGCCACCTCATCTACACATCCACCACTTTGCCCTCCGCTTCAATCTCTTTTACCGCTCCACTATTTACACAAAGTCGAATGTTGCCACCCTATATCGGTTCTGGTTCTTTTACGGTTTAAAAATGTTATTTAAAACAGCAAAGGACAGAGCGGTAAAACCAAAAGCTTTTATTCTTCGTGTATTTTAGTGAATCAGTTTAAGTTATTGGGCTTAATTAAAGTTTTTGAATTTAGTGGCAATTTTACACAGAGGCAACAAGTTTTTTTTTTTGGCTAATTTCTACAAATGTTATGTTTTATGCTCTTTTCTCGCCCATCAAACATCCATGCCATCCTCCTCATTCTTCAGACCCTTCATTTCCCGCGCAATCTCCTCCATCACCACCATCTCCTCCTCCGCCTCAACCCCGCCAAAATTCTCCACCCAAAATTTCATCAAGCAATTCCTCACCCTGATCACCTCTCTCTCCCAAAACCCTAACAACCCCAAAACCCTAACCTCTCTCGACTCCATCCTCACCCATTCCCATCTCTTAGACACCACAACCTCTCTTCTCGTCGTCCGCGGCCTCTCCTTAACAAACAAACTCACCCGATCGAAATTGATCCTCTCAAATCTCAATCGAAGAAACAATCTACCCACCACATTCTTATACAGCGTTCTGCTCCAATGCATATTGAGAAACGGCACAATCCGAGACGTCGCCACCCAATGGCCCGAGGTCGACGCGCCGTCGATCGTAATATCAGATTTTGTGATTTGGGCATGTCGCCGCTGCGAAAATGTTCCCGAGATCGAAAGGATTTATTGGCGCATTTCTTGGAGTAATTGGCGGGTAAGTTCTCAGTGCTATGTTTCTCTAATCGGCGCAATGTGTAGGCTTTCATATCCTAATTTGGGTAGAACAATATTGAATGAGATGATCGAGAAAGGATATGAAGCCGATGATTTGACTTACTTTGCTTTGTTTCAAAGCTTTTGCCGAATTGGGGATGTTCTCGAAGCGGATTCGGTGTTGAGAGATTGGAGAAATAGGAGGGATTTTGAGTTGGACATTTTGATATATGGGAATTTCTTTTATGGGTTGTGTAAATCTGGCAAATTTAGAGAAGCACGTAAGCTGTTTGATAAATTGACAACAAGAGACCACGACAGCGGAAGCGCTGCTAATTTTGAACCTGTTCTAAAGCCGGGAAGGCGAGTTATATTTCAATTGACTTATCCAGGTGCAATTTCTGAAATGATGGCATTTGAAGCTTATTTTCGAGCTTTGTGTAGTTTTGGTAGAGTCGATGATGCTGAAAATTTGTTAAAAATTGCAATAAAGAAGAGAACGATACCGGAGATTTGCATATTTAGTTGTTTTATCAAAGCTCTCTTTAAAGCCAATAGATCTGATGATGCACTGCGATTCTTCGAAGCTCATAGAAATAAAGCGGATATAGCGTTCGCTGTTGTAATCGGTCTTTGTGATATCGGTAAAGTGGATGATGCGCGCGAGTTTCTTAATGAGTTGATAAATGAAGGATCTGTCCCCACTGCTCGAGTTTGGAATCGAGTTATTAAAAGCTATTGGGAAACCGGGCACGAGGAGAAAGCAGCGGGTCTTTTCAAAGAGTTGAGGGCTCGAAATTGCAATGGAGAGAGTTATAGTGTGATGATTTGCAAGTTTTTGGAGAAGGGAAAAGTTGAAGTTGCAGTTTCGCTTCTTGACGAAATGGTTGCGAAAAAGTTTGAGGCCGGCGTTGATTTGTACAGTGGAATTGTTAAAGGGCTGTATAAAATTGGGAGATTCGATGAATCAAACAAATGGTTGAATCAAATTGTTGAGAATGGGGTTTTAGTTTCTTATGATGAGTGGGAGAGTTTGTATGATTCTCTTTCAATGGAGGATGGAGCTAAGTTTTGGAAGCTCATTGCTGAAAATTACAAGAATTTTCTCAGGGAAAATGAGAGGAGGAGATCAAAAGGCAAAAACATTGTGATTATTTAATAATTTTGAATTAAATAGAGGCTTTTATATTCATTTCATTTCATTTTTCTTTGTATTGTCTCAAACAAGTTGTGTAAAATTCCTGCTCAATAGACTACAAGATTGCTGATAAGAAATTGTTGGGTCATTTCTTCGGTAGTTTTCTGTAGCAAAGATTAGATTTAGTTGCATTCATTCGTTATGTTTGAAGCTATTGCTGTCGGTATTTTCAACTGATGTTGGCCTTATGATATTGAAACGGTAAACTTTTCTATTGTTGAAAACCATTAATTTTTCATCATCAGATGCAAAGGCAAATAGTATTAAAATTGGTGTATACATGTTCAAAGAGACTGAGATCAAAATGCACGGTGCCTGATCAATGGAAAAGCGGTGTGGGTTGGAATTTTTGGCCCCCACTCTAGGAAAATTCCTGAAGCATCAGTCCATTTTCCATCTTCTCTTTATGAAAGCGATAAGAAAATTATGACCTATTTATAGCATAGTCATAAATTTGGTATTCGGGATTAATTCGGCGAGGTCAAAAATTTGGATTCGGAGAATTATCCGGAAAAAATCGGCAAGTATTCGGGAAAGATCCGGAAAGTATTCGGGAAATGTTTCGATAGGATTTCGAGGAAGAAATTAATATATAAGGCGCTGGGTTTTGATGTTGCGAATTATTCGTTGATGTTGCGAATTATTCATGAATAATTCGCAAATAATTCGAATCATTCGCCAATGAAATTCGTGAATCATTCACGAATTCATCTAATAATTTACGAATATTGTAACTATGATTCATAGCACTAAACAAGCTAAAGAACAAAAAGGACCAAAACACTTGCAGATTTCCTTTACTCATCTTCAAGGACTAGGAATAAAAATGATAATATAAATTTAAAAAATAAAATAAAATTACCCACATTAATCAAGCATATATCAGTGACATCAAAATACCCAATCATTTGGTAATTAAAAACTCCCTAAGGAAACATGGATATTCTAAATATCACTAACTGCTCACTGAATGAAGCCGAAGATTCACATGCCCAAATTCAAGCCCAACTATATAGTTGGATAAAATAGCTTAATAATCGCTAAATAATAATTTAAAATAGAACATGATTTTATAAAATATTTGCTTGAAAAATACGATCACATAAACAATATAGGAAATAGAATAAAAATTAGAAAATCGAGCCTAATGAAGGGAGGCACGCAGATAGCCGCGCCGTCCTAAGAACGTATTGCCACTCCTCGCACGGATTGCACCGACAAAGACGTGCCCAAGGTATAACACTCCTCGGCCTGTCCAATTTCTCCGTTGAGTACGAATCACATAGGAAGTTTTGGTTTTGATCTTGTTGTCAATTAGTATCCAGTGAAAATAAAGTAAATCCAGAGATTTCCTCAAATTGGATTTTGTATGGAAGACTTTGTGAAGGAATTGCTCATCTTTGTGATGGGATTGCTCATCATTGGCACAAAGTTGCAAACAAAGAACGATTCTAGACTTTGATTGTAATTAGATTGATGTGGGGATTGATTACTTCTTGTTGTTTTTATTTTCTGTTAAGGTTTATTTATAGATTTCATAAGTAACTGTTTTTACAATTGTTATTTTGAAAATTCGCATCTTAATCTATTGAGAGCACCCCTTCGATTTCAAATTCAAACAAAAATTAACTGCCAGTAACTGCCATGTGACGTCTGCAGTTCAAATTTCCTTCATCAGACGTTTGTAGTTCAAATAGTTCCTTCAGAAGACGCCTTCTTAGACGTCTCTGAAATATAAACAGAGATTTGAAAATTAAAATTTCCTTCACCAGACATCTGGACCAAACATCTGGTATATCAAAATTCTTAAGCAGATTATTTGAATGACCTTGTCTTTGCAATTTAGCTCTTCACATCTTCACTAACTTTAATTTTGATTTTTTAATAATCTCATTTAATAAATCCATCCAAACAAAATAATCAATATTAAATTATTTATAAATATACAGATTTAATCGGAAATGATATAACATCCCCCACAAAGGTTCAAAATTATAATGTATAGTATAATATACTTTTATAATGAAATGATAGAAGATAAATAATCAAAACAAAAACAAAATGGATACTAAACATATTATGCATAAATGCAGGTGTGTCTAAACTTGAACAAGTATTTTAGTGTTGACAACGCATGACCGAAAGACGATAATAGTGATTAGTTAGACCTTGTAAACCATTCCTTTTCGCCGGTCATTTGTATGTCTCACATATAATATGAGACTAATGCGATCTTCATTTTGCGGGTGTGCGTTATTAATGACCATATGCAAAATCTTGATTCTCGTGGAGCAACTAGAGATTTGCCTAAATCTCTTAGCCGCAGTCTCAAGATGCTCCACTTAGATGATGTCTCAAAAGGTCCCAAGATGCGAGAGATACCTTAATATAATTATGACCTCGACATCTTTAAGAATATATATTCATACTCACGTCACCAATAGAGCACATTTCATTACAGGGATAGGTCGGAAAAATTTTCCTTTAAAAAATTATGCGCTCTTCAGGTCACATTAAGAGTTCTGTTTTTCCTTTGGAAACATCTCTTGTGGGACCTCTAACCAAAGAAGTTGGGTTTCCGCTCTTGGTGATAAAAATATAGGATTAAGCCTCATCCCCTAGATGAATTAATGACATGGTTCTTATTAAGACCTTGGGTCAAGTTATCTGCCAAATTTTGTTGCGAGTAAACAAATAATAATGATACAACATTATTATCCTTATGTTTCTTTATAATTGCATATCTAATCTGTAGACGTCTATTGATCTATTCATTTTTCTATTGCAATTTTCTTAATTTAATAAATCCAATAAGGATCTATTATCATAATTTACATTCATGACACCAATCGGCTTAGGAACACAAAATATTTTGTATGGAAGACTTTGTGGAAGAGCTGCTCTTCGTTTGGACAAAGTTGCAAACAAAGGACAATTCAAGGTTTTGATTGTAATTAGATTGATGTTGGGATTGATTTCTTCTTGTTGTTTTTCTTTTCCGTTGAAGTCTATTTATAAACTTCATAAGTAACTGTTTTTCCAACAGTTATTTTGAAATGCATCTTAATCCTTTGAGAGCACCCTTCGATTTGAAATTCAAACTATAATTAACCTCCAGTAACTGCCATGTCAGACGTCAGGTGTCAGATGTTTGCAGTTCGAATTTTCTTCACCAGACGTCTGTACCAAACATCTGTAGTTCAAATATTTCCTTCAGGAGACATCCCCTTAGAACGTCTATGAAATATAAACAGAGATTTGAAAATGAACATTTTCTTCACCAGATGTCTGGTTTCTTCACCAGATGTTTGGTATATCAAAATTCTCAAGTAGATTATTTGAATGATCTTGTCTTTGCAATTTAGCCCTTCACATCTTCACAGCCTTAATTTTAAATCTTTTAATAATCTGATTTAATAAATCCATGGAAATAAAATAATTAATAATTTATAAAATATATAGATTTAATTGAAAATGATATAACATATATATCTCCCACCAAATCAAACCAAAACACTCTAAGATTCTTGTTGCAATGATCCAAGATATGCACTGAATAATTTTAATTGGTAAGTGAAAATAGAGCAAATCTCTAAAAACATGGAATATACCGAAAAGATAAGGTTCATATACCTCACATGACCGGATTAGGATCCCCTACACTCCATGTACCCTGCTTTGTAGATCTCAACATTTGGATTCACCTTATGACGCCATACCGGACCCTTCTGTTTTACACTAATATGAGCCGTTGGATTTGTATCTACGCGTGGCAAAGATTTTGTATACGTTACATCTGCTTTTTGTATTTTGATGGTCAAAATTGCCCTTGGATAAAGTATCCAGATTGATGCCCGGTCCAAAATATCCGTTTTAAGCGAAAATGCATTTTAAAATTTTATTGGAAAAAGGTTTAAAGTAGATTTAAGAACTTCGGTGCATTAGCCTTGCATTATGACAAACTTAATCTTTACGGTCAAAGATGGCCTTTAAAATGAAAATATTATTTTAATCCGAAGTATTACTCTGTGAGATTTAAATGTATAGACCGCATTGCTCGTGCGGTACACATAATATCACATTTATAGGAATTTCTTTGAGCAGAGGCATCGACAGGGCATATTGATTTCTTTCTAATTATCAGCAACGATAAATTTTTATTGAATATCCATATAAATTGGAACTTCTCTGCACATTCAGTAGTGTTTCTTAATTTGACAACTAATTAAAATTAAAATTTCTTATGCTTTGTAACAAGCGTATTAAATAAAATTTATGGGGCAACCGGATTTACCTTTAGAACTCTATTTTATTCCTGGGTCGAAATAAATTTTAATACTTATAGGTAAAAAATAATTCTAATACGATAATAAAAAATAAGGGTATTTTAGTATTTAACTCAATACCCATCAAGACTATTAGATTAAATTTGTGCTGTATCCTATGATACCATGGTCCCTTTCTAAACTTTACCACCATTGAAGAGAATTTGGCTATAAATTCTCCATTTGCTTCTCTCTTTTCATCTCATTCTCTCCTTCTCTCATCCAAGTTTTTCATCTATACAATGTCTCAAAGGCCGGTGAGCCATCACCAGAGACAGCCGTCGCAACACTCATTTATCCTGCCGGATGACTTGCTCACTGCCGATGCTCCGATAACCCAAGAACCGAAACCTGTTAAGCCCGCGGCCACAACCGCAAAAGCCCGAGTCCCGTTACCGCCTTCATTGGCTTCAGCGAGCAAAGAAGCCAAGGTTGATGGTGTTGATACTAAGAAATCTCAAGGGTGAGGGAGAAGATGGTGAAGGTTTCATCATAGAAATGGTTTTGTTGTAGTGGCCTGTGTTGTTTTAATCTACTAATGTTGTACGAATAAAATTGACGTTTCTGCATTGATACTATGATAATTCTGGTATTCCGTTGATTTTGCTTATTATTTTTGCTTTATTTTGATTTATATATATTTCCATGTTAATTTGAAGTTGACTTGTGAGGTTTATCATTACTACATCATCTTTCTTTTTTTTTTCTTCTTCCTTTGATGGTCAAATTTCTAACATTTTACCGTTTGCCGTTCATCTTTACCATAATCGTTCAGTCGATAATAAAATATTTTCCATAGGTGTTCAATAAGCAACCTAGTATGGAAAATTACATAAAATTAAATGTACATATGTTTTAGATCATGTGGTTAAGATTAATTATCTGTGACGATTCTTTCTAACTAAACCAGTCTTTTCTTGGTAAGGCCCAAAGCTCGATAGTCCACGTGGATTCCACCTTACCGGTAGGAAAAGAATTACCCTTTTGCAATGAGTATCAAAGGAGGAAAAAGGGCAATTTTTTTTTAAAGCCAATGTAAGCAACCTTAGGTGAAAAATGAAAATATTTATCAGCCCAATTTTGTAATGTATTTTATAATCTAAGGGTGATGAAGTGATGTATAAACTCCCCGCTAAATTTTTGTAATGTATTTTATAATTTAAGGGTAAGGCCCACGGTAGCAATGGAAGCGGGGAAAATACACATAATATTCGTGTATCTCCGTTTTGTTTTAACATAGAAGTAGTTTCGGTTTAAGTATTAAGAAACTATAATTTTCACTCGTATTCTGCTTAAATGTAGTTAATTTGACGACTAAGATTAATGTCAAATCAGGAAAATCAAAATCAGGCTTCTACTCGGAGAGATGGGTGATGCCAAGTTCTAACGCCTTTTGACATGCTAGATGGTAATTTGATATTGATTTTTTGGGCCGTAGGATTATTGAATATAGAAAATGAGATAGTTGAAGTGAAATTGTAAATCAAAGGAATCAGAATATGAGAAATGAGAAAGGGATTTGCTAGAATTTAGGCACTAAAGAGAAAGGGAATCCTAATAGATAGAAAATGACAATATTGAAAAGTGGCCGTTGGATTTTAGAATTTTTTTATTATAGAAGATGAGTAACGAGAAGATGGACTTTCATTAGACATAAATTTATTGAAATATGGATAGCTAGGACTGTAGCATGTTAACCAGCGTACCAAATTTGTGTTAGTTATATATATAATCTAGAGGCCATTGTTGTGCATATGATGTATATTATAGTGGATGCTTGAATATATATAAAGAGGACTTTCTTACTCGACATGATAGTATGCTATCTAGTTTCATTTTGTCTTAACATGTTGACTTGTATTGGTTTACTGTCTTGCACTTACATGTTGATAAAGCCCTTAGGATATGTACTCGACTATTAGGACTATGATGCAGATCATACTAGTGAGGCCAGGGTAGTTCAAGAGTACATCCTATAACTGTTCCTAGTCAAGAGAGTATTGAGACAGGGCATCGATACTCCAGAGCAGACTAGCGTATACGCTTCTCGACCCATATGATGGGCGATGGATGATCCCATATCCATTGATGTTTGACATCAGAGAAAGTATACGGGTGCTCAATGGAGACTGGGTACACTGAACTGACTCGCCGAGAACGCCTAGATAGTATTATACCTATTGTCAGATAGCAGTTCTCTGGTGACACTGGTACAGGTTAGTCTGTAGACTCGAGATCGTCATAAAGTCCTGTGTGATTCCCACCGTGCTTTGATTTCCACCTTACCACGTTCATGAGAACGTGCAAAACGGTGGCTTTTGGGTACAGTCCCGAATCGTATGGAGGCAATGAGCGATAGGAGGGGTTTCGTCTCTCCCGGTATTGGGAGTTGATGTTGTGCAGTGTTCGATTGGCTATAACTGGAAGTCCTTGGCCAGGGCTGATATGGAGATCTACCGGTAAGTGTTATCAGTAGTTTCTCGACCCGTTATGAGTCTCATATCGACACGACTTATCGGTTACTAGGGTTTGACGTTTACCACCCCTAGACTGGATATGCGACATATCAGACAAAAAGACCGGACTGTACGTGAGTGTTACTGATTGGATTCACAGGAGTATGTACAGGCTTGCTTGTTGATCTTCTAATCGCTCAATACCCGGGTGGCTGTTACGTTTAGCTGACCGCTTGCAGCTTGTGGGTGTTTGATATGATCATCATCTGCTGCCGGCGTATTGACGATTCTTTAGAATCCTACATAGAGGTTTTCTGGCTTAGGCAAAATGGAGTAGGGGCACATATGTAATATGTGCGAGACCGAGAATAATAAGATATGAGATACCATATTCGATTCTCGCGATATGTGATATCGGCCGGGTAGCCGGGTCATCGGATCAAGTGTTGATTCGATGAACTGATACAGATTATATTAGTCAGTTATATGTAATATAGCTGGGTTATTAAATCAAGTGTTGATTTAATATGTGATATATTACATTACATTAACTAATATAAGCTCACTTAAATGATTCTTTTTCTCACTTGATGATACATTGATATATATGTGATATATGTTAATTGTATTATTTTCTTTTGTTACATTATATATTATATATGTAATATATAATATTGTAACATGTTAGAGTTAAACTTGCAACTAGGGTTTTGAGATTATTGCCATGGCTAAGATTAGGGTTTGATATATATATATATATATTAGCAAAATTCAAAAAAAAAAGACTTTTGGCAAAAGAGTTGCCTTTGTTGACTAAGTCTTCTCTCTTGATAATTTGCTTAGATATTTCTTAACCAAACCTTAACCCTAGACCATGGTAAAGTCTCTACAAGGGTTAAGCATGACATACTTAACCCTTGGTTGCAATTCTAAGCTCAACAATAATTCATTCTTTCATCACAACTTCTTTTGCTTCTTCTTCCTCACAAAGCTTTCTAGCTTTTCTATTTGTGATGAAATAAAGTGAGATAAAGAAAACTAAAGAGAGCAAAATTCCTACTTCATCATTCTCATCTATTCTAGCCACTTAGATTAGGGTGATCACTTCACTAATATCTCATTAGTGAAGAGAAAGCTTGGGTTTGTGTTTCCTCAAGGTAGATAATCTTGGATTTTGAAGATTACTAGCAAGGATGCATCATTCTCTTCATGGAGCCTCTCTAGAGTTCGGGAGCATGATGATCGCAGCGAAGGGACTTCAATCCGGAGCTTATGAAGCGAAGGAACGGACTACAAAGGTTGTAATCCCTAACTCTTAGAAGTAAAGTTGTTTACTTTGAAGTTTAGTTTGATTCTCTAGTTAAGATCCTAGGTTTAGGGTTATCTATAATGGCAAAATTTTAACTTGGCATGAATGATGCCTCCCGAAATCTTGCTGCCGTTGTAGGTATCCCAACAGTGGTATCAGAGCCTAACCATAGAATTGAACGGATAAGTGTAGGATTACGAAACCGAAACAACTCCGAAACTTGACTCATCAAAACCATGTTTCTGTCGATTTTTATATGAGCTCTAAATTTTTTTTAAGCAACTGCAGAATGTTGTATGTGATATAACATGAACACTGGTGAAATTTGAGGCCACTCAGAGAAATTTTGGCCGGCCACATACTCTCCCATCTCGGGTCAAATCCGAGCACCCCCCCTCAAATTTTTTCAGTGTTCCACTAACTAGGTTTTGGTACTTCAGGTGTTGTTTATTTTTGCTAAAATTGCATGTGATGTTAATTTACTGCATTAACTATTCGGAGTGTTTCGTATTCGTAATTCTAGTTTTGTTTCGGTTATTTTAGACGGTGTTAAAACGTTCGATCGGATATCAAATACCCACTTTAACCCTTGCCGGAAATTTTTTCAAGAGTTGGATCTTTTTCATAGTTAAAGAACATTCAAATATCGTGCAAGTGACGCAGTGGACCCTTTAGAAGAACGAAACCTTAACTCGATTATGTGACCGTCAGAACCGCCTCCAAACCCTAGAGTTTGTGGTAGTTCAGCGTTGCCACATGTGAGGCGTTGGTTTGACCCTTCTACGGCTGGTGCATTGGTACTGTGGCATGTAATGGATGCTTTTAAACTACGCTCAAGTGTTGAGCATTTAGGGAAATTTTGGGTGTTTGTTAATTCGATCGGAATGTTTAACGTCGTCTAGCTTTTTCTGGAATGTGATACAATATGTGGAATTCATATTGTTAGGCATGAAATCCGTAATATGTGATATTTTGGGTTTACGATGTCTAAGGTGATTGTAGATTCCAAATGTTGTAGTTTTTCACTTTCTTTTCTGCGACCGTAAGTGTAATGTGTGGTGTATCGCCGGTTTCGTTGCTATACATCAACGACAATTGGGATACGCATATTTACTTACGTTGATAACATGTGATGTTATGTGTTGCTGTGATATGTTATATTGGATCGTCGTGTTCTGAATAGCCGGTTTTTTTTTATGTGAGATGAGGGTTTTTATTTTCATTCATGTAAAATTCATTGTATGTAATATTCTTTTATTGGGGCACTTTTGGGTTGAGAATGATGTCACCATTGTATATTATTTACTTTTCCGCATTAGGATAGACCCAAGATGGGGAGCACAAGTAACCGGGTTCTAGGGTCCAGTGGGAGACCAACTCGAGAAGTCGAGTCCGGGTCTTCTAACCCTAGAATTGGAAGGTTGCTTGCCGCTCTCGTAGGGGTCTAGGGATGTGGGTTTGGCTATTCATCACGACCGTGGAATCCGTGTTTTATACAGGCTCAAAATAAAATACGGACCTCCTAGTATATCCAATATTTCATATGTTATCTTCTGCTGCTGATATACTGTGATGTGATCATTTTATATACGTGAGATGAATGCTTTATTATTGTATATATATGATATATAATAAACGTTACTTATATTTTGCACTCGCGCTAGTCCCACCCCGATATGCCGTTAGTTAAGTAACCTGACGGTGCATAACGGGACACTGTGGCGAATGCGGATGGCATAAGCGTACGTTGTATTTTCGTTTCTTCTGTGATACTTAGGAAGCTTAAATGATGGGATTTCGTTAATGAGATTAATAAAAGAAAAAGAAACCTAAAAGATGTTGTAGAATCAAATTTATAAAAAGGGTAGCTCTAGTTCTTGCTTTGCATAGCGGCATTCCTTGTAGAATATCCAGCACCTTATTCGATAAGGAAAGAGCTGAGATCCCTTCACCGGGAGTGACCTCTTTAGCGAAACTAGCAGATGCTACAACTCACTCGGTTTTGTTTTTGATTGCTTCTATAGTTCTTGCTTTGCATAGTGGTATTTGTGAAATATCCTGCACCTTATTCGATATGGAAAGAGCCGAGATCCCTTCACCGGGAGTGACCTCTTTAGTGAAACTAGTAAAAGCTTAAAAAACACTCCTTTTCAAAATCACTTGTTTCTACAACGATATCAAGTTCATTACGCTCATGGTTTTCTGAAAAACCTGCATAGCCCTCCGTCATTTCAGAGAAGTACTACGTAGTATTCGTGCTACGTTTGTTGGCATGCGTCAAGACGTAGTGTGCGGTAGCTAACTAGTGCTTATCTGCAACATAAGATGAGATTGGATTAGGGTAGTTGTACGACTTTGTTGGCCTGCGTCAAGGGTCGTGCGGGTGAGTTTAATTCAATCAGGAAATGACGGGTTGAACTTGACTAGCGGACTATGGTTTGTTGGCCTGCGTCAGGATCATAGCACGCTAGGGACAAAAGCATTATCGGAAATTTCAAGTGTTGAAATTTGCAATGAGATTGCATACCTTCTATGAGATAGTTGGATCTTGATACCCACTGCGAGTAAGAGTTACTCCTGGGAGAGTTTTACACATGACAATCAGCCGATCAAGTAGGCATCTAGAAAGGTGTTAACGGGGTTATGCCTATGGAAAAACGAGGTTTATTTTAATTAGGTCCGTGTGAAAGCACGGGGAACCTCCCTCAAAGTACCAATACTGACCTGGCTGAAAGATTGGAGAACTTATAAAGTGTAATTAATCCCGGCTAGTCTTACCTTTTAGGGTTTTAAGGAAGATTTGATAAAAACCAGTGGGAGCCATCCTGATTAGATAAGATAATAACCAATCTAATCTTGCAAGAGCATACGCTAAAGTGTTTTCTTCTTCTCTCTCTCCAGCTAGCGACCATGTCAGGTCTTAATCAAGATAATAATATAGATGTATTGATCGAACCCGCTTATTATACTGAGCAGGGGGACGTTGGTCCCGCTCCAACTTATAATTGTTATAAGTCCGAGCAGAAAATAGGAGAATATCCAGATTCTCACGCCACCCAAACGAAGAACAAGCATACTGATGCATCTTCTTCGGGTGTGTTAGTTATTGAGAACTGTTTC
This sequence comes from Agapanthus africanus, assembly GCA_030015575.1. Classification (NCBI taxonomy): domain Eukaryota; kingdom Viridiplantae; phylum Streptophyta; class Magnoliopsida; order Asparagales; family Amaryllidaceae; genus Agapanthus; species Agapanthus africanus. The sequence goes on along the minus strand of JASDDO010000031.1, from coordinate 520,053,977 downwards.
TCAGTTCACTCTACGTCCTGGGTATTAGATACCTGATTGGGATCCCACATATGTAATATGTTATATGAGCCACGGAAAGGTAGGGAACTGGGAGAGGGTGATCATTCCATAAGAGTAGGGAATGGTGCAAATGTTGCAGCCAAAGCAGTTGGCGAATATCACATTGTATTATCAAATGGTAATACATTGATTCTGAATGAATGCTATTACATTCCGACCCTGATATGCAATATTATATCAGTTTCTTTATTGAGTAAAGAAGGATGCAATTTTGTAGTACAGGATAATGTTATGGACATCTTCCTGAATCAAAAGTTGATTGGACCAGGCTCGTTAAATAATGGCATATACGTTCTCAATCAAACTACAGTACTTAATGTGCAAAACACACACAAGAGGAAGAGTTCAGAAATGAACGAATCCTTCTTGTGGCATTGTAGACTAGGTCATATCAATGCGACACGACTAGCTAAGTTACATAAAGATGGGTATTAGAATCCATTTGAATTGTCATCTTATGATACTTTCCAGTCATGTCTCAAAGGCAAGATGACCAAAACTCCGTTTAGTGGACACGGAGAAAGAGTAACGGAACTCTTGGGACTGATACATAGTGATGTATACGGTCTCATTTCTACACATGCCAGGAATGGTTCTTCGTACTTCATTACATTCACTGACGATCTCTCATGATACGGACATGTGTTCTTGTTGAAACACAAGTCTGAAGCTTTTGAGAAATTCAGAGATTATATGCACGAAGTAGAGAACCAAACGGGTAAAAGTATTAAGATCTTTCGATCTGATCGAGGAGGAGAATACTTGAGCAATGAGTTTCTGGACTATCTAAAAGAGAATGGGATTCTCTCTCAACTTACTCCTCCCTATACACCACAGCACAATGGTGTATCGGAACGGAAGAATCGCACCTTATTAGATATGGTGCGTTCTATGATGAGCACCGCTGAGTTGCCTATTTCTTTTTGGGGATATGCATTGGAAACAGCTGCAGACCTATTGAATATGGTTCCCACCAAATCTGTGCCAACCACTCCATATGAGATATGGAAAGGAAAGAGACCATATCTTAATTATGTTAAGATATGTGGTTGTTTGGCATATGTAAAAACACAGAATCTGGACAAGCTCGGCGCAATATTTTCTGTGTAAGTTTATTGGATATCCCAAACATTCACACGGGTATATCTTCTACCACACCGAGGAACAAAATGTGTTTGTTTCTCGACATGCTACCTTTTTAGAAAAGGAATTTCTTGAAAAAGAAATTAGTGGTAATGAGGTAGAACTGGAAGAAGTTCCAGCTACACAAACTACAACAGAAGATTTGGTAGAACCAGAGGATTCAGTAGTTCCCAACGAACCCCAACCTCTCTGCCAATCTAGTAGGGTTCCTCATCCACCTGAGAGATACTACGGGTTTCTTATTGATGGTGGGAGTGAGAATTGCATCATAGAAGATGATGACCCGACTAACTTCGAGCAGGCCATCACGAGTGGAGACTCCGTGAAGTGGCTGGATGCAATGCGATCTGAGATGGAATCCATGTACACCAAAAAAGTATGGACTTTGGAAGTTGCTCCTGAAAGGGTAAAACCCATTGGGAGCAAATGGATATTTAAGAAGAAACTTGGTGTAGATGGAAAAGTTGACACTTTCAAAGCTAGACTTGTTGCAAAGGGTTTTCGTCAACGACCAGGTGTAGATTATGACGAAACCTTTTCTCCAATGGCTATGCTTAAATCCATCCGGATCCTGCTTGCCATTGCTACATACCATGACTACGAAATATGGCAGATGGATGTTAAGGCCGCCTTTCTAAATGGTGATTTAGAGGAGTGCGTGTACATGACTCAGCCAGAGGGCTTCGTAGATAGTGGGAGCAGCGGAAAGGTGTGTAAGCTGCTTAAATCCATCTACGGGTTAAAGCAGGCATCGCGGAGTTGGAACATCTGTTTTGATGTGGTAGTCAAAGAGTTTGACTTTATCAAAAACGTAGATGAACCTTATATTTACAAGAAGGTTGCAGAGAGTAAGGTTGTCTTCCTCGTATTGTACGTGGATGACATACTCTTGATAGGAAATGATGTTCCTATGCTGCACTCGGTCAGGCTCTTCTTATTACAAAGATTCTCAATGAAAGATCTAGGTGATGCCTCCTGCATTTTGGGGATTAAGATCTATAGAGATAGATCTAACCGGATACTGGGATTTGTTAGTAATATGTATGCCCTAGAGGCCATTACTGTACATACGATGTATATTGTAGTGGATGCTTGGACATATATAGGGGGACTTTCTTGCTCGACATGATAGTATGCTATCAGGTTGCTCTTTATCTTAATATGTACACTGATTGTGTCTATAATACATGTTGATAAAGCCCTTAGGATGAGTACTTGACTACCAGGACTATGATGCAGATCATACCAGTGTGGACATAGTAGTCGTTAAGTACATCGTTCAAATGTTCATAGTCGAGGGTGTATCGAGACATGGCATCGATATACCAGAGTAGACTAGCGTATACGCTTCTCCACCCATATGATGGGCGATGGATGATCCCATATCCATTGTTGTTTGACATCAGAGAAGGTATGCGGGTGCTCAGTGGAGACTGGGTACACTGGACGGACTCGCCGAGAACTCCTAGATGGTATTGTACCTATCGTCGGATAGCAGTTCTCTGGTGACACTGGTACAGGTTAGTCTGTAGACCCGAGATCGTCATAGAGTCTTGTATGATTCCCACCGTTCTTTGATTTCCACCTTACCACGTTCAAGAGAACGTGCAAAACGGTGGCTTTTGGGTACAGTCCCGAGTTACATGGAGGCAATGAGCGATAGGAGGGGTTTCGTCTCTCCCGGTTGTTTCCCCCAATCAGAGCAAGGCTCTACTGAATTTTGAAAATTCAAAATTCGAAGCAACGCTTCGGTTTCCGTGCGCAGTGCGCAATTTGCCACATGGCAGAAGCTGATTCGGCAGCGCAACGCCCGAGACGGTGCGTCCCATCAGAGCAAGGCTCTTCAGAAAACATAATTAAGACTTAACTGCGCAAATGCATGGCAGCGCGACACGTGTCTGCGCAGTTACGCAATCGCAACTGCGCAAGCGTACGGATGCGCGACACGTGTCTGCGCAAGCGCACCGATGCGTGACACGTGTCTGCGCGGTTGCGCAATCGCGACTGCGCAAGCGCACGGATGCGCGACACGTGTCTGCGCAAGCGCACGGATGCGCGACACGTGTCTGCGCAGTTGCGCAATCGCCACTGCGCAAGCGCTCGGATGCGCGACACGTGTCTGCGCAGTTGCGCAATCGCAACTGCGCAAGCGCACGGATGCGCGACACGTGTCACGCGCTGGTGAGTTGCGCAGCAACTGAATGAAGATTTAAGTAAATCTTTTCTGTTCTCCTGTAAAACAGGAACCCTTGGATCAAAGGTCCAATGGTGGGAAAATTCCCAAAATTATTCAGGAAAGATTTTGTTAACAAATCCAACAAATTTGTGGGCACTATAAATAAGACCCCAAGCCTCATTCAAAAGGCATAATCAATCATCATCGAGAGAAGGATAAACTTCTGAAAAAAGAGCTCTTAAAGATTAATCAAGAACAAAAAAAAAGAAGGTAAAATTTCTGAAGAACAGAAAATTAAAAAGGGGAATAATAAAAGAAAAAGATAAATAATGCCTTGCACTTGATATGAACCCCTGGTTCTGAAAAATCAAAGAATAATAAATAGTGCCTTGCACTTGATATGAACCCTTGGTTCTGTAAAATCAAGGAAAACAAGAAGAACTTGTTTTTCCTTTGATCTAAATTTAGATCAAAAGTGCTATGCACTTTTTGTTCTCAAATCAAGAAAATTCTTGAATTTCTGCACAAGTGCAACTCATCATTCAAAAGGGCCTGGCCCAACTCAAGAAAATTATTGAGTTTCTGCAACTCATTATTTAAAAGGGCCTAGCCCAATTGCAGAATAATAAAAGGGCAAAGCCCTGTTTGGAAAACTCTTGAGTTTCTGTAACTCATTATTTAAGAGGGTCTAGCCCAATTGCAGGAAAATAAAAGGGCAAAGCCCTGTTCAGAAAATCCCTGAGTTTTTTGTAACTCATTATTTAAGAGGGCCTAGCCCAATTGCAGGAAAATAAAAAGGCAAAGCCCTGTTCAGAAAATTCCTGAGTTTTTGTAACTCATTATTTAAAAGGGCCTGGCCCAAATCAGATTGCAAAATAATGAAGGGGCAGAGCCCTGTTTAGATTGATTCTTTTAATCGGGCAGAGCCTAAAATAAAAATTGGACTTAACCCAATCCTGGCTGCAAGTCCTTAAATTAAATGCCTCTCATAAACTAAGTCACGACCGGTCCGAGGGTACATCTCCAAACTCCTTTGACATCTGTCGTTGTAATTTCTCAACGACGTCAAAGAGGTGACGAGTCCCAACGACCACTCATCTAATATCGGACCGAAACGTCCCTAAACTAATATCGGACCGAAACGTCCCTAAACTAATATCGGACCGAAACGTCCCTAAAACTAATATCGGACCGAAACGTCCCTAAACTAATATCGGACCGAAACGTCCCTAAAACTAATATCGGACCGAAACGTCCCTAAACTAATATCGGACTGAAACGTCTTTAAACTAATATTGGACCACCACGTCCCTAAACTGGCGACGGACCACCACGTCCCTAAACTGGAATATGGACCACTACGTCCTTAAACTGGCGACGGACCGAAACGTCCCTAAACTAATAATGGACCACTATGTCCCTAAACTGGAACAATAGAGCCAATTGCTCTTTTGCCGGATCTAAACGATCCCGTTTAAGTTGATCTCAGCCCCAAACACGGCTAACGTATCCTTAAACACTTAAATGGACTATAAAACCCTCAATCAGCTTTGGTTCAAGGGTACATCTCTGAGCTCCTCTGACACCTATCGTTGTAATCCTTCAACGATGTTAGAGAGGTGATGAGTCCCGATGGCCATAAATTAAATGAATCACCACGTCAGGTTGGTCTTAGTCCAAACCTGGACTAACGTATCCTTGACGAATGTTTAAGTTGATCTTAGTCGCAACGCGAATAATGTATCCTTAAACTAAAAACATCAAACCCAAATCTAACTAAATACGGATTTGGACTAAAACACGTCCTACGGGTGACAGCATCACTAAGTCTCCGTATACAATCCACGGGCAACCATAAACAAAACAAACACACACGATACGAAGTGAAATTCTGGAGTAGGAGAAAGTTGTCACCGCGATGCGGTAGCGTAATTAACTGCAGGGGCTTGCGCCTGCAGGGAAGAGTGTCCCCACAATCAAAAACCCCTCACCCTGAGGGGGAATCTGACGAAGTCTGCTACATCGGCCGCATCCGCCTAAACCTCCGATACGAGGTGCCATAAATCAACTTGGCATCTTCGGAGAGATAGACGGATAAAACCAAATAGCATCTGCCCCGAACCTCAGGCACAGGACGTCCTAACGTCTTGGCCGCCGTTCGGAGGGGAACAGATTCTGGCACGCCCGGTGGGACCTCTTCCTCTTTCCACTCCACACTTCGTGTGTCGTCTTCGCGAACCAATCGCGGTTTGTTAAATGATTGCCTTCGTATTTCAAGTTGCTAAGATTTGGTCTTTTGTTTGGTACAGAACTCAAGCATTCAATGGCCACCAACTGCACCAACTGCTCGAAATGCCAATGCAACGGACGTTCCACCTCACCGAGAGGTGTATCATATGGGCCCCAGGCGGCTTCCTTCCTGACTCTGCCGGTAGGCCAGGTGACTCAGGCCACCACCGGCTTGTTTTTCGGGACCATGGTCCCACCTACCAGCTTCTCCATGCCGATATCCGCACCAGAAGCGAACAAGAAGTCGGTATTCGACCGGCTCACTGCTACCGCGACCCCCGTCAACGGGTCGCCCGCTACTAAGCTGACAGCCTCTGTTTTCACCAGGCTAGGTCAGAACTATAAGGTGGCTGTCCCAAAGAAGGTAACGGCCGCTGCTTTGGAAGTCGTTAAAGCGGCTTCTCCTATCAGAGGGTCGGTCTTCACAAGATTGACGGTTCCTACTCCTCCCCCAGCTGGTCAGAAGGCATCAGTCTTCGATAGGCTGACATCAGCAGTTACCCCACGCTCAAACAGGGGGCAACAAGAGACTATCTCAATTTCCGAGCCAGTCCCAACGGCTCGTCGTGCGCGACGTCGCCATTGGCAGCGAGTAAGGAAAGCAGGGGGCAACTCCCCCTCAGGGCTAACCCCACCTGCTCCGACGGTGGAGGTCGATGCTGCTGTTCCAACTGGGAACAGCTTTGAATTGCTGAAGAAGGTGAGAAAGAACTCCCCGGTTGTCACATTGAAAAAGTCTCCTCCACCCATGGAAAAAGCTCCGGAGACGAAACACGAACAGCCCCCTCAACGGCTGTCGTCCAAAATTTATAAAGTTTGGCGGAGGGTTCAAGACTCCGTGATTGACTCAGACCACTTCCGTCGCCAGGAAAGGGTAAAGGGGGAAAAAGACAAGAACCGCCCCATTAAACAGCAGGGGGCAACAAATTCTAGAATGCCCGCTTCAACGGCTCCTTCAACCTCAAAGGTCCATAAAAGGAAGAGGCCAGAAAAAGCTCCCGTGACGCTGACAAAGTCTAAGAGCGGTGAACCTAAACGCCCCAAGTCAGGGGGCATCACAGTTCATACAGTCTATATGGCTTCGGGCAAAGAAGAAAGTCGTACTTCTACGGGTCACCGACCGCTTACCCGGTCAGTGACCAAGTCTCAGGAGCAGCAACAAAAGCTCCAGGAGATGATGACTACAATGGCTGCACTCACGGGGCCAAAAGAGAATCCTGAGACATCCTTAGATGAACGTCAAGAGGAGGAGACCGACGCCGAATTCCTCCGCCGAGTACTGGAAAAGAGGGACAAAGAGGCTGCTGAACAAGCAGCCAATATACAACGTATGGGCCTTCTCTTTCAGGACATGATAGGGATGATGATACAACCAGAGCCCCCGACTGAAGAACCCCCGATCGTCCTTGGGGATGATAGGGGAGAAACATCAAACCCTCAGCCCGTTCTATCGACGGCTAAAGAAGACACAATCTCTAAAACAGATCTGGACGAATATATAGCCCAGCAGATAAAAGTTCATCACGCGGCCGAAGCAGCCGGCCACGTTGTAAAAACGGGACGGCCATATCCGGGCTGGTACGACCAAATCAAGTACCCGCCAGGGTACACAATTCCCAAGTTTCATGTCTACAAGGGGACCGGCAATCCCCATCAACATGTCGCCCAGTTCAGGGCGCTTTGCGGTAACACCGGCGGCGACGACAAGCTTCTGCTTCGCCAGTTTGTTGGAAGCTTATCAGATACGGCTTTTGAGTGGTACTCCGAGCTCCCCAACGACTCTATTAAAACCTTTGCAGAGATGGAGCTGCTCTTCACCCAACGCTTTGCAAGTGCCAGTGAGCGTACTCCGATGACGGCGCTGATTAACGCCAGGGTAAAGCCCGGCGAGACGTGGGTCCAGTACGCTATACGCTGGCGTAATCTATGGTTTAAGTGTGAACAGCGTATAGAAGAAGCCCCTGCGGTGGGAATGTTTGTTGGAACCCTTGATCCACAAGCAACCATTTCGCAGTTTATGATGTTCTTCAAGCCGACTTCTTTCCAGGCTTTGATCGACAAATTGGCGCAGATGGACCAGATGGGCCATAAACCCTCTCTCCCGAAGCCGGACTCTCGAAACGATAAAGGAAAGGGAAAAGCGATCATCGTCGCTAATGCCCAACAACAACCGAACGACTCGAAGCCGGTCGCTCGTCCAAATAATACACGCCCATACGTACCCCTTGGGGACAGGATGGGACGCGCTTACTCCTTCCCCCGTGATAAAACGAGGAGGCTATTCGAGCTGGCATTGCGCAACAGGCTCATAAATCTGCCAGATCCAAAACGTCCGTCGCAACCAAGTGACATCAACGATCCTAATTACTGCCCTTATCATAGAGTGCTAGGACATCCAATCGAAGACTGTTACGTCTTCAAAAATTGGCTTGAGAACCAGTACCGTCAGGGCAAGTTTGCGCTATCTGACAAATGGAAGGTGAATCCTCCGCAGCCCCACACCTATAAGGGGACGAATACGCCGGGGGCAACATGCTCCGTCATTGAAGAAGCTCCCTGGGAGGTTGTATTGTCAGCCAAAACGAGAAGAATGCTAAATGATCTTCATACCTGTCCAGCGGTCAAGTGGAAGAACCCCTTGGAGCCGCAGGTTATTGAGGGGATGTTGAAACCACGTCCAACTCCGAAGGCCGATGGTGGTAGTTCAAGCGTTCATAACCAGCCGTCAAAATCTTCGAAAAAGAAGAAGAAGAAATCTAAGAAGCCCGTGAAGCCTGGCGACAAGCGCACGGACTTACAGAAGCAGATCGACGCGCTGGACGAATACAACCAAAAGGCGCGGACTCCGATTACGCTCCAAGATTTCCTTGATCACGTCTTTCAAAAAGAAGATGAGGAAGAAACTTCATCGGATGGATCCGACGAATATGTGGCAAGCTGTCATATGATCTCTCACTCGACCTCGAACGATGAAGGGACTTCTGGCACCAAAACGCCGGGGGCAAATACCGAGTCAAGGGTTTCGGAATTATCAATAGAAATGATTGACATGTTTCTTAGTGAAGCTCGATTGAAAAGTAAAGCTGATCAAGAACGCGAGACGGCGATATTCGAAACGGCCAAGCGCCAGCGACTTGAGGGAGGAGCTGAGATGATCCCACTGGAGCGAAATGCCTCCACCGCTGACAAAAGCCAATTCAAGATAAAAAAGAAGTTCGCTAAGGCCATATCGATGGGCATGAAGCTACCACCCTCAGAAGAAAAAGTTACTAACGTGGTAGAAATGCACCCCTCTTATTGCCTATATCATCAGAAGGTCTCACATTCTACCCAAGAATGCAAAGCGTTCGATAGATGGTGGCAAGGATACGTCGCTAATCAACAACGCTTTAAACGGGAAAAGCGTAAGATGCGTCGGGAGCAAAGAAACATGACCGAAGTGCTTGAAAGAACTGCCGACAACTGTCACATGGTTAACACCACCAGGTCGCAAGTGCCTACATTTAGGAGCGACTCTGATGAAGAGTTAGAGCTTGCCCCTCTCTTTGAAGAGTCAACTTCGGGAAAAGAAGAGGAGCCAGTGGTTTGTGAAAATATCCGGCTGCGGAATCGGACACTGCCTGAAAAGAACCTCGGACCCTCGAATAGAAAAGATAAAGGGAAAGAAAAGGTCTCTGAAGACATCGTTTTAGATGACCAAGTTCTGGAAGAGCTAAACGCCAAGAACCCGCCGAAGAGAAGTAAGGTGGATTACAACGTTCTGGCACATCTGAGGAAATTGCCCTCTCAGCTCAGTATCCTTGATGCCTTGTTACTATCAAAGGAAGCCAGAGACTCTTTGATTAAGACGCTACAAGATCCGGACCAGTTTCAAGCCTTCTTAGCCGAAGAAAAGATGAAAGACGAATTGGAAGAAGTGCACACAGCCGACGTTGCTTTTGGTGATGAAGACCTTCTCCTCGGGACGTGTGAACATAATCGCCCCCTTTATGTCTCAGGATATTGCCATGACATAAAGATAGGTAAAATCTTGGTCGATAACGGATCGTCCGTCAATTTACTCAATGTACGAGTGTTAAAGGAGATTTGCATGAGTGTCCAACACCTCGCCCGAGACAAGATCACTATCTCCGGTTTCGAGTCTCAATCCTCAAAGACTCTCGGATCTGTGATATTGACGTTACGCTTCGGGTTGCTCGTCACAGACATCAAATTCCATGTTATAGATGCCAAGACGTGCTACAATGCTCTGCTCGGCCGACCATGGCTACACGAGTACAATATCATCCCTTCTACACAGCATCAGTGCATGAAGTATTCCAGGGATGGCCTCGAGTACACTGTGGCCGGAGAGTTGAATCCGTTTTCCGTGAACGAAGTTCGCAAGTATGAAGATGCCAAATACTTCTTGCCGAGCTTCGAAGACACGGAAAGGTGTCACAAACCGGAGAACAAAACTAATGCCACCATCCCTGTCTTCGGCAGTGACACCGAGGAGGAGGATATAATTTATTCAGGTCCATCCCAATCTACCAGGCCAGGACCATCCGTTCCTTCGTTGATCTTCGGTAGTGATTCAGAGGATGAAGTTCATGCCGTATTCCCTGCTCGGCCTTCGATACGGATTTTCGCTGATGAAGAGCGAAGTCTGCAGATAACCATGGTGCCGCTTGAACACTACAAAGAACTGGATGCACTCGACACCAACAGCGTAGAAGAATTGCAGACATTCTATATCCCTCCCGGACGAAGAGGCGAGAAGGCAATCTTATTCTACCGTTCTGAAGAAAACAAAGTAGAAAAAGAGGTTTGGCATGGCGCGGATCCCACGCTCGACAGGCTTCAGCCTATCCGTCTTCCCCGATATTATACAGAAGGTTTGAAGAAACTGCTGAAACGTCAAGGGATGTCCTTCACGCAGGCCGTTAGAAAAGCCAAATTCTACGACAAGGTCTGGAACATTCCCGGGACCCAATGCAAACTGCCTAACGGGAAAGTAGAAACCAAAGGGCTTGGGTACATCCGGCCAAAGAAGCGGGAGCTAGTAAACAGCTGTTATGCCATGTATGACTTCGATGAAGAGGCGGACGCTCAATGGGAGGACGCTAATCCTGAACCAGCAAAAGTTCCTGATACAAAACCGCCCAGTCCATCGTCCGAAGACCAGATGAGCAAACTTATAAGGGATGCGAGTCAAAAAGCCCGAGATGATCACGATCGTGAAATGGCAATCTATGAGAAAGCTAAAACACGGCGCCTCCTCCAACAGGCAGTAAAGAACGAAGATGCCGCTCCTTGTCAACCTGCTACAAAAAAGGTTCGACGTGAAAACGAAAGCAAGTCGAAAGGCAAGAGAGGCGCTCGACAACCACAAAGCAGAGCTAAGAAGCCACGCATCTGAGAATCGAGCGTTATCGACTTAGCCCTCAGGAAGAAAATGGGTCGAGCATACTCATTTCCTCGGAACAAAAAAAAGAAAATATTCGATCTCGCTTTAAAACATCAAATGCTTACGTTGCCAGAGTCTAAACACCCTGAACAAGCAGGCGAAGTCTCCAACCCAGAGTATTGCTTTTACCACCAAGTAGTAGGACATCCGCTTGAAGATTGCTTTACCTTTAAGAATTGGGTTGAGGACCAATATCAGCTTGGCAGATTCGTGTTGTCTGACAGTTGGAGGGTAGCGCCGCCGCAAAAGCACGAACCCGAAAACACAAGAATAAAACCAACTCCGCATTGGGATTGGCAGAAAATTCGCACCTGCCATGTGATAACAATGTTAAAAGAAGGGTCCGAGGACATGGACAGCCTCCCTTGGTGCCTCGAAAACAGCAGTGATGAGGTAATCTATGAATTTCCCCCAGCGCCGAAAGAGCTGGAAGATGGAATACATACCACTGCAGATAATCTCAAGAAAATTGAGTTGGGGACGGAAAATGACCCGCGACCGACATTCATCAGCGAGCTGCTATCTGAAGAAAGGGTGGCTGCGTTAAGGGATGTGCTTCTACAACATAAAGATTGCTTCGCATGGAACTATTCCGAAATGCCGGGACTAGATCCAGAAATTGCTGTACACAAGTTGGCGATATCCCCGGACATCAAGCCAGTTAAACAAGCGCCGAGAAGAATGCGACTTGAGCTTGAGATGAGCATCAACGCCGAAGTCAAAAAGCTGATAGACTCTGGCTTCATCCAGGAAGTCCAATACCCTGAATGGATCGCTAACATCGTCCCAATGATGAAGAAAAATGGGACAGTGCGCATATGCGTAGACTTCCGGGATCTTAATAAAGCTTGCCCGAAGGATGATTTCCCAGTGCCAGTCACCGAACTGATGATAGACAACACATCCACTCATGAGGTTTTCTCCTTCATGGACGGCTCATCGGGGTATAATCAAATAAAAATGCACCCTGAAGATCAGAAGCACACAGCCTTCAGGACTCCTCTTGGTATATTTTGTTATAAAGTGACGCCCTTCGGTTTGAAGAACGCCGGTGCTACTTATCAGAGGGCCATGACAAAGATCTTCGACGACCTTATACACGAAATCGTCGAATGCTATATCGACGATCTCGTGGTCAAGAGCAAATCATATGAGGAACATCTCGAGCATCTGAAGACTGTATTTCAACACCTTCGGCAATACAACTTGAAGATGAATCCTCTTAAATGTGCGTTCGGGGTTTCCTCGGGCAAATTCCTGGGATTCGTCGTTCGACACCGAGGTATTGAAATAGATCCGTCAAAGATCAAAGCGATCATGGAAATGCCTCCGCCGAGAACTCTCAAACAGCTGCGGTCTCTCCAAGGGAAACTCGCGTATATACGGCGATTTATAGCCAACCTTTCAGGAAAGTGCCGTCCTTATAGCCACCTGATGAAGAAGGGAACCCCATTCGTTTGGGATCAAAAATGCCAAGGCACACTAGATGAGATCAAGCAATACCTGCAGAACCCGCCGGTGTTGGCTGCTCCGGTTAAGGGGAAGCCTCTTATTCTTTATACAACTGCCCTCGAAGGTTCCTTAGACGCATTATGGGCACAAGAGAATGATCAAGGGAAAGAAAGAGCACTCTACTACTTGAGTCGAGTCCTGCTGGGGGCAGAAAGCAACTACTCTCCCATTGAAAAACACTGCCTGGCGTTGATCTTCGCAATAACAAAGCTTAGGCACTACGCGTTGGCGCACGAGGTCCGTCTTATTTCAAAAGTCGACCCTCTTAAATATTTAATGTCAAAGGCCATATTGACGGGAAGACTCGCTAAATGGGCCCTGCTCTTGATGGAATTCTCGATAACGTATCAACCTCTCAAGGCAGTGAAAGGCCAGGCCATCGCCGACTTCCTCGCTGAGCATCCGATACCCGCCGATTCTCCTCTGAATTGCGATCTTCCAGACGAACATGCGTTCGATGCGATCGACGGTGATAATATCCGATGGGAGCTTTATTTCGATGGAGCATCTTCCATGAAGAAACGCAAACAAAGTACCCCTATAATTAAATCAGGGGTAGGACTCATCTTTGTAACTCCACAAGGAGGGATAATGCGCTACGCGTTCTCCCTAACGGAGCCGAGAACAAACAATGAAGACGAATACGAAGCTCTGATAGCTGGCCTCGAGATCGCCATTGACATGGGAATTGAAGATCTCCTCATATACGGTGATTCCCAACTGGTCGTTAGTCAAGTAAACGGCGACTACCAAACGTGCAAACCGGAATTGGTAAAATACGGTGAAAAAGTGCAGCAAATGCTAACCCAAATTCCCTCTTACACTTTGGAAAGTATACCGCGTGCGGAAAACAGCAAAGCGGACGCACTAGCCAAACTTGCTAAAGAACTGGCGGACGAGAACCTCGATGACGTTAGAATCGTGGTACAAAGCCGTCGAGTGCTCTCCCCAACAGAAATATCTCCGAAATCGTCTGAAAAAAAAGGAGCGAAAGAGGAGACAACCCTGCAAATAAAAGACTGGGAAAATACCGGGGACTGGAGAGAAGTCTTCATAGATTACTTCAAGTTCCACCGAATACCTGAAGAGGCGTCCACAAGACATCAGCTCACGAAACGAGCTCTGTCTTTCGCCTTCGTCAATGATACTCTATACAAGAGGTCATTCGACTCTCTGTGGTTGAGATGCTTAGGACCTGACGAAGCGAGAAGGGTCGTCCAAGAAGTTCACGACGGACTCTGCGGTTCCCACCAAGCAGGCCCTAAGATGAAGTTGAAGATAAAGCGGATGGGCTACTACTGGCCCATGATGATGCAGGATTGCCTGGAATATGCGAGGCAATGTCATTCATGCCAAATTCATGGGGACTTCATCCATCAGCATCCCAACCCACTGCATCCAACAGTGGCTAGTTGGCCATTCGAAATGTGGGGAACTGACATAGTCGGCCCCATTGAACCAGCATCGTCAAAGGGACACCGTTTCATCTTGGCGACGACTGATTACTTCTCCAAATGGGCAGAGGCGGTACCGTTGAGGGAAGTGAAGACGGAGAACATCCTCCATTTCTTCAAAACGCATGTCATATACCGGTTTGGAACTCCGCGACGGATCATCTCCGATAACGGGCCAGCCTACCGAAGTCATAAAATTAGCCGCTTCGCACAGCAGCACAATATAGACTGGAGATATTCCTCAGTTTATAATCCGCGAGCTAACGGTCTAGCTGAGGCCTTCAACAAGACCTTGACGAAGATCATGAAGAAAACAGTGTCACGAAATAAGAGAGATTGGCACGAAAGATTGCAAGAGGCTCTTTGGGCGTATCGAACTACGTTTAAAACGGCCACACACACAACGCCGTACGCGTTGGTATTTGGGACGGAAGCAGTACTCCCTCTCGAGATAGAATTACCCTCTCTACGAGTGGCAGTCCACTACGAGCTGACGGATGAAGAAAATGCTCACCTTCGGTTTGAAGAGCTTGACGCCCTTGATGAAATCCGGCTTCTAGCACAACAAAATCTGGAAGCCTATAAAGCAAAGATGACGCGCTCATATGAAAGATTGAGCCGCCCGAGGAAATTCCACCAAGGCGAACTCGTGCTAGTGGTCAAAAGGCCCATGATCCCCAATCGCGCCAAGCGGGGAAAGTTTGAGCCAAACTATGAAGGCCCGTACATCATAGATAAAGTTTACCAGGGTGGAGCCTATCTACTCATGGACATGCACGGCGAAAGGCCTTTCAGGCCAATAAACGGCCGCTTCCTAAAGAAATATTATGCTTAATAAGCCACGGCTTAGGTCAATGATAGATGACGACGACTATGTCCGCTCGCTATCTTCCTAAGCTTAAGCTTTCTAAGCAGTGGCCAGCCTTCTCCATGACGGACCGAAACGTCCTTAAACTAACGGCGGACCGAAATGTCCTTAAACTAATAGCAGACCGAAAACGTCTTTAAACTAATACTGCAGCATCCTTGGGCTGATTAAAAAAAAAGAAAAAAAAAGAATATATATATATATATATATATAAATAAAAATAAAATAAAAAAAAAGAGAAAAACGGTATGTCCATAAGCAAGATGGGCGCAGATGAAAACCCGAAGGGGCTCCGTGAGTAAAAACAGCAGGACTACCGGCGAATGTTTGTGAAAACCCGAAAGGGTGCAACTTCGTTAAAGAACCCTTATGGAGTCCTCTCGACCCTGTAAGGAGAACCACCCGCGTAAGATCCTTACGACTTACAAGGGAACAACGCACTTAGGAATCCCCACGATTCCTAAGGAGAAAATACGCTTGCGAGATTCTCACGGCTCGTAAGGAGAACTCTCTTATGGGACCCTCACGGCTCATAGGATTTGAAAGTCTTAAGTCACAGAGACCTAAACCTGTGCTTAAGCAAACTCCCACAAACTTCCAATAATGCCCTACAAGTGGTTCAATATTGACCCTTGTATACAATCCACGGGCGCGAATAAACGTTTCCCTAACCAAGGTCCATCCATGACTGGGAATACGTTCGTATGGTAAACAACCCTTATAAATCCCCTCGATTTATGAGAAGAAAACCTTCCCGTAGGATCCTTACGACTTACGGAAGAACAAAACACTTAGGAATCCTCACGGTTCCTAAGGAGAAAATACACTTACAAGATCCCCACGACTTGTAGGGAGAAATACCTTCACGAGACCCTTACGGCTCATGAAGTCAAAAGCCTTAGCCGACGGGATCCTAACCCTGGTCGCTAAGCCTCCTTTGTTCAACAACGATAGAGGCAAATGATGATTCGTTCCTGGTAATATCCCAGTTGCAGCGGTGCTGATGCCGAAATCGGTGTTCAATTTCAGGTTGACGGCGAAAGCCAGTAGACCACTCATGCATACGAAATAGCCGAAATGATAGGGCAACTTGCAATAAAAAAGCAGCAAGTAAAATGTATGCGTACGAAATAGCCGAAATGATTGGGCGACTCGTAATAAAAAGCAACGAGTAAAAATAAAAAAAAATAGCCGAAATGATTGGGCACCGCGAAAAATAGCCGAAATGTTTGGCAATCGCGACCTTCGCAATATAAAAGCTGAAATGATAGAGCATCGCGGAAATACAACAAAAAAAAAAATATAATAATAATGATAAAATTCTGGCCCTACAGTTAAGATCACATCGATCCCTGTATACAATCCAAGGGCGTAAACAAAGAAGGAACTATACCGCCCCAGCGGATTCCGTCAAACGACGAAACCAAGCCTCAATGGTTCATTTCAACCGAAGAAGCCAATGACCTCAACGAAAATTCCTCGACTCACGGATACAAACACTCCTTGACGAGAGCCTCCTGATCCGCGTCGACCCGCAGAGCCACCAGTGCCTCCGTAGGAACCCTCGACTCGTTTCAAACCCCAAGGACACAAATAATCCTTGGCGCTCGGGAAACAAATAATCCCGGCAAACTCCTCGACTCACGGATACAAACACTCCTTGACGAGAGCTTCCTGATCCGCGTCGACCCGCAGAGCCACCAGTGCCTCCGTAGGAACCCTCGACTCGTTTCAAACCCCAAGGACACAAATAATCCTTGGCGTTTGGGAAACAAATAATCCCGGCAAACTCCTCGACTCACGGATACAAACACTCCTTGACGAGAACTTCCTGATCCGCGTCGACCCGCAGAGCCACCAGTGCCTCCGTAGGAACCCTCGACTCGTTTCAAACCCCAAGGACACAAATAATCCTTGGCACTTGGGAAACAAATAATCCCGGCAAACTTCTCAACTCACGGATACAAACACTCCTTGACGAGAGCCTTCTGATCCGCGTCGACTCGCAGAGCCACCAGCGCCTCCGTGGGAACCATCGACTCGTTTCAAACCCCAAGGACACAAATAATCCTTGGCGCTTGGGAAACAAATAATCCCTCGCAAAACTTCTCAACTCACGGATACAAACACTCCGTGACGAAAGCTTCTTTGACTCACATCTTGGGCAGTAAGGATTCAAAAAAAAAAACCCTGCTTCCTGGACAATGGGACCCTGCAAGTCAATCCTAAATGGTCTCTTGCATACTATTCACGGGTCTCACTCTCTGAAGTCGTTTCTCGACAAAGAGGGAAACAACCGCTTGCGAGCCCTCTCGACTCGTAAGAGGGACAACGGGACCCTGCAAGTCAATCCTAAATGGTCTCTTGCATACTATTCACGGGTCTCACTCTCTGAAGTCGTTTCTCGACAAAGAGGGAAACAACCGCTTACGGGCCCTCTCGACTCGTAAGAGGGAGAAATTCTCTTATAGGATCCTTTCGACTTATGAGAGAAAACCACACTTGGGAATCCTCACGACTCCTAAGGAGAAAATCCACTTACGAGATCCTCTCGATCCGTAGGGAGAAAAGTCTCTATGAGACCCTCACGGCTTATAGGGTTGAAAAGTCTTAGGCAGCAGATCTGAACCTGCGGCCTAAACCATCGTTATTTCTTAAGAAGGTTGGGATACTCGTCCCAATCGTCCGTCAATTATGGTTATTAAGGTGGCGTACTGATAATAAAAGAAAGGAAAGACGGAGAAATGACACAAGACATTACAAAATGTGTATCTTTTATTCATAAATATTGATTGAGTACAGGATACATTGTGCTAAAGAATAAAAAAAAATATACATATACTTTACAAAAAAAACAAATGATACAAGGAGAATTATTGGGAAGGAAGCGTCTTGCACAGATGTAGCAATCGCTCGCATATCTCCTTCCATGCCTTCTCCTGCTCGGCTACCGCCGTCAGCTCTGACTCCACTTGGGCTCGTTGCCGCGAGACCAAGGCAAGCTGCTCCCTCACGCCTTGATAAGCTTCCTCTTTAAGTCTAGCCCATGGGAGATGCGCTCCAGGAGACCCTCAAAGATAGTCTTCACTTCGGCAGCATTTGCCTCAACCTCAGCGCGCAGATGGGCCGTTTCGTTTGAGGTCTTTTGACATTCCCTTAGTCTTTGAGCTGCTTCTTGCTCCAAGTGGCGGGAGTGCGAAGTGCTTTGCTCGAGCCAAGTTGTGCATTGGGCGCTCAGAGCTAAAACTTCGGGAGCAGGGCGCGTCAACTCCAGCCGGTACAAGCAGGCCTCGATCTCCCTGCAATGATTAACCCAAGATTCAACGACGCCTTCGCTGTGAAAAGTTACGAGCGCCGCTAACATGGGGTTAACATCCACAGCGAAATCTGCAGCGGAAGGGAGAGCATCCATGCTGAGCTCTTCGATATACCCGCTCAGCATGCCTAGACTCATCACAGCACCCTTTGAAGACGGACGTCTCAAAAAGGGGCCTGCCGGTGAAAAGACGCGAGCCTCGAAGGGAACTGGAGCCGGAACAATAGCTGCAAAACAAAACAGGGTTAAACGATGGTTCAAAAGATGTTAAAGGGTTACCAAAAAGGAAATCTACTATACCGGTAGCAACGGACGGCAGAGCAGGAAGGGCCGGTAGCGCGGCAGGTCTTGCATCCCCTCCTTCGATTTGTGGCACTGCAATAAAGAAAAGGAAAAGTCAGAAATTATCCCATTGCTAAAAAAAGGGGGGGTAAATAAAGACATTATGGTGAAAGTATACTCACCGGCGCCACTGGAGGGAGAAGCGAGTTCGGATGGGAAAGAGAAGTGCGGGAGCAACACTTGATATAAATGATCAAAAAGCACTCCTATAAAGGCACAATAGTGTAACGTTAGTACAAAAGCCGCATTTTTGAAAGATTAATGCATGAGTCGTGAATCCATACCTTCCAACATCCATGACGGTACAAGGGAAGACGGGGAGGTAACTACTGCCAAAGCAGTAGTTGACGGTGCCCCCTCGAGCAATGGAGCATCGGTACTGGCCACACCTGCAAGAACAAGCTTGTTAGAAGAGATCACAAGATATATACAAAAAAAATGGAAACGCTGGTGACTCGAAAATTTACCTGACGAGCTGCCAGCAGAAACTGAGGTAGTCCCTTCCTCCACTGACGGAAGACCACCGCCTGTAGCTTCGTCACCCGACTCAAGGGGAACCGTTGTTACGCTCTCAAGCTCTGCAGGCGGCGGGGAACCATAGACAGGGAGGGCCAAGATAGGAACATTGCCAGATTCCTGAGAAGGAGCGCCTAGCTCGTCCTCAGGAACCATGGCCGCCTCACCTGCTGCTCCCTCAGGATCAGCGATTACAGCTGCCCCGTCCATCGGCACCATGAGGTCCCCAGCCTCAAGTACCTCGCCCTCTACCGCCTTCGGCTCGGTTGAGCCAATCATCTCATCTGCCGCCACTTCGGGTACGGCATCAATGACCTTCTCCGCGGTAGGTTCCTCAATCTCGGCTCCAGGCCCCATGACCTCGACAAAGTTGTCCACTGTCGGTTCGGGTTCGGCGAGTACCGCTTCCTCCGCTCCCCTGGGCTCGATGGTCGTTTCCGCCTCCCCCTCAGTTGGACTTGACCCTACAAAATGGGATACGTATAAGCCAATAGCTCTACAATTCGTACGACGAGATTCTGAAAGGAGTACTACCTGAAGTGGATTTGTCATTGGCACTCCGAACCGCGCGCGCCACTTGCCGACGAGCAGTAGACAGGGCCACAGGGGGCTCTTCAGAAGGAGTACTAGCGTGAGGAATAGTGCTAGGGCCCGCTCCTGCGGCCAAAGCAGCTCTGCGCGCCTTAGCTTCGCGTCTAGACCGCTTCTGCTCCTCTCGGGCAGATGAGACAGATGCCACCAGGGCCTCCTTAAGGGAGGCTTCTTCGCCCGTATACAGGGATGCCTCTAGATTCTTCAAGGCATCCCTCGTCGCTCTATCGAGCTGAGGCTCTTGTGGCAACTGCATCGAAGCCGGGACTTCGACGACGGGCTTGGGAAGGACCCTCGCGTCGATTAATACAACCCCTGCAAAGAAACAAAAGAAGATCGGGTTCACTATCATAAAAAGACAACAAACTTTCCTTATAAAAGAGAATGGGGTAAAACATACCGACGCTTGCTAGGGCACGCTTCTTCTCCTCCGCCTGGAAGGTCTTCAGAGAGGCATCAATGGCCTCCTCAGTAGATCCACCTGCTGAAAATGAGGCAAATATTAGCTAAAAGATAATAATAAAAAGTGGGATAAAATGACAAATAAGGAGGCTGAGGATTACCCGACTCAGCGAGTCTGCTTAACATTGCTTCGAGCCTCGCCGATCGCTCCGAAGCTGCAATGGCGGCGGCTAGGTTAGTGTCCTCAGGGTCCACCATGAAACCCTCATTGCTGCCGTACTCACATATAGTCTCGGCAGGATGAGCCGCGGGCTCTAAGTTAAGAATCGCGTCGAGGGATAAGGTAGACTTCTTCTTCTTCTGTTCACCAGCCTTGGATCCACTCGGAGCAGCTTTGCGCTTGCCAGTTTTGGCAGTCACTTTCGGGCGGCGAGTCCCGATGTCCGCTCCTGCACCCGACTCCGGCGATGCCGCTTTAACCGTCTTTGTCGGAGCACGGGGTGCCGTTGGGGCATCCACCGTGGTAGGCAGTGGCAGTCCACGCGGAGGGGCCAACACGCGTGGTCGATCAGCTCCGGCCTCTTTCGTCGGAGGGATAACTTGAACCCTGGGCTGCAACGGAGCCTTGCGATCGCCGCCAGGAGGTGCAGCCCTACGATCAACCAGTAGGCGTTTCTCCATCAAGATGATCGGGCCCATCGCATGCGCGTACCAGGCCACATACGAATTGAGTATCTTAGGGGTACAGCTGGGCTCACTGATAAAAAAGTAGGAGCCTGTATTGAGCCGGATGAAGTGATGCATTGCATTCCGTACCCCCTCTGGACCGACTGCAGGTGTTCCCAAGAAGGCTTCCAACAGGACCCCTTGGTTATAACTCGATTGCCGGGCAAATCGATGCGGGTTATACCTCATGAAGAGGGCCGTTTCATTCTGCCTAAATACCAAGTAGCCCGGCCGAATGGAATAAAGGTGAAGAATTTCCCGAGCCTTCAACACGGAAACACCGCCTTTAAAGTCATCACGCAGCGGCACCACTGGCTTAGTGGTCTCGGAACCCATGGTGATGACCTTATCCACAAAAGAGGTCTTCGCCCCGACTAAATGCGAACGCAGAAGCAGTCCCCTGGACTCCCGCGGAGGCGCAAACACGATGGAAGCCCCGACCAATCGCATGATTCTTGGAAGTTTGAATCTCTCAAAGAACGGAGGAGTTTTATGGGCACCGAACACTCCTCGAACATGCAGCTCCATCCAAGAAGTGAAGTAGTGCATCGGGAAGTTAGCAGGCTGTACCCCAGGTTCATTAGCGTCCGCCGCTATGCTAAGTCCATTGTAGAGGTAAGCCAACCCGGCGATCCCCACTGATAACTGCAGACCGGCCACCATTCGATGCGCCGGGTAAAAGACAGAAGACCGCATAAGGCATGGGTGCATGGGAAGCGCGAAGCTGCACAGCCACAGACCTAAGAACCCGATGAAGAAGGTCTCCTCATCCATGCCAGGAACGGCGATCTCTGAGAAGGGGACGCTGGCAGTGCCGGGAAGGTAAAAACTTCGCTGATCAATTTCTGATGAAGGTCGGCGGTCCAGGCCGAAACCAAAAGGGTCAGCAGGTTGGGCGAACTTATCACCTCGCTCTGATAAAAATTCCGGGCGGATAAAACGAGCAATGAAGTCTGCGAAACTAACGCCTCGGTCGCCCAATTCCAAATGAAGCTCCTCGTAAATCTCCAACACCCTCACCAGGCCCGGATGCTGATGCTGGATAGCATTTTCCGGAGTTAAGTCGAGTACCACCTGCTTGGTGGCAAAGACGTACTCGTCAGGAGGAAGCAGCTCCTCGTAATGCTCCCCCCTCGCCGGTAAACCCGAAAGCTCAACGAATTCCTCTAGAGAAATGGAAACTTCCCTATTCGCTGTCAGGAAAGTATGCGTGGGGATATTCCATTGTTCGATGAAAGCCTTTGTCCACCACGTCGGAGGAGTGGGATACTCGAAAAGCGAGACGTAGACAGCGGAGTACAAACCAATCTTTGTCAGGTGAGCTCTTTTCGCCGCTAAAATGTACCGGGCCCATGGCAGGTATCCAGCAAGCGGTCGCGGATTCAATCCAATGTTGTAAGCCTGTCCCCAAGGGCGTGCTTCACCCTGACAGATTCTCCTTCCCAAGATGTCTATTGCCGGCGGTGGCTGTACGGGGATGGCACCGATCGCGGGCTGAAGGAGGTCGTCGGAATTCCAATTTTTAACCTCCACGGCATACTCCACCGGGGGTTTGTCCGCATAGGGGATCGTAACTATAGGTTCGGAGGGCGAGGCGGAACTAAAACTGCGACGACCCTGGATGATTTGGCTATACCACCTTCCCTACAAGTGGAGCTGTTTGCACTCAGGATCACGATCTTTAATAAGAGCAAACACCACCCGATCCACTGGCGCATGGGGGAACCCTCCTTCTGAGCGAACGAAGGGAAAAGACAAGTCGTCAGACATCTTTCCTGCATGAAGTATATATATATCATTAGTGGCCTGACGCTTAACATTTAATAAAAATAATATATATAATAAAAAATAATAATAATAAATAAAAAGCTGGCTCCACACTGTGATACAGTGGGTAGGGGACCAAAGGGGGACCCACAAAATCAAGATGACGGCGCATCATTTGATGAGACAATCCCACCATTGAATGGGACTATCAGTCAATAAAAAAAAAAAACCCCAAGAGAATATCCTCATTGGGGGGGGGACCCTTAGGGACAAGGAGAAGATCTCCTCTTTTCAGAGCAAAGCTCTGTCACAGAGTGACATTTGTCAAACTCCTGTTTCAAAAGAATAAAACTTCTAAAAAAAAAGAGCCTAGCTCTGTAGCAGTAATAAAAAAATTTATAACTCCTAAGAATTAAAATTTTGGGACCTTAAAGATCCATGGAAACCTTTAAAAAGTTTTCTAATTGATCTGTGAGCAGGGCTCTGTTCATAGGTTAAAACCTAAGAACAGGGTCTCTGCAAATTTTGAGAGCAAGGCTCTGTGAATAAAAGCCCCAAAGGGGTTTCCTCTAGATCAAAGATCTATAAGAGCAAGGCTCTGTTGTAGAAACCCCAAAGGAGTTTCCTTTAGATCAAAGATCTATAAGAGCAAGGCTCTGATTATTTAAATTTGATTCAAATTAAATTAATTTAATTTACCTAGAATGGTTCTAAGGATAAAACTTGGAAGTTCTTAAGGAATCGCAAGAGCAAGGCTCTGGAAGTTCTCAAGTAAGAGCAAGGCTCTGAAATTTAATTTCTTGAGAATGGTAAAAATTACCAAGGACCAAGGGTCCTATTTATAGGCGCCTGCGCCTGTTCACTTGACCCGTCAATCCGACGGTCAGGATCTTGCCACCGTTGCACTCACGTGCGCGCCACGTGAGCGCAACGGTGGGGGGGCATCTGTTTCCCCCAATCAGAGCAAGGCTCTACTGAATTTTGAAAATTCAAAATTCAAAGCAACGCTTCGGTTTCCGTGCGCAGCGCGCAATTTGCCACATGGCAGAAGCTGATTCGGCAGCGCAACGCCCGAGACGGTGCGTCCCATCAGAGCAAGGCTCTTCAGAAAACATAATTAAGACTTAACTGCGCAAATGCATGGCAGCGCGACACGTGTCTGCGCAGTTGCGCAATCGCAACTGCGCAAGTGCTCGGATGCGCGACACGTGTCTGCGCAAGCGCACGGATGCACGACACGTGTCTGCGCAGTTGCGCAATCGCAACTGCGCAAGCGTACGGATGCGCGACACGTGTCTGCGCAAGCGCACCGATGCGTGACACGTGTCTGCGCAGTTGCGCAATCGCGACTGCGCAAGCGCACGGATGCGCGACACGTGTCTGCGCAAGCGCTCGGATGCGCGACACGTGTCTGCGCAGTTGCGCAATCGCAACTGCGCAAGCGCACGGATGCGCGACACGTGTCTGCGCAGTTGCGCAATCGCAACTGCGCAAGCGCACGGATGCGCGACACGTGTCACGCGCTGGTGAGTTGCGCAGCAACTGAATGAAGATTTAAGTAAATCTTTTCTGTTCTCCTGTAAAACAGGAACCCTTGGATCAAAGGTCCAATGGTGGGAAAATTCCCAAAATTATTCAGGAAAGATTTTGTTAACAAATCCAACAAATTTGTGGGCACTATAAATAAGACCCCAAGCCTCATTCAAAAGGCATAATCAATCATCATCGAGAGAAGGATAAACTTCTGAAAAAAGAGCTCTTAAAGATTAATCAAGAACAAAAAAAAAGAAGGTAAAATTTCTGAAGAACAGAAAATTAAAAAAGGGAATAATAAAAGAAAAAGATAAATAGTGCCTTGCACTTGATATGAACCCCTGGTTCTGAAAAATCAAAGAATAATAAATAGTGCCTTGCACTTGATATGAACCCTTGGTTCTGTAAAATCAAGGAAAACAAGAAGAACTTGTTTTTCCTTTGATCTAAATTTAGATCAAAAGTGCTATGCACTTTTTGTTCTCAAATCAAGAAAATTCTTGAATTTCTGCACAAGTGCAACTCATCATTCAAAAGGGCCTGGCCCAACTCAAGAAAATTATTGAGTTTCTGCAACTCATTATTTAAAAGGGCCTAGCCCAATTGCAGAATAATAAAAGGGCAAAGCCCTGTTTGGAAAACTCTTGAGTTTCTGTAACTCATTATTTAAGAGGGCCTAGCCCAATTGCAGGAAAATAAAAGGGCAAAGCCCTGTTCAGAAAATCCCTGAGTTTTTTGTAACTCATTATTTAAGAGGGCCTAGCCCAATTGCAGGAAAATAAAAAGGCAAAGCCCTGTTCAGAAAATTCCTGAGTTTTTGTAACTCATTATTTAAAAGGGCCTGGCCCAAATCAGATTGCAAAATAATGAAGGGGCAGAGCCCTGTTTAGATTGATTCTTTTAATCGGGCAGAGCCTAAAATAAAAATTGGACTTAACCCAATCCTGGCTGCAAGTCCTTAAATTAAATGCCTCTCATAAACTAAGTCACGACCGGTCCGAGGGTACATCTCCAAACTCCTTTGACATTTGTCGTTGTAATTTCTCAACGACGTCAAAGAGGTGACGAGTCCCAACGACCACTCATCTAATATCGGACCGAAACGTCCCTAAACTAATATCGGACCGAAACGTCCCTAAAACTAATATCGGACCGAAACGTCCCTAAACTAATATCGGACCGAAACGTCCCTAAACTAATATCGGACTGAAACGTCTTTAAACTAATATTGGACCACCACGTCCCTAAACTGGAATATGGACCACTACGTCCTTAAACTGGCGACGGACCGAAACGTCCCTAAACTAATAATGGACCACTACATCCCTAAACTGGAACAATAGAGCCAATTGCTCTTTTGCCGGATCTAAACGATCCCGTTTAAGTTGATCTCAGCCCCAAACACGGCTAACGTATCCTTAAACACTTAAATGGACTATAAAACCCTCAATCAGCTTTGGTTCAAGGGTACATCTCTGAGCTCCTCTGACACCTATCGTTGTAATCCTTCAACGATGTTAGAGAGGTGATGAGTCCCGAGGGCCATAAATTAAATGAATCACCACGTCAGGTTGATCTTAGTCCAAAACAGGACTAACGTATCCTTGACGAATGTTTAAGTTGATCTTAGTCGCAACGCGACTAATGTATCCTTAAACTAAAAACACCAAACCCAAATCTAACTAAATACGGATTTGGACTAAAACACGTCCTACGGGTGACGGCATCACCAAGTCTCCGTATACAATCCACGGGCAACCATAAACAAAACAAACACACACGATACGAAGTGAAATTCTGGAGTAGGAGAAAGTTGTCACCGCGATGCGGTAGCGTAATTAACTGCAGGGGCTTGCGCCTGCAGGGAAGAGTGTCCCCACAATCAAAAACCCCTCACCCTGAGGGGGAATCTGACGAAGTCTGCTACATCGGCCGCATCCGCCTAAACCTCCGATACGAGGTGCCATAAATCAACTTGGCATCTTCGGAGAGATAGACGGATAAAACCAAATAGCATCTGCCCCGAACCTCAGGCACAGGACGTCCTAACGTCTCGGCCGCCGTTCGGAAGGGAACACCGGTATAGGGAGTTGATGTTGCGCTATGCTCGATTGGCCATAACATGAAATCCCTGGCCAGGGTTGCTGAGATGTACTGGTAAGTGTTATCAGTAGTTTCTCAAACCGTTATGGACCTCACATCGGCATGACTTATCAGGCTATTGGGGTCTGACGTTATACCACCCTCTGGCTGTGATGTGCGACATATCAGATGAAAAGACCGGACTGTACGGTAGTGTTACTGATTGGATTTGCAGGACTACGAACATGCTTGCTTGTTGATCTTCTGATCGCTCAATATCCGGGTGGCCGTTACGTTTAGCAGACCGTTTGCGGCTTGTGGGTGTTTGATATGATCATCACCTACTGCCGGCGTATTGACGAGTCTTTAGAGTCCTACACAGAGGTTTCCTGGCTCAAGAGAAACGGAGTAGGAACGCATATGTGATATGTGCGGGACCGAGATTAATACGATATGTGATACTGTATTCTATTCTCGCGATATGTGATATCGGTCGGTTATATATGATATAGCCGGGTTATCGGATCAAGTGTTGATTCGATAAGTTGATTCATATAGTATTAGTCGGTTATATATGATATAGCCGGATTATTAAATCAAGAGTTGATTTGATAATTTAATGTATAATTATATATTTGATATATTATATTACATTAACTAATATTAAGCTCACTAATGATTTCTTTTCTCACTTGATGTGCACATTGTATATATGTGATATGTATAATTGTGTACATGTATTGTGTCAAGTTTGATGATACATATAAGATGGGTGTATGAGACTTATACCATGCTAGGGTTAATTAGGGTTTTGATTATTTCTTAAGTTATTACAAAAGAGCAAATGACCTGGTCAAACCTTTCAAGCTTGGAGAAGCTTGTAGAACATTGTCAAGGCCAACTCTTTTGTCATTCCTTAGGATATTTTTCCTTAACCCAACCTTTAACCATAGCCTTAGGTTTATTCTCTATATGAGTTAGACATGATAGCTTTAACTCATCCATGGTTGCAATAATTCATTTGGATGGATTATTCATGTGAGTTATTTTCTTCTTCTTCTTCTTCATCAAAAGCTTCTAGTTTCAATGGAGTTTTGAGAAAAAGCGTGAGAAAATAAAATCTAAAGTGAGCCCACTTCCTACTTCATCATCCTATACTACTAGCCATTTAGTAGAGTGTGTTTGCTTCACTAATTATATGCTTAGTGAAGAAATAGCTTGGGTTAGTGTCTCCTCGACGTAGATCATCTTCGGCCTCAAAGACATCGAAGCAAGCCCGTTCGTTTTTCAAGGGATCCTCTCTAGAGTCCGGAGTTTGCAATCGCAGCGATGGGGACTACTACATGGAGCTATTTGAAGTGAAGGACCGGTCTACAAAGGTTGTATTCCTTGCTCACTATAACTTGCAAAGTGTTTGCATATGTTTTCCGTATTATTTCTAGTTACGATTCATGGTTAGGGTTAGTTAGAACGGCAATTTTTTGAATTTGGCATGGACGATACCTCCCGAAACCTTGCTGCCATGCTAGGCAACCTTTCAGTGGTATCAGAGCCTAGCTAGAAATTTATATGGATTTTGTTAAGATTACGAAACCGAAACAACTCCGAAACTTGAAACGGGAAACCATAGTTTCTGTCGTTTTTAAAAAGTTGTCAAAAAATTATTTTAACAAGTGCAGAATGTTGTATGTGATATCTCATGAACAAACAAGAAAACCCAACCCCAGTGCTCGGCCCATGGCCGGCGACCAACATCCAAATTCCGGCGACGCCGGATTTTCTGTGGTGGAATGGGTTGAGTTTTGTGGTGTGTTCCAGTGACTTGGGTTTGGTGTTTCAGGCGTTGTTTGTTTTTGCTAATTTTATATGTGATGTAATATTGCACTATAAGAAAATCAGAGTGTTTCGTATTCGTAGTTTTAACCTTGTTTCGGGTTTTTCGCATGTTGTTTAGACGAAGTTAGAAAGTTCGATCGAACGTCAAAAACCCATTTTTCCAAGTTTAACGCATTCGAAATTATATGCAAGTGATTCTGTGGACCCTCTAGAAGAACGTAAACCTTAACTCGATTATGTGGCCGTCAAAACCGCCACTTGAACCCTAGGGTTTGTGGTAGTTTAGCGTTGTCACATGTGAGGCGTTGTTTTGACCCTTCTACGGCTGGTTCATAAGTACTGTGGCATCTTCTAGGTATTATTAAAATTGTGCTCAAGTGTTGAGCTGTCGGGAAATTGTGGGACTTTGAAGAATCGATCGAAGAGTTTAACGTCGTCCGGATATTATGTGATGGGATACAATTTTTTGGAAGCCACATGCAGTTATGAGATAACTAATTTGAATGTTATAAATCTAGCAATTTAGTCTCAGTTGATCGGTTGCCACGGGATTTTGTTGTGATCAAAAGTCCGTCGCAATCAAGTAGCGTACGCGGATACTCTCCGGATAAACTTAATAGATAGCCACGCCCCATAGCCCCGACCAAGTGACTGTAGGAGAACCCCGTCGTCAAAAGCATCCGTTCGGGTGCTCACGGCAGCGGTGTTCCGCCTTAGTGCACTTCGTCGACGGTATCGGGGGGTGCGGCCGTCTACTAAAGTTTTCGACGAGCATTCGATCAAGATGTCGGGAATCTGTTGAATTGCCCGACTTGTT
The DNA here is from genome assembly GCA_030015575.1 of Agapanthus africanus. NCBI lineage: Eukaryota > Viridiplantae > Streptophyta > Magnoliopsida > Asparagales > Amaryllidaceae > Agapanthus > Agapanthus africanus. The sequence goes on along the minus strand of JASDDO010000031.1, from coordinate 520,025,098 downwards.
ATTGAAAAGTGTTTTCGGTATCGAGACTAAAATGCAGGGTTTATAATTGTTAGGCATGCGATATCTAAGGAATTCATTTGGTCAAGCATGTGATGTCTAAGATGGCTGCGGATTCTAACTGTTGTAGTTTTTCACTTTCTTTTCTGCGACCGTAAGTGTAATATGTGGTGTATCGCCGGTTTCGGTTCTATATGTCAACGAAAATTGGGATACGCATATTTACTTACGTTGATGACATGTGATGTTATGTGTTGCTGTGATATGTTATATTGGATCGTTGTGATTGAATAGCCGGGGTTTTTATGCGAGATGAAAGTTTTTCATTTTCATTCATGTAAAATTCATTGTATGTAATATTCGTTTATTGGGGCACTTCCGGGTTGAGGATAATGTCACCATTGTATATTATTTACTTTTCCGCATTAGGATAGACCCAAGACGGGGAGCACACGTAACCGGGTTCTAGGGTCCAGTGGGAGACCATCTCGAGGAGTCGAGACCGGGTCTCCTAACTCTAGAATTGGCAGTGTTACTTGCCGCTCTCGTAGGGGTCTAGGGATGTGGGGTTTTGCTATTCATCGCGACCGTAGAATCCGTGTTTTATACTGGCTTGATATAAAACACGGAAATCCTAGTATATCCAATATTTCATATATGTTCTTCTGCTGCTATGTTCTGTGATGAGATCATATTACTGACTGAGACGAATGCTTATATTATATTTATGTGATATATATTATATATTGTTACTTTCGTTTCATATGTGATGCTTGGGAAGCATAATAAATGGGACTTCATTAATGAGATTAATGAAATAAAAGAAATCTAAAGATGTTGTAGAAACCTGTCTCGAAAACTGGTAGCTCTAGTTCTTGTTTTGCATAGCGGTATTTCTTGTAGAATATCCAGCACCTTATTCGATAAGGAAAGAGCCGAGATCCCTTCACCGGGAGTGACCTCTTTAGCGAAACTAGCAGATGCTACACACTCGGTTTGTCTTTTGATTGCTTCTATAGTTTTTGCTTTGCATAGCGGTATTTGTGAAATATCCTGCACCTTATTCGATAAGGAAAGAGCCGAGATCCCTTCACCGGGAGTGACCTCTTTAGCAAAACTAGTAAAAAGCCTCAAAAACACTCCTTTTCAAAATCACTCGATTCTACAACGATATCAAGTTCATTACGCAAAAGGTTTTCTTAAAAACCTGTCGTAGCCCTCCGTCATTTCAGATAAGTACTGGTTAGTATTCATGCTACGTTTGTTGACCATGTTAAGGCGTAGTGTGCAGTAGCTGATTAATGCTTATCTGTATAAGCATATGATGCGATTGGATTAAAGTAGTCGTGCGACTTTGTTGACCATGTTAAGGGTCTTACGGGTGGGTTTAATTTAATCAGGAAATGACGGGTTGAACTTGGCTAGCGCTTATGATTTGTTGACCATGTTAAGGTCATAAGTCGTTAGGGGCAAAATATTTGTAAGAATTTCAAGTGTTGAAATTTGTAATGAGATTGCATACTTTCTATGAGATAGTTGGATCCCGATACCCACTGCGAGTAAGAGTTACTCCTGGGAGAGTTTTACACATTACAATTAGCCGATCAAGTAGGTGTCTAGAAAGGTGTTAACGGGGTTACGCCCCTGGGAAAAATGAGGTTTATTTTAATTAGGTCCGTGCGAAAGCACGGGGAACTTCCCTAAAAGTACCGGCACTGGCTTGGCCGAAAGATTGGCGAACTTGTAGGGTGTAATTAATCCCGGCTAGTCTTTCTTTTTAGGGTTTGAAGGAAGATTTGACTAAAACAGTGGGAGCCATCCTGATTAGATAAATTAATAACCAATCTAATCTTACATGAGCATACGCAAAGTGTTTTCTTCTCTCTCTATCCAGGTAGCGACCATGTCACGCCTTAATAAAGATAATAATATTGATGTATTGAACAAACCCGCTTGTTATACTGAGCTGGGGAACGTTTGTCCCGCTCCAACTTATAATTGTTATAAGACCGAGCATGATATAGGGGATTACCAGAATTCCCGTGCCGCCCAAACGAAGAAAGTGTATGATGATACATCTTCTTCGGGTGTGTTCATTACAGAGAACTATTTCTCAGTATATTTTACGTCCTGGGTATAAGATACCGGATCAGGATACCAGATATGTAATCTATTACATGGGCTACAGATAGGTAGAGAACTGAGAACGGGTGATAAGTTTCAAGAGTTGAAAACGGTGCAATTGTTGCAAGCCAAGCAGTTGGCAATTATCACCCTGTATTACCAAATACATTGATTCTAAACGAAGGTTATTAGATACCGAACCTGATATACAACATCATATCAGTCTCTTTATTAAGTAAAGAAGTATATAGTTTTGTATTGTTGGATAATATTTTGAACATTTCCTATATCAAGAGTTGATCGGTTCAGGCACGTTATCTAAAAGCATATACGTTCTAAATCAAACCACAGTTCTTAACGTACAAAACACACACAAGAGGAAGAGTTCAGATATGAATGAATCCTTCTTGAGGCATTGTAGACTAGGTCATATCAATGTGACCCGACTAGCTGAAGTTACAATTAGATGCATATTTAAATCAGTTTGAATTTACATCTTGTAAAACTTGCCAGTCATGTCACAAAGATAAGATGACCATCAGCTCCGTTTATTGGAAACAGAGAAAGAGTTAATGAACTCTTGGGATTGATACATGCTGATGTATGAAAGTCCCCTGTCTACACATGCCAGGACTGGTTCTTTGTACTTCATTACATTCATTGATCATCTCTCAAGATTCGGACATATGTTCCTGTTGAAACACAAGTCTGAATCTTTTGAGAAATTCAAAGAATATAAGTTAGAAGTAGAGAACCAAAAACAGGTATAAGTATTATGTCCTATGATAAGATCAGGGAGGAGAATACTTGAGCACAGAATTCCTGGACTATTCTAAAGGAGAATGAGATTCTCTCTCAGCATTACTCCTCCGTATACACCACAACACGTCGGTGTATCGGGGCGGAGCAAATCACACCCTATGTGATGTGGTGTACTCTATGATGAGTACTACTGAGTAGCCTATTTCCTTTTGGGAGTTATGCACTTAAGAAACTGCATACCTATTGAATAGGGTTCCAACCAAATCAGGTGCCTACCACTCCATATGTGATATGGTATGGGAAGAGCCTATCTCTTAAGGATGTTAAGATTTGGGGTTGTCCGGCCTATGTCAAAAGCAAAATCCGGACAAGCTCGAGGCAAGATCAGTTCTGAGGAAGTTTGTTAAATATCCCAAGCATTCGCAAGGGAATATCTTCTACCACACTGAGGAGCAAAAGGCGTTTGTTTCTCAGCATGCCACCTTTTGGAAAGGGAATTTCTTGTGAAGAAATTAATGGTCATGAGGTTGAACTGGAAGGAGTTCCAGCTATACAAACTACAGCTGATGATTTGGTAGAACCGAAGGATTCAATAGTTCCCGATGAACCTCAGCCTCTCCGCCGATCTAGTAGGGTTCCTCATCCACCTGAGACATACTTCGGTTTTCTCTAAGACAGTGGGAGCGAGGATTGCATCATGAGATGATGACCCAACTAGTTTTGAGCAGGCCATCAGGAGTGGGGACTCTGTAAGAATGGCTGGATGCTAAGCGATCTGAGATGGAATCCATATACACTAACAAAGTATGGACTTTGGTAGCTATATCTGGAGGGTTAAATCCCCATCAGAAGCAAGTATATCTTGAGAAGATTACTTGGTGTACATGGAAAAGTTGAGACATTCAAAGCTAGACTAGTTGTAAAAGGTTCTCGTCATCGACCAGGTGTGGTTTATAATGAAACCTTTTCTCCGGTAGCTCTGCTTAAGTCCATCCGGATCCTACTTGCCATTGCTACATACCATGACTACGATATCTGGCAGTTGGGTGTCATGGGTGCTTTTCTAAATAGTGATTTAGAAGAGAGCGTCTATAAGTACACAGCCAGAGGGCTTCGTAGATAGTGGGAGCAGCGAAAACGTGTGCAAGTTGCTTTATGAGTTAAAGCAGGCATCGCGGAGTTGGAACATCTGTTTTTATGTGGTAGTCAAAGAGTTTGACTTCATCAAAATGATAGATGAACCTTGTACATACAAAAAGGTAGTAGGGAGTATGGTGGTGATCCTCGTATTGTATGTGGATGATATACTCTTGATAGGAAATGAGTTTCCTATGCTACGCTCGGTCAATCTCCTCTTATCACAAAGATTCTCCATATAGGATCAAGATGATACCTCCTAAATCCTGGGTTATGGATCTATGAGATAGATCTAATTGGATGTTAGGATTCTCACTAGCTGTAGTGAGATGGTATCAATCGATCCTGGGGAGAATCACTGGAAAGGTTCTAGGGTGATAAGGACGACTGAATGTTAGTCACAGGCATTGTCTTTACCCTCAGTGGAGGGACGGTATGTTGGAAGAGTTGCAAGCTAGATACCGTGACATACTAGACGATAAAGGCTGGATACATTGCTACCAAGGATGCTACCAAAGAAATAGTCTGGATATACACTAGTTCATGAGATGAACTTCGTTCCTACCATTGTGTGACAATGGAATTATGGCTTTGGCCAAGGAACCCCCGTCCCATCAGTAATCCAGACATATTCTTAGGCAGTATCACCTGATCAGTGGAGATGGTTGATCGTCAGGGAGATCAAGGTTCAGGAGAGTAGACACAGAGGACAACACGGCGGATCCACTCACAAAGGCCTATTCCCAGGAGAGACTTTTATGGGTGGTTGAGTATGAGATACTTCAACCACTGCTGATTGTTGGGTATGAGATACTACAACAGATGACCCTAGTGCAAGTGAGAGATTGTTAGTAATATGTATGCCCTGGAGGCCATTACTGTACATACGATGTATATTGTAGTGGATGCTTGGACATATATAGGGAGGACTTTCTTGCTCGACATGATAGTATGCTATCAGGTTGCTCTTTATCTTAACATGTACACTGATTGTCTCTATAATACATGTTGATAAAGCCTTTAGGATGAGTACTTGACTACCAGGACTATGATGCAGATCATACTAGTGGGGACAGAGTAGTCGTTAAGTACATCCTTCAAATGTTCCTAGTCGAGGGTGTATCGAGACAGGGCATCGATATACCAGAGTAGACTAGAGTATACGCTTCTCGACCCATATGATGGGCGATGGATGATCCCATATCCATTGGTGTTTGACATCAGAGAAGGTATGCGGGTGCTCAGTGGAGACTGGGTACACTGGACGGACTCGCCGAGAACTCCTAGATGGTATTGTACCTATCGTCGGATAGCAGTTCTCTGGTGACACTGGTACAAGTTAGTCTGTAGACCCGAGATCGTCATAGAGTCCTGTGTGATTCCCATTGTGCTTTGATTTCCACCTTACCACATTCAGGAGAACGTGCAAAACGGTGGCTTTTAGGTACAGTCCCGAGTCACATGGAGGCAATGAGCGATAGGAGGGGTTTCGTGTTTCCCAGTATAGGGGATATTCATGTGAGATATTTTCTTCTTCTTCTTCTTCTTCTTTATCAAAAGCTTCTAGCTTCAATGGAGTTTTGAGAAAAAGTGTGAGAAAATGAAATCTAAAGTGAGCCCACTTCCTACTTCATCATCCTCTACTACTATCCATTTAGTAGAGTGTGTCTGCTTCACTAATTATATGATTAGTGAAGAAATAGCTTGGGTTAGTGTCTTCTCGACGTAGATCATCTTCGGTCTCGAAGACATCGAAGCAAGCACGTTCGTTTCTTCAAGGGATCCTCTCTAGAGTCCGGAGTTTGCAATCGCAGTGAAGGGGACTACTACATGGAGCTATTTGAAGTGAAGGACCGGTCTACAAAGGTTGTATTCCTTGCTCACTATAACTTGCAAAGTGTTTGCATATGTTTTCCGTATTATTTCTAGTTACGATTCATGGTTAGGATTAGCTAGAACGGCAAATTTTTGAATTTGGCATGGACGATGCCTCCCGAAACCTTGCTGCCGTGCTAGGTAACCCTTCAGGATTGTCCCAATCCAGGTACATTGACACCATACTAAAGAGATTTAGTATGGAAGAATCCAAGCATGGGAATTTACTCACGATCTCTGGACTCACTCTCTCCAAAGAGATGTCTCCTAAGACTGATTTGGAAAGAGCTCGCATTCAAGGGATACCCTATTCTTCGGCAGTAGGCTCTATCATGTACGCGATGCTATGTACCAGACATGATGTAGCATACTCACTAAGTGTAGTGAGTAGGTATCAAGCAGATTCAGGAGAGAGTCACATGACAGCTATGAAGAACATTCTCAAGTACTTGAGAAGGACTAAGGAGATGTTCTTGGTGTATGGTAACGGAGAACTCCAGGTGGAGTCCTTTACCGATTCGAGCTTCCAAAGTGATAAGGACGACTCTAAGTTGCACTCGGGATTTGTTTTTACCCTAAATGGAGGGGCGGTCTGTTGGAAGAGTTCTAAACAGGAAACCGTGGCAGACTCGATGATGGAGGTTGAATACATCGTTGCCAACATGCCAAAGAGGCTGTCCGGATGAAGAAGTTCATCACTGAACTTGGAGTGGTTCCGTCCATTGAGCATCCAATACCTTTGTATTGTGATAACAATGGAGCTATGGTTTTGGCCAAGGAACCCAGGTCCCATCAGAGATCCAGGCATATTCTGAGGCGGTATTTCCTGATCTGGGAGATATTTGATCGCCGTGAGATCGAGGTTAGGAGAGTTGACACGAAGGACAACACTGCGGATCTACTCACGAAGGCCATACTCCAGATACAATTTGAGAGACTTTTCGGGATGTTGGGTATGAGATACTACAACAACTGGCCTTAGTGCAAGTGGGAGATTGTTAGTTATATATATACTCTAAAGGCCATTGTTGTACATATTATGTATATTATAGTGGATTCTTGGATATATATAGAGAGGACTTTCTTTTTCGACATGATAGTATGCTATTTGGTTTCAATTTGTCTTAACATGTTGACTTGTATTGGTTTACTGTCTTACTCTCACATGTTGATAAAGCCCTCAGGATATGTACTTGACTACTAGGACTATAATGCAGATCCTACTAGTGGGGCCAGGGTAGTTCAAGAGTATACCTATAACTGTTCTTAGTCGAGGGAGTATCGAGACAGGGCATCGATACTCCAGAGTAGACTAGCGTATACGCTTCTCGACCCATATGATGGGCGATGGATGATCCCATATCCATTGGTGTTTGACATTAGAGAAGGTATACGGGTGCTCAATGGAGACTGGGTACACAGAACGGACTCGCCGAGAACTCCTAGATGGTATTATATCTATCGTCAGATAGCAGTTCTCTGGTGACACTGGTACAGGTTAGTCTGTAGACCCGAGATCGTCATAGAGTCTTGTGTGATTCCCACTGTGCTTTGATTTCCACCTTACCACGTTCATGAGAACGTGCAAAATGGTGGCTTTTGGGCACATTCCTGAATCGCATGGAGGCAATGAGCGATAGGAGGGGTTTCGTCTTTCCCGGTATTGGGAGTTGATGTTGTGCAGTGTTCGATTGGCTATAACTGGAAGTCCCTGGCCAGGGCTGATATGGAGATCTACTGGTAAGTGTTGTCAGTAGTTTCTCGACCCGTTATGAGTCTCATATCGACACGACTTATCGGTTACTGCGGTCTGACGTTTACCACCCATAGACTGGATATGCGACATATCAGACGAAGAGACCGGACTGTATGGGAGTGTTACTGATTGGATTCACAGGAGTATGTACATGCTTGCTTGTTGATCTTCTGATCGCTCAATACCCAGGTGGCTGTTATGTTTAGCTGACCGCTTGTAGCTTGTGGGTGTTTGATATGATCATCACCTACTGCCGGCGTATTGACGATTCTTTAGAGTTCTACACAGAGGTTTCCTGGCTCAGGAAAAACGGAGTAGGAGCATATATGTGATATGTGCGGGACCGAGAATAATACGATATGAGATACCATATTCGATTCTCACGATATGTGATATCGGCCGGGTATATGTGATATAGCCGGGTCATCGGATCAAGTGTTGATTCGATGAACTGATACAGATTATATTAGTCGGTTATATGTAATATAGCTTGGTTATTAAATCAAGTGTTGATTTAATATGTGATATATTATACTATATTAACTAATATAAGCCCACTTAAATGATTCTTTTTCTCACTTAATGATACATTGATATATATATGTGATATATGTTAATTGTATTATTTTCTTTTGTTACATTATATATTATATATGTGATATATAATATTGTAACATGTTAGGGTTAAACTTGCAACTAGGGTTTTGAGATTATTACCATGGCTAAGATTAGGGTTTGATATATATATATATATATATATATATATATATTTATTTTAGCAAAATTAAAAAAGAAAAGACTTTTGGCAAAAGAGTTGGCTTTGTTGACTAAGTCTTCTCTCTTGATATTTTGCTTAGATATTTCTAAACCAAACCCTAACCCTAGACCATGGTAAAGTCTCTACAAGGGTTAAGCATGACATACTTAACCCTTGCTTGCAATTCTAACCTCAACAATAATTCATTCTTTCATCACAACTTCTTTTGCTTCTTCTTCCTCACAAAGCTTTCTAGCTTTTCTATTTGTGATGAAATAAAGTGAGATAAAGAAAACTAAAGAGAGCAAAATTCCTACTTCATCATTCTCATCTATTCTAGCCACTTAGATTAGGGTGTTCACTTCACTAATACTTCATTAGTGAAGAGAGAGCTTGGGTTTGTGTTTTCTCAAGGTAGATCATCTTGGATTTTGAAGATTACTAGCAAGGATGCATCATTCTCTTCATGGAGCCTCTCTAGAGTTCGGGAGCATGATGATCGCAGCGAAGAGACTTCAACCCGGAGCTTATGAAGCGAAGGAACGGACTACAAATGTTGTAATTTCTAACTCTTAGGAGTAAAGTTGTTTTCTTTGAAGTTTAGTTTGATTCTCTAGTTAAGATCCTAGGTTTAGGGTTATCTATAATGGCAAAATTTTAACTTGGCATGGATGATGCCTCCCGAAATCTTGCTGCCGTTGTAGGTATCCCAACAGTTTGATGGATGGAAACTATAAATCAGTCTAAACAGGGAAAATTTAAATTTAAGGGGAGCTAAACGTAAATATCCGTTTTGGGGTGGGGGGTAGGGGCTGGGAAAGGAGGATATTCGTAATAAATAGTTTTGGAGGAGCTAAAATTGTGAAAAATAAGATGTTTGGTTTCCATGAGTTGTTTTTCAAACAAGCACCTGTAACTTCAACTTGACAATATATAATGTGAATGGCTCCTCAGGGCCTGTGCTTGCGAAGGCACAGGCGCATGGGAGCGGTTGGGACCCACCCTGATGTGGACGGGGCCAACCCTGCCCTATGTTTTTTTAACATGCAGCCGCTACTCGTCGTCCTGGGGAGCTTCCCAGGGCCAATAATCTCATATATAATAACCGATTCAAGTATCAAGAAATGGAAAAAAGAAACAACAAATGGCTTTTATTTTAAACAAGTGTGTTTCCCGTGCGTTGCATCCGGATAAGCAAAACGAATGCGTTCCAGCTGCATAATCTAGAGAGCACAAACCGAATACATGAAATCTATATAAAATATAAATCTTGAGTTCAAAAAATGTATATATGCGAGACATTTGTGGGGAGAGATATTAGGAAATCTATTAACATATAAAGGGTATTTTTTCTTTTTTGTTTGTATTATTAATTTCAATTAAATCTGATTTTGATTGATTTGATATGCATACAAATATTAATATTATAACAAGATTTAAATTTAAAATCGTGAAATCTACGAATCAGCCAAAAATCTTCCAAAATTCCTATGATTTTGAATAATGAAAGATTAAATATACGAGAGATTGATATATTATTCAATTAGGATTTTTTTGTATTATTAATTGCAAATAAATATGGTTTTGATTCCCTTCCTTTTTGGTATCAGAGCCATGATTGGCTAAACAGTTTCTTCTTTAAGGTGGAGATGGATTAACTTATAAGGTATGATGTTACTCTAAGCCAGGCAATCTGAAAGTAATCTATGAAGAATTAATTTGTTAAAAGTTATGATCTAAGGTAGCTAATTAAAGCCCTTGCAACACCCTTCGGGGAGGAAATTAGCAGGGTAGAATCGTGTAGCCCCTCACAGGGTAAGCTTTTCTTCTGAAGACCATAAAAGATGACAAATTAACTCACCTACTTAAGAAATATCTTTTTAGATCATTACTCATTGAACGACATCAAAGTCACGTAGGGATTTCCAGTTAAGCCAGGGATTGGCAGTTGTGGTAGCCCATAAATCGTTGACAGCCGTATGGGTAAAAATTTGACTTGATATCTCTTAAGTATAATTCATATGAATATTATTAAGTATTGCATGTAATAGAAGAACATTATACAATATAAGATAATCATATCAAAACCTTGAATTAGAATTTAATGGCAACCTCTTCAACAGCTATTTCGACGAAGATTGCTTGAAATAAGAGCAAACATGTGAAGAACTCTAATTTAATAGAGTATCTCTCAGATGAGGAGCAGCTGAACAAATGGACTATTCCAAGTGTTCCAGCTAAAGAGATATATAATATTGGCACGTTTGATCTCTCGTCCAGACCTTCCATTAAAAGTATGGAAAAGACTCTTTCTGTGGATAACACAGAACAAACCATTCAAATCCTTTCAGAAAAGAATGTTTATAGGTTTGAAAAACATTATAAATACCTTCATATAGGTCTTATTCAGGTGGCCTTTAAGTCTCTTACCTTACAGGGCCTTAATGTCTCTATTTTGACATCACTAAGAGATGCGAGATGTTTAGATTGGATCCCTTCCTTAATGGGAATTATGCAAACTAGCCTTTGTCATGGACCAGTTTATTTTGATGTGTACTCGAATCCGAAAGTGGTCTTCACTGGCAGAAAGTAAGCTGCTTTCGTCAATCGGTCTACGATCACCCAAATATAGTCATACCCTCGACTGGTCCCAGGTAGACCCATGATAAATCCATAGAGATTCTGCTCCCATCTCCACTCCGGAATGGGCAAAGGCTGTAACTCTCCTGCTGACCTCTGATACTCGACCTTGACTTGCTGACAATTCAGGCATCTCGAAACAAAATCTGTGACATCGCTCAAGCCATGATACATCTTGGTGGAACCCGGATGAACACTATATGCTGACTGATGCGCCTCCTCAAAAATCTCACGTCTCAGTCCCTCGGAATCTAGCACACACAGTCAAGTCCCAAATCGCAGTACTCCCTGATCTTCAATCACGAACTCTGAATCTCTACCCCGTCGAACCTGCTCCATGATCTCTGAAAAACGAACGTCATCGGACTGTGCCTCACGGATACGATCAAGTAACTGTGGATGTGCACGGACATGGGCAAGTTGTCCCCCGGTCGATGTAGACTCGAACTGTACTCGGCTGTTATATAGAATCTGCCAATCTGCCGTCGACTATCTCTGAACTGCGCTAAAACAAGATAGCTTCCTCTTGGCATCCGACTCAAAGCATCTGCCACAACATTCGCTTTGCCCGTATGATACAGAATCTCACAGTCATAGTCTTTCACTAGCTCCATCCAACGACGCTGTCTCAAATTTAGATCTCGTTGCTGAAAAATGTACTTTAAGCTCTTGTGGTCCGTGAATATCTGGCATGACTCACCATATAAGCAGTGTCTCCAGATCTTGAGTGCAAAAACCACCGCAGCCATCTCTAAATCATGAGTAGGATAGTTCTGCTTGTGCTTCTTCAACTGCCGAGAAGCATAAGCGACGACCCTGCCATGCTGCATCAACACACAGCCTAACCCCACTTGAGAAGCATCGCAATAAATGACAAAACTGCTTGAACCTGAAGGCAAAGTTAATACTGGCGCAGTAGTCAAATGAGTCTTCAACTGCTGAAAGCTCTACTCGCATGCTTCAGTCCAAAGAAAAGGAACCCCCTTCCGGGTAAACCCGATCAACGGTGCACCTATACGAGAAAAATCCTGTATGAAATATCGATAATATCCGGCCAAACCCAAAAAGCTGTGAACCTCCTGTTCCCGCCAAAATTTTCTGTGCAAAAGAGCCTAAGATATCAAATGACAGTGACACGCTTAAGAAAATGCAAAGCAGTATTTTCCGGGCTGTATTTTGACAAACTCCCGAATGAGAACCGGTTAAATTCTGATGGTATCAAAATAGTCTCAAAAAATCCTTCGATTTGATAAATTATGGGCCTCATAATTCATCCGGGATCAAAAGTTATGAGTAGATGTGCTATGCATGTGTAATCTAAGTAATGCTTTACTACATGGGGACTATATTTTTTGTGTCACATCGGGAAAAAGAGAGATCTCTTCTCTACCATTCCCATATAAATAAGAGGGTATACCTCTTAACAAAAGGAAGAGAATTCAATTCTCAAAGGAGATTAGTTCTCCATAGGAGCTTAGTTCTCCAAGTTAGGGCTATAGCTGCCTCCTATAATGCGCAAGCGCCATGTGCAATGCACGTGCGCCCGCCACATGCGCGCCACGTGCAACGCACGTGAGCCAAACATGTGCAATGCACGTGAGAGAATTCAATTCTCAAAGGAGATTAGTTCTCCATAGGAGCTTAGTGCTCCAAATTAGGGCCATAGGTGCCCCCTATAATGCGCATACGCGTAAGCGCCATGTGCGCTACATGCAAAGCACGTGCGTCCGCCATGTGCGCACCACGTGCAACGCACGTGCGCACCACGTGCGAGGATTCAATCCTCAAAAGAGCTTAGTACTCCAAGTTAGGGCCATAGTTGCCCTCGATAATGCGCATATGCGTAAGCGCCATGTGCGCTACGTGCAACGCACGTGCGAGGATTCAATCCTCAAATGAGCTTAGTACTCCAACTTAGGGCCATAGCTGCCCCCCATAATGTGCATATGCGTAAGCGCCATGTGCACGTGCGCCCGCCATGTGCACGTGCGCCCGCCACGTGCGCACCACGTGCGCCCGCCACGTGCGCACCACGTGCGAGGATTCAATCCTCAAAGGAGCTTAGTTCTCCAAGTTAGGGCCATAGCCGCCCCCATAATGCGCATATGCGCAAGCTCCATATGCGCTACGTACAAACATGTGTGCCCAACACGTGCGACGCACGTGCGCGGACGCAAAGAAGCCTTTTTCAGCAGCGAGAAGCTTAAGCTCCAGCCTGTTCTTCCCCCTGATGAGTGGGACATGGTTCAAATGGTACATCCCTCCACACGTTCGATATATGGCGCTGTAATCTCTCAGTATCGTCGGAGAGATGGTGGGTCCCAACGACCAATGATCCTTCTTTCCAAAAAAAAGAAAGAGATAAAAGAACCCCCCATAAACTTCAAGTTTCTCAAAAAAGAAAACAAGAAGAGCAAGCTCTCCTAAGAAGAATTTTTTTTCAAGGTAAATAATAAGAAGCGTGATCATAACATCTCTTCAATTCTTGAGAGTTTAATCCTTACATCAAAAGAACTTAGTTCTTTTTCAAGATCACAGATCTATAAGACAAAGTCTTTCACAAAAAAAACATAAGAGATCATAGCATCTCTTCATAAAAAGAAGAACTTAGTTCTTGGATCTATGAGACAAAGTCTCTCATAAAGAAAAACAAAAGAGATCATAGCATCTCTTCATAAAAAGAAGAACTTAGTTCTTAGATCCATGAGACAAAGTCTCTTATAAACGAGAATTTAATTCTCAGAGCACAGAACTGACCAGAACTGCCAAAGAAGCGCTTCAGTGCTCCTAGTCTGGCGCTCAGCGCCAAGCGCACCACGTGCTCCTCACGTGTGCGCTATTTCAAAAGAAGCGCCTCAGTGCTCCAAGTCCGGCGCTCAGCGCCAAGCGCACCACGCGCACTTCACGTGTGCGTGAAAGGTTTGTTTAGCACCCTATGAAGAGTTTTGAAGCATCACATGACCCAAAGTTATAATTTTTATGGTGCTAAACTAACATGCAAAGGGATCGATCCTAGAAAATTAGGGTTATGGAACTTTAAGCTAGTAAAGATAAGGGTTTGAAGGCTACAACCTTTGTAGCTCCCTTTTGCTGGACTTCTTGGTGTCTTGGGTGTTGAATCGAGGTCCTCTTGAAGTTCCCTTGCGTCCATGACGATCCACCACGGAGTACTCCGTCCAAGCTCGCTACTTTGGAAAACCGAAGGAAACACTCTAATCAAGTCGGCTAGACTTGAGTAGAATGATGTTGTGGTTTGGAATCTCACTTCAAAAACCTTTCTTTAGTTGTATTTAGCTCACTAGAAAAGACTAGAGAGGAAGAGATGAAGGAGGATGAAGATGGTGGCTAAAATAAACAAGAGGTGTAAAAAGATCACCTTGAGTTAAAAAGAAAATGAAATATATATCACTATATATATTTATTTCCTTCTTAACTTCAACCATGATTAAATGATGGATAGTTAGTTTAACTTGGGTTTTAAATTATAAAGAGAAGGATAACCATAGGTTAGTGGTAGTTGAGATAGGTTAGGTTAGAAGAAGAGTGTAGAATCAAGAATGATTATCCTTTTCTTTTTCATTTAACTTTAAAACCAAAATTAAATAATAATCCATTGTTTAATCTATGGTGTGAGTCTTATATTGCCACCATTTCCATATGCAATCAACCATGATGGATGGGTGTATGTATGTATACATGTATGCACATCTACATGTGCATGAAACTAAAAAGGAAGAAAGAAACACATGCATGCATGCATACATCCATCAAAACCCTAGAAAGGTTTCAAGTGAGCAAACTAATGGTTAGATGATAAATCAACACTTAATTTATCAATCCGGTCATATCTCATATGACCCCACCAAAAGCAGGCCACCCGATCAATGTTCGGTATCATATACGCACATTTCAATCGGGTGCAAGCGCATATCGCATACGCGCACCACAACGTTTCGCCTGGACTGGGTAACTCCTCTGTGGGACTCTAAGACTCGTCAATACGCCGGCAGAGGGTGATGATCATATCAAGTACCCTCAAGCCGCAAGCGGTCAGCTAAACGTAACGGCCACCCGGGTATTGAGCGATCAGAAGACAACAAGCGAACCTGCTACAACTCCCGTCGAGCCATCCGGCAACACTACCGTACAGTCCGGTCTCTTCGTCAGATATGCTGCATATCGAGCCTAGGGATGGTCACATCGACCCCAATAACTCAATAAGTCGTGCCGGTGAATGGTCTATAGCAGATCGAGAAACTACTGATAACACTTATCAGCAAATCTCAGCAGCCCTGGCCAGGGACTTACTGATATAACCAGTCGGGCACAGTACAGCATCAACTCCCAATATCGGGAGAGACGAAACCCCTCCTATCGCTCATTGCCTTCGTGTGTCTCAGGACTGTACCCAACGGCCACCTGCTTGCACGACTCAGTAGAGCCGTGGTAGGGTGGTAATCAAAGTACAGTGGGAGAACACACAAGGCTCTATGACGATCTCGGGTCTACAGACTAACCTGTACCAGTGTCACCTGAGAAATGCTATCCGACGATAGATATAATTCCATATAGGAGTTCTCGGTGAGTCCGTCCAGTGTACCCAGTCACCACTGAGCACCCGTATATGATCTTGATGTCAAACATCGATGAATGTGGGAACATTCATCGCCCATCGTATGGGTCTAGTATCATATACGCTAGTCTACTCTGGTATATCAATGCCCCGCCTCGATATACCTACGACTAGGGACGTTCCAGGATACGCTTATAGACTACAGATGTCCCACTAGTATGATCTCCATCATAATCAGAGTAGTCAAGCCGATATCCTCAGGGCTTTATCAGCATGTATGAATGAATAAAAGCATGATCTAATCAACATGTCAGATAAAGAAGAACCAGATAGCATACTATCATGTCGAGCAAGAATGCAAACTGAATATATATACATGTATAGATACATCCACTATCACATAATGGCCTCCAGGGCATACATATATCCAACAATCTCCCACTTGCACTAAGGCCAGTTATTGGCGTATCTCATACCCAACATCTCAAAAAGTCGCTCATGCTGTGGCTGAGGGAGGGCCTTGGTGAGTGGATCCGCGGCGTTGTTCTTTGTGTCTACTCTCTTAATCTCGATCTCGCGGTGATCTACAATCTCCCGGATCAAATGAAAGCGCCTCAGGATATGTCTGGACCGCTGATGGGATCTGGGCTCCTTGGCTAACGCCATCGCCCCATTATTGTCACAATACAAAGGTATTGGATCAATAATGGTTGGAACTACTCCTAGCTCCGAGACGAACTTCTTCATCCAGACGGCTTCCTTGGCGGCATCATTTGCAGCAATGTACTCTGCTTCCATCGTAGAGTCTGCAACGGTATCTTGTTTGGAACTCTTCCAACTTACCGCCCCTCCATTGAGGGTAAATACAAACCCTGAGATAGATTTGCTGTCATCCTTATCCCTCTGGAAGCTCGAATTGGTAAAGGCCTCCATTTGGAGATCTGTATTACCATACACCAAGAACAATTCTTTAGTCCTTCGTAAGTACTTAAGAATGTTCTTCACAGCTGTCCAGTGGTTCTCCCCTGGGTTGGATTGATACCTGCTTACAACACTAAGTGCATAAGCTACATCTGGGCGTGTACATAACATCGCATACATTATAGACCCTACTGCCGAAGCATAAGGTATAATGCTCATGCGAGCTCTCTCTTCATCGGTCTTTGGACAAGAATCCTTGGAGAGAGTGACTCCATGGCAAGCGGGTAAGGCACCCCGCTTGGAGTCTTCCATACTAAACCTCTTTAGGATGGTGTTGATGTACCTGGTTTGGGACAATCCCAATAACTTTTTGGATCTATCCCTATAGATCCTTATGCCCAGGATGTATGTAGCATCACCCAGGTCCTTCATAGAGAACCTTAGTGATAAGAATGATTTGACCGACTGTAGCATAGGAATATCATTTCCTATCAGAAGAATATCATCCACGTACAATACGAGGAATGTGACAGCTCTTCCTACAGCCTTCTTATAAACACAAGATTCATCTGGATTTTTGATGAAATCAAACTTATTGATAACATCATCGAAACAGATGTTCTAACTCCGAGATGCCTGCTTTAACCCATATATGGATTTAAGCAATCTACATGCTTTCGCGCTGCTCCCACTGTCAATGAAGCCCTCTGGCTGATCCATATAAACGCATTCTTCTAAATCTCCATTTAGAAATGCCGTTTTAATGTCCATCTGCCAGATTTTATAGTCGTAGTGAGCAGCAATAGCAAGTAGGATCCGAATGGATTTAAGCATGGCTACGGGTGAAAAAGTTTCGTCATAGTCCAAACCTGGTCTTTGACGAAAATCTTTCGCCACAAGTCTTGCCTTATAGGTCTCTACCTGCCCATCCACACCAATCTTTCTTTTAAAGATCCATTTGCACCCTACAGGTTTTACCCCAGGGGGTACAACGTCCAAAGTCCATACTTTGTTGGTGTACATAGACTCCATTTCGGATCTCATGGCATCCAGCCACTTCACAGAGTCACCACTCGTGATAGCTTGCTGAAAACTGGTAGGATCATCATCATCCATGATGCAATCTTCTCCGTTACCATCAATGAGGAAACCGTAGTACCTCTCCGGTGGGCGAGAAGTCCTACCAGATCTACGGAGTGGCCGAGGTTCTTCAGTTTCTGTTGCAACAGCCGGTTCAACCAAATCGTCATTTGTAGTTTGTGTCTCCAGAACCTCTTCTAGATCTACTACCTTGCCATCATCTTTATCTGTGAAAAACTCTTTTTCCAAGAATGTGGCATACTGAGAAACAAACACCTTTTGTTCCTCTTTGTGGTAGAACAGATATCCATAAGAATTCTTTGGATATCCCACAAAGTTACACATGACTGACCGTGTCTCGAGTTTGTCCGGATTCTGCTTTTTAACATAG
The DNA here is from genome assembly GCA_030015575.1 of Agapanthus africanus. Lineage (NCBI taxonomy): Eukaryota > Viridiplantae > Streptophyta > Magnoliopsida > Asparagales > Amaryllidaceae > Agapanthus > Agapanthus africanus. The sequence goes on along the minus strand of JASDDO010000031.1, from coordinate 520,007,085 downwards.
GCCGGGCAACCCCAAATCTTAATTCTTTTAAGAGATGGTCTCTTTCCATATCTCATATGGCGTGGTAGACACGGCTTTGGTTGGAACCCTGTTTAGCAGAAACGCTGCAGTCTCCAATGCATGTCCCCAAAACGAGACTGGTAACTCAGCGTCACTCATCATGGACCGGACCATATCCAATAGGGTCCTATTCCATCGTTCTGACACACCGTTGTGCTGTGGTGTGTAAGGAGGAGTGAGCTGAGAGAGAATCCCATTCTCTTTTAGGAAGTTTGCAAATTCTGTACTGAGATACTCTCCACCTCGATCTGATCGAAGCATCTTAATACTCAAGCCGGTTTGTTTTTCTACTTCTTGTTTATATTCAATGAATTTCTCGAAAGCGTCGGACTTGTGCTTTAATAAAAATACATGACCGAATCTTGAGAAATCGTCAGTGAATGTAATGAAGTATGAACAACCGCCTCTAGCCTGTGTAGACATAGGCCCACATACATCACTATGTATGAGGCCCAGGAGTTGAGTGGCTCTTTCTCCGTGTCCGGTAAACGGAGTTTTGGTCATTTTACCCTTGATACAAGACTGGCAAGTCGCATAAGATTTATATTCAAAAGAATTTAAATATCCATCTTTGTGTAACTTGTTTAGTCTTGTTTCGTTAATATGACCAAGTCTACAGTGCCAAAGAAAAGCTTCATTTAATTCTGAAAATTTTCTTTTATTAGTGTGTTGTATACTGAAAACTGTGTGTTGATTTAGGACATATATTCCGTTATTAAGCGTACCATACCCAACCAACATTTGATTTAGGTGAATGTTCATAACATTGTTCTGCAACACAAAATTATACCCTTCATTGTCCAACAAAGAAACGGATATTATATTACATAGCATATTTGGTACAAAATAACATGGATTCAAAATCAAAATACATCCAGATGGCAACCCCAAGTGATACTCTCCCACTGCGACTGTATGTACATTGGAACCATTTCCAACGCGGAGAGTATGGTCACCTGTCCTCAAAACCTTGCTATTTCTCAGCCCCTGCATAGAATTGCAAATGTGAGAACCTGAACCGGTATCCAATACCCAGGAAGCAGAGTTTATAGAAAAACAGTTTTCAGTCACAAACGCACCTGAAGCAGAAGCATCACCATGCTTCTTCTTGAGACTTAGGTACTCCGTGCAATTGCGCTTCCAATGTCCTGTCTTGTGGCAATGAAAACACTCGCCTTTCCCCGGGTCTCCAGCTGTGGACTTTCCCTTTCCCTTCACCTTTTTGACTCCGCCCTTAGGATTAGTGGGTTTCTTCTTTTTCTTTCCCTTGGCCTTAGCTTTCGAGCGAGAAGAAGAAGACTGTCCAATAGTCATAACGGGAGTCTTTGCTGACTTCATAGTGCTCTCTGCACTCCTTAACATATTAAGGAGTTCAGGGAGTTCCTTCTCCATGCCATGCATGTTAAAGTTCACTATGAACTGAGTAAAGGTGGAGGGGAGGGACTGCAGAATAATATCTATATATTGTTCATTGTCCATTGTCCATCCGAGGCCCTCAAGCTCTTCTATAAGAGCTATCATCTTCAAAACATGGTCTCCTACTGGTGTGCCAGGGGCCATCCGCATCTGAAACAGTTTCTTTGATGCTTCGTATCGTAATACGCGGGACTGCTCCCCATACAACTCCTTTGTATGGAGCAATATCCCGTGAATGTCCATGTCCTCGTGCTGCTTTTGATGTGTGTTGTCCATCGATGCAAGCGCGAGGCATTTTGCCGTGGCACAGTCAGCGTCCCATGTCTTGCGGACTTCAATGTCCGCAACTGAGGACTTTGGGCCTGGGACGGGCGGGGCTGAGGCCGTGAGGACATATGATACTTTATCATAAGTCAAGGCGATCTTTAGATTCCTCAACCAGTCTTTATAGTTGGTCCCATTCAGTTTGTTTTTATCTAGTAGAAGCTTAAGTCCAGTCATTGGTATCTGCCATTAAGAGAGAGAAAAGAATACACTCAGCGAAAGCTCTTGCACAGATTAGATTGGTTTATTATCTTGTCTAATCGATGTTTCCCACTGCTTTTTATCAAGTTTTCTTTCAAACCTTAAAAAGAAAAATTAGCCAGGATTAATTACAGTCTACAACTTCGCTAACCGTTCAGCCAGGCCAGTGTCGGTACATTGAGGGAGGTTCCCCATGCTTTCGCACGGACCTAATTAGAGTAAACCTCGTTTTCCCAGAGGCGGAGCCCCGTTAACACCTTTCTAGACACCTAATGAGTTAGCTAATTGTAAACTGTAAAACTCTCCTAGGAGCAACTATTGCCCACAGTGGGATCGGGATCCAACCATCACATGGAAGGTATGCAATCTCATTGCAAATTTCAACACTTGAAATTCCCGATGTAATTTTTACCCCCAGTACTTATGACCTTAACTATGGTCAACAAATCATAAGTACCAGTCAAGTTCTACCCGTCATTTCTTGATCAATTAGACCCACCCATATGACCCTTAACTATGGTAAACAAAGTCGCATGAATGTCCTAATTAATCTGCATCATATGCAGTGTAGGAAGACATCACTTAGCTACCGTACACTACGCTTTAACTAAAGTCAACAAACGTAGCATGAATACCAAGTACTCTACTTCCTAAAATGACGGAGGGTTGCGAATGATTTTTAAGAAAATCTTTAACGCTTTGAACTTGATATCGTTGTAGAATCAAACAGTTTTCAAAAAAGGAGTGGCTTAAGCTCCGCAGTTTTGAAATGTAGCTTTTTCATAAATAGCCGAGTAGTTTTTAAATCCGATTCTACAACATCTTTTTAGGTTTATTTTCTTTACATTAATCACATTAATGTAATCCCATCATTTAAGTCCTTAAGCCAATCACAGAAAAGAAACGAAAATAACACGTACGCTTATGCCATCCGCATTCGCCGCAATGTTCCGTTATGCACCGTTAGGTTACTTAACTAACGGCATACCGGGACGGGACTAGCGCGGGTGTAAAACATAAGCAACGTCTACTATATATCATATATATAATATGTCATTCGTCTCAGATATCACAGAACACAGGCAACAGAAACATAGATATAACGTGGGATATCCTAGGACGTCCGTATTAAGTATTTAGCCAGAATAGAATATACGGATTCCACAGTCGCGATGAATAGCCAAGCCCACACCCTGGACCCCTACGAGAGCGGCAAGTGACCCTACCAATCCTGGAGTTTAGGAGACCCGGTCTCGACTCCTCGAGATGGCCTCCCACTGAACCCCATTACCCGGTCACCTGTGCTCCCCTCCTTGGGTCTATCCTAATGCGGAAAAGTAAATAATATACAACACTGGTGACACAACCGCAACCTGGAAGTACCCCAAATAAAAGAATATTACATTACATTTGAATTTACATGAATGAAAATATAAAACTCTCATCTCACAAAACCCCCCCGGCTATTCGATCGCGACAATCCTACACATCATACCTCAGCAACACATAATATCACATATCATCAACGTAAGTAAGTATGCGTACCCCGATTGTCGTTGATGTATAGCAACGAAACCGGCGATATCGTACATACTACACTTACGGTCACAGAAAAGAAAGTGTAAAACTACAATGTTTGGAATCCAGATTCTCTTTAGACATCATAAATGCGAAATATCACATATTTCGTTTTTCATGCCTAAACTATATGAATTCCACATATTGCATCACATTCCAGACAAACAGACAGTATTAAAGTTTTCGAACGAACGATCAAGCACCCAAGATTCACTAAAGCTCAACACTTGAGCAGGGTTTAAAAATCCGGAGTGTGACACAGTAGTAGCGGTCCAGCCGTAGAAGGGTCAAGCCAACGCCTCACATGTGGCACGCCGTACTGCCCCAAACCCTAAGGTTCAAAGGGCAGTTCGAGACGGTCACATAATCGAGTTAAGGTTTGTTGTCTTCTAGAGGGACCACCGCAAAAAGACTTGCACGTATCTCCAAAGTATTTAAACCCCGTGAATAGTGAGTAAATGATACTCGTTCAAACACTTCAATACTTTCTAATTTACCCGGAAAAGCTACGAAATAAAAATCCTGATCGAAATGACGAGTCCAAAACCATCTCCAGAATTTTTCAAAACCAAATACAGATTAAAAATATCCAAAAATTTATACAAGAAGATTCATGAATTACTGTACAAATATTGTCCATCAATTCATATATACGGCCGCGGAACCGCGGACTAAGCAAGCTTAGGCCGCGTTTCCGCGGCGATAATTACTGTTCACTGGAAAATTTTTGTATCGTAATCCTTATTTTTTCCTGCTGTATTTTTTACATATTTTTAATTCTGCAAATTATCAAATTTTAGAAAATTTCCAGAGAGCACCCAAAAATACCGTATTTTTGTCCGATCGGGGTTTTCACTTCGTAAAAACGTCGCCTAATGTTCTAGGTCGGCTCTGATACCAATGAAAGGTTTGTTTAGCATCCTATGAAGAGTTTTGAAGCATCACATGACCCAAAGTTATAATTTTTATGGTGCTAAACTAACATGCAAAGGGATCGATCCTAGAAAATTAGGGTTATGGAACTTTAAGCTAGTAAGGATAAGGGTTTGAAGGCTACAACCTTTGTAGCTCCCCTTTGCTGGACTCCTTGGTGTCTTGGGTGTTGAATCGAGGTCCTCTTGAAGTTCCCTTGCGTCCACGACGATCCACCACGGAGTACTCCGTCCAAGCTCGCTACTTTGGAAAACCGAAGGAAACACTCTAATCAAGTCGGCTAGACTTGAGTAGAATGATGTTGTGGTTTGGAATCTCACTTCAAAAACCTTTCTTTAGTTGTATTTAGCTCACTAGAAAAGACTAGAGAGGAAGAGATGAAGGAGGATGAAGATGGTGGCTAAAATAAACAAGAGGTGTAAAAAGTTCACCTTGAGTTAAATAGAAAATGAAATATATATCACTATATATATTTATTTCCTTCTTAACTTCAACCATGATTAAATGATGGATAGTTAGTTTAACTTGGGTTTTAAATTATAAAGAGAAGGATAACCATAGGTTAGTGGTAGTTGAGATAGGTTAGGTTAGAAGAAGAGTGTAGAATCAAGAATGATTATCCTTTTCTTTTTCATTTAACTTTAAAACCAAAATTAAATAATAATCCATTGTTTAATCTATGGTGTGAGTCTTATATTGCCACCATTTCCATATGCAATCAACCATGATGGATGGGTGTATGTATGTATACATGTATGCACATCTACATGTGCATGAAACTAAAAAGGAAGAAAGAAACACATGCATGCATGCATACATCCATCAAAACCCTAGAAAGGTTTCAAGTGAGAAAACTAATGGTTAGATGATAAATCAACACTTAATTTATCAATCCGGTCATATCTCATATGACCCCACCAAAAGCAGGCCACCCGATCAATGTTCGGTATCATATACGCACATTTCAATCGGGTGCAAGCGCATATCGCATACGCGCACCACAACGTTTCGCCTGGACTGGGTAACTCCTCTGTGGGACTCTAAGACTCGTCAATACGCCGGCAGAGGGTGATGATCATATCAAGTACCCTCAAGCCGCAAGCGGTCAGCTAAACGTAACGGCCACCCGGGTATTGAGCGATCAGAAGACAACAAGCGAACCTGCTACAACTCCCGTCGAGCCATCCGGCAACACTACCGTACAGTCCGGTCTCTTCGTCAGATATGCTGCATATCGAGCCTAGGGATGGTCACGTCGACCCCAATAACTCAATAAGTCGTGCCGGTGAATGGTCTATAGCAGATCGAGAAACTACTGATAACACTTATCAGCAAATCTCAGCAGCCCTGGCCAGGGACTTACTGATATAACCAGTCGGGCACAGTACAACATCAACTCCCAATATCGGGAGAGACGAAACCCCTCCTATCGCTCATTGCCTTCGTGTGTCTCGGGACTGTACCCAACGGCCACCTGCTTGCACGACTCAGTAGAGCCGTGGTAGGGTGGTAATCAAAGTACAGTGGGAGAACACACAAGGCTCTATGACGATCTCGGGTCTACAGACTAACCTGTACCAGTGTCACCTGAGAAATGCTATCCGACGATAGATATAATTCCATATAGGAGTTCTCGGTGAGTCCGTCCAGTGTACCCAGTCACCACTGAGCACCCGTATATGATCTTGATGTCAAACATCGATGAATGTGGGAACATTCATCGCCTATCGTATGGGTCTAGTATCATATACGCTAGTCTACTCTGGTATATCAATGCCCCGTCTCGATATACCTACGACTAGGGACGTTCCAGGATACGCTTATAGACTACAGATGTCCCACTAGTATGATCTCCATCATAATCAGAGTAGTCAAGCCGATATCCTCAGGGCTTTATCAGCATGTATGAATGAATAAAAGCATGATCTAATCAACATATCAGATAAAGAAGAACCAGATAGCATACTATCATGTCGAGCAAGAATGCAAACTGAATATATATACATGTATAGATACATCCACTATCACATAATGGCCTCCATGGCATACATATATCCAACAGTGCGCTATTTCAAAAGAAGCGCCTCAGTGCTCTAAGTCTGGCGCTCAGCGCTCAGCGCACCACGTGCTCCTCACGTGGGCACTATTTCAAAAGAAGCACTTCAGCGCTCCAAGTCTGGCGCTCAGCGCCAAACGCTCCACGTGCTCCTCACGTATGCGTTATTTCATAGGAAGCGCCTTAGCGCTCCAGTCTGGCGCTCAGCGCCGAGCGCACCACGTGCTCCTCACGTGTGCGCTGAGGGAACACAAAGTGTTCTTTACATAAAGCGCTCTGCGCGATAAAGAGTGTTCAATACCCAATAAAAAAAATAAAAGAAAGAGGGGTGTCAGAACCCAAATTAATGCTCAGCATTGTTGAACCAAAAGGGACAGAGCCCAAACAAGCGTTCGAACACTTTATTCAGAAATGAGTGGACTGAGCTCAAGCTGTCCATAAGTCCTCAATTCAGATTAATTGAGCCTATGTGCTCACAATCTCTTTAATTGATCTTAGTCCCAAACCTTGACTACAGATCTCTCAACCAACATCGGTTCAAGGGTACATCTCTTCATTCCTTTGATATCTGTCATTGTAATTCTTCAACATCTTCAGAGAGGAGTCGGGTCCCGACAACCAGACACTCCATGGACTATGATGCCCTTAAACTTATGGACCGCAACATCCCTAAACTAAACTCTATAGACTATGACGTTTTTAAACTATGGACTATGATGTCCTTAAACTCCATGGACTATGATGTCCTTAAACTTATGGACCGCAATGTCCCTAAACTAAAACGATAGAGTCCAAATACTCATTCGTTGGATCTAAATGATCCTAAAATCCTTTTGAGTAGATCTTAGTCTAAAATTAGACTAACGTGTCCTCAATAAACGTTTAAGTTGATCTTAATCTCAATGAGATTAACGATCCTTAAACCCAAATCAAACCCAAATCTAAGAAAATATGGATTTGAACTAATCCATGCCCTACGGGCAACAATATACATTAGTCTCCGTATACAATCCACGGGCAACCAAAAATAAAACAAACACACACGACACGAAGTGACCATCTGGAGAAGGAGAAACTGGTTACCACTATGCGGTAGCGAATTAACTCCAGGGGCTTGCGCCTGCAGGGAAGAGCATCCCCACAATCAAAAACCCTCACAACGAGGGGGAATCTGACGAAGTCTGCTACAACGGCCGCATCTGTCCAAACCTCCGATATACGGTGCCATAAATCAACTTGGCATCTTCGGAGAGGTGGACGGATAAAACCAAATAACATCTGCCCCCAAATTCAGGCAAGACGACCTACGCGGTTTCGTCTCTGTTTTCGGCGGTAAACAGATTCTGGCACACCCGGTGGGACCTTTTCCTCTTTTCACTCCACACTTCGTGTGTCGTGTTCGCGAACGAATCGCGGTTTGATATGGTTGCCCTTGGATCTGAGGTACTAAGATTTGGTGTTTTACTCCCGTGCAGATCAATGGCTTCAAGCTGCACTAACTGCAACAACTCCCACTCCATCCTGTCTGGAGGAGTAACTTACGGGCCGCAAGCGGCCTCCATCTACGCAATGCCGGTTGAACAGGTGACACAGGCCACCACGGGATTGTTCTTCGGGACCATGCTCCCACAAATGAGCTTCAACGCTCCAGTGCCATCGCAAGAAGCTCCAAAGAAGTCGGTCTTTGATCGGCTTTCAACTACCACGACCCCTCTCAACGGGTCGCCCAAATCCAACGCTTCGGTCTTTAACAGACTGGGCCAAAGCTCCAATGGGCCCGTGAAGAAGCCCGCAATACCTGAAGGGGTTATCTCGAAATGGATAGCCATCCCTTCTCCAATAAATGAAGTCATTAGAGAGACTTCTCCTACTAAGGGTTGGTCTTCATAAGACTGGCCATTCCAACTCCCGCTCCAGGCGAAGTCACCAAGGCTGCTACCCCTGCTCGAAAGTCTTCCTTCGACAGGTTGGCCATCCCCTCTCTACGGACGTCAGTCTTTGACAGGCTAACACCAACAGCAGTTTCTCATCTAAGCATGAAGTACGATGCGGCTACCCCGACAATGGAGGTGATCCCATTTTCAAGACGCGCTCGACGTCGCCATTGGCGCCGAGTGAGAAAAGCTGGGGGCGGTTCCCCTTCTGGATTGACTCCACTAGCTCCGATGGTAGAAATTGATGCTGCTGTTCCAACTGGGAATAACTTTGAACCACTAAGTAGGGTGCGCAAGAACTCTCCGACCGCCGTGCTTAAAAGATCTCCTCCGTCTGTGGAGAATGTTACTAAAACAAAACAAGAGCAGCCCCCTCAGCGTCTGTCCTCCAAAATCCACAGGGTCTGACGAAAAGTCCAAGACTCTGTGATCGACCAAGACTACTCCCGCCGACAGAAGAGAATGAAGATCCGGCAAGAAGAGAATCTCACCGTCATCGTACTACGGAAAGCATCGGCTGCAACAGCCCCCTCAACTTCAATCGTCCATAAAAAGAGGAGGGCGGTGAAGATCCCTATGCCTGCGATGAATCTCAAGGGCACTGAACCCAGACGCTCCAAGTCTGGTGGCATGGTGGTGCACACTATTTACATGGCTTCTGGAAAAGAGGATAGAAGTATCTCCACGGGTCATCGACCACTTACACGGTCTGTGACAAAGGCTCAGGAGCAACAACAGCAAAAGCTCCAGGAGATGCTAACGAAGATGGCCGCACGCACTGGGCCAAAAGAAAGCCCGGAAACATCGTCGGAGCAGCGTCAGTACTAGGAAACCGATGCCGAATTCCTTCGAAGAATGCTCGAGAGGAAAGACAAAGAGGCCGCGGAACAAGCGGCCAATATAAAACAAATGGCGCTATTGTTCCAAGATATGGTGGGCATGATGATCCAACCAGACCACCCAGCCGAAGATCCTCTCGTAATAATTGAAGACCATAGGGGAGAGACATCAAACCCTCTTCCGGCCTCTTCAGCTGCAAAGGAGGAAACAATCTCGAAAGCTGCGCTCGATGATTATATAGCTTAACAGATACGAGCTCATCAAGCGAACGAAGCTGCTGGCCAAGTCGTCAGAACTGAGCGACCATATCCTAGCTGGCACGATCAAATTAAGTACCCACCAGGATACACAATCCCTAAATTTCACGTATATAAGGGGACCGGCAATCCCCATCAGCATGTCGTCCAGTTCAGGGCTCTCTGCGGCAATACTGGAGGTGACGATAAGCTACTGCTTCGCCAATTCGTCGGCAGTTTGGCGGAGATGGCGTTCGAATGGTATTCTGAGCTTCCCAACGACTCCGTCAAAACTTTTACGGAGATGAAATTGCTATTCACCCAGCATTTCGCAAGCGCTAGCGAACACACCCCAATCACGGCATTGATCAATACCAGGGTGAAGCCGGGAGAAACATGGGTTCAGTATGCAATCCGGTAGCGGAACCTATGGTCGAAATACGAACAAAGCATCGAAGAAGCTCCTGTAGTAGGCATGTTCGTGGGTACCCTCGATCCGCAGGTGACCATATCCCAGTTCATGATGTTTTTCAAGCCAACTACCTTCCGGGCCTTGATTGACAAGCTGGCCCAAATGGACCAGATGGGCCATAAACCGTCTTTCTCGAAAATGGAGCCTCAAAATGAAAAGGGAAAAGGAAAAGCGACCTTCATTGCCAATGCTTAGCAGCAGCCCAGTGGTCTAAAACCAGCTGATTGCCAAAACGATAAACAACGATTCTTCAACGAGAAGCTAAAACACCCTTATTCATTTCCCCGGGATAAAACGAAAATACTGTTCGAGCTGGCGATGCGCAACAGGCTCATCACCCTGCCGGATCCAAAATGCCCACTGCAGCTCGGTGACGTCAACAGTCCCAACTATTGCCCCTATCATCGAATAATGGGCCATCCAATCGAAGATTGCTTTGTCTTCAAAAATTGGATTGAGGACCAGTACCAGCAAGGCAAATTCGCGTTGTCTGAAAACTGGAGGGTAAACCCGCCACAACCACACGCTCCAAAAAGATGGACACGCTGGGGGCATCATGCTCATTTATAGAGGAAGCTCCATGGGAAGTTGTTCTCTCGACAAAAACTAAAAGAATGCTGAAAGATCTCCAAGCATGTCCGGCGATTAGGTGGAAGAGCCCGCTGGAGCCCGAGATTATTGAGGGGATGCTGAAGCCGCGCCCAACGCTGAAAATTGGTGAAGGTGGACAAAACATTCAGGCTAAGCCTCCAAAGTCTTTAAAGAAAAAGAAGAAGGCTAAGAAGCCCGTCCAACCTGACGATAGCTGTATAGGTCTGTAGAAATATATCGATGCACTGGAAGAATATAACCAGAGGGCACGGACCCCAATCACATTGAACGAGTTCTTTAAGCATGTTCTTGAAAATGAAGATGATGGCACTGATGAAGGAGACAATTCTTCAGAAGAGCCCGAGGATTATGTGGCAAGCTGCCACGTGATCTCTCACTCGTCAATAGACGGTAAAGAGGATCTTGATACAGAGAAACTGGGGGCAGATCCAGAACCGGAACCAAAATCCCTGGAGCCATCAGACGAATTGATTGACAGGCTGCTGAGCGAACCTCTTCAGAAAAGCAAAGCCGACAGAGAGCGGGAAACGGCCATATACGAGAGGGCCAAGCGTCGGCGTCAAGTTGAAGAAGCTCCGGTATTGAGAACCGTAAAGTACCCCAACAAGATCGAAGCATGCCTACAGCAGACAAAAGCAGGCTTAAGACAAGGAAACAATTCGCCAAAGCCTTGTTAATGGGAATGAAGCTGCCACATTTTAAAGGAAATACTCCTGGTAGCATACACCTTGACGAAGCAGATGCACATCCAAATTACTGCTTATACCATCGGAGGATCACGCACCCTACCGAAGAGTGCAACGCCTTTAAAAACTGGTGGCAGGGATATGTTACCCTCCGACAACACGTCAGGCGATTGAAGCGCAAGGCTCGTCGGGAACAGAGAAGCACGACAGATGAGCGTAAAGGAACTGCCGACAGCTGTCACATGGTTGATTCTGGGGGATTGCAAGTTCTCACCTTCGGGAGCGATTCTGATGAAGAAATAGCCCCCGGCCCTCTCTTCAAAGAATCCACCTCAGGAAAAGAGGAAGAGGTGAAGAACTGTGAGAATATTCAGCTGCGCAACCGTACGTTGCCCGAAAAGAATCTCGGACCTACAACTAGGGAATCGAATAGAAAAGATAAGGGGAAGGAAAAAGTCCCTGAGTATATCGCCCTCGATGACCGAGTCGTCGAAGAGCTGGCAGCCAAGAACCCGCCCAAGAAAAGCAAAGTGGATTACAACGTCCTAGCGCACTTGAGGAAGATACCCTCACAGCTGAGCGTCATGGATGCCCTTCTATTGTCTAAAGAGGCGCGAGATTCCCTGATCAGGGAACTGCAAGAGCCCGAACAGTTTCAAGCTTTCTTCGCCGAATAAAAGATGAAGGACGAGCTCGAAGAAGTTCACACGGCTGATGTCACTTTCGGCGATGAAGATCTCCTCCTCGGAACATGCGAGCACAACTGTCCCTTGTATGTCACCGGATACTGCCATGACATCAAGATAGGGAAGATCCTAGTGGACAACGGGTCCTCCGTCAATCTCCTAAATGTGAGGGTGCTAAAAGAAATCTGCATGAGCGTCCAACACCTCGCTCGGGATAAAATCACTATCTCCGGGTTCGACTCCCAGTCATCACGGATGCTCGGGTCTGTGATATTGACATTACGCTTCGGGTCGCTCGTCACTGACATAAAGTTCTACGTCATTGACGCCAAGACTTGCTACAACGCCTTGCTTGGTAGGACTTGGTTTCTCGAGTACAACATCATCCCTTCTACACAACATCAGTGTATGAAGTATTTCAAGGATGGTCTCGAGTACACCGTAATGGGGGAGCTAAACCCATTCTCCGTGAATGAAGTCCGCAAATACGAGGATGCAAAGTATTTCCTGCCAGACTTTGAAGACATGGAAAGATGCCATAAACCGGAGAATAAGAAAAAAACTATCACCACTATTCCGGTCTTCGTGAGCGATACCGAGGAGGAAGAAGAGACGGTCTATTCGGGGCCGCCCCAATGCAACAGGCCGGGACCATCTACCCCTATTCTGGTTTTTGGCAGTGACTTTGAAGACGAAGTCAACGCAGTGTTCTCGGTCCGTCCATCGGTGTAGGCCCTCACTGGAGATGATCAGAGTTTGCAAATCGCCATGGTTCCGCAAAATCATTACAAAGAGCTCGACGCACTGGATACCTATAGTGTGCAAGAACCGCAGGCATTCTACGTCCCTCCCAGGCGAAAAGATGAAAAGGCGATCCTCTTTTATCGATCCGCGGAAACCAAAGTGGAGAAAGAAATCTGGCATGGTGCCGATTCTACGCTTGACAGGTTCCAGCCCATTCGTTTGCCCAGATACTACACAAAAAGATTAAAAAGGCTGTTGAGGCGCCAAGGCGTGCCCTTCAAACAGACTGCTCGACAAGCTCAATTCTACAACAGGATCTGGAACGTCCCTGGAACTCAGCGATAATTGCTCAACGGGAGAACGGAAACGATCGGGCTTGGATATGTTCGATCCAAGAAATGGGAGCGATTCCATGGCTGCTGCGTTATACATGACTTCGATGAAGAAGGAGATGCTCTGTTACAAGACACTGCGATTGAACCAAAACGAGATCCTGCCATAAAAATGCCAAGTCCATCGTTTGAAGAACAGATGGACAAGCTAATAAGGGAAGCGGGTCTGTAATACCCTAGTTCATTTATACCAGTTCTAGTTCATGTATTTCTTTATTTATGGTATTTTTTCTGATTTATTGTGTTTTGGGTGCGAATAGTGTATTTGACATTTGTATTTGCATCCGACCCGACCCGCATGCTTGAAACCAGTCTTGATTCATGTTTATGATTTATCCTGACCTGTTACATGGACTCGTGCACTTTCATTTTAATTTATACATCTTGAATACTGGCATTTGCATTTTTACAATATAACATTTTAAGTCACATAAAATATTTTAAAAATATATTGCATGGCCTGCATGATACCGCTAGCCCTGTGGTAGCATCCGCGCATCTTATTCTCGTCCTATTCAGTGAAACGGACTTGTTTGGATGGCTATGCGCACGTGTGTGCATCCGTTCTTGGGGGTATGCATTTTTCGTTATCCGGACATTCATTTTTTATTTTGGTCGACATATATATTTTTCGTTTTAAAACTGAATTTTAGACCCGACCCGGGCATGTTTTGGACTATGTTTGTATTTACCAGAATATCAAATTTTATTTATATAATATTAATTTTATAAATTGATACAAATTAAAATTTAGTTAACCAATAAAAGATTTTTTAAATTTAAATCTAAACTAATTTCCTAATAAACTAACAACCCCTTTCTCTCTCTCTCTCCTCTGCATATATATATTTATATATATTTTATTTATTTAATTTTTTCTTTCCTTATTTAATACACAGCCTCTTCTTCTTACTTCTTCTTCTTCTTTCTTTTTCTTGATCTTGTTTCTTGATTCTGGTGATCACCGCCGGAGCCGTACTCGTCGCTGACGATCCGAGTGATCCAGTGAACGTACCCGACTTGCGCGATCACCCTCGTGCGTTGTTTGGAACCGTTCCGTGTACCGTGCGTGCGTCGCCACATTTCGCCGACGAAGGACTTTCCGTACACATCCGTTCTTATTCCGTCTAGGCAAGTTAATCTTGCTACATGCTATATAACTCATTATATACCTATTTAAATAAATATCACACCTGTATTTTAAATCAAGCATCCCATGTTTCATATTACAGCCTTTCGACGTTCCGTTTACATTTGTATAGTGCATTTCAGATCTAGGGTATGCAAACCAATCTTAATTATATGCTACATTACTTTAGACGCATCTATTTTAACAAATGGAATACCTGTATTTAAAATCATGCACCCCATGTTTAATTTTATAACTTTTCGATGTTCCGTTTGCATCCATTCATATCATTTCAGATCTAGGTCATGAAAACTTATTTTGTTACATACTATACTATCATATACTGCATCAAATTGAATAGTTATATTTCATATTGCTTAGTTATATGTTCCGCACTTGTTAGTTTATCATTTTACTATTATGTGATACCCGTTTGCATCCATATGATTTAAAATATATATCGTCGTAATATTTCTTATTAGTATCTTTAATTAGTTTATAATCTGCATTTTATAATGTTATACATTTGAAAATATTATAGTTTACACATGAAACGTCGTTGAAAAGCGGATACGAAAAATCCGAAATTCACTGTACACCTTACCTTATAAAATTCATTATAAATCATATAAAAATCATTAGTATACGTTCTTTAGTTTGTTATGAAGCTAACTCAGAATACTATAACTCTATGAAATATTTACTTGCAAAATAAATTGTTTAGATAACGTAAAATGCAAATGAAAATATCTCTAAACTGCTGTCCAGGGAAATTCCAGCAGCAAACTTTCTATTTCGAATGTTCATATCTTTTTGTAGGAATAACCTGAGATTCTTATACTTATAAAAATGAAAACCTTATTGAATTATCTTTGTTTTGGTATAAGACACGTCCCTTTTGGAGAACGTTTGTTGTTTTTAAGCTATTTTACAAATCAGGGTGACGCTGAATTTCTGAACGGAACTTTCTTGTGCATGGTTAATCAATACCACTTTTATAGTTATTAATCGGTTTGAATATGTTATCCATGTTAATATTATTATATCAATATCTATTTAATAAATAATAGTTCTTGTGTTTTAATATTCAGCAAATTTTACCGATTTACAGTTTTATAGTATCCGTCTGTATCCGTACGGTTTATTACATATCTAGTTGCACGCCGAGACTATATTATTTCATGTTACTGTTGTATTAGTGCACCATGCTTGATAATTGTGCATCCTACATAGTCATGATGTAACCCCTTACAAAATATTTGTGCATCCATGCTTTACCGTGCATCCGTACTTGCTACAGTTTTAGTATGAGCATCTGCTTGATACATGTGCACTACCTGTCATGACCTAATATACTACTGCTTGACTTGATACCTGATACACCACCACTTGACATGACTTGATATATGTACACTACCTGACATGACCTGATATATCACTACTTGACATGTTACCTGATCCTGTTTCTAATGCTGACAATCCTGACATGTTGTCCCGATGGACATATCCTGTTGTCTGTACAGACAAACCTGTTCCTGCTTGATCCTGTGTTGGCATTAGTCTCAGATTTATAAATACCTGACTTACACATATAACTTGGGGGTATGGGGAAATCAAGAATATAGCTGAACGTAACTCAAAGGGCTATTATATCATTTTACCGTGGTCCCGTGGGGAATGAACGGGACATAGACTCACAGTCTATTACATCATTTTACCGTGGTCCCGTGGGGAATGAACGGGGCATAGACCGATGGGTTACGATGAGGATTACATTAATTGATTTCGAATAACTTTAGAGTAGATAACCCTATAGCACAGTTTAGACTACTCACTGCACTTCACCTGTTTATATCCTGTTCACTGATCTATATTCATGTTACAGTTTACTTGCTAATGATGACTTGTTACTGTTCATACTTCATGCCTGCATATTTCATCACATCCTGCTTGCTTAGAATTATTGATATTTTGACGCACTGACGTTTGGGTTTTGCATGGCCCAGATCCCTTATCTTTATCGCAGGTTGTCCAGGAGTATTTTGATCAACAGGCCGAGCCGTGAGGACCTGCTATTAGTTTAGTTTAGTTTCCTTTCAGTATTTTCATTCCTGATGTGAGCCCGCATTATGGGACGTACATTCCAGTTTATTATTGTATTGGATCTTTTTGCTTCCGCATTATTTTTATTCTTGACTCGTTATTCTGGCTCATGGACATGTATTAGATAGTTGTTTATTATTTTACTGGTCTTGATATCTCTACAGCCGTAATGTGACTGTGGAGGGATATTTCCTATCCACAGGTAGCATGGTTGGCTCTGTCACGTGCCTATCTTAGCGCACTCTGGGAAGCGGGGCGTGACAGGGTCAAAAGGCCCGGGATGACCACAACCGTGAAATGGCCATTTACGAGAAAGCCAGGATACAGTGCCTCCTTCAGCAGGCTACGGAGAATGACGATACCCTTCGTCGCCAGCCCGTCATACAGAACACCCGACGCGGAGGCAAAAACAAACTAAAGAACGGAAAAAATGTTCGACAGCGGCAAAGCGGGTCCAAGAAGCCACGCGATCGAGAATTGAGCAGCCGGGATCCGTCTCTTATAAAGAAGATGAGTCGAGCATATTCTTTTCCCCAATACAAGACAAGGAAGATATTCGATCTTGTCATGAAACATCAAATGATTACGCTCCCGGAGTCCAAGCACCCCGAACAAGCAAACGAGGTCTCTCACCCAGATTATTGCTTCTATCACCGAGCGATAGGACATTCTCTCGAAAACTGCTTCACATACAAAAACCGGATAGAAGACCAGTATCAGTAAGGCAGGTTCGCTCTATCTAGCAGTTGGAGGGTAAACCCACCACAGAAGCATGTTCCAAAAGCAACGTACATAGCGAGAGTGGAACCAGATCAACATCGGTCTTGGAAACGATCTCGTACCTGTCACGCGATAACGCTGTCAGAAGAAGGAGTACGCGAGGATATGGATGACCTTTTCTGGTGCTTCGAAAATGAGAATGAAGATGAGTTGATCTCAGAACATCCACTGGCGCCAAAAGAGCTGGAAATGGAATATATACTACTGCGGACAACCTAAGGAAAATCGACTTGGGGACGGCAAACAACCCAAGGCCTACGTTCGTCAGTGAGCTGCTGTCCGAAGAACAGGTAGCTATGCTAAGAGATGTGCTCATGCAGTATAATGACTGCTTCGCATAGAACTACTCCGAGATGTGTTCACACCATAATATTGTATTATTATATTCCCCATTCTTATTCTTTCTACAAATAAACAGGTGCTTTTGACGCATGTCTGCTACATCTTACAGGTTACAGGTTCTTGGACAGAAAACAATGAAAACGATGAAAAGACGATATAAAAGTGGACTTTGACCAACAAACAGAAGACTCTTGATCAAGCCTACATCAAAGATAAAATTCACAAAGTACAAGGCAATGCAAGGTCCAAGATTACAAAGCGAACGGTTAAAAGTCCACCGCAATTATTCACTGGAGATCTGGAAGAAACATAGAAGCTATTTTAATAAAAGAACCAAATAATAAGGAAGCCCAAAGACAGAAGAGCCCACAAAGGAAATTTCAAGGCCCAATACTTCCTTTTAATAAAAGACAGAGACATAAAATTTTACCAAAGCTTGAAGTCTACTTTGACTAGGTCTTCCTAAGGATATTTTGGTAAATGTAGACATGCGAATCAATTGTAACCTAGGGTTTTCTATCCTCTATAAATAGGAACTCTAAATCATTGTAAAGGGTATGCCTCCCTCATGCCTCTTTTTATGAATAAAATTTAGAATTCTTTTGGAGAGCATCGATGCCTCTTTTCATATCATGAATTCAGATCTGACAGCCCTGTGTTGATATTTGGAGAGAGCCATCTGTAAAGTAAGTAGGTAATTTCAATTCTTGCCCTAGTTTAGATTTCAATTCTTGCCCTAGGTAATTTTCATTCTCTGCCCTAGATAAATGTTCTTCAATTCCCTAATGAGTGAGTAGTCTCCTCGCTTGTTAGGGTTAGATCTGGGGAAGGTTTGAGAGACGAAGATCTCTCATCCCCTTTCTTGCCCGTCATATATTTTCATAGGACTCTATGCATACATGCACATACCGCTCCCTACGGCACCCTATCCATCGAGGTAGCGGTGATACCGTAGTATAAAGGCCCGGTTGTGATGTTTTCTATGGAGGTTAGGGTAAGGATTGATAAAGGAAGGACAAGAACCTAGAGGAAGAAACATCTTTCCAAATGATTCTAATCCCTTTTATTAATAATTACCATAACACCTAATTAGATCTTCATATGGGTATAGAAAGCGGTGAGATTTATTGACTTTCCAAACTTAACCTAGACCTAACCCTAGCAAGATTTAGATATAGATTAATTTAGTTTTTAGATTTAATAATCAATCCGACCACAATCGGAATTAACTCGTTTGAGCGACTAGGAAATTCACAACATCCCTGTGGACCGACCCGTACTCACCGGCTAGCTACCAAGCGACGCCGTTCTTGATTGCGGTTATTAGATAGTTTTTGAGATCAATCAAATGGCACCATTGCCGGGGAAGAACCCCTATCGAGTGAACCCCTATCGAGTGATATGAACCCCTATCGAGTGAAACCACACTTAATTCTTTCGATCTTTATACCTCCACTCTAGAACCTAAATCGATAAATATCCATGCTTTTGATGAGGTGTCAGAAAAAATTGATTTTCACTTGATTGAGGATATAGACGCCGGGAATATTTCGGATGATGAACCTGTCGATTTAATTGAAATTTTATGTCCAATTCATCATCCCGAGTCATTAAATGTTTCTCCCGAACTTCATATGCGTCTTGATTTTGATGATATTGGCATGGATAAGCAAATTTTTGAGGAAAATATTGAGGAGAATTATGATGATAGTATTGAGGATAATATTGAGGTTGAACCATTTTCGTTTGATGTGTCGAATTTTCCAATACACCTTCCTGAATCCTTAACTGATACCCTTCCTCACCCACTTCCTTCCGTCCTTCCTATCGTTCCGACTGTACAAGAGACCGTTACGCTTTCATCTCCTATACCAAGTTCGGAGTACCCATGCTTTCTTGCGAATCTTGAGGGATTTGACCCCATTTCTCGACGGGTTGATAGGTTAGCACAATCGCTTTTAACACATCGGTCATCACAAACTGTGCTAATTTATTCACTCGATTTACACCCTCAAGATCGTACTCTACTTCTTTCTCTTTTCCGCCATTCTTCTCCCCCACCGAGATCGTATCCCGTTTCTACCTCCACACGGTCTCGTGTGCCTCTCATCTCTTTTCTTTCCACTCCATTCTTTCACCAACTCTTCCATTACCATGATAGAATTTTTGAATGGTTGGTGCTAACCTTTGGCTTGTGTAAGGCCAAGCTTAAGTTTGGGGGGAACCTTGTTGTATATATGTATATATATTTTTTGTTTTCTTTTTCTATAAAAAATATTAAAAAAAAATTTCAAAACATTAAAAAATCGAATTTTTTTTTATAAATAAATAAACAGGGGAGTGCCGACAATTTTGACCCTCTTGGTGTAGCATGACAGTGAGGACACTGTCAAGTTTAAGTTTGGGGGTATGCTCGGTACGTCTTCTTCCTTCGCATTCATTTATATATTTTTGCATTTGCATACTTATTTTAAAACCCATAAAAATTGAAAAATTTTCAAAAATTATAAAAATTATTGTATTCAATTTTGGCTAATTGACTTGAGATTGACAGATAGGTTAACTAGCTAGGAACAACTAGATCTTTGACTTAGTAAATTAAAAACCCTAAAAATAACCTTCCTTAAAGTTTAACGGTAGAAAGTATATGTCTTTGTAGCCTATTTAGAAATAGGCAAATTTTGGGTTCACGTCTTGGGCTAAGTCAAAGCAAAGGAAAAGTATTGATACTTTTATTAGAGTATAAGTTTGAAAAATAATTCCTAGCTTAAGTCTAGATTCTGAAAATGTATACCCTACAAACTGCACCAACACGTACCTTGAAACTTGGAATAGTAGAAGAGACCTTGAAATGCTCTTGTCTAAAGTCCTTAGTACGAAGAAAATGAAAAAAAAATATAAGTGTGAATAAAGAATAAAAAAAATGAACACTGGTTTTTGTGATTACTTAAGGCTGTAAAAATAGAAAAATATTTAGCGAGGGTGCTTCATCACCTAGTGCCTTAGACCAACTGGTTTGAGAGTCACTGCTAAAAGCCTTTGGTGTTGCAAGACTAGGAATTACGCTTTAATGTGCAAACATATCTTGTAATCGGTTGTTGGTACCTCAAGAAGTATTAACGGTCGCATGAAGGATGTGTAAGCAAAATTCATTTAAAAATTCACCAATTAAGAAGTGCTTTGGACAACGGACAAGAGTATGATTGCTTGAATTGAATTTCCAAGTGTAGGGGTGATTTATACACACATGTGGGGATATGTGATTGGAGTTTAGATGAGAGAAAGGAATGAAGAATAGAACTTGTATCTTTAGTAGAGTTGATAGAAATTCCTAAGTGGTGATAGAACCCTAGAAGGAAAACTTAAGAGATGCCGAAAGCTAGATAAGTCTATAGAACATATATAATCTTAAGTTAAATAATGAGGAAGTGTGAAGAATATGGGTGGATAATTTACGGGTCGAAGATAATAGAATTCCTTGTTAGAAAACCGAATTGGAGAATAAAAGTCGATAAGCCGAATTGATAGGATTTTGTGGGTGGTATCCGCTGAAAACCCTCAGGAGACAACACTCCTCCTACTAGGGACACCTAGAGGTTTAACGGCTTGTTGCACGTGCTTAGCGCAATCGCGATTCCCTGCAAAAGTGCGGTTAGGTTTTTTGTAAAGAATAAAAAATAAGTTTGCTCGAGGACGAGCAAAAGATAAGTTTGGGGGTATTTGTTCACACCATAATATTGTATTATTATATTCCCCATTCTTATTCTTTCTACAAATAAATAGGTGCTTTTGACGCATGTCTGCTACATCTTACAGGTTACAGGTTCTTGGACAGAAAACAATGAAAACGATGAAAAGACGATACAAAAGTGGACTTTGACCAACAAACAGAAGACTTTTGATCAAGCCTACATCAAAGATAAAATTCACAAAGTACAAGGCAATGCAAGGTCCAAGATTACAAAGCGAACGGTTAAAAGTCCACCGCAATTATTCACTGGAGATCTGGAAGAAACATAGAAGCTTTTTTAATAAAAGAACCAAATAATAAGGAAGCCCAAAGACAGAAGAGCCCACAAAGGAAATTTCAAGGCCCAATACTTCCTTTTAATAAAAGACAGAGACATAAAATTTTACCAAAGCTTGAAGTCTACTTTGACTAGGTCTTCCTAAGGATATTTTGGTAAATGTAGACATGCGAATCAATTGTAACCTAGGGTTTCCTATCCTCTATAAATAGGAACTCTAAATCATTGTAAAGGCTATGCCTCCCTCATGCCTCATTTTTTGAATAAAATTTAGAATTCTTTTGGAGAGCATCGATACCTCTTTTCATATCATGAATTCAGATCTGACAACCCTGTGTTGATATTTGGAGAGAGCCATCTGTAAAGTAAGTAGGTAATTTCAATTCTTGCCCTAGTTTAGATTTCAATTCTTGCCCTAGGTAATTTTCATTCTCTGCCCTAGATAAATGTTCTTCAATTCCCTAATGAGTGAGTAGTCTCCTCGCTTGTTAGGGTTAGATCTGGGGAAGGTTTGAGAGACGAAGATCTCTCATCCCCTTTCTTGCCCGTCATATATTTTCATAGGACACTATGCATACATGCACATACCGCTCCCTACGGCACCCTATCCATCGAGGTAGCGGTGATACCGTAGTATAAAGGCCCGGTTGTGATGTTTTCCATGGAGGTTAGGGTAAGGATTGATAAAGGAAGGACAAGAATCTAGAGGAAGAAACATCTTTCCAAATGATTCTAATCCCTTTTATTAATAATTACCATAACACCTAATTAGATTTTCATATGGGTATAGAAAGCGGTGAGATTTATTGACTTTCCAAACTTAACCTAGACCTAACCCTAGCAAGATTTAGATATAGATTAATTTAGTTTTTAGATTTAATAATCAATCTGACCACAATCGGAATTAACTCGTTTGAGCGACTAGGAAATTCACAACATCCCTGTGGACCGATTCGTACTCACCGGCTAGCTACCAAGCGACGCCGTTCTTGATTGCGGTTATTAGATAGTTTTTGAGATCAATCAAGATGCCGGTACTAGATCCAGAGATTGCTGTGCACAAATTGGCGATATCTCCGGACGTCAAGCCAGTCAAACAGGCACCGAGAAGAATGCGGCTCGAACTTGAGATGAGTATCAACGCCGAGGTCAAGAAGCTAATCGACTTCGGCTTCATCCAAGAAGTTCAGTACCCTGACTGGATCGCCAACATTGTCCCAGTAATGAAGAAAAATAGGACGGTGTGCATCTGCGTAGACTTTCGGGACCTCAACAAAGCCTGTCCGAAGGATGACTTTCCCGTACGGTTATCGAGCTGATGATAGACAACACGTCCACTCATGAAGTCTTCTCCTTCATGGACGAATCATCAGGGTACAATCAAATAAAGAAGTTCAGTACCCTGACTGGATCGCCAACATTGTCCCAGTAATGAAGAAAAATAGGACGGTGCGCATTTGCGTAGACTTTCGGGACCTCAACAAAGCCTGTCCGAAGGATGACTTTCCCGTACGGTTATCGAGCTGATGATAGACAATACGTCCACTCTTGAAGTCTTCTCCTTCATGGACGGATCATCAGGGTACAATCAAATAAAGATGCTGTTCCCCGTCGAACATAGAGACGCGACCGCGCAGGTTTGTCTTGCCTGAAATTCGGGACAGATGCTAATTGGTGCTATCCGTCCACCTCTCCGAAGATGCCAAGTTGATATATGGAACCATGTATCAAAGATTTAAACGGATGTGGCCGATGTAGCAGACTTCGTCAGATTCCCCATCGTTTGAGGGTTTTTATTTTATTGTGGAGACGCTCTTCCCTGCAGGCGCAAGACCCTGCAGTTAATTACGCTACCGCATCGCGGTAACAACTTTCTCCTTCTCTAGATGGTCACTTCGTGTCGTGGGTGTTTGTTTTGTTTGTGGTTGCCCGTGGATTGTATACGGAGACTAATTTATGTTGTCGCCCGTAGGGCGTGGATTAGTCCAAATCCGTATCTTCTTAGATTTGGGTTTGGGGGTTATGTTTAAGGATACGTTAGCCTCATTTGAGACTAAGATCAACTTAAACATTTGTTAAGGATAAGTTAGTCTAATTTTTAGACTAAGATCAACTTAACGGGATCGTTTAGATCCAGCAAAAGAGCATTTGAACTCTATTATTTAGTTTAGGGACATTGCGGTCGATTAGTTTAAGGACATTACGGTCCGATGTTAGTTTAAGGACATTACGGTCCATGGGTTTAAAGGGACCTCACAATCCGAGGTTAAGGACATCGTAGTCCGTGGGTTTAAAGGGACCCCACAGTCCGAGGTTAAGGACATCGTAGTCCGTGGGTTTACAGGGACCCCACAGTCCGTAGTTTAAAGACATCGTAGTCTATGAAGTTTAAGGACATCGTAGTCCGTGAAATGTGTGGTTGTCAGGACCCGTCACCTCTCTGAAGACGTTGAAATATTACAACGACAGATATCAGAGGAGTAAAGAGATGTACCCTTGAACCGGTGTGAGTTGGTTGAAGGATCTGTAGTCCCGTTTGGGCCTGAGATCTGTTAAATATTCGTGAGCAGATGGGCTCAGTTCAATATAAGTTGAGGACTTATGGCCAATATTGGGCTAAGTCCAATAAGATTAAAATGTTTAACATTTTATTGTTCTGGGCTGTTGAGCCTTTATTTGGGCTTGGCCCTTAATAATGCTGAGCATTAGATCCTGACATTTTTTTTGTCTTGTATTGAATGCATAGCATTCATCAGAACAATATTTGTTCTGACAGCGCGCCACGTGGCGCGCCAGGCGCTTTGCGCCAATTAAAGAGCGCATTTCGCTTCTCCCAAGTAGTGCACACGAAAGGGACACGTGTCGCGCTTGGCGCTAAGCGCCAGATGATGGGCGCATTGCGCCAGTTTATGAGCGCATTGCGCTTTCAATTTATGAGTGCGCTGCGCTAGTTTAGTGGTGCACCAGTGAGTGACATGTGGCGCTGAGCGCCAGCCCATGAGCACAGTGCGCTGTTTCAGAAGCGCAAAACGCAAGTTGCATACGTGGTTGGCACGTGGCGCGTTTTGGCGCTGAGCACCATTCTAAGGAGCGCAAAAGAGCAGTTCAAGAGTGCAAGGCACTTTTCAATAGCGCAAAGCGCATTTGATCAAATTTATGATCTTTGAACAAATTTATGTTCTTTTTTAAAGGAGCTTTTGCCTCAAAATTCAAGAACAACAATTCTTATTTTGAAAGGGGTTTTCCTTTGTAGATCAATGATTTGTGAATGAAGTAAATACTTCTTTTGTTTCTATGATGAGATCTTTTGATCTCTTTTTATAAAAGACCTTGGTCTTTTTGTAGATCTATGATCTTTTAAGAAGATAATTCTTCTGTTTTAACGAGATGATTTCATCTCTTTGTTAAAGAATCATTCTTTACCTTGAAAAAATAATCTTCTTTTGCTAAGAGTTTGCTCTTCTTTCTTTGAGTTTTCTCAAAGTTTGTAGGGGGGTTTCTCTCTATCAGACTTGAAGTCTTGGGGCCTTTATATAGAGCAAATTGATTTGTTAAATCAGTTAAAGAGATCTTTCTCTGATTGATTTGGGGATATTTCCCCACCGTTGGATCTTTGATCCTAGGGCTTCTGTTTTACAGAAGGCAATCTTCTTGTTTTTAAAAAGATTGGAAAGATCTTTCCATAACAGAATTTTAATTCTGATTAATTAATGATTTATCATTATTAGATCTCTTGATCTAACGGTGGGGAATTTTTAATTCCAGCGCTAGCGCACCTTGCGTTAGCGCACCTACGTTTGACACGTGGCGCGCAGCGCAGCCTGCGCTAGCGCACCCATGTTTGACACGTGACGCGCAGCGCACGTAGCGCTGGATTTGAAACGTTGCTTCAACTTTTAAATTTTGAATTTTAAAACAGAGCTTTGCTCTGATTGGGGGTGCGCTGCCTAGGGCGCATTGAACCTGGCGCTAGCGCATCTGTATTTGACACGTGGCGCGCAGCGCGCCTAGCGCTGAATCTGAAGCGTTGCTTCAACTTTTAAATTTTGAATTTTGAAATAGAGTTTTGCTCTGATTGGGAAAAACAAATGCCCCCCCACCGTTGCGCTCATGTAGCGCACACGTGAGTGCAGCGGTGCAACATCTGAGCCCTTGGATCAACTCAGAAGTTGAAGAGGCGGTTCAATGGTTATAAATAGGACCTTTGGTCCCTTAGATGATTATCATCTTCTTTGAGAATTTTTGTTCAGAGCACAGCTCTTCTGTTTAAGAACTTCTCAAGAGTAAAAACTCTTTCCAAACTTAGGTAAAGTTTTAAAATTTTTAATAAATTTTAATAAATTAGGGTTTTACCCATTAACAGAGCCTTGCTTTTTATAGATTTTTGATCTACAGAAAACCCATTTAGGGTTTCATTAGCAGAGCTTTGCTCTCATGAACCCATAGATCTAAAGAGATCTTTTGGGGTTTCTTAGCCCATAAACAGAGCCTTGCTCTTTTGAATCATGTGTAGATTTCTTAATCTTTGATGAAGAACTCTTAAGAGTTTTTTCATGGATCTTGAAGATCCCAGGATTTTTATTCATAAAAATTAATTGATTTTAATTTTCTTTTCTGATGGGTTTTTCCATCATCATTACAGAGCCAGGCTCTTTAAGGAATTTTATTCCTTCATGATCAGAGTTTGACAAGTGTCACTCTGTCACAGAGCTTTGCTCTCAAAGGGAGATTTTCTCCTTTTCCCGAGGGATCTCTTATTCAATTAGAATTTTCTTGAGGATTTCCTCATTAATTAACAGTTTCATCCAATGACGAGGCTGTTTTATTAATTATTAATTGATGAATTTTCATCTAGATTTTGTGGGTCCCCCTTTGGTCCCCCTTCCACTGCATTGCAGTGTGGTACAAATTTTAAAGTACCGTTAAAATTTAAAATTAAATTATAGTACTGACAGTTGACTTCTGCCCCCCTTTTTTTGCAGACGACATGTCTTTCGATACTACGTTTCCATTCGTCCGTTCAGAGGGAGGATTCCCTGAGGCACCTGTGGACCGGGAGGTTCTCGCGCTCATCAAAGACCGTGACCCGGAACACAAAAATATTCACTTGTGGGGTAGATGGTACGACCAGATTATCAGAGGTCGTCAAAGCTTCTTTTGTGCGACGCCGTCGGAGCCTATCTCAACGATTCCGTATGCAGATGCTCTCCCGGTGAACTATGCCGTGGAGATTGTCAATTGGACTTCGGAGGGTCTTCTTCAACCTTCGATTGCCGTCGTACCCATGCAGCCGGCGGCGGCTTTGGACACCCTGGGGCAGCGCATATGCCAGGACGAGTCACGCCCTTGGGGACAACCCTACAATATCGGGCTAACTCCCCGTCATCCGGCCAGGTACTTGCAGTGGGCCCGGTACATCTTGTCGGCGAAGAAATCGCAGCTGTTAAAGCTCGGATTATACCTTGCGGTCTACGCTTTGCTGTTCCAGTATTCTGCACCTCCCACATGGTGGATTAAGGCATTCTTCGAGCAGTGGAACATCCCTACTCATACCTTCCTTTACTGGACAGAGAGGTCTCCATTTCCTTGGAAGAATTCGCCGAGGTTTCTTGTTTACCGGTCAGGGGGGAGCACTACAAGGAGCTGCTTCCTCCGGATGAATACGTATTTGCCACCAAGCCAGTAGTGATGGGCCTCATGCTAGAGAACGCCATTCAGCACCTCCCTAGTCTGATAAAGGTGCTGAACATGTACGAGAGCCTCTTCCTGGAATCCGGAGGCCGGGGGGGGGGGTCAGTTTTGTGGACTTCATTGCCCGTTTTCTTCGCCCGGAGATTTTGTCGCGATGAGGCGAAAAGTTTGTTAAGCTCGATGATCCCTTCGGCTTTGGCTTGGACCGTCAGCCGGTACTGGAAACTGATCAGAAGGGCTTTTTTCTTCCTGATGCTGCGATCATCCCTCTGTCAGAAATCGCTGCTCCGGGCATTGACGAGGAGGCTTTCTTTCTTGGGTTTCTTGGGCTATGGTTGAGCTGGTTCGCACTCCCTATGCATCCTCGTTATATGAGACCTTCCGTCTTCTACCCCGCGCATCACATGGTTGCCGGAATACAAGTGGCCATCGGGATCGCCGGGTTAGCCCATTTATACCATGGTCTTACCGTAGCGGCGGATACCACTGAGCCGGGGGTGAATCCTGCCAACTTCCCGATGCATTACTTCACTTCATGGATGGAGGTTCACGTGCTCGGGGTCTTTGGCATTCACAAGATACCTTCGTTTTACGAGAGATGCAAGTTCCCGCGAATTATGCGGCTGGTTGACACCTCCATCGTGAGTCCGTCACAGCGGGAAGCTAGGGGCTTGCTCCTTCGTCCGCGTACGGTCGGAGATGGTATGTCTTTTACGGACAAAGTCCTGACGACCGGCCAGGAAACTTCCAATACGGTGTTGGCATTGCACGACGTTTTTAAAGACAGGGCCTCCATGTTGAAAGCCCGGGAGATTCTCCATTTATATTCCATCAGGCCGGGCATTCTTGTATTCAGGCAAAATGATGCGGCGCTATTCATGAGATACAACCCCCATCATTTTGCCCAGCAGCTGAGTTATAATCAGGGGGTCCCGCTGGAGGCTTTCTTGGTAGAACCCGCTGCCACCAGAGAGGGAATGCGGGGTGCGCTGCATCATTTCATGCGCTTGAATACGGGATCTCACTTCTTTATCAGTGAGAAGAGTTGTGTCCCGAGGGCCCTCAACGTACACGTGGCCTGGTATCAACACGAAATGGGTGCTGTTATCAGGGAAGAGAGGCGGTTGCTGCTCGATCGCAAGAGTGCATCCCCTACCGGCGACCGCAACGTCCCTTCGAAGTGACGGACCACTGTCCCCCCTCCGCTAAAAGAGGTCGCTGCAGTTGAGCCTCCACGTGTGCTAAGCCCTACGCGCGGGTTGCCCCGTGCTCCTGTGGAGACGGTGGATGTACCATCGGTGCCCCGTGCTCCTGTGGAGACGGTAAATGTAGCTTCTCCCGAATCTGGCGTGGGCTCAGACATCGGGACTCGCCGTCCCAAAGTGCCCACCAAGCGCAAGCTAGTGCTGGCTGCGACCGGAGCTCGCTCATAGAAGAAGAAGAAATCGATTCTTTCAGTCGACGTTGTACTTGGCCAGGAGCCTCACGCTCCTTATGGTGAGGGTTTGAGTGAGGATGGGACAAACGAAGGCTTATTCATGCCGCCGGATGATACTGATCTGGCGGTTGCCATTGCAGCCTCTGAGCAATTGGCAAGCCATAAAGCGGGACTGGCTACCCTAGCGCGATCAGGTAACCATTAATTGTATCTTTCGTCATTGCATCATATTTCTATCATCATGTTTTGACTGACACTTTTCCTTCTTTAACAGGCATTTCCACTGAAGAAGCTCTCGCAGCTTCTCTCAAGACTTTTGAGGAAGATGAAGGACTTCGAGCATCCTTAGGCATCGGTATGCTTCGGTTTATCGTGTCTCCACTCCCGTTTTTTTATAGGTGATCTGACCCTACTTTATCTTATCATAGGGACCACAATGCCGATCCCGCAAGCTGATGCGAAGATTCTTCCCGGTCCAGCCACCGGAGTCCCGGCCTCTTCGGCACTGCCGAAAGAGGCCTTACTCAAACGACCGATGACGGAAGCCCTGACGGCTCCAGAGGTAACCCTTAGTGCGGACGATGGCGTCCTGTTGATGGAGGCATCTAGAAGGCCCACTTTGACGGCTCGGGCGGAAAGGAAGCGCCGAATGCGCGCGGCAAGGGAGCGTAGTGCTGCCTTAGCCGCGGGTGCGGGTTCGAGCACCGCTACCCCTGCCGCTACTCCTTCGGAGGAATCCCCGGCTGCCTTGTCCACTGCCTATAGACGGGCAGCGTGTGCGGCTCGAGAAGCAAACGGAAGATCAACTCAAGGTAATGTGACATGGGGTTCCGTTGTCAAAGTTATAACTACCAGTTCTCATATATCTTATCTTGCAGGGCCGAGTCTTACCAAAGAAGTGGCGGCAACCGCTGAGCCTGGGATAGTGGTAGAAGAGGTAGCCGCGATTGCCGAACCCGAGGCGGCGGTAGGCGAGATGGCTGCGATCGCCGAACTCGAGGTAGCGGCAGGTGAGACAATCACGATCGTCGAGCCTGAGATGGCGGTAGGTGAAATGACCACCATTGCCGAGCCCGAGGTGGCTGTTCCTCTCCGAAAGACGCGACAAAGACACGGCGAATGTCTTGCCTGAATTTCGGGGCAGATGCTAATTGGTGCTATCCGTCCACCTCTCCGAAGATGCCAAGTTGATTTATGGCACCATGTATCGAAAGTTTAAACGGATGCGGCCGATGTAGCAGACTTCGTCAGATTCCCCCTCGTTTGAGGGGTTTTTGATTGTGGGGACGCTCTTCCCTGCAGGCGCAAGCCCCTGCAGTTAATTACGCTACCGCATCGCGGTAACAACTTTCTCCTTTTCCAGATGGTCACTTCGTGTCGTGGGTGTTTGTTTTGTGTTTGGTTGCCCGTGGATTGTATACGGAGACCAAGTAATGTTGTCGCCCGTAGGGCGTGGACTAGTCCAAATCCGTATCTTTCTTAGATTTGGGTTTGGGGGGTTAGGTTTAAGGATACGTTAGTCTCATTTGAGACTAAGATCAACTTAAACGTTTGGTAAGGATACGTTAGTCTCATTTTAGACTAAGATCAACTTAACGGGATCGTTTAGATCCAACAAGAGAGAAATTGGACTGCCTCTGTTGTTTAGTTTAGGGACATTGCGGTCGATTTCCAGTTTAAGGACATGGTGGTCCATTGTTAGTTTAAGGACATCTCGGTCCAATATTAGTTTAAAGACATCACGGTCGAGGTTATGGACATCATAGTCCATGGGTTTTAGGACCCCACAGTCTAATGTTAGTTTAAAGACATCACGGTCGAGGTTAAGGACATCATAATCCATGAGTTTAAGGACCCCACAGTCCGATATTAGTTTAAAGACATCACGGTCGAGGTTAAGGACATCATAGTCTATGGGTTTAAGGACCCCACAGTCCGTTGTTTAGTTTTAAGACACCACGGTCGAGGTTAAGGACATCATAGTCCGTGGGTTTAAGGACCCCACAGTCCGATATTAGTTTAAAGACATCACGGTCGAGGTTAAGGACATCATAGTCCATGGGTTTGAGGATCCCACAGTCCGTGAAATATATGGTTGTCGGGACCCGTTACCTCTTTGAAGACGTTGAGGAATTACAATGACAAATATCAAAGGAGTGAAGAGATGTACCCTTGAACCAAGGTGGATTAAATGATCTGTAGCCCAGTTTGGAACTAAGACCAATTAATTATATTATGAGCACATTGGCTCAGTTAAGTCTGAATTGAGGACTTATGGCCTACTTGGGCTAAGTCCAATTAAGTTTGAAGTGTTGGCCCTCTGTTGATCCATTAAACATTTGTCTGGGTTCAAGCCCATATTATTCAGCAATGCTAAACAAGAGTTTGAGGGCTTTGGCAACATTTTTATGTTTTATTTCCTCAATTTTGAGATTCATTTGGAGGAGGGACTTTTGCCTATGGAAAATTAGCCAATTTGGCTAAAAGTAGTGTTAAACACTAAAGAACAACAGTGTTAAACACTGGAGACAGAACTATCAAATTAGTGTTAAACACTAAAAGACCATCAATGTTAAATACTGGAAATATAGAATCCCAAATTTGTGTTAAACACTAGAAAATAACAGTGTTAAACACTGGAAATATGGTTTTCAAATTAGTGTTGAACACTAAAAGATAATCAGTGTTAAACACTAGGAATAAAGCTCTCGAATTAGTGTTAAACACTAAAGAAAATGGGGTCACGTGTGGACACGTAAGGGCGCCCAAAGGTTGGACCAGATTCCTTTTCTTCGTTCTGCAATTAAGTGTTAAACACTTTTTATATTTTTATTTTGAGCATCACGTGTTGACACGTGATGGGGATTTATGCGCTGACTGTTAAAGCGTTTGCCAAGGGGTCACGTGGTAACACGTGAGAGCGCTCAAAGCCTTCATTTCCTTTGCTTTTTCTTTCTGCGTTTTGGAAGTCACGTGGGAGCACGTGAGGCATTGCCTCAAAGCTTCTTTTCTTAAGGGATCTTTTCAAGGGTCACGTGGGGACACGTGACCTTGGTTCTTTGCATGCATGGAGATCTTTTATGTCTCATTATTTTTTTTAAGAATTGAATTCTCTGTAGGGTTAAACCCTGATTGTGACTTTGGAGGAATTAAATTCCCATTTTGAAAGAATTAAATTCTTATGTAGGGTTAAACCCTAGTTTTCTTTAGAGAAATTAAATTCCCATATATGTAAATGAATCAAATTCTTTGTGTAGGGTGAAACCCTAATTTCATTTTTAGGAGGAATTAAATTCCTGTGAATTTTCAGAGAATTAAATTCTCAATTAGGGTTAAACCCTAGTTTTGTCTATCTTGAAGGAATTAAATTCCTATAATCTTAGGAGAATTAAATTCTCATATAGGGTTAAACCCTAATTTTGTCATGAAGAAATTAAATTCCTATAAATTTGGGAGAATTAAATTCTCTGAAGTCAATCTTCCCTCTAAGTCTTGGATCTGCATGGCAAATTCTCAACCCGATGAGAATTAAATTCTTAACCTATGGGGAGATTTGCTTCTGCAGATCTTCAACCGGAGGAAGAACTAAGTTCTTTTTGCAGAAGAGTTAAACTCTTAGATTTTGAGAATTAAATTCTCTTTTTGAAGTTTTGATCCCCTTTCTTTTCTCACCTAGGGTTTTCTTTGCTGAGAATTAAATTCTCCTTTCTTTTCTCTCTGAATTTTCAAGATATCAAAATTCTTTATCTCCAAAAATTCTCCCTTTTCCTCCTCTTGGCTCCTATTTATAGGAGAAGGAAAAGAATAAATTTGTTTAATAAATCTTTCATTGAAAGATTTTGTTTGTTTTCATAATTAATATGAACTTTTAGACCATTCAGTGAATTTTATTTACCGTTGGATTTTCAATCCAAAGATATTCTGTTTGTTATTTTCGGTGAGATTTAGGGAAATCTTTCCTTGTCTAAGATTTTTCCATCAATTGGTGATATTTAATCACCCCTGGATTTTTAATCCAACGGTTCCCTATAATCCTTTTCCATTTGGAAAGATTTTTAGAGAAATTTAGAATTTTAATTGTATTAAACTGTAAGGCTTTCAAAGCCTGTCACGTGCTGGCACGTGACCCTTGGTCACGTGTGAGCACATGACCCCCCAATTAGAGTCTTTTCTCAGCCGCTTGTTTGTGCTTTTGCTTGACAGAATTTAATTATGTAAAGACATCACGTGTCACCACGTGACCTTTGGTCACGTGTGAACACGTGATACCTCATTGAGGTAACTCCTGATTTTTAATCAGGGAACAAATGCCCCCACAGTGTTGCTATCATGTGTCTGCACGTGAGTGCAACGCTGTCACTTTTGTGACCGTTGGATCCATCTAGGGAATCGGGGAGATGAAACATTTCCATCACATCCTATAAATGCAAGGGTCTCTTCGGAAGCGCCTTCACTTTGCTCATCTTCTCCTTTGTTAACTTTTCTTTTGAGAATTTAATTGTCGTTCTCAGAGCCTAGTTCTCTGTTATGTATGTGCAGTGCCGCTTTATCTTCCGATCAAGGCTTGTGCTCATGTGTTACGCATGCGGGGCTCTGCTTGATGGGGATGTTTCATTTCCCTGACCTGATTTCAATGCGTCATTGCTTTTCATTTCCAATGCTCTCCCCTTTTTTTTTCGGGTCTTGAGAATAGTTCCACCATGCGCAACATTTTTTGTGCATAGCATTAAATGCTCCCCTTTATAACCTGAAACCATACTTTTCTTCCTTTCCTCACAGAGAAACCCATTCATACCTTTAGGGTGATCATCTTTGAGAAACCGATCAATTGCTATGGCTTGCCATCGTCCCCACGCTCGTCGGCAACCATGGGAGGTGCCCCTTGAGGAGATAATCCCTCGCTTCGCTGCGCGGCTGGCAGATCCCCTTCTCACCGACGCTCAATGTGACACGGTGATGTACGAGCTTCTGACTCGTCGGGGCTCTCCTCTTCCCATGGGCTCCATTTGGCTTCGGATGATCCTCCTGTCTGTGCTTGCCGATATACCCCCTCATCCGGTGGAGATGACTTCGGCGATCCTTGACGCGGCGGAGGACAAGCTCGAGTGCTTTCATGAGGCTTGTCTAATCACTCAAGCTCTAAAGGATCATTCAGTTCATATACTGAGTCAGCTAAGGGCCCGTCGGGCCGTCATGTCTGCTTTCGCTGATGAGCACGGCTCCAACCGATGGGGAGCGACTCCTCACGAAAACCGTCGTTTTGACGTGCTGGAGAAAGCGGAGAGGGAGCTGGAAAATTTTGTGTTTTGCTTTGTTAACCCTTGTATTTCCTATCCCTTCTTTGGTGATCTTTTCCCGGTAGTGCAGTATGTTTAAATCAATGTACTCCTTTTATCATTGGCGGTTTGCATGCTTTCTGTTGAATTTTCATGTTCGTCGGATACTCGTACGTGCGTCTTGCTTGCGTAAATGAGCTGCATATTTTTCTCATGGGAACTTTCTTTAATTGCGAGCACCATCGTTACGTTGCATGCACATCAGTGCTCTGGGTATCATTTCCTTTTAAGCATTCATACAGTTGCAAATGCATGCGTGATAGGATATATATTGGAGACTTTCCTTGTTGTTTCCAACGTCAAGTGGTTTGTGCTTGTTTTATAGCGAGTATTGTCGTTGAATGGAGGCTTGTTTATATAGTCTTGAGTGTACGCGCTTTCCTTCAGAGGTTGTGGCCGCGAAGGCGAGCTTACGGGGTCTAATTGAGCGGTGTGCGGCAAATATGATATCTTGTGAGAAGAGGCTTGGCCGCAAATTTTCAGAGAGGGAGCTGGCTTCTAAGGCACTGAGAGAGCTTCAAGCCAACCTTACGGCCAAGGCCAATAAAGCGTATGAACTTTGGCGAGTGCTTCAAGAGTCCATCAAGGAGGTGGTGGCCATCGACAAAGCTGCCGTGTTCACTCGTGAAAGGGTTGAGGCTCATAAGGCTACGGAGAAAGAGCTTGAAGGCCGGCTTTCCTCATACCAGGCCCAGCAAGCTCAGATGGAGGCCCGTCTTTTGGTGATACTGAACCATGAAGGCGAGGCCCAGCGAAAGAGGGATGAGCTGACCAATCTGCTAAATCGCCCGCTGGCTTGAAGACTTGTATATGTATATTTTTTTTTCTTTGTACATACTCCTGAATAAGAGTATATTTTTTGTTTCTTTCGCGAATTGTACTTTGTATTCATTTTGGTTCATGAATAAAAGACATTTTTCTTCTCAATGATGTGTCCCCTTTTATTGAATGTATTATGTGGATAGTCTATCTCGCTCTCTTTGCAGGACAACGATGGGTTAGGATTCAGGGTTAAGATCTGCCTCCTAAGACTTTTCACCTTTATGAGCCATGAGGGTCTCATAAAGAATTTTCTCCCTACCGGTCGAGAGGATCCCGTAGGTGTAATTTCTTCTTAAGAATCGTGAGGATTCTTAAGTATGTTTTCTCTTGAAAGTCGTAAGGATCTTACAAGAGAATTTGCTTCCTTACGAATCGTGAGGACCCGCAAGTGATGAGTGAAGTTGCCCTTATCCGCATGTCTATGAGTCAGGGGTTGCTCTGGATGCTTCCCACGGGTTCACTGCCGTGTTCTGCAAGGACCAGGCTCCGCTCTGGATGTTTTCCACGGAGTAAGTGTTGACATTATCCGCGTTCCACGTGACCAGGAATTTTGCTCTGGATGCTTTTTACGGGTTCACTGCCGTGTTCGGCGAGGACCAGGCTCCGCTCTGGATGCTTCACACGGGGTCAGGATTGACATTATCCGCGTTCCACATAGCCAGGAATTTTGCTCTAGATGCTTCCCACGGGTTCACTGCCGTGTTCGGCAAGGACTAGGCTCCGCTCTGGATGCTTCACACGGGTTCACTGCCGTGCTCTACGAGGACCAGGATCCGCTTTAGACATTTCCCACGGGTCAGGATTGACATAAGCCGCGTTCCACGTAACCAGGAATTTTGCTCTGGATGCTTCCCACGGGTTCACTGCCGTGTTCGGCGAGGACCAGGCTCCGCTCTGGACGTTTTCCACGGGGTCAGAATTCACATTATCCGCGTTCCACGTAGCCAGGAATTTACCTCTAGATGCTTTCTACGGGTTCACTGCCGTGTTCGGCGAGGACTAGGCTCCGCTCTGGATGCTTCACACGGGTTCACTGCCGTGCTCTGCGAGGACCGGGATCCGCTCTGGACGTTTCCCAATGGGGTCAGGATTGACATAAGCCGCGTTCCACGGAACCAGGAATTTTGCTCTGGATGCTTCCCACGGGTTCACTGCCGTGTTCGGCGAGGACTAGGCTCCGCTCTGGATGCTTTGCACGGGTTCACTGTCGTGTTCTGCGAGGACCAGCATCCGCTCTGAATGTTTCCCACGGGGTCAGGATTGACATAAGCCGCGTTCCACGTAACCAGATTTTGCTCTGGATGCTTTCCACGGGTTCACTGCCGTGTTCGGCGAGGACCAGGCTCCGCTCTGGACGTTTTTCACGGGGTCAGAATTGACATTATCCGCGTTCCACGTAGCCAGGAATT
Source organism: Agapanthus africanus (assembly GCA_030015575.1). Classification (NCBI taxonomy): domain Eukaryota; kingdom Viridiplantae; phylum Streptophyta; class Magnoliopsida; order Asparagales; family Amaryllidaceae; genus Agapanthus; species Agapanthus africanus. The sequence goes on along the minus strand of JASDDO010000031.1, from coordinate 519,970,837 downwards.
TTGCTCTAGATTCTTCCCACGGGTTCACTGCCGTGTTCGGCGAGGACTAGGCTCCGCTCTGGATGTTTCACACGGGTTCACTGCCGTGCTCTGCGAGGACCAGGATCCGCTATGGATGTTTCACACGGGTTCACTGCCGTGCTCTGCGAGGACCAGGATCCGCTCTGGACGTTTCCCACGGGGTCAGGATTGACATAAGCCGCATTCCACGTAACCAGGAATTTTTCTCTGGATACTTCCCACGGGTTCACTGCCGTGTTCGGCGAGGACCAGGCTCCGCTCTGGACGTTTTCCACGGGGTCAGAATTTACATTATCCGCGTTCTATGTAGCCAGGAATTTACCTCTAGATGCTTCCCACGGGTTCACTACCGTGTTCGGCGAGGACTAGGCTCCGCTGTGGATGCTTCACATGGGTTCACTGCCGTGCTCTGCGAGGACCAGGATCCGCTTTAGACGTTTCCCACGGGTCAGGATTGACATAAGCCGCGTTCCACGTAACCAGGAATTTTGCTCTGGATGCTTCCCACGGGTTCACTGCTGTGTTCGGCGAGGACCAGGCTCCGCTCTGGACGTTTTCCACGGGGTCAGAATTCACATTATCCGTGTTCCACGTAGCCAGGAATTTACCTCTAGATGCTTCCCATGGGTTCACTGCCGTGTTCGGCGAGGACTAGGCTCCGCTCTGGATGCTTCACACGGGTTCACTGCCGTGCTCTGCGAGGACCAGGATCCGCTCTGGACGTTTCCCACGGGGTCAGGATTGACATAAGCCGCGTTCCACGTAACCAGGAATTTTGCTCTGGATGCTTCCCATGGGTTCACTGCCGTGTTCGGCGAGGACCAGGCTCCGCTCTGGACGTTTTCCACGGGGTCAGAATTGACATTATCCGTGTTCCACGTAGCCAGGAATTTTGCTCTAGATGCTTCCCACGGGTTCACTGTCGTGTTCGGCGAGGACTAGGCTCCACTCTGGATGCTTCACACGGGTTCACTGCAGTGCTCTGCGAGGACCAGGATCCGCTCTGGACGTTTCCCGCGGGGTCAGGATTGACATAAGCCGCGTTCCATGTAACCAGGAATTTTGCTCTGGATGCTTCTTCACTGCCGTGTTCGGCGAGGACCAGGCTCCGCTCTGGACGTTTTCCACGGGGTCAGAATTGACATTATCCGCGTTCCACATAGCCAGGATTTTTGCTTCATCCGCATTTCACGGAGTCAGGATTTGACTTTCGGTCATCTATGTACCGCCGAGTCATGGAACTGGGAGTTGCCGCTGTTCCACTTTGCTTGATGTTGTGTTTGCCGTAATGAAACGGATGTTGAGATGATCTCCAGGCCATCTGTGAACCATTGAGATTTGGCTTCTTCTTCTGATGAAACCTGGGGAAGAAATGCATAATTCCTTCTTTGTTTGCGCCCCTGGATTGTATACAGGGATTGATGTGATATCACCTGTAGGGCATAAATTTCATTTTTTATTTCTTTCCGCGACGCTCTATCATTTCAGCTTTTATATCGCGAAGGTCGCGATTGCCTAATCATTTCGGCTATTTTTCGCGGTGCCCAATCATTTCGGTTATTTGTTTTATTTTTACTCACTGTTTTTTATTGCGAGTTGCCCAATCATTTCGGCTATTTTTCATGCATACATTTTTACTTGCTGACTTTTTATTTGTAAGTTGCCCCATCATTTCGGCTATTTCGTATGCATGTGTGGCTTGCTGGCTTTTCGCTGCATGTTTGGGATTAGACACCGATTTTGGCATCGGCACCGCTACAACTGGAATATTGCCAGGAGCGAATCTTCATATGCCTCTGTCGATATGGAACAAAGGTGGCTTAGCAAACAGGGTTAGGATCCTGTCGACTAAGGGTTTTGATTTCATGAGCCGTAAGGGCCTCATAAAGGTATTTCTCCCTGCGAGTCGTGAGGATCTCGTAGGTGCGTTTTCTTCTTCGGAATCATGAGGATTCCTAAGTGCATGGTCTCTTATAAGTCGTAAGGATCTTACAAGAGTGCTTTCTCCTTATATGTCGAGAGGACTTACAAGGGCTGTTCACTGTGCAAACATATCCCTAGTCACGGATGGGACTTTGTTAGGGAAATGTTTATTCGCGCCCGTGGATTGTATACAAGGGTCAGCATTGAGCCGCCTGTAGGGCAGTATCGGAGCTTGTGGGGGCTGCTTAAGAACAGGTTCAGATCCCTGTAGCTTAAGACTTTTGAATCTTATGAGCCGTGAGGGTCCCATAAGAGGGTTCTCCTTACGAGTCGTGAGGATCTCGCAAGTGTAATTTCTCCTTAGGAATAGTGGGGATCCCTAAGTGTGTTGCTCCCTTGTGAGTCGTAAGGATCTCACGCAGGTGGTTTCTCCTTACAAAGTCGAGAGGACCTTGCAAGTGTCTTTTAACGAGATTTCGCCCTTTCGGGTTTTCACAAAACTCGCCGACAGCCCTGCTGTTTTTACTCACGGAGCCCTTTCGGGTTTTCATCCGTGCCCTTTTTGCTTGTGGACATACCGTTTTTTTTCTCTTCTTTTTTTTTTTATTCTAAAGAGGTTGCGCCCTTTCGGGTTTTCACAAGACTCGCCGGTAGCCCTGCTGTTTTTACTCACGGAGCCCTTTCGGGTTTTCATCCATGCCCATTTTGCTTATGGACATACCGTTTTCTTTTTTTCTTTCTTTTTTTTGTATCAACTTTGGGATGCTGCAATCCACCGTAGTTTATCGACATCTCGGTCAACGGCTAGTTTTAGGACATAGTGGTCCGTTGTTAGTTTAAGGACGTTTCGGTCCGTCGTTAGTTTAAGGACGTTTCGGTCCATTGTTAGTTAAAGGACGTTTCGGTCCGTTGTTAGTTTAAGGACATTTCAGTCCATTGTTAGTTTAAGGACATTTCGATCCGTTGTTAAGGAAGCCGGTTACTACTTACAGAGTTTAGGCTTAGGAAGATAGCGAGCGGACATAGTCGTCGTCATCTATCATTGACCTAGGCCGTGACTCGTTAGGCGTAGTATTTCTTTAGGAAGCGACCATTTATTGGCCTGAAGGGCCTTTCGCCATGCATGTCCATGAGTAGATAGGCTCCACCCTGGTAGACTTTGTCTATGATGTACGGGCCTTCATAGTTTGGCTCAAATTTCCCCCGCTTGGCGCGATTGGGGATCATAGGTCTTTTGACCACTAGCACGAGTTCGCCTTGGCGGAATGTCCTCAGCCTAGTCAATCTTTCATATGAGCGCGTCATCTTTGCTTTATAAGCCTCTAGATTTTATTGCGCTATAAGCCGGGTTTCATCAAGGGCATCGAGCTCCTCAAGCCGAAGGTGAGCATTCTCTTCGTCCGTTAGCTCGTAATGAACTGCCACTCGTAGAGAGGGTAACTCTATCTCGAGGGGGAGTACCGCTTCTGTACCGAATACCAATGCGTATGGAGTTGTGTTCGTGGGTGTCTTGAACGTAGTTCGATACGCCCAAAGAGCTTCATGCAGTCTCTCGTGCCAGTCTTTCTTATTTCGTGACATCGTCTTTTTCACGATCTTTGTCAAGGTCTTGTTGAAAGCCTCGGCTAGCCCGTTATCTCGGGGATTATAGACTAATGAGTATCTCCAGTCTATGTTGTGTTGTTGTGCGAAGCGACTGATTTTGTGGCTTCTGTAGGCTGGCCCGTTATCGGAGATAATCCGTCGCGGAGTGCCGAATCGATAAATGACGTGCGTCTTGAAGAAATGAAGTATATTCTCCATCTTCACTTCCCTCAGCGGTACTGCTTCTGCCCATTTAGAGAAGTAATCAGTTGTCGCCAAAATGAATTGATGTCCTCTGGACGATGCTGGTTTGATGGGGCCGATTATGTCAGTCCCCCACATTTCGAACGGCCAGCTAGCCACCGTTGGATGTAGCGGATTTGGATGCTGATGGATAAAATCCCCATGGATTTGGCACGAGTGGCATTGCTTCGCATACTCGAGGCAGTCCTGGATCATCGTGGGCCAATAATAACCCATCCGTTTGATCTTCAGCTTCATCTTCGGCCCGGTTTGGTGAGAACCGCAGAGTCCGTCATGAGTTTCTTGGATGACTCTTTTTGCTTCTTTATGTCCCAAGCATCTTAGCCATAAAGAATCAAATGACCTCTTGTACAGAGTATCGTTGACGAAGGAGAAAGACAGGGCTCGCTTCACGAGCTGATGTTTTGAGGACGTATTTTCGGGCGTTCGACGGGATTTGAAGTAGTCTATAAAGACTTCTCTCCAATCCTCAGCCTTTTCCTGATCTTTCACTTGTAGGGCCGTTTGCTCGGTTGCTCCCTTTTCTTCGGACGACTCTGGAGATAATTCTGCCGGTGTAAGAACCCGACGGCTTTGTACCACGATTCTTACGTTATCGAGGTTCTCATCGGCCAATTCTTAAGCAAGCTTGGCTAATGCATCCGCTTTGCTATTTTCCGTACGCGGTATGCTTTCCAAGGTGTAGGAAGGAATTTGAGTCAGCAGTTATTATACTTTCTCGCCGTACTTCACCAACTCAGGTTTGCACATTTGATAGTCGCCGTTTACTTGACTAACGACCAGTTGGGAGTGTCCCTATATAAGGAGGTTCTCAATCCCCATGTCGATGGCGATTTCGATACCTGCTATCAAAGCTTCATACTCGGCTTCGCTGTTTTTCCTCGGCTCTGTTAAGGAGAAGGCAAAGCGCATTATCCCTCTTTGTGGAGTTACGAAGATGAGGCCTACCCCTGATTTGATTATGGGGGTGTTTTGTTTGCGCTTCTTCATGGAGGATGCTCCATCGAAGTAAAGTTCCCATCGGGTATCATCCTCGCTAATTGTGTCAAACGCATGTTCGTCTGGCAATTCGCAATTCAGGGGAGAATCGGCGGGTATCAGATGCTCGGCGAGGAAGTCGGCGATGGCCTGGCCTTTCACTGCCTTAAGAGGCTGATAGGTTATTGAGAACTCCATCAAGAGCAGGGCCCATTTAGCGAGCCGCCCTGTCAATATGGCCTTTGACATCAAATACTTGAGAGGATCCACCTTCGATATGAGACGGACTTCATGTGCCAACGCATAGTGCCTGAGCTTTGTTATCGCGAAGATCAATGCCAGGCAGTGTTTTTCGATGGGAGAATAATTGCTTTCTGTCCCCGGGAGAATAATTGCTTTCTGTCCCCATAATAGTAGAACTCGACTCAAATAGTAGAGGGCTCTCTCCTTCCCTTGGTCGTTCTCTTATGCCCATAATGTGCTTAAGGAACCTTCAAGGGCGGTTGTATACAAAATGAGAAGCTTTCCTTTGACCGGAGCAGCCAGCACTGGCGGGTTCTGCAGGTACTGTTTGATCTCGTCCAGCGTGTTTTGGCATTTGCGATCCCAGACGAAAGGGGTTCCCTTCTTCATCAGGTGGCTGTAAGGACGGCATTTCCCTGAGAGATTGGCTATAAATCGCTGGATATACGCGAGCTTTCCTTGGAGAGACCGCAATTGTTTGAGAGTCTTTGGCGGGGGCATTTCCATGATCGCCTTAATCTTCAACGGATCTATCTCGATGCTTCGGTGTCGGACGATGAATCCTAGGAATTTGCCCGAGGAAACTCCGAACGCGCATTTGAGGGGGTTCATCTTCAAGTTGTATTGTCGGAGGCATTCGAACACGATTCTCAGATGCTCTAGATGTTCCTTGTATGATTTGCTTTTCACCACGAGGTCGTCGATATAGCATTCGACGATTTCATGTATGAGGTCATCGAAGATCTTCGTCATGGCTCTCTGATAAGTGGCGCCGGCGTTCTTTAGACCGAAGGGCATCACTTTGTAGCAGAATATACCCAAAGGGGTCCGGAAAGCGGTATACTTCTGGTCCTCAGGATGCATCTTTATCTGATTGTATCCTGATGATCCGTCCATGAAGGAGAAAACCTCGTGAGTGGACGTATTGTCTATCATCAGCTCAGTGACTGGTACTGGGAAGTCGTCTTTCGGACAGGCTTTATTGAGATCCCGAAAATCCACACATATGCGCACTGTCCCATTTTTCTTCATTACTGGGACGATATTGGCGATCCAGTCGGGATACTGAACCTCTTGGATGAAGCCAGAGTCGATTAGCTTCTTGACCTCTGCGTTGATGCTCATCTCAAGCTCGAGCCGCATTCTTCTCGGCGCTTGTTTGATTGGCTTGACGTCCCGGGATATTGCCAATTTGTGGACAGCAATCTCTGGATCTAGTCCTGGCATCTCGGAATAGTTCCATGCAAAGCAATCTTTATGCTGCATAAGCATGTCTTTTAGTGCAACTACCCTTTCTTCAGATAGCAACTCACTGACGAATGTCGGCCGCGGATCACTCGTCGTCCCCAAATCAATTTTCTTGAGATCATCTGCAGTAGTATGTATTCCATCTTCCAGCTCTTTCGGTGCCGGTGGAAACTCTGAGATCACCTCGTCATCATTGTTTTCGAAATACCAGGGGAAGTCATCCATATCCTCGGGCTCTTGTTTTGATAGCGTTATCATATGACAAGTACGAGCTCGCTTCCAAGACCTATGTTGATCTGGTTCTACTCTTGCTATATGCGCGGCTTTTGGTTCGTGCTTCTGTGGCGGATTTATCCTCCAACTGCTGGATAGAGCGAACCTGCCGAGCTGATATTGGTCTTCGACCTAATTCTTGAAGGTGAAGCAGTCTTCGAGAGGATGTCCTATCGCTCGGTGATAAGAGCAATAGTCTGGGTGAGAGATCTCGTTGGCTTGCTCGTGGTGTTTGGACTCCGGAAGCGTAATCATTCGATGTTTTATGGCAAGATCAAGTATCTTCCGTGTTTTGTTCTGAGGAAAAGAGTATGCTCGACTCATCTTCTTTATAAGGGACGAATCCGGATTGCTCGATTCTCGATCGCGTAGCTTCTTGGTCCCGCTTTGTCGCCGTCGAACGACTTTCGCGTTCTTTGGTTTGTTTCTGCCTCTGCGTCGTGCCTTTTTTATGACGGGTTGATAAGGAAGAGCCTTGCCATTCTCCGCGGCCTGTTGAAGGAGGCACTGTGTCCTGGCTTTTTCGTAAATGGCCATCTCGCGGTTATGGTCATCCCGGATCTTTTGATCCGCTTCCCTTACCAGCTTGTCCATTCGTTCTTCAAATGACGCACTCGGTGCTTTGATGACCGGACCTTGTTTTGGTTCAAGATCAGCATCTTTTAACAGGGCGTCCTCTTCTTCATCGAAGTCATATATGACGTAGCTACCATGGACCCGTTCTTGCTTTTTGGATTGAACATATCCAAGCCCGATCGTTTCCATCCTCCCGTTGGGCAACTTGTGCTGAGTTCCGGGGATGCCCCAGATCCTATTATAGAATCGAGCTTGTCGAGTAGTCTGTCTGAAGGGTACCCCTTGGTGCTTCAATAGTCTTTTCAAGCCTGCCGTGCAATATCTAGGTAGATGGATGGGTTGGAGCCTGTCGAGCGTAGAATCAGCGCCATGCCAAACTTCTTTTCCCACTTTGGTTTCCCCAGATCGATAGAATAGGATCGCTTTTTCACCTTTTCGCCTGGGAAGGACGTAGGGCGTCTCGTCTTCCGAGTCGTTGCCGAAGATCAACATGGGGGTGGACGGTCTCGGTTTGTTGCGTTGAGGCGGGCCTGAATAAACTATCTCTTCTTCCTCCTCGGTATCACTCCTGTAGACTGGAATAGTGGTGATAGCTTTGTCCTTCGGTTTGTGACACCTCTCCGTGTCCTCGAAATTTGGTAAGAAGTATTTTGCATCTTCGTATTTTCGGACTTCGTTCACGGAGAATGGGTTCAACTCCCCCGTCACAGTGTACTCAAGACCATCCTTGAAGTACTTCATACACTGATGTTGTGTAGAAGGGATGATGTTGTACTCGTGTAACCAAGGCCGGCCGAGCAAAGCGTTATAGCAGGTCTTAGCGTCGATGGCATGAAATTTAATATCCGTGACAAGTAGCCCGAAGCGTAAGGTCAGTATCACGGACCCGAGGGTCCGTGATGATTGCAAGTCAAAACCGGAGATGGTGATTTTATCACGAGCGAGATGCTGGACGCTCATGCAGATTTCCTTCAACACTCGTACGTTGAGGAGATTAATGGAAGACCCATTGTCGACCAGGATCTTGCCTATCTTGATATCGTGACAGTATCCTGAGACATCTAGGGGACGGTTGTGCTCACACGTCCCGAGAAGGAGATCTTCATCGCCGAAGGTGATATCGGCAGTGTTCACTTCTTCTAGCTCGTCCTTCATCTTTTCTTCGGCGAGGAAAGCCTGGAATTGGTCTGGCTTTTGTAGCGCCTTGATCAATGAATCTCTCGCCTCTTTTGATAGTAAAAAGGCGTCGAGAATGCTGAGTTGCGAGGGTAACTTCCTCGAGTGCGCCAGAATGTTGTAGTCCACCATACTTTTCTTCGGTGGGTCCTTGGCTGTCAGCTTTTCAAAAGCTTGGTCCTCAAGGATGATATCCTCAGAGACCTTTTCTTTTCCCTTATCTTTTCTATTTGTGGGTCCAATGTTCTTTTCGGGTAGCGTACGATTGCGCAACTGGATATTTTCACAGGTCTTCAACTCTTCCTCTTTACCCGAGGTGGATTCCTTGAAGAGAGGGCCAAGAGTCATTTCTTCATCAGAGTCGCTCTCGAAGGTGAGAACATGCGATCCCCCGACGTTGACTGTGCGACAGTTGCCGGTGACCCTTCTAATATCTTCGGTCGTACTTCTTCGCTCCTGACGAGTTTTGCGTTTCATTCGCTTAAAATGTTGTCGGTGTGCAACATATCCCTGCCACCATCTTTTAAAAGCATTGCACTCTTCGGTGGGGTGCGCAATCTTTCGATGATATAAGCAGTAGCTAGGATGCATTTCTGCTTCACCAAGCGTATTTCCTTCGGAGGGTGGTAGCTTTATCCCCATTGATATGGATTTCGCAAACTTTTTCCTCATTTTGAACTTGTTTTTATCTGTGACAGATGTCCTTTGATTTGGTAGGAGTATCTCGACTCTTTCGTCTAGTCGCCGGCGTTTGGCCTTTTCAAATATAGCCATCTCATGCTCCCGATCAGCTTTACTTTTCAGAAGAGCTTCGTTCAGGAATGCATCGATCATTTCGTCTGATGGCCCTGGAAGTTCCAATTCAGGACCTGCCCCCAGTCTCTCGGTGCAAGGAGCTTCTTTATCGTCTGTCGACGAGTGAGAGATCGTATGACAACTTGCTACGTAATCCTCAGATTCATCCGACGAGTCTTCTTCATCATCTCCGTTTTCAAGGAAGTGGCCGAGAAACTCTTGGAGCATGATTGGAGTCCGCGCCTTCTGGTTATACTCTTTCAGCGCGTCGATCTGTTTCTGCAGGTCTGTGCGCTTGTCGTCAGGCTTCACGGGCTTTTTGGATTTCTTTTTCTTTTTCAAAGATTTCGGCGGCTGGGTGTATGTGCTTTGGCTTTCACCATCGATTTTTGGAGTCGGGCGCGGCTTCAGCATCCCTTCGATGATCTCAGGTTCCAACGGATTCTTCCACCTGATCGCCGGGCATGTCTGGAGATCATTCAGCATCCTTTTGGTTTTGGCCGAAAGAACGACCTCCCATGGAGCTTCTTCAACAAAAGAGCACGTTGCCCCCGGTGTGTCCATCTTCTTAGGAGTGTGTGGTTGTGGTGGGCTTACTTTCCACTTCTCTGACAATGCAAACTTGCCTTATTGGTACTGATCCTCGATCCATCCCTTAAAGACGAAGCAATCTTCGATTGGATGGCTTACTGTTTGGTGGTAAGGGCAATAATTAGGATTATTCGCTTCGCCGGGTTGCAATGGTCGCTTTGGATTCGGCAAATTGATAAGCCTGTTGCGCATCGCCAGCTCGAAGAGCCTCTTCGTTTTGTCCCGTGGGAACAAGTAAGGACGCTTCATTTTCCCATTATAATAGCGACGTCTCTCTTCCAGCTGATCCGTTAGTTTTGAGGCACCGGGCTGTTGTTGGGTATTTGCGACGAAGGTCGCCTTCCCTTTACCCTTTTTGTTTCGCGGTTCCGGCTTCGGAGGAGACAGTCTATGCCCCATCTGGTCCATCTGGGCTAGCTTGTCGATTAGAGCCTGGAACGTGGTCGGTTTGAAAAACATCATGAACTGTGAAATAGTTGCATGAGGGTTTAGAGTGCCCATGAACATGCCCACCGCTAGTGCTTCTTCGATACGCTGCTCGCATTTTGACCACAGATTCCGCCATCGGATCGCGTACTGAACCCACGTCTCGCCTTGCTTCACCCTGGCATTGATCAATGCCGTTATTGGGGTGCGTTCACTGGCACTTGCGAATCGCTGGGTGAACAACAACTCCATTTCTGCGAAAGTTTTGACGGAGTCGTTTGGAAGTTCGGAGTACCACTCGAATGCCGTCTCCGATAAGCTGCCGACGAATTGGCGGACCAAATGTTTATCATCGCCACCGGTGTTGCCACAAAGAGCCCTGAACTGAGCGACATATTGATGGGGATTGCCTGTCCCCTTATACACATGGAATTTAGGGATCGTGTAGCCCGGCGGGTACTTTATCTGATCATACCAGCCTGGATACGGTCGCCCAGTTCTAACAATTTTCCCAGCCGCTTCATTCGCCTGGTGAACTCGTATCTGCTGAGCGATGTAATCATCCAGGGCCGACTTGGAAATAGTTTCCTCCTTGGCTGTTGACAGAGCCAGCATAGGGTTTGATGTTTCTCCTCTATCATCTTCAATTATTACCGGAGGATCTTCAGCTGGAGGGTCCGGCTGGATTATCATGCCCACCATATCCTGGAATAGAAAGGCCATTTGCTTTATATTGGCCGATTGTTCCGCGGCCTCTTTATCCTTCTTCTCAAGCATTCTCCGAAGGAATTCGGCATCAGTTTCCTGCTCACGGCGCTGCTCCGCGGATGTTTCCAGGCTTTCTTTTGGCCCGGTGAGTGCGGCCATCACAGTCATCATCTCCTGAAGCTTCTGCTGCTGCTCTTGGGCTTTTGTCACGGATTGCGTAAGCGGTCGATGACCCGTGGAGATACGTCTATCCTCTTTTCCGGATGCCATATAGACGGTATGCACCACCATGCCCCGAGACTTAGGGCGTTTGGGCTCAGTGCCTTTGATATTTGTCGCAGACATGGGGATTTTCTCCGGCCTTCTCCTCTTATGGGCGGTTGAAGTTGAGGGGGCCGTTGCAGTGGGAACCCAAGTAGCCGTCGCCTTCTGTGGCTTAACAGGACAGTTTTCTTCTTGTCGGACCTTCAGCTTCTTCTGCCGGCGGGGATAGTCTTGATCAACCACCGACTCTCGGACTTGTCGCCAGATTTTATAAACTTTGGAAGACAGCTGTTGCGAGGGCTGCTCCAGCTTTATTTCTGTGACAGTCTCCACCGGTGGAGGAGATCTTTTCAGTACGGCGGTAGGCGAGTTCCTACGCACCTTGTTCAGCAGCTCAAAGCTGTTTCCGGTTGGAACAGCAGCATTAACTTCCACCGTTGGAGCTGGTGGAGTTAGCCCAGAGGGGGAGTTGCCCCCAGCCTTCCTTACTCGGCGCCAGTGGCGACGTCGAGCATGTCGAGCTGTTGGGGTTGGTTCAGGGATGGGGATGGTTTTGTCTTGCCCTCTATCCAGGTGGGGGGTTGTTGCTGGCGTCAGCCTCTTGAAGACTGATGTCCGTTGAGAAGCGGTATCCAGCCGGTCGAAAACAAACTTCTGAGCAGGGACAGGAACCGTAATGGGAACTGGAACAGTCAGTCTTATAAAAACTGACCCTTTGGTAGGAGAAGTCGCCTTGACGACTTCGGGAGCAGGGTTGGTTACTCTTTTCGGAATAACCTTTTCTTGAGGTGCAGGCTTCATCATAGGCCCACCTGAACTTTGGCCCAGTCTAGCGAAGACTGAGGCGCTGGAGCTGGACGACCCGTTGAGAGGGGCCGAAGTAGTAGCAAGCCGATCAAAGACCGACTTCTTGGGAGCTTCTGGCGTTGGCACAGGAGCGGTGAAGCTCGTTGGCGGGAGCATGGTCCCGAAAAACAATCCTGTGGTGGCTTGAGTGACCTGTTCCACCTGCATTGTGAACAGGGAAGCCGCTTGGGGCCCGTAAGCTATGCCTCCAGATGAGGCGGAGTGGGAGTTGCAACTGCAGTTGGAACACTTTGCATAAGTGGACGCCATTGATCCTTTGCTTTCTGCACCGAGCAAAACGCCAAATTTTAGTACCTCGAAACCCAAGGGCAACCATTAGCAAACTGCGATTGGTTCGCGAACATGACGCACGAAGTGTGGAGTGAAAAGAGGAAAAGGTCTCACCGGGCGTGCCAGAATCTGTTCCCCTCCAAACACGCGGTGAAGACGCTGCGAACGTCTTGCCTGAATTTCGAGACAGATGCTAATTGGTGCTATCCGTCTACCTCTCCGAAGATGCCAAGTTGATCTATGGCACCATGTATCGAAGGTTTAAACGGATGCGGCCGATGTAGCAGACTTCGCCAGATTCCCCCTCGTTTGAGGGGTTTTTGATTGTGGGGACGCTCTTCCCTGCAGGCGCAAGCCCCTGCAGTTAATTACGCTACCGCATCGCGATAACAACTTTCTCCTTCTCCAGATGGTCACTCCGCGTCGTGGGTGTTTGTTTTGTGTTTGGTTGCCCGTGGATTGTATACGGAGACTAAGTTATGTTGTCGCCCGTAGGGCGTGGACTAGTACAAATCCATATCTTTCTTAGATTTGGGTTTGGGGGGGTTGGGTTTAAGGATACGTTAGCCTCATTTGAGACTAAGATCAACTTAAACGTTTGGTAAGGATACGTTAGTCTCATTTTAGACTAAGATCAACTTAACGGGATCGTTTAGATCCAACAAGAAAGCAATTGGGCTGCCTCTGTTGTTTAGTTTAGGGACATTGCGGTCGATTTCCAGTTTAAGGACATGGTGGTCCATTGTTAGTTTAAGTGTTGGAGATAGTGCCCTCAGAGTCAATTATTGGATCACAGGCACGTGATTGCAATGATTGAGGGAGGACCTATCCCGGTAGGACAGTCTTACTCAAGATGATAGTATGCTATCTGGTTTACCTTTATCATCGTGTACTGCTTTAGGTGACCTGACAGGTCGCTATTGCACGTTGATAGAGCCCTAGGATTCATGCTTGACTGCCAGCAGTATGAGGGCGATCATATAAGTGAGAGCTGGAGTCTACAAGCACATCCTTAATAGGTCCCTAGTCGTGGGAGTTTCGAGACAGGGCATCGATTCTCCAGAGTAGACTAGTGTATACAGTCGAGACCCCAACGAGGGGCGGTGGCCGGTCTCACAAGCCACTGGTGTCAGTTGGATCACCTAAGATGTATACAGGTGCTCATTGGGTTATGAGTACACCGGACAGGAATCGCCGGGAACATGCTAGTTGGTCTTATACCTGACGTCAGATAGCAGTTCCCAGGTGACATGTGTACAGGTTAGTTCATCGACCTGGGGATCGTCATTTGTCTCGTGTGAGTTCCCACTGTACTTTGATTACTACCCTACCACGGCTCAAAGGAGTCGTGCAAACAGGTTTTAGTTGGGTACAGTCCCGAGCCACATGGAGTCAGTGAGCGGATCTTCGGGGGTTCGTCTCTCCCGGTATTGGGGGTGAGGTCGCGCTGTGTCTAGGAGAGCCATTACACAAAGACCTTGGCCAAGGCAGGAGATTTACTCGTAGGTATTCCAGTAGTATCTCAGGGTGTTCTGGGCTACACTCCGACACGACTTGTACCGCTTTTGGGGGTCTGACTTTTACCAACCCCCTAGGCCCGCCATGCGATGCTCATAGACGAACGGACCGGACTGTACGGATATTGTCACTGACAGGCTCAGTTGGGTGTCGGGGTGAGCTTCCTCATCGACGTCCCTTTTGGTCAATAGCTGGTAGCCCGTCACGTATTGGCTTATACCTCTGACGTGCTAGTGGTTAAATCCACAGCCATAGTATTGACGAGTCTTTAGAGTCCACCACACTTTCAGTTACTCAAGCTTTCGGGCGAAACGCTGTAGAGGCCGTATGGAGATATGGCAGGGTCCGATCAGATACGTGCGGTATTGCACGGATCAGGATCGGACAGTTTTGTACTAGTGGCCGTATGGTTATATGGCAGGGTTCGATCAGATACGTGCGGTATTGCACGGATCAGGATCGAACGGATTTTACTAGCCGGCTTTGGTTTAAGCCGGTCCTAGTATAGTACAGTGTAGATTTTGTCTCAATGCATTTGTATCCGGACGGAATACAAATGCGGGTGTGTATGCACAGTATCGGGGTTTTCCTGTAATTTATTACGGGACCAGTTTTCTGGAGTTGCCAGTTTGCATTCCGTTCCGGCCGGTTTTCCTTTGTTCTTTCCCGGCCGGACTTTTCCGATGGAGGGTGTTATTTGCAAGAATGCAAATAACACTTTGTGGAGGTTTTATTTGCATAAGGGTTGATATGATAAGCATCTTTGCTTTTCATGATTTGATGAGATTAGAAATGATTTGAGGTTGATGTAAGTTTAGTGATGATTATGTTTGGATGTGGTCACCCTCCTCCTTTTACTACACTCACCTCCGTCTTGCTTCATATTGTTATCCTCCACCATTTCTAAATGAGTGAGATTATTATCATGGTTGTAAAAAAAAAGGAGAAGAAAAAAAAAGAGAAGAAGAGAGAGCTTCATCTTTGAGAGTGTTTCATTCTTGATCTCTTTTCATGCTAAGAAAAATGCAAGCATCATTTTTCTTATCTTTGTTTCCTCCATCATCTTCAAATGGCAACCAACCCCAAAGTGAGACATACATTTTACATTACACTCCCTACAGCATATCTTGAGCATGTCGAGTAGCCGGCTTCATGCGCGAGTTGCCTCGGTATTGAGGTGGGAGCCCGTAAAAGTACCCGGCTTCGTGGTGCCCTTTCCGACGAGGAGGAGACGGACGGAGATCCCGCGAGGAGATCGGAGTGGAGATGAAGACCGGAGGACTTGGATCGTCGGTATATCTCTTCCCCTTTCTTGTTAGTAGCTTAGACTAGTTTAATGGTTACGATCCGGGGTTTTGTGCGCGGTGGTGCCGATTTGCAAAGTCCGCAAAATTTTAAGTTTACCACCGTTTCCGCGTTTGGCCGTCGGATTGACGGCCGGGGCACCGCCGTGCACTTACAGTGGTATCAGAGCCTCGCCATTAACATAGTCTAGCTTGGTGTAATGTGTTTTTCTGTTTCGATCGATCGAATGTTCCAAAACTGCATTTTAGTTCGAATCAGTTTCTGTTGAAAATTTTTTGGTCTCGAAAAATTTTTCAGGTTGTAAAATATTGATGTACTGGAAAATCTAAGAACTCTGTAAAATTTCGATGAAGTGATTCCACAGTCGGAGCGCGGAAGCGCCGCACGAACCCCCATTCCGCCGCCCTTCCGCCGCGCACTATTCACATCACTTCACCAAATTTTTTCAGAGGCCTTCTGGGCTTAAAATATGGGTTTTGGAATATTAAAATTGGGCCCAGGATTTCTGTGAGTGCTACAGTTTTGTTTGAGGGCCCACTTGTTAATTTTTGATCGATCGGATATTTTAAACACATTTTTCACAGTATTTACATTATATCTGCGACCGTGAATGTCACTCGATCGGTAAATCCTGTCTAACTACTATAGCCCGGTTAGACGGATTTGCGAACGTGACTTTCACGTTGATGTTCTATGTTTATGCTGTGATGTTGCGGATCGGTCGTGCGGATAGCCTGGTTGCAATGCTAGTACAATGTTGTGGTATTATGTACATTTGATATTGCGGGGCGAGCGTCCGATATGTGGACTGCCGTCACTGCCTGTTTGTATTATTCTTTTGGGGCACGACCTGGTTGCGGTCGATGTACCCGTTGTATGTATATTTTACTTTCTGTACTAGGATTACCCCGCGGAGGGGTGCACGGATAGCCGGGTTCTAGAGGGCAACAAGCCCGCATCTCATGGCATTGGGACGGAGGGGGCTTCACTCTAGGATTGGCGGGCTATTCGCCGCACTCGTAGGGGGTACAGGTTGACCCAGGAGGGGTGCCCAAGTTGCCGGATTCCGTGGAGTGCTGGGTGGTCCATTCACGGAGCTGAAGGGGGCTGCCTCGCTTCAGGTTTTGGCGGGTGACTTGCCGCGCCCGTAGGGGTCTAGGATTTCATTGCACAGGCTATCCACACGACCAGGGGAACGTCGGGTTTCAGTAGTGGCTCTGTGAAACCCGGGGATCCCAGATATCTGTTTTGTTCTGTGATGCTGTACATTTCTGTGATGTTGCATTTCTTTTCACGCCTTGAGCGAATATAATATATTGGTATATATATTAGTAGATGTTGTATATGTTTTTCATCCGCGCTAGTCCAGTCCCCGCTCTGTCGTTAGTAAGCTAACCTAACGAGTGATGACGGGACCCAGTGGCGAATGCGGATGGCATATACGTACGTCAGTATATTTTCGTTCTTTATTGGTGTGATCAATTGATGGGACTGCGTTGATTCGGATCAATGCAAGTTAAACAAACCTAATCTGATGTTGTTGGAACACTTTTCTAAAAGCTGTTATTGCAAGGACGTTCACTTCTGTTTTGCATCGTGGTATTCATTTGGAATATCCTGCTCCTCAGTCGACGAGGCAAGGGCCGAGATCCCTTCACCGGGAGTGACCCCTTGGACAGAAGTTTGCATCAGGGCATTAACTTCACTATAGCCGATTACTTTTGCTTTGCATCGTGGTATTCATTTGGAATATCCTGCACCCGATTCTATGGGGAAAGAGCCGAGATCCCTTCACCGGGAGTGACCTCTTTAGTAAAGGTTTTCGTCACTATATTTTATAAAAAGCTATCCGTTCCTTCAACGATATCAAGTTCTTTACGTTAAAGGTTTTCGCCAGAAGCCATTCGTAGCCCTCCATCATTTCAGTTAAATATTCGGTAGTATTCAAGCTATGTATTTTGACCTCACGCCAAGGCATAGTGATTGGTAGCTGCCGGGTATTTATCTGTTGCATAGATAGATGCGTTGGTTTGGGACAGTCGTACTACTATTTTGGCCTACGTCAAGGGTATGTACGGGTGGATTCAAATTAACCTGGATAATGATGGGTAGAACTTGACATGTGACTTATGATATTTTGACCTCACGCCAAGGTCATAAGAGCATGGGGCAGAAATCACATCGGGAGTTTCAAAAGAACTGAAACTTGCCAGATATGCGCATACCTTCTGGAGTGTGATACCGTGAGCGCATTCCGTCACGTTATCATGCGATGATAGTTGGATCCCGATTCCCACTGATGAGTTGGTTTACTCCTCGGGTGACCCCGACTAATTCTTCTTTCAGGTTTGGAGAAGAATTTGAGGTACAGTGGGAGGTTTCCTGATTAGAAAAAGTGATAACCATTCTGATCTAGATTAGAGTGCACGCTGAGTGTTTCTTTTCTCTCTCTCTCTTTGGCAGCGACCATTGACCCGACCCTAAGACTTTGACTCAGAGACCAAGTTAACCGAACCTACTTAACACTGGCTTTTGGATTGTCAGAGTTGCAAACCTCATTGCCACTCCTGCTTTTACCCTTTTCTCCAGGACACCCCGTTTTACTACGAACGTCCACTTCCATTGGACAAAACCATCGTATGGTTAGATACGAACTCGAAGGGATTTATTCGAGGATGGTTTCCGGTTCTGGAGAAAACGGATAGGACTATTCAGTTGTCTTTTCTTTTCACCCTCTCTCAGATTGCGAGTACTCCTTGGTTTAGGAGTAGTACACCTATTATGCAAATTGGATAGTCTTCTTCCAAACCATAGGCTGGTGCCGACCGGTAGGGAATGAAGAAAACCAGTTAGCCTAAACGGTGTACAGAAGGTATTAAGTTTAGACAAAGCAAGGGATTAGTAAGAGGGCAAAGTAAGTTGCGACTGCTATTCACGACCAAACCAAGTATTTCTTCGCCAATCATAAATCACCTTTGTATTTCTCCAGGACACTCCGTATCACTACGAAGATCCCATTTTATTGGATAATCCATCGTATGGTTATATACGAACTCGAAAGGAACTTGTTCCAGTTCGGGGATGGATCCTGGTTCAGGAGAAATAGGAATAAAGTACATTCAGGTGTCTTTTATCTTCACCTTCTCTCGCGTTGCGAGTGCTCCTAGGATTAGGACAGTACACCCTTAATGCTTTTTGGATAGTCTTCTTCCAAACCATAGGCTGGTGCCGAACGGTAGGGAAAGAAGAAAACCATTTGGCCTAAAGGGATGTACAGAAGGTAATGACTAAAGACATATGAAGGGATTTGGAGAGGTGGCAAGGAATTATACGGTTATAGTTGTGAATCTGGATAATGGAAGAGGCATTACTAGGAATACCAGGAAACCCCAACGAAACATTTCAATGTTTCAGGTTCACTGTGTACTGTTAAAAGAAAACTGATTTCCCGATTAGACACTTACTCCAGGGTATGTATTTACCAGGTATGATTCTCACATCTGTATGGTTTTACAGATGATGAGTGGGAGTAAGTTATTGGGAATTGGGTGATCATCCTCATTATATCGGGATTCGTTGTAATTGGTGATATTTGAGGATGCCACCTGGGTTGTTTGCCGGTCGGCAAATATTTGGTTTTGAATATCCGCTGTTGTGCACCAATTTCAAATTGATATATCTGTACGTCTATTTTCATAGAGTGAGATATACCTTTTGATATTATGTCGATGACATTTACCTATATCAGTGGATGGTTAGGTAAGGAGCATTGAACAGCGGTGTAATTCTTCTTAACCATAAGTACAGTTTTCAACCTACGACACACAGTGAATGAGTCACTAGACTCAAGGGACTTATACAGAGTATTGTATGTTGTCCAGGGTCCATCAGGACAGAGGGGTTGGTTCTCGTACTATATTCAGTTTACTTATGACTTCTCTAGTTTTTAGACAAGTGTTTCGTGGAAACACAGGGTCTGAATTTTGAGAAGTTATAGGTATTTGAATAAAGTAGAGAACCAGGTGTTGCAAGTATCGGGATTCTTCAAAGTGATCGAAGATGTAGATACATGTGTATGGTATTCAGTTGATAGTAATGATAAAGAGAAATTACTTCTTTTTCAGGTTACTCATAATTGGAAGCATTCCTAAGTTGAGTAACGCTGATCGGCCTCTCTCCATTTAGTTGACATGCACTGGAGACAGCTGCATGATTTGAATCTGGTTAAATTAAATCAGTGCCTCTGGTTCTATATTAGATATAGTACAGTTCATATCTTAACATTGTTAAGGTACGGGGAGTTGTCCGGCCTATGATTAAAACCAGACTCTGGATAACTCAAGGCACGTTTCTGTAATGGCCGTTTGTGGGTTGACCCAGGCTATGACGAGGGTTGATTTTCTACCATCTTGACTCGCCACAGTTTTAACAAAAATGGATTTTTTCAGAAAACAGTAGTGGGAGTATGGTAGAACTGGAAGTGATTCCAGAACCGCAAACGATTACTGAAGATTTGATAAGGAACCTAAAGATTCAATCTGATTTGACATTCCATTGGCCACTCCGCAGATAAGGTGGGTAACTTCAGGCACCCGAGAGGTACTTCGGTAGCCTCAAGGACGGTGACAGGGAAGTTCTTGTTTACCCACACTTGCCATTGTTGTTGTTCCAGGCTGCGAGACCCGGCAGGAGGATGAGTATAGCGTCGTTCTAAACTTGCTTTAGAAGTGCACGTCTATATGACTCTGCCAGAGGGTTGTCGTAGTCAGTGGGAGCAGCAGAAGCATTGGTGGACATCAGGCTTATGTCTATTTATAGACTAAAGCAGATGTAGCGGAGATAGATCATCTATTTCTGATGTGACAGTCATAGGTTTGACGTCATCAGAATAGGGGATGGATCTGTTGAGAAGGTAGTAGGAAGTGATATTCCTTTACTACGATCGGTTATACTTTGGTCGTCACACAGTGTTTTCTCCACAAAGGACTTAGACATTATATCAGACATACTGGTTACTAGATCTATGGTTTTAGATCTAGATTTGGGTGGTTTCCCAATCAGGGTACTTAGACAGCATTCTAAGGGTATTTAGAATGGACGACTCCTGGCACGGTAGTGTACCTGCAGGTAATGGAGTCACCCTCTCCAAAGGTGTCTTACAGACTAAAGGGGAGAGGGACGTGCATGATTGGCAGATCACTTGCTCAGGCAATTGAGTCAATCGTGAGATGTCAAGTACCACACCAGATGTTGTCTTGCACTAGATGCAATAAGTTGACATTAATCCAATCCTGGAGAAACGGTAGGAAGCAGTTTTAGAACATAAGTGGATGTTCTAGGGATATGATAACGACAGCTTCATTAGGGAGACAGTTATCATTCCAGGCTTCCAAGGTGACATGGACGACAGGGTGATCGTCAGAGTTATAGTTTTCCTTCGGACGAGGGGCAGTATTTTGGATGGGTAATCCAAGGCAATACTGAGGGTGGCATGGCGCAGGATACTGATTAGGTTCAGTTGACGATACAGTCTAAGAAGTTTGGATTTGGAGTTCATTTATGAGCTAGGTGCCATCAGACATCCAGACATTCTAAGACAGGTATTGCTCATTTCAGGAGATGGCTTTCTCCGCGAATTTGAGATATAGAGAGACATAGAAAGAAACATCAAGGCGGATCCACTCACTGAGGCTATTCCTCGAACGCAATAGTTTCACAAACGAGTTTTGTGAGACTGACAAGTAGAGGAGTTGGGTGTTCGGTATCACACGGGCTGTGAGTATGCGACATCGCAATAATTAGCCTTGAGTGCAAGTGGGAGATTGTTGGAGATAGTGCCCTCAGAGTCAATTATTGGATCACAGGCACGTGATTGCAATGATTGAGGGAGGACCTATCCCGGTAGGACAGTCTTACTCAAGATGATAGTATGCTATCTGGTTTACCTTTATCATCGTGTACTGCTTTAGGTGACCTGACAGGTCGCTATTGCACGTTGATAGAGCCCTAGGATTCATGCTTGACTGCCAGCAGTATGAGGGCGATCATATAAGTGAGAGCTGGAGTCTACAAGCACATCCTTAATAGGTCCCTAGTCGTGGGAGTTTCGAGACAGGGCATCGATTCTCCAGAGTAGACTAGTGTATACAGTCGAGACCCCAACGAGGGGCGGTGGCCGGTCTCACAAGCCACTGGTGTCAGTTGGATCACCTAAGATGTATACAGGTGCTCATTGGGTTATGAGTACACCGGACAGGACTCGCCGGGAACATGCTAGTTGGTCTTATACCTGACGTCAGATAGCAGTTCCTAGGTGACATGTGTACAGGTTAGTTCATCGACCTGGGGATCGTCATTTGTCTCGTGTGAGTTCCCACTGTACTTTGATTACTACCCTACCACGGCTCAAAGGAGTCGTGCAAACAGGTTTTAGTTGGGTACAGTCCCGAGCCACATGGAGTCAGTGAGCGGATCTTCGGGGGTTCGTCTCTCCCGGTATTGGGGGTGAGGTCGCGCTGTGTCTAGGAGAGCCATTACACAAAGACCTTGGCCAAGGCAGGAGATTTACTCGTAGGTATTCCAGTAGTATCTCAGGGTGTTCTGGGCTACACTCCGACACGACTTGTACCGCTTTTGGGGGTCTGACTTTTACCAACCCCCTAGGCCCGCCATGCGATGCTCATAGACGAACGGACCGGACTGTACGGATATTGTCACTGACAGGCTCAGTTGGGTGTCGGGGTGAGCTTCCTCATCGACGTCCCTTTTGGTCAATAGCTGGTAGCCCGTCACGTATTGGCTTATACCTCTGACGTGCTAGTGGTTAAATCCACAGCCATAGTATTGACGAGTCTTTAGAGTCCACCACACTTTCAGTTACTCAAGCTTTCGGGCGAAACGCTGTAGAGGCCGTATGGAGATATGGCAGGGTCCGATCAGATACGTGCGGTATTGCACGGATCAGGATCGGACAGTTTTGTACTAGTGGCCGTATGGTTATATGGCAGGGTTCGATCAGATACGTGCGGTATTGCACGGATCAGGATCGAACGGATTTTACTAGCCGGCTTTGGTTTAAGCCGGTCCTAGTATAGTACAGTGTAGATTTTGTCTCAATGCATTTGTATCCGGACGGAATACAAATGCGGGTGTGTATGCACAGTATCGGGGTTTTCCTGTAATTTATTACGGGACCAGTTTTCTGGAGTTGCCAGTTTGCATTCCGTTCCGGCCGGTTTTCCTTTGTTCTTTCCCGGCCGGACTTTTCCGATGGAGGGTGTTATTTGCAAGAATGCAAATAACACTTTGTGGAGGTTTTATTTGCATAAGGGTTGATATGATAAGCATCTTTGCTTTTCATGATTTGATGAGATTAGAAATGATTTGAGGTTGATGTAAGTTTAGTGATGATTATGTTTGGATGTGGTCACCCTCCTCCTTTTACTACACTCACCTCCGTCTTGCTTCATATTGTTATCCTCCACCATTTCTAAATGAGTGAGATTATTATCATGGTTGTAAAAAAAAAGGAGAAGAAAAAAAAAGAGAAGAAGAGAGAGCTTCATCTTTGAGAGTGTTTCATTCTTGATCTCTTTTCATGCTAAGAAAAATGCAAGCATCATTTTTCTTATCTTTGTTTCCTCCATCATCTTCAAATGGCAACCAACCCCAAAGTGAGACATACATTTTACATTACACTCCCTACAGCATATCTTGAGCATGTCGAGTAGCCGGCTTCATGCGCGAGTTGCCTCGGTATTGAGGTGGGAGCCCGTAAAAGTACCCGGCTTCGTGGTGCCCTTTCCGACGAGGAGGAGACGGACGGAGATCCCGCGAGGAGATCGGAGTGGAGATGAAGACCGGAGGACTTGGATCGTCGGTATATCTCTTCCCCTTTCTTGTTAGTAGCTTAGACTAGTTTAATGGTTACGATCCGGGGTTTTGTGCGCGGTGGTGCCGATTTGCAAAGTCCGCAAAATTTTAAGTTTACCACCGTTTCCGCGTTTGGCCGTCGGATTGACGGCCGGGGCACCGCCGTGCACTTACAGTGGTATCAGAGCCTCGCCATTAACATAGTCTAGCTTGGTGTAATGTGTTTTTCTGTTTCGATCGATCGAATGTTCCAAAACTGCATTTTAGTTCGAATCAGTTTCTGTTGAAAATTTTTTGGTCTCGAAAAATTTTTCAGGTTGTAAAATATTGATGTACTGGAAAATCTAAGAACTCTGTAAAATTTCGATGAAGTGATTCCACAGTCGGAGCGCGGAAGCGCCGCACGAACCCCCATTCCGCCGCCCTTCCGCCGCGCACTATTCACATCACTTCACCAAATTTTTTCAGAGGCCTTCTGGGCTTAAAATATGGGTTTTGGAATATTAAAATTGGGCCCAGGATTTCTGTGAGTGCTACAGTTTTGTTTGAGGGCCCACTTGTTAATTTTTGATCGATCGGATATTTTAAACACATTTTTCACAGTATTTACATTATATCTGCGACCGTGAATGTCACTCGATCGGTAAATCCTGTCTAACTGCTATAGCCCGGTTAGACGGATTTGCGAACGTGACTTTCACGTTGATGTTCTATGTTTATGCTGTGATGTTGCGGATCGGTCGTGCGGATAGCCTGGTTGCAATGCTAGTACAATGTTGTGGTATTATGTACATTTGATATTGCGGGGCGAGCGTCCGATATGTGGACTGCCGTCACTGCCTGTTTGTATTATTCTTTTGGGGCACGACCTGGTTGGCTCCTATTTATAGGAGAAGGAAAAGAATCAATTTGTTTAATAAATCTTTCATCGAAAGATTTTGTTTGTTTTCATAATTAATATGATCCTTTAGATCATTCAGTGAATTTTATTCACCGTTAGATTTTCAATCCAAAGATATTCTGTTTGTTATTTTCGGTGAGATTTAGGGAAATCTTTCCTTGTCTAAGATTTTTCCATCAATTGGTGATATTTAATTACCCCTGGTTTTTTAATCCAACAGTTCCCCATAATCCTTTTCCATTTGGAAAGATTTTTAGAGAAATTTAGAATTTTAATTCTATTAAATTGTAAGGCTTTCAAAGCCTGTCACGTGCTGGCACGTGACCCTTGGTCACGTGGGAGCACGTGACCCCCAATTAGAGTCTTTTCTCAGCCGCTTGTTTGTGCTTTTGCTTGACAGAATTTAATTCTGTAAAGACATCACGTATCACCACGTGACCTTTGGTCACGTGTGAACACGTGATACCTCATTGAGGTAACTCCTGATTTTTAATTAGGGAACAAATGCCCCCACAGCGTAGCTCTCACGTGTCTGCACGTGAGTGCAACTCTGTCAATTTTGTGACCGTTGGATTCATCTAGGGAATCGGGGAGATGAAACGTTTCCATCACATCCTATAAATGCAGGGGTCTCTTCGGAAGCGCCTCCACTTTGCTCATCTTCTCCTTTGGTAACTTTTCTTTTGAGAATTTAATTCTTGTTCTCAGAGCCTAGTTCTCTGTTATGTATGTGCAGTGCCGCTTTATTTTCCGATCAAGGCTTGTGCTCATGTGTTACGCATGCGGGGCTCTTCTTGATGGGGACGTTTCATTTCCCTGACCTGATTTCAGTGCGTCATTGCTTTTCATTTCCAATGCTCTCCCCTTTTTTTCGGGTCTTGAGAATAGTTCCACCATGCGCAACATTTTTTGTGCATAGCATTAAATGCTCCCCTTTATAACCTGAAACCATACTTTTCTTCCTTTCCTCACAGAGAAACCCATTCATACCTTTAGGGTGATCATCTTTGAGAAACCGATCAATTGCTATGGCTTGCAACCGTCCCCACGCTCGTCGGCAACCATGGGAGGTGCCCCTTGAGGAGATAATCCCTCGCTTCGCTGCGCGGCTGGCAGATCTCCTTCTCACCGACGCTCAATGTGACACGGTTATGTACGAGCTTCTGACTCGTTGGGGCTCCCCTCTTCCCATGGGATCCATTTGGCTTCGGATGATCCTCCTGTCTGTGCTTGCCGATATGCCCCCTTATCCGGCGGAGATGACTTCGGCGATCCTTGATGCGGCGGAGGACAAGCTCGAGTGCTTTCACGAGGCTTGTCTAATCACTCAAGCTCTAAAGGATCATTCAGTTCATATACTGAGTCAGCTAAGGGTCCGTCGGGCCGTCATGTCTGCTTTCGTTGATGAGCACGGCTCCAACCGATGGGGAGCGACTCCTTGCGAAAACCGTCATTTTGACGTGCTGGAGAAGGCGGAGAGGGAGCTGGAAAATTTTGTGTTTTGCTTTGTTAACCCTTGTATTTCCGATCCCTTCTTTGGTGATCTTTTTCCGGTAGTGTAGTTTGTTTAAATCAATGTACTCCTTTTATCATTGGCGGTTTGCATGCTTTCTGTTGAATTTTCATGTTCGTCGGATACTCGTACGTGCGTCTTGCTTGCGTAAATGAGCTGCATATTTTTCTCATGGGAACTTTCTTTAATTGCGAGCACCATCGTTACGTTGCATGCATATCAGTGTTATGGGTATCATTTCCTTTTAAACATTCATACAGTTGCAAATGCATGCCTGATAGGATATATATTGGAGACTTTCCTTACGTCAAGTGGTTTGTGCATGTTTTATAGCGAGTATTGTCGTTGAATTGAGGCTTGTTTATATAGTCTTGAGTGTACGCGCCTTCCTTCAGAGGTTGTGGCCGCGAAGGCGAGCTTACGGGGTCTAATTGAGCGGTGTGCGGCGAATATGATATCCTGTGAGAAGAGGCTTGGCCGCAAATTTTCAGAGAGGGAGCTGGCTTCTAAGGCACTGAGGGAGCTTCAAGCCAACCTTACGGGCAAGGCCAATAAAGCGTATGAACTTTGGCGAGTGCTTCAAGAGGCCATCAAGGAGGCGGTGGCCATCGACAAAGCTGCCGTGTTCACTCGTGAAAGGGTTGAGGCTCATAAGGCTACGGAGAAAGAGCTTGAAGGCCGGATTGCCTCATACCAGGCTCGACAAGCTCAGGCGGAGGCCCGTCTTTTGGTGATACTGAACCATGAAGGTGAGGCCCAGCGAAAGAGGGATGAGCTGACCAATCTGCTAAATCGCCCGCTGGCTTGAAGACTTGTATATGTATATATTTTTTTCTTTGTACATACTCCTGAATAAGAGTATATTTTTTGTTTCTTTCGCGAATTGTACTTTGTATTCATTTTGGTTCATGAATAAAAGACATATTTTTCTTCTCAATGATGTGTCCCCTTTTATTGAATGTTGTTTACCCCAATTAGAGCAAAGCTCTGTTCAAATTCCATGGCGGGAGATGAAGCAACGCTTCATCTTCCCCCAATCAGAGCAAAGCTTTGCTTTGAAAATTTAAACTTTAATAAATGAAGCAACGCTTCAGATTCTTTGCGCTGTGCGCAATGCGCAACGTGTCAGGCGCAGACGACAGCGCAACGCCTAAGGCGGTGCGTCCAATCAGAGCAGGGCTCTTTTAAAAACTAAAAGTAAAAGAAACAACTTTCAGTTGCGCAAGCGCTGTGCTGCGCGACACGTGCAACTTTCAGTTGCGCAAGCGCTGCGCTGCGGGACACGTGTCTGCGCAGCTGCGCAAGCGCAGCTGCGCGAGCACAGTTGCGCAAGCGCAGTCTACCCCTGACTCCCTCGGAATGAGGGCCGCGCCAATTTCCCTCAAAGGGAAGCGGACTGGAACCCTCGGTCGCAACTCAACTCTCGAGACCTGAGGAGGGGCGTCATGACCAAGAAGAACCCTTCTTTCTTCAGCAATAATTGGGGTGACCCGATGAAGATACCACCCTGTAAATGCACCCACGCATCGAGGGATGTACTCGGCTTCAGGGGCCATGAAATGAGAGCCGGTGTTCAGCCTCATGAAATGATGAGCGGCATCACGAACAGCATCGAGCGAAGGAATTGGAGCGATCATAAAGGCCTCAAAAGGAACACCCTGGTCGTATCCGAGCTGCCGAGCAAATCGATGAGGATTGTACCGCATAAAAAGGGCTGCACTATCCTGGCGAAACACCAAGTAGCCCGGTCTAATTGAATACAAGTGTGTGGCCTCTCGGGGCTTTAGAGAAGGCGCGTTGTCCTTTGACTGGTCCCAAAGTTGCTGAACAGGACCCGAAGGAGAAGACAGAACCCGATCGTTAAAAGCTAACCCGCCGGCGGTGGCGTGAGGGGAAATCAGCACCCGAATAGCCCCAAATTGAGTTGGGTCGGCAGCAGAAGCACCTACCAGCCGCATAAGTCGCGGGAAGGTATAGGCGTCGTAAAAAGCGGGCCTTTGATGCATGGCAAAAGACCCCAGCACATGCATTTCGATCCACGACGTGAAGTAATGAAGCGAAAAGTTCACTACGTCCACGCCAGGCGTAGAGGTATTAGCCGCAGTACCCAATCCATTATAAAGGTGCGCCAGGGCCGGAATGCCAATGGCCAACCGCGTCCCCTCAGCAATACGATGTGCCGGGTAGATGACCGAGGCTCTCATGAAGCGGCGATGCATGGGGATAACGAACCAACTGAGCCAGACGCTAATAAACCCCACAAAGAACGTCTCCTCGTCCATGCCGGGGACAGCAATGGATTCAAAAGCGATCGGCGATATAATAGGAATGTAATACTGAGGTAGATCTGATTCGTTGGTCGGCAACCTCTTCAGACCAAACCCAAAGGGGTCCCCAATGTTGGCAAACTTTGGGGCTGTCTTCGGTAAGGCGTCCTCACGAATAAAACGAGCAATGAAGCTCTTGAAAGTAACGCCTTGCTCCTCAGACTCGGTGAATAATCGATCAAAAATGCCTAGGGCCCTAATTAAACTAGGGCGCTTGTGTCGAACAGCATTCTCAGCAGATAAGCCGTCAACTGGGGCGGGCTCGGTTTCAAAAACGTACTCGTCAGGGGGCAACAACTCCTCGTACATATTACCCCTTATTGGCAACCCCGAGATGTCATAAAATTCGGCTAAAGAAATCGAAACCTCGCGATCTCCCAGAAGAAAAGTATTAGTGGGAAGATTCCACTGGTTCAAAAACGCTTTGACCCACCAGGCATGCGGGGACTTGTAATGGAATAGCGACGCGTATACGGCCTGATAAAGCCCGACTTTCTGCAATCGCGCCCGATGGGCGGAAAGGATGTAGCGAGCCCAGAGAAGGTAGCCCGTAGGATGCCTGGGAGTGAGCCCTATCTTATAAATCTGCCCCCACGGGTGGGCCTCACCCTGGCAGATGCGCCGTCCCAAGATGTCTATAGCCGGGATCGGATGGTTCGGAATGCCGGTCGTCGAAGGCTCCAGCCTCCCCGTTGGAGTCCAGTTGGGCATTTCCACGGCAAAAGCTGTCCTTGGAGGATCCATCGGTAAAAACGGGAAAGTGGGCTCCGTTGGCACCGCGCAAAGAAAACTCCTGCGACCTTGAATAATCTGACTGTGCCAAGGTCCCCATTGAAAAAGGTTGGCGCAGTTCGGGTCATGGGCCCTAATCATTGCCATCGCCTCTTCATCAGACGGTGACTGAGGAAAGGCCGCCCCCGAGCGAGAGAAAGGAAAGCGTGGAGCAGAAGCCATCACACCTGAAACCCAATAAAGGGAGACCGTTAAAAGAAAAGTTAGCGATATATGTTCATGCACGAACATGAAGACTAATTGGAGAAAGCAACAGCAAAGTTTCCTGGGACCATTGGCTACAAAACACATGGGCCCCACAGAATCCGGATGACGGCTCATTAATAATGAGACCAAACAGTTACAATAAAACAAAGGAAACATCCCCATTTAATAAAGAATGATGACCATGCACGTCCCCCCTAATGGGATCTGTCTCGGGCTCTACAGTGAACCCAACAAAATCAAAGGAATTAAATTCCCACGAAAAGGCATCATTACAAAATCTCCATCGCATTAATGGCAGAAGAACAGCCTCGGGCCAAGAGACCCCAAGGAGCCTCTGGGTGAAGAAATTGAGTTCTTCATAGGAATTAAATTACTTATTAGGAAAAAGGAAATTAAAATTCCCAGAAATAATTTTGATGGAATTAAAGTCCAGGGAGTTGAAACGCTGTCATCATCCCCCCGAAGATCACCTAAACCCTAAGAGATCCTACAGTTCGAAGGTTCCCTGTTCTTAAAACAAAAAAAAAAAAAAACTTGAAGAAAAAATGGGTTCTTTACGAAACCCTTAATATGGATTTGAAATCCAAGGAGTTCTTTTGAAGACGAAGGCGCTTTGGCCGTTCGACATTATTACCTGAGGGAGAGGATCCGTCGACAGAGTTAAACTCTGGGAAATGTTCAAGACAGAGAACTAAGCTCTGGAAGCGAGAATTAAATTCTCAAAGAAGAAATTCTCAGAAGAAGAAGATGAGCAAAGTGAAGGCTCCTATGAAGAGACAGAGGTATTTATAGAAGACAATGGAAACGTTTCATCTCCCCAGATCCCTAAAGCAATCCAACGGTCGCGAGAGGAGACAGCGTTGCACTCACGTGCTGACACGTAAGAACAACGCTGTGGGGGCATTTGTTTCCTGATTTAAAATCAGGAAAGCTTCTGTGAAAAGCTTCAAAAAGGGGCCACGTGCTTACACGTGACCAGCAGTCACGTGTTGACACGTGACCTATAAAGTGCAGAAAAGGCGCACATTGATTCGCTGAGCAAAGTCAAGGAAAAGAGCTTCAGAAGAGGTCACGTGCTCCCACGTGACCAGGGTCACGTGTCGACACGTGACGTTCAAAGCAGCAAACTCGCTCTCCAATTGAACCGAGGAAAGAAGTGCCAGACAGGGGTCACGTGCTCACATGTGACCAGGGGTCACGTGGTAGCACGTGACATTGAAGCAGCAATCAGAAGACAGATGCAAGAGAAAGAGGAAGGCTCATTCCAAAAGGGGGGTCACGTGTCCGCACGTGACCATGGGTCACGTGGTCACACGTGACCGGCTTTCAAAGCCCATGTTGACGGCAGAATTAAATTCTGAAGGAAATTCGAATCCTTCCAAAGGAAAGTGAGTATCTGGAACCAATCAAATTAAAGATTCAGAGATGATTAAATATCATCTATCTATGGAAAATCTCGGGTTTGGAAAGATTTCCCCCTTAAATCTAACCAAAATAACAAAGGAGAATCTCTGGATTTAAAATCCAATGGTGAATAAAATTCACCCAATAATCCAAAGGTCCAAAACGAATGAAGGATGCAAATCAAATCTCTCAATGAAGATTCGTTACAAAACTAATTCATTCGGCTGCTTCTCCTATAAATAGGAGCCAAGAGACACAAAAAAGGGATATACAGAGATACATACAGGGGAAGAAAAAAAAGAAAAAAGGAGGAGAGCTTTGATACTTTGAAAAGACTCGGATCTTCTGCAAAAACCCTAGGTAAGAAAGGGAAGGCCTTTTGAAAGAAAGAGAATTTAATTCTCAACAGAGTTTAACTCTGATACATAAAAAAGAAGAGCATACTTCTTCTCTCCTTGATAGAGGATCTGCAAAGTGCACATCTCCCCTTAAGGTTGAGAATTTAATTCTCAATGGGTCGAGATCCTGCCATGCAGATCCAAAACATAGAGAGGGAATGCAAGCATGAGAATTTAATTCTCACCGAACTAGAGGAATTTAATTACTTCAAAATAAAATTAGGGCTTGACCCTATATCATGGGAACATAATTCCTTCAGAATAAAAAGAAACAGGGTTTAACCCTAATTAAGAATCCAGTTCTGTTGCAGCAGCGGGAATTTAATTCCCTCAATCATAATTCCTTAAAAAGCTTTTATTAGGGTTTAACCCTATTCAGTTATTCACATATACGAGGAATTTAATTCTTACAGAAGATTCAGAGTTCGATCCTACTCCAGAACAAAGTCTTCGAAAGGAAGTAGGAATTTAATTCCTCTGAAAATTTAAAGCTCGAGGAATTTAATTCCTGAAAAAGTTAACAAAGCCTCTAAACAAAATACATGAAGGCAGGGTCACGTGCCACCACGTGACCCCCCAAGAGGTCCACAGAAAGCCCCATCGAGGCAGCACCCCACGTGACTCACGTGACCCTTGGCAGAAGCTCTAATACATAGGCATTTGAATGCCCATCACGAGATGGCACGTGATGCTCTGAAAGACGCAATAACTTCAGCAGAACAAACGAAGGAAGGGCGCTCTCACGTGCTGCCACGTGACCCCTCTTGCCTTAGTGTTTAACACTGAATTAAAACACTCAAACCCAGTGTTAAAACGCTGTTGGGCCTTAGCATTCAACGCTGATTAAAAAGCTTTATTTGCAGTGTTCAGCACTGATCTGTTTTAGTGTTTAACACTAATGCCTTATTGCTGGTGTTTAACACCAATTATCTCTTAGTGTTGAACACTAACTTATCAACCTCGTTCCCAGTGTTCAACACTGATTGCTCTGAAGTGTTTAACACTAGGCTTTGGCCTAATTGGCTAAAGGGATAGAGGCAAAGCCTCTCCCTCAATGGACCAACAAGAAACCAATATTCCAGACCTGACTGGACTTAGCCCAAGCTGGCCATAAGTCCTCAATTCATGATTAACTGGGCCAGTGGGCTCATAACATAATTAATGGGTCTTAACCCCAAATTGGGCCAAGGACTATTTAAGCCACTCCGGTTCTAGGGTACATCTCTTCACTCCTTTGATACTTGGCATTGTAATCCCTCAATGTCTTCAAAGAGGTGACGGGTCCCGACGACCACACATTGACATGGACTGTGGGGTCTTTAAACCCATGCCTAATGCAAAATTCCTGGTCACGTGGAACGCGGATAACGTCACTCTTTGACCCCGCGGAAAGCGTCCAGAGCGGAGCCTAGTCCTCGCCGAACACGGCAATGAACCCGTGTGAAGCATCTAGTGCAAAATTCCTGGTTACGTGGAACGTGGATAACGTCACTCTTTGACCCCACGGAAAACGCCCAGAGCGGAGCCTGGTCCTCGCCAAGCACGGCAGTGAACCCGTGTGAAGCATCCAGAGCACATACCGGACTGTGGAGTCCTTAAACCCATGGACTATGACGTCCTTAACCTTGACCGAGATGTCTTAAAACTAACGATGGACCGCAATGTCCTTAAACTACCCATGGACCGCAACGTCCTTAAACTACCCATGGACCGCAATGTCCTTAAACTAGAACAATAGAGCCCCATATGCTCTTTTGCCGGATCTAAACGGTCCTATTTAAGTTGATCTTAGCCTCAAAGATGGCTAACGCGTCCTTAAACCTTCAAGCAGACTGGACTATGAATCCCCCTAATTAACTCTGGCTCGAGGGTACATCTCTGAACTCCTCTGACATCCGTCGTTGTAATCCTTCAACGTCGTCAGAGAGGTGACGGGTCCCGACAGCCATACATGTAATGGACCACTACGTCCCTAAACTGGAACATTAGAGTCCAAACACTCTTTTGTCGGATCTAAACGATCCCGTTAAGTTGATCTTAGTCACAAAGTTAGACTAACGTATCCTTAACAAACGTTTGAGTTGATCTTAGCCTCAAGTATGGCTGACGTATCCTCAAACCAAACCCCCAAACCCAAATTTAAGATAATGCGGATTTGGACTAGTCCACGCCCTACGGGCGACGACATAACTCGGTCTCCGTAAACAATCCACGGGCAATAAAAAACGAAATAAACACCCACGACACGAAGTGACCATCTGGAGAAGGAGAAAGTTGTTACCGCGATGCGGTAGCGTAATTAACTGCAGGGGCTTGCGCCTGCAGGGAAGAGCGTCCCCACAATCAAAAACCCCTCAAACGAGGGGGAATCTGACGAAGTCTGCTACATCGGACGCATCCGTCTAAACCTCCGATACATGGTGCCATAGATCGACTTGGCATCTTCGGAGAGGTGGACGGATAGCACCAATTAGCATCTGCTCCGAACCTCAGCGCCAAGACATCGCAGTCTTGTGCGCGTGTCCGTTCGGAGGGGAACAGATTCTGGCACGCCCGGTGGGACCTTTTCCTCTTTCCACTCCACACTTCGTGTGTCGTGATTCGCGAACCAATCGCGTTTCGCCAATGATTGCCCTTGGGTTTCAAGATACTAAGAATTGGCGTCTTGCCTATTGCAGAGAACAAAGGATCGATGGCTGCTACTTCCGCGAAATCCTTCAACTGCTCAAACTGCAATTGCGACCAACGCTCTACCTCGCCAGGAGGTATAGCCTATGGACCCCAAGCTGCTTCGTTGTTCACAATGCCGGTGGACCAAGTGACTCAAGCCACTACCGGATTGTTCTTTGGGACTATGCTCCCCCCATCAAACTTCGTGGCGCCGGTGTTGACAAAGGAAACTCTCAAGAAGTCGGTCTTTGATCGTCTTACCCCTGCCGCGGCTCCTCTCAACGAGTCGCCCAACGTCAACGCCTCGATCTTTTCTAGATTGGGTCAGAAATCTTGCGAACTCATCACGGGACCTATAATCTCAGAGAAGGCTGCTTCTAAGAAAGCGGCCGCCCCTGCCTCCGAAATCGCCAAGGCGGTTTCCCCGGTCAAGAAATCGATTTTCACAAGATTAACAGCTTCGACTCCCGCTCCCGCTGCACAGAGGACATCGGTCTTTGACAGGCTAACACCAACAACGACCCCTCACCCACACAGGGGACAAGACGAAACCATTCTTATAGCTGACTCTACGCCGTCTGCTCGACGCGCTCGACGTCGTCATTGGCGCCGAATAAG
This sequence comes from Agapanthus africanus, assembly GCA_030015575.1. NCBI lineage: Eukaryota > Viridiplantae > Streptophyta > Magnoliopsida > Asparagales > Amaryllidaceae > Agapanthus > Agapanthus africanus. The sequence goes on along the minus strand of JASDDO010000031.1, from coordinate 519,937,105 downwards.
GAAGGCTGGGGGCAACTCCCCCTCTGGATTGACTCCACCAGCCCCGGTGGTAGAAGTTAATGCTGCTGTTCCAACTGGGAACAGCTTCGAGATGCTAAATAAGGTGCGAAGGAATTCCCCTACTGCAGTGCTAAAAAGGTCTCCTCCCCCGTCAGGAAAGGTTGCGGAAATAAAATCAGACCAACCCCGATCTCCTCAACGGCTGTCTTCCAAAATCTATAAGGTTTGGCGGCAGGCCCGAGATTCGATCATCTATCCAAACTTCTCCCGCCAGCACAAAAAGCCAAAAATCCAACCGGAAGCTGGTCACCGGGCTAAACCCCAAAAGGCTGTTGATCAACTGACTCATAAAAGGAGGAGGCCAGAGAAGATCCCTCAACATGCAACGACGGCTAAAGACGATGAGCCCAGACACCCTAAGTCTGGGGGCACGGTGGTGCACACTGTTTACATGGTCTCTGGAAAGGAGGAAAGCCGCACTTCTACGGGCCACCGACCGCTGACCCGATCCGTGACGAGAGCCCAGGAACAACAACAAAAGTTGCAGGAAATGATGAGTGCTATGGCTGCACTTACCGGGCCAAAAGAAGGCCCAGAAACGCCCTCAGACGCGCGCCGGGAGGAGGAAACCGACGCTGAGTTCCTTCGCCGGACATTGGAGAAGAAGGACAAAGAGGCTGCTGAACAAGCGGCTAATATACAGCGCATGGGCCTTCTCTTCCAAGATATGATAGGAATGATGATCCAACAGGACCCACCCGCCGAAGATCCCCCAATCGTTCTGGAAGATGACCGAGGAGAAACGTCAAATCCACCGCCTGCCCTCTCAACGGCCAAGGAGGAGACAATCTCTAAAGCTGACTTGGCTGACTACATAGCCCAGCAAATCCGGGTCCATCATACGACTGAGGCAGCTGGTCAAGTCGTGAAAACGGGGCGGCCGTATCCAAGCTGGTACGATCAAATTAAATACCCGCAAGGCTATACGATACCGAAATTCCATGTGTATAAGGGGACCGGCAATCCTCATCAACACGTCGCCCAGTTCCGGGCCCTCTGCGGTAACACCGGCGGTGACGATAAACTGTTGCTCCGCCAGTTCGTGGGCAGCTTATCAGAAACAGCGTTCGAATGGTATTCGGAACTTCCGAACGATTCTATCAAAACGTTCGCTGAAATGGAGTTGTTATTCACTCAGCGATTCGCAAGTGCCAGCGAACGCACTCCAATAACTGCTTTGATTAACGCCAGGGTAAAACCAGGCGAAACCTGGGTCCAGTATGCTATACGCTGGCGGAATTTATGGTCAAGATGCGAGCAACGCATTGAGGAAGCACCCGCAGTGGGCATGTTCGTGGGTACCCTAGACCCCCACGCGACCATCTCGCAGTTCATGATGTTCTTTAAGCCAACCACATTCCAGGCTTTAATCGACAAGTTGGCTCAGATGGACCAGATGGGTCATAGACCACCTGCCCCGAAGCCAGAACCTCGGAATGACAAGGGTAAAGGAAGGGCAACTTTCGTCGCGAATGCCCAACAGCAACCCGACGCCCCGAAATCGGCAGATCAATTGGAAGAAAGACGCCGATATTATAACGAAAAGATGAAGCGTCCCTACTCGTTCCCACGAGACAAGACGAAACGGTTATTTGAGCTGGCAATACGCAACAGACTCATAAACCTGCCAAATCCAAGGCGACCGCCATAACCCACTGAGGTGAATAACCCTAACTACTGCCCTTACCATCAAACGGTAAGTCACCCGATTGAAGATTGCTTCGTCTTCAAAGGATGGATTGAAGATCAATACCTCCAGGGGAAGTTTGTACTGTCCGAAAAGTGGAAGGTGAACCCACCACAACCGCATACTCCTAAGAAAGCAGATACACCGGGGGCAACCTGCTCCTTTATTGAAGAAGCTCCATGGGAAGTCGTACTATCAACTAAAACCAAAAGGATGCTGAGGGACCTTTATGCGTGCCCTGTAATCGAATGGAAGGACCCTCTTGAACCTCAAATTATCGAAGGGATGCTGAAGCCCCGCCCAACTATGAAGACTCATGATAGAGATCCAAATACTCACGCCCAGCCGTCAAAAGCATCGAAGAAAAAGAAGAAGAAATCCAAGAAGCCCGCGAGGCTTGGAGACGAGCGCATGAAATTGCAGAAGCAAATCGACGCGCTGGAAGAATATAATCAGAAGGCGCGAACTCCTGTCACACTGCGAGAATTCCTCGACCACACCTTTCAAGACGAAGATGATGAAGAGAGCTCATCGGATGAATACGAAGAGTATGTGGCAAGTTGTAACGTAATCTCCCACTTGCTTACCGATGACGAGAAAGATCCTGACACCAAGAAGCCGGAGGCAAAGCCCGAACCAGAGCGTGCGAGGCTGACAACTGATATGATCAACGCCTTCCTAGACGAGATTCGTCTAAAAAGTAAAGCGGATCAGGAGCATGAGATGGCAGCATCAGAAGGAACCAAATGCGGGCGACTGAACGACAGAGTTGAGCTACCCCTGCCAGAACGCAAGGCGTCCGAGATGGACAGGAAGATATTCAAGACAAGGAAAAGGTTCGCCAAAGCCATGTCAATGGGGATGAAGCTACCCCCCTCAGAAGGAAACACACACAATGGGGCGGAGAGGCACCCCGATTATTGCGCATATCATCGGAAAATCTCACACCCCACGGAGGAGTGCGACGCCTTTAAGATATGGTGGCAAGGATATGTTGCTCATCGGCAACATTTCAAGCGCATGAAACGCAAGAGCCGTCGGGAGCAAAGAAGCACTGTCGACGGGCCCAACAGAATTACTGGCAACTGTTATATGGCTCATGCCGAAGGGTCACAAGTTCTCACCTTTGGGAGCGACTCTGATGAAGAAGTGACTCTGGGCCCTCTCTTTGAAGAATCCGCGTTAGGGAAAGATGAGGAATCAGAAGCCTGCGGAAACACTCAACTGCGCAATCGCACACTCCCAGAAAAGAATCTCGGGCCTACGAACAGAAAAGATAAGGGAAAGGAAAAGGTCACTGAAGATATCACTTTGGATGACCAAGTCGCGAAAGAACTGGCGGCCAAAGACCCTCCTAGGAGGAGTAAAGTGGACCATAACATCCTCGCGCATCTAAGAAAGCTACCTTCTCAGCTTAGCATTCTCGACGCCCTCCTATTATCAAAAGAAGCACGGGACTCACTAATTAAGGCATTACAAGAACCTGAGCAATTCCAAGCCTTTCTCGCCACTGAAAAGATGAAGGACGAACTGGAGGAAGTGCATACGGCCGACGTCACTTTCGGTGATGAAGACCTCCTTCTCGGGACGTGCGACCATAACCGTCCCCTATATGTCTCCGGATACTGCCATGACATCAAGATAGGCAAGATCCTGGTGGATAATGGATCCTCCGTCAATCTCCTTAATGTTCGGGTGTTGAAGGAAATCTGCATGAGTGTGCAACATCTCGCTCGGGACAAAATTACCATCTCCGGTTTCGACTCACAATCGTCACGGACTCTCGGGTCCGTGATACTAACGTTACGCTTCGGGCTTCTCGTCACAGACATCAAATTCCATATCATTGACGCCAAGACCTGCTACAATGCCTTGCTCGGCCGTCCTTGGCTACACGAGTACAACATCATCCCTTCTACACAACATCAGTGTATGAAGTATTCTAAAGACGGTTTCGAGTATACTGTAACGGGTGAGTTGAACCCATTTTCCGTGAACGAAGTCCGCAAATACGAGGACGCGAAATACTTTTTGCCAGACTTCGAAGATACAGAAAGGTGTCGTAACTCGGAGAACAAAGCCGCCGCCACCATCCCTGTTTTCGGGAGCGATACCGAAGAAGAGGAAGAGATAGTTTATATAGGGCCATCTCAACGCAACAACCGGAGGACGCCCGCCCCCATACTGGTCTTCGGAAGTGATTCAGAAGATGAGGTCAATGCCGTATTCTCCAATCGGCTTTCAATGCAAGCACCCCTCGGCGATGGCCACAGTTTGCAAATCACCATGGTACCGCGAGAACACTACAAGGATCTCGACACGCTTCAAGCTCACAGTGTGCAGGACCTGCAGACGTTTTACGTCCCTCCCAGGCGTAGGGGTGAGAAGGTGATCCTATTCTACCGATCCTCAGAGTCGAAAATAGAGAAAGAGATCTGGCATGGCGCAGATACTACGTGCGACAGACTCCAACCCATCCGTCTGCCCAGATACTATACAAATGGATTAAAGAAGCTATTGAAGCGCCAAGGAGTACCCTTAAAACAAACTGTTCGACAGGCTCGGTTCTACAACAGGATTTGGGATGTCCCTGGAACCCAACGCAAATTGCCCAACGGGAAAATGGAGACACTTGGGCTTGGATACGCGAGAACCGGAAAACGAGAGCGGGCCCACAGCAGCTACGCTATATATACCTTTGATGAAGAAGAGGACGCCCTGTCAGGAGATGCCGATCCCTCATCAAAACCAGACCCTGCAATTGAAGCACCAAGTCCGTCGTTTGAAGAACAAACGGGCAAGCCTATGAGAAAAGAGGGTCAGAAAGCTCGGGAAGACCACAGCCGCGAAACGGCCATCTATGAGAAGGCCAGGATGCAACATCTATTTCAACAGATTGCAAAAGACAAAGATGTTCATCCTTGTCAACCCATCATGCGAAAGGCCCGATGCAGAGACGGAAATAAGTCGAGAAGCGGAAAGAAGAGCCGACAACAACGACGCAAGATTAGAGGGTTACGTGATCGGGTACTGCACAGCCCGGATTCTCCCTTCATAGAAAAGATGAGTCGAGCGTACTCCTTCCCCCGAGACAAGACGGAAAGGTTACTCAAGCTCGCCCTAAAACATCAGATGATCACGCTTCCAGAGTCTAGACACCCTGAACAAGCTAATAAGGCCTCTCGCTCGGACTATTGCTCTTATCACCGAGCCATAGGACATCCTACCGAAGACTGCTTCACCTTCAAGAACTGGGTCGAGGACCAGTACCAACGGGGCAGATTCACTTTATCCAACAGCTGGAGGGTAACGCCGCCACGAAAGCACGAGCCCAAAGCCGCAAGAGCAGAACCGGATCCACCTCAGTCCCGGAAGCGGATTCGCGCCTGTTGTACGATTACGATATTGAAAGAAGAGCCCGAGAACATAGATGACCTTCCCCGGTGCTTTGAGAACGACGATGATGAGGTGACCTCAGAATTTCCGCCCGCTCCGAAAGAACTGGAAGATGGCATACATACTACGGCAGATAACCTCAGGAAGATTGAGTTGGGATCGGCAGATGACCCGCGACCGACATTCGTCAGCGAGCTACTCTCTGAAGAAAAGGTGGCCGCGTTAAAAGACGTGCTACTACGGCATAAAGACTGCTTCGCGTGGAACTACTCTGAGATGCCAGGATTAGATCCGGAGGTCGCTGTGCATAGATTAGCAATATCCCCAGAGATCAACCCGGTCAAACAGGCACCAAGGAGGATGCGACTCGAGTTTGAGATGAGCATCAACGCCGAAGTCAAAAAGCTGATCGATTCTGGATTTATCCAAGAAGTCCAATATCCCGATTGGATCGCCAATATCGTCCCGGTAATGAAAAAGAACGGGACGGTACGCATATGCGTGGATTTCAGGGATCTCAATAAAGCCTGTCCAAAGGATGATTTCCCAGTACCGGTGACCGAGCTAATGATAGATAACACGTCCACTCACGAGATTTTCTCCTTTATGGACGGTTCGTCAGGATACAATCAGATAAAGATGCATCCTGAAGACCAAAAGCACACCGCTTTCCGGACCCCTTTGGGTATATTCTGCTACAGGGTTATGCCCTTTGGTCTAAAGAACGCTGGCGCTACCTATCAAAGGGCCATGACAAAGATCTTCGACGACCTCATACATGACATTGTCGAGTGCTATATCGACGACCTCGTAGTGAAGAGCATGTCATACGAAGAGCATCTAGACCACCTGGAGACTGTGTTTCAACGCCTCCGGCAATATAACTTGAAAATGAATCCCCTCAAATGCGCGTTTGGAGTCTCCTCGGGCAAATTCCTGGGATTCATCGTTCGACACCGAGGAATTGAAATAGATCCATCAAAGATTAAAGCGATCATGGAAATGCCTCCGCCAAGAACCCTCAAACAGTTGCGGTCTCTCCAAGGGAAGCTCGCATACATCCGGCGATTTATCGCAAATCTTTCAGGCAAATGCCGCCCCTACAGTCACCTGATGAAGAAGGGAACCCCATTCGTCTGGGATCAAAAATGCCAAGGTGCACTAGACGAGATCAAGCAGTACCTGCAGAACCCGCCGGTATTGGCTGCGCCGGTCAAGGGAAAACCCCTCATTCTTTATACAACCGCCCTCGAAGGTTCCTTGGGCGCATTATGGGCGCAAGAGAACGATCAGGGGAAAGAGAGAGCACTCTACTACTTAAGTCGAGTTCTACCGGGGGCAGAAAGCAATTACTCCCCCATTGAAAAACATTGCTTGGCATTAATCTTCGTGGTAACAAAGCTCAGGCACTATGCGTTGGCACACGAAGTCTGCCTCATCTCGAAGGTGGACCCTCTTAAATATCTGATGTCAAAAGCCATATTGACGGGACGACTCGCTAAATGGGCCCTGCTCTTGATGGAGTTCTCGATAATCTATCAACCTCTCAAGGCAGTGAAAGGCCAGGCCATTGCTGACTTCCTCGCTGAGCACCCGATACCGGCCGATTCTCCTCTGAATTGTGATTTGCCAGACGAGCATGCATTTGATGCGATTAGCGGCGGAAGCACCCAATGGGAACTCTATTTCGATGGAGCGTCCTCCGTAAAGAAACAGAAACAAGGTATCCCAATGATCAAATCGGGGATAGGCCTCATCTTTGCAACTCCACAAGGAGGGATAATGCGCTTCGCCTTCTCCTTAACAGAGCCGAGGACAAACAATGAGGCTGAATACGAAGCCCTGATAGCAGGCCTTGAGCTTGCCATTGACATGGGAATTGAAGACCTCCTCATATACGGGGATTCTCAGCTGGTCGTTAGTCAAGTAAATGGCGACTACCAAACGTGCAAACCGGAGCTGGTGAAGTACGGCGAAAGGGTGCAGCAACTATTGACCCAAATTCCCTCCTACACTTTGGAGAACATACCACGCGCGGAAAACAGCAAAGCAGACGCATTGGCTAAGCTTGCTAAAGAACTGGCCGACGAGAACCTCGATGATGTCAGAATCGTGGTACAAAGCCGTCGAGTGCTCACCCCCGCAGAAATACCTCCGGAATTATATAAAGAGGGAGCCACTGAGCAGACAACCCTACAAATAAAAGACCAAGAGAAGGCCGAGGACTGGAGGGAAGTCTTCATAGACTACTTTAAGTCCCGCCGAATGCCCAAAGAAGCATCCTCAAGACATCAGCTCATGAAACGAGCCCTATCTTTCGCTCTCGTCAACAATACTCTATACAAGAGATCGTTTGATTCCCTATGGCTGAGATGCTTAGGATCTGACGAAGCAGAAAGAGTCATTCAGGAAGTTCATGACAGACTTTGCGGTTCTCACCAAGCAGGCCCGAAGATGAAGTTAAAGATTAAACGAATGGGCTACTACTGGCCCACGATGATCCAGGACTGCCTCGAGTATGCGAAGCAATGCCACTCATGCCAGATTCATGGAGACTTCATCCACCAACATCCGAATCCGCTACACCCAACGGTGGCCAGCTGGCCATTCGAGATGTGGGGGACTGACATAGTCGGCACCATTGAGCCGGCATCATCTCGGGGACATCGTTTTATCCTGGCGACTACTGATTACTTCTCTAAATGGGCAGAAGCAATACCATTGAGGGAAGTGAAGACGGAGAATATCCTCCATTTCTTCAAGACGCACGTCATCTATCGGTTTGGAACCCCACGACGGATTATCTCCGATAATGGGCCAGCCTATCGAAGCCATAAGATTAGCCGCTTCGCGCAGCAGCACAATATAGATTGGAGGTATTCTTCAGTTTACAACCCACGAGCCAACGGTCTGGCCGAGGCCTTCAATAAGACCTTGACGAAGATCATAAAAAAGACCGTTTCCCGGAATAAGAAAGACTGGCACGAAAGGCTGCAGGAAGCCCTTTGGGCTTATCGAACTACATTCAAGACAGCCACGAACACAACGCCGTACGCGTTGGTATTTGGGACGGAAGCAGTACTCCCCCTCGAGATAGAGCTACCCTCTCTATGAGTGGCAGTCCACCACGAGCTGACGGACGAAGAGAATGCTCACCTTCGGCTTGAGGAGCTTGATGCCCTCGACGAAACTCGGCTCATAGCGCAACAACATCTAGAAGCCTACAAAGCAAAGATGACGCGCTCGTACGAGAGATTGACCAGGCCGAGGACATTTCGCCAAGGCGAACTCGTGCTAGTGGTCAAGAGACCTATGATCCCCAATCGTGCCAAACGGGGAAAATTTGAGCCAAACTACGAAGGCCCTTACATCATAGACAAGGTCTACTAGGGTGGAGCCTATCTACTCATGGACATGCACGGTGAAAGACCTTTCAGGCCAATAAACGGCCGCTTCTTAAAGAAATACTACGCTTAATGAGCCATAGCCCGGGTCAATGATAGATGACGACGACTATGTCCGCTCGATATCTTCCTAGGCTCAGACTTTACAAGCAGCAGCCGGCCTTCCCATAACGAAGGACCGAAACGTCCTTAAACTAAAGACGGACCGAAACGTCCTTAAACTAAAGACGGACCGAAACGTCCCTAAACTAACAACGGACCGAAACGTCCTAAAACTAGCGACGGACCGAAACGTCCTTAAACTAACGACGGACCGAAACGTCCCTAAACTACTACCGCAGCATCCTTAGGCTGACCAAAAAAAAAAAAAAAAAAAACGGTATGTCCATGAAGCAAGATGGGCACGGATGAAAACCCGAAAGGGCTCCGTGAGTAAAAACAGCAGGACTACCGGCGAGTGTTTGTGAAAACCCGAAAGGGCGCAACTTCGTTAAAAGACACTTATAAGGTCCTCTCGACCTTGTAAGGAGAAATCACCTGCGTGAGATCCTTACGACTCACAAAGGAGCAACACACTTGGGGATCCTCACGATTCCTAAGGAGAAAATACACTTACGAGATCCTCACGACTCGTAAGGAGAATTCTCTTATGAGACCCTCACGGCTCATAAGACTTGAAAGTCTTAAGTTACAGAAACCTGAACCTGTTCTTAAGCAAATCCCCCACAACCTTCGATATTGCCCTACAAGCGGCTCGTACTGACCCTTGTATACAATCCACGGGTGCGAACAAACGTTTCCCTAACAAAGTCCCACCCGTGACTGGGGATATATCCATATGGTAAACAACCCTTGTGAGTCCTCTCGACTTATGAGGAGAAAATCCTCTTTGTAAGATCCTTACGACTTACAAGAGAACATGCACTTAAGAATCCTCACGATCCTTAAGGAGAAAACACACCTGCAAGATCCTCACGACTTGTAGGGAGAAATACCTTTGTGAGACCCTTACGGCTCATGAAGTCAGAAGCCTTGGTCGACGGGACCCTTAACCCTGTTTGCTGAGCCACCTTTGTTCATCATCGACAAAAGCAAATGATGATTCGCCTCTGGCAAAATTCCAGTTGTGGAGATGCTGATGCCGAAATTAGGTACCTTAGATCCAGGCTGGCAGCGAAAAAGCTAGTGAGCCACACATTCCTACAAAATAGCCGAAATGATGGGGCAATCGCGAGCTTCGCGATATGAAAGCTGAAGTGATAGAGCACCGCGGAGAAGGGAATAAAATAAAAGTAAAATCCTCGCCCTACAGGTGATGTTACATCTACCTCTGGATACAATCCAGGGGCGCCAACAAGGAGGAATCATACTCTTTCCCCAGGCTTCATCATAAGGAGAAGCTAAATCTCGACGGGCCACAAGCGACCTAGAGATCATCGCAACATTCGTCTCGTAATGACGGACACAACTTCAAGCTAAGCGGAACAACGGCAACTCCCAGTTCCATGGCTCGGTGGTATACATATCGCCAACAGTCAAACCTCCATCCCGTGAAATACGGATACAATCAGCAAACTTCCTGGTTACGTGGAACGCGGATAATGTCACTCTCTGACCCCGTGGAAAACGTCCAGAGCGGATCCTGGTCCTCGCAGAGCATGGCAGTGAACCCATGTGAAGCATCCAGAGCGGAGCCTAGTCCTCGCCTAACGCGGCAGTGAACCCGTGTGAAGCATCTAGTGCAAACTTCCTGGTTACGTGGAACACGGATAATGTCACTCTCTGACCCCGTGGAAAACGTCCAGAGCGGATCCTGGTCCTCACAGAGCATGGCAGTGAACCCATGTGAAGCATCCAGAGCGGAGCCTAGTCCTCGCCTAACGCGGCAGTGAACCCTTGTGAAGCATCTAGTGCAAACTTCCTGGTTACGTGGAACGCGGATAATGTCACTCTCTGACCCCGTGGAAAACGTCCAGAGCGGATCCTGGTCCTCGCAGAGCATGGCAGTGAACCCATGTGAAGCATCCAGAGCGGAGCCTAGTCCTCGCCTAACGCGGCAGTGAACCCGTGTGAAGCATCTAGTGCAAACTTCCTGGTTACGTGGAACGCGGATAACGTCACTCTTTGACCCCGCGGAAAACGCCCAGAGCGGAGCCTGGTCCTCGCCAAGCACGGCAGTGAACCCGTGTGAAGCATCCAGAGCAAATACTGGACTGTGGAGTTCTTAAAATCCACGGACTATGACGTCCTTAACCTCGACCGCGATGTCTTAAAACTAACGATCAACCACCCCGATTCCCTACGGATTCTGCCCTGGTTCAAGGGTACATCTCTTCACTCCTTTGATACCTCGCGTTGTAATCCCTCAACGTCTTCAAAAAGGTGACGGGTCCCTACAACCAAACATCGGACTGTGGAGTCCCTAAACCCACGGACTATGAGGTCCTTAACCTTGACCGTGATGTCTTAAAACTAACACTGGACTGTGGAGTCCCTAAACCCACGGACTATGAGGTCCTTAACCTTGACCGTGATGTCTTAAAACTAACATCGGATTGTGGAGTTCCTAAATCCACAGACTATGAGGTCCTTAACCTTGAACGGGATGTCTTAAAACTAACATTGGACCGTGGAGTCCTTAAATCCACGGACTATGAGGTCCTTAACCTTGACCGTGACGTCTTTAAACTACGATACCTTGAGAGAGCCCTGACTCCGTAAAAACACGGATAAGGATGACCACACCCGGCGCTTGCAGGCCCTCACGACCTGTCAGGAAGAAAAACTCTCTTGTGAGATCCTCACGACTCTCAAGGGAAAACCCGCTTAAGGATCCTCACGATCTTTAAGAAGAACTCACACCTATGGGATCCTCTCGACCTGTAGGGAGAAAAACTCCTTAGGATACCCTCGTGGCTCATAAAATGTAAAAGCCCTAGGAAGCAGATCTTAACCCTGAATCCTGAGCCATCGCTGTCCTGCAAGGAGATCAAGATAGAATATCCGCAGAATGCATTCAACAAAAAGGGGACACATCATTGAGAAGAAAAATCGTATCTTTTATTCATAAACCAAAAAGGATACAATTCATGAAACGAAAAAAGATACTCTTATTCATGAGTATGTACAAAAAAGAAAAAAAAAGATACAAGTCCTCAAGCCGGTGGCCGGTGTAATAATTTGACCAACTCATCGTTTTGTTGTTGAGCCACGGCTTCATGACGCAGGATCTCCAGAAGACGAGCCTCCGCCTGAGCTTGCTGGGCCTGATATGAAGCAAGCCGGGCTTCAAGCTCTTTTTCAGTGGCCTTGTGAGCCTCAACCCTCTCGCGAGTAAACGTGGCGGCTTTATCAAGAGCCACCACCTCCTTGATGGACTCCTGAAGCACCCGCCAGAGCTCATACGCTTTGTTGGCTTTGGCTGTAAGGCTGGCCTGAAGCTCGCCCAACGCCTTGGAGGCTAGCTCCCTCTCCGAGAACTTGCGGCCAAGTCTCTTCTCACACGACGTCATGTTGGTCGCATGTCGTGCTATCAGATCTCGTAACTCCGCCTTTGCAGCCACGGCCTCCGAGGAAAGGCGAGAACACTCGAGGGCGTACAGACAAGCCTCCACCTTCCTACAGAACTCCACCCAGACCCGCACCACCTCCTCGCTATGATAAGTGGCGAGAAAAGGGAGGGAGCCGTTAGCTTCAGCGGCGAACGCTTCGGCTGTGGTCGCGCTACCAGCACGGAGCTCCTCAATAAAAGAAGATAGGGAGACAAGACTCAATTGGGCCAAGCGTTCTGAAGCCCGCAGAGCGTAAGGACCGGGCGGCATCACGATGCGCGATTCCAGAGCCATGGAAACTGGCAGGGCTGTTCAAGTTTGGCAAATGTCAGTAAAACACTTAAACGCAGAACGAATGGGACTATAATAAAAATGTCACTCACCGACAGTCATGCAAGTAGGAGCCGAGGGTTCCCCTGGCCCTTCAACGACCTCGACCTCATCGTCGGCTTCCAAAACTATAAGAGACATCAATGTCATTTCGCAAAATAGTAACAATGCTATGGTAAAAAAAAAAAAATGGCGAATGACGCTAACCTTGCCCAGAGGAAAGGACAATACGCTGAGGGGGATCGCCTGCGGAGCTGCCATCTCCAATAAACGCTGAAATGATTGACGAGGCGACAGATCCGCGATCGTGGCTGCCAAGCCACGCAATTCTGGGAAAGATAAAAGAGTTCAGATTATGAAAGGGGTTGCTAGATTAAAACGCAGAGGGATACCTTCAACACTCCTCCCGTTTTGAGCCGGGGGGATAGCGGCTTCAACGGTCTCCGCCGTGACCTCAGGCTCCAACAAAGGGAGAGGAGTCCTGACTACTTCGCTTCCAGCCCTTGAGCCGGCCTCAGTGAGAGCCATTGGGGCGGCGGCTTCCAAGGGAGCATTCCCCAAAGGAGCAAGCACTCCCGGACCAAGAACCGCCGCTGGAGGTTCTATCATGAGAGGAACAGCCTCATTAGCCCTCTCCACATCCGGCAAAGCTTCATTAAGAATTTCGGCGGGCTTTAGCTTTAACGGGCCAGTAGGGAGCTCCCCCAGCGTCGAAGATTCTGCACGATTCAAATAAAAAATAATGATACATACCCACGAGCATAAATAATCGAAAAGACTACAAAAGAAGCACAGCGTACCTATACGCAAAGAAGCCCTCAACATGGCTTCTTCAAGCTGCTTCTCCTTCTCAAGGAGATAAGCTCGCCGAGGCTCAAGGGTAGACTCATGACCGCCGGTCCATAAAGAGAGTGCATCAGCTGCGTCTTCTGAAGCGACCAGCTTCAAAGCCCTTTCCCCCCATTCCTCCAAAGGGCCGATAAATCGTCGCCGAATCCACGAAGGGTCTTCGTAAAAAATTACAGCGGGATAAGACTTCTTCGGAACCTTGGCATTATGGGATGGGTCTTTCGAACGCCGTAAGGCCTCAGCCAGTTGTGCAGCCTCCTCGTCAGCCGAACTCGGGAAGAGAAGCCCAGCGTCTGACCCTTGCAAGGTCAAGGGTTCGTCTTCAAGGATAGGCTCAGATTCCACCACAGAATCAAGCGGGGTAGTAGCCACTTTCCTCCGTCGTTTAGACCCAGAGCCGGCCGTTGAAGATGACCGCTTCCTCCCTCGCGAAGCCTTAGGGCGACGCTGGCCCACATCGCCTTCAACGCCCTCGTCCCTGTTACTCTCACTCGGTGCCACAACCAAGGACGACGTCGACGTCGTCGACGCCGCGGGGGGAGGTGCCGCCACCGGCAAAGGTCCTACCACTGGAGCCCGTCTACCTCGCGATAGAGAATCCAAGGGCATACCAGCGGTCGGAGTAAGGTCTACCCCTGACTCCCCTGGAATGAGGGCCGCGCCAATTTCCCTCAAAGGGAAGCGGACTGGAACCCTCGGTCGCAACTCAACTCTCGAGACCTGAGGAGGGGCGTCATGACCAAGAAGAACCCTTCTTTCTTCAGCAATAATTGGGGTGACCCGATGAAGATACCACCCTGTAAATGCACCCACGCATCGAGGGATGTACTCGGCTTCAGGGGCCATGAAATGAGAGCCGGTGTTCAGCCTCATGAAATGATGAGCGGCATCACGAACAGCATCGAGCGAAGGAATTGGAGCGATCATAAAGGCCTCAAAAGGAACACCCTGGTCGTATCCGAGCTGCCGAGCAAATCGATGAGGATTGTACCGCATAAAAAGGGCTGCACTATCCTGGCGAAACACCAAGTAGCCCGGTCTAATTGAATACAAGTGTGTGGCCTCTCGGGGATTTAGAGAAGGCGCGTTGTCCTTTGACTGGTCCCAAAGTTGCTGAACAGGACCCGAAGGAGAAGACAGAACCCGATCGTTAAAAGCTAACCCGCCGGCGGTGGCGTGAGGGGAAATCAGCACCCGAATAGCCCCAAATTGAGTTGGGTCGGCAGCAGAAGCACCTACCAGCCGCATAAGTCGCGGGAAGGTATAGGCGTCGTAAAAAGCGGGCCTTTGATGCATGGCAAAAGACCCCAGCACATGCATTTCGATCCACGACGTGAAGTAATAAAGCGAAAAGTTCACTACGTCCACGCCAGGCGTAGAGGTATTAGCCGCAGTACCCAATCCATTATAAAGGTGCGCCAGGGCCGGAATGCCAATGGCCAACCGCGTCCCCTCAGCAATACGATGTGCCGGGTAGATGACCGAGGCTTTCATGAAGCGGCGATGCATGGGGATAACGAACCAACTGAGCCAGACGCTAATAAACCCCACAAAGAACGTCTCCTCGTCCATGCCGGGGACAGCAATGGATTCAAAAGAGATCGGCGATATAATAGGAATGTAATACTGAGGTAGATCTGATTCGTTGGTCGGCAACCTCTTCGGACCAAACCCAAAGGGGTCCCCAATGTTGGCAAACTTTGGGGCTGTCTTCGGTAAGGCGTCCTCACGAATAAAACGACCAATGAAGCTCTTGAAAGTAACGCCTTGCTCCTCAGACTCGGTGAATAATCGATCAAAAATGCCTAGGGCCCTAATTAAACTAGGGCGCTTGTGTCGAACAGCATTCTCAGCAGATAAGCCGTCAACTGGGGCGGGCTCGGGTTCAAAAACGTACTCGTCAGGGGGCAACAACTCCTCGTACATATTACCCCTTATTGGCAACCCCGAGATGTCATAAAATTCGGCTAAAGAAATCGAAACCTCACGATCTCCCAGAAGAAAAGTATTAGTGGGAAGATTCCACTGGTTCAAAAACGCTTTGACCCACCAGGCATGCGGGGACTTGTAATGGAATAGCGACGCGTATACGGCCTGATAAAGCCCGACTTTCTGCAATCGCGCCCGATGGGCGGAAAGGATGTAGCGAGCCCAGAGAAGGTAGCCCGTAGAATGCCTGGGAGTGAGCCCTATCTTATAAATCTGCCCCTACGGGTGGGCCTCACCCTGGCAGATGCGCCGTCCCAAGATGTCTATAGCCGGGATCGGATGGTTCGGAATGCCGGTCGTCGAAGGCTCCAGCCTCTCCGTTGGAGTCCAGTTGGGCATTTCCACGGCAAAAG
The DNA here is from genome assembly GCA_030015575.1 of Agapanthus africanus. Taxonomy (NCBI): domain Eukaryota; kingdom Viridiplantae; phylum Streptophyta; class Magnoliopsida; order Asparagales; family Amaryllidaceae; genus Agapanthus; species Agapanthus africanus. The sequence goes on along the minus strand of JASDDO010000031.1, from coordinate 519,921,486 downwards.
CTGTCCTTGGAGGATCCATCGGTAAAAACGGGAAAGTGGGCTCCGTTGGCACCGCGCAAAGAAAACTCCTGCGACCTTGAATAATCTGACTGTACCAAGGTCCCCATTGAAAAAGGTTGGCGCAGTTCGGGTCATGGGCCCTAATCATTGCCATCGCCTCTTCATCAGACGGTGACTGAGGAAAGGCCGCCCCCAAGCGAGAGAAAGGAAAGCGTGGAGCAGAAGCCATCACACCTGAAACCCAATAAAGGGAGACCGTTAAAAGAAAAGTTAGCGATATATGTTCATGCACGAACATGAAGACTAATTGGAGAAAGCAACAGCAAAGTTTCCTGGGACCATTGGCTACAAAACACATGGGCCCCACAGAATCCGGATGACGGCTCATTAATAATGAGACCAAACAGTTACAATAAAACAAAGGAAACATCCCCATTTAATAAAGAATGATGACCATGCACGTCCCCCCGAATGGAATCTGTCTCGGGCTCTACAGTGAACCCAACAAAATCAAAGGAATTAAATTCCCACGAAAAGGCATCATTACAAAATCTCCATCGCATTATTGGCAGAAGAACAGCCTCGGGCCAAGAGACCCCAAAGAGCCTCTGGGTGAAGAAATTGAGTTCTTCATAGGAATTAAATTCCTTATTAGGAAAAAGGAAATTAAAATTCCCAGAAATAATTTTGATGGAATTAAAGTCCAGGGAGTTGAAACGCTGTCATCATCCCCCTGAAGATCACCTAAACCCTAAGAGATCCTACAGTTCGAAGGTTCCCTGTTCTTACAAAAAAAAAAAAAAAAAAAAACTTGAAGAAAAAATGGGTTCTTTACGAAACCCTTAATATGGATTTGAAATCCAAGGAGTTCTTTTGAAGACGAAGGCGCTTTGGCCGTTCGACATTATTACCTGAGGGAGAGGATCCGTCGACAGAGTTAAACTCTGGGAAATGTTCAAGACAGAGAACTAAGCTCTGGAAGCGAGAATTAAATTCTCAAAGAAGAAATTCTCAGAAGAAGAAGATGAGCAAACTGAAGGCTCCTATGAAGAGACAGAGGTATTTATAGAAGACAATGGAAACGTTTCATCTCCCCAGATCCCTAAAGCAATCCAACGGTCGCGAGAGGAGACAGCGTTGCACTCACATGCTGACACATGAGAACAACGCTATGGGGGCATTTGTTTCCTGATTTAAAATCAGGAAAGCTTCTGTGAAAAGCTTCAAAAAGGGGCCACGTGCTTACACGTGACCAGCAGTCACGTGTTGACACGTGACCTATAAAGTGCAGAAAAGGCGCACATTGATTCGCTGAGCAAAGTCAAGGAAAAGAGCTTCAGAAGAGGTCACGTGCTCCCACGTGACCAGGGTCACGTGTCGACACGTGACGTTCAAAGCAGCAAACTCGCTCTCCAATTGAACCGAGGAAAGAAGTGCCAGACAGGGGTCACGTGCTCACACGTGACCAGGGGTCACGTGGTAGCACGTGACATTGAAGCAGCAATCAGAAGACAGACGCAAGAGAAAGAGGAAGGCTCATTCCAAAAGGGGGGTCACGTGTCCGCACGTGACCATGGGTCACGTGGTCACACGTGACCGGCTTTCAAAGCCCATGTTGACGGCAGAATTAAATTCTGAAGGAAATTCGAATCCTTCCAAAGGAAAGTGAGTATCTGGGACCAATCAAATTAAAGATTCAGAGATGATTAAATATCATCTATCTATGGAAAATCTCGGGTTTGGAAAGATTTCCCCCTTAAATCTAACCAAAATAACAAAGGAGAATCTCTGGATTTAAAATCCAATGGTGAATAAAATTCACCCAATAATCCAAAGGTCCAAAACGAATGAAGGATGCAAATCAAATCTCTCAATGAAGATTCGTCACAAAACTAATTCATTCGGCTGCTTCTCCTATAAATAGGAGCCAAGAGACACAAAAAAGGGATATACAGAGATACATACAGGGGAAGAAAAAAAAGAAAAAAGGAGGAGAGCTTTGATACTTTGAAAAGACTCGGATCTTCTGCAAAAACCCTAGGTAAGAAAGGGAAGGCCTTTTGAAAGAAAGAGAATTTAATTCTCAACAGAGTTTAACTCTGATACATAAAACAGAAGAGCATACTTCTTCTCTCCTTGATAGAGGATCTGCAAAGTGCACATCTCCCCTTAAGGTTGAGAATTTAATTCTCAATGGGTCGAGATCCTGCCATGCAGATCCAAAACATAGAGAGGGAATGCAAGCATGAGAATTTAATTCTCACCGAACTATAGGAATTTAATTCCTTCAAAATAAAATTAGGGCTTGACCCTATATCATGGGAACATAATTCCTTCAGAATAAAAAGAAACAGGGTTTAACCCTAATTAAGAATCCAGTTCTGTTGCAGCAGCGGGAATTTAATTCCCTCAATCATAATTCCTTAAAAAGCTTTTATTAGGGTTTAACCCTATTCAGTTCTTCACATATACGAGGAATTTAATTCCTACAGAAGATTCAGAGTTCGATCCTACTCCAGAACAAAGTCTTCGAAAGGAAGTAGGAATTTAATTCCTCTGAAAATTTAAAGCTCGAGGAATTTAATTCCTGAAAAAGATTAACAAAGCCTCTAAACAAAATACATGAAGGCAGGGTCACGTGCCACCACGTGACCCCCCCAAGAGGTCCACAGAAAGCCCCCTCGAGGCAGCACCCCACGTGACTCACGTGACCCTTGGCAGAAGCTCTAATACATAGGCATTTGAATGCCCATCACGAGATGGCACGTGATGCTCTGAAAGACGCAATAACTTCAGCAGAACAAACGAAGGAAGGGCGCTCTCACGTGCTGCCACGTGACCCCTCTTGCCTTAGTGTTTAACACTGAATTAAAACTCTCAAACCCAGTGTTAAAACGCTGTTGGGCCTTAGCATTCAACGCTGATTAAAAAGCTTTATTTGCAGTGTTCAGCACTGATCTGTTTTAGTGTTTAACACTAATGCCTTATTGCTGGTGTTTAACACCAATTATCTCTTAGTGTTGAACACTAACTTATCAACCTCGTTCCCAGTGTTCAACACTGATTGCTCTGAAGTGTTTAACACTAGGCTTTGGCCTAATTGGCTAAAGGGATAGAGGCAAAGCCTCTCCCTCAATGGACCAACAAGAAACCAATATTCCAGACCTGACTGGACTTAGCCCAAGCTGGCCATAAGTCCTCAATTCATGATTAACTGGGCCAGTGGGCTCATAACATAATTAATGGGTCTTAACCCCAAATTGGGCCAAGGACTATTTAAGCCACTCCGGTTCTAGGGTACATCTCTTCACTCCTTTGATACTTGGCATTGTAATCCCTCAATGTCTTCAAAGAGGTGACGGGTCTCGACGACCACACATTGACATGGACTGTGGGGTCCTTAAACCCATGCCTAATGCAAAATTCCTGGTTACGTGGAACGCGGATAACGTCACTCTTTGACCACGCGGAAAGCGTCCAGAGCGGAGCCTAGTCCTCGCCGAACACGGCAATGAACCCGTGTGAAGCATCTAGTGCAAAATTCCTGGTTACGTGGAACGTGGATAACGTCACTCTTTGACCCCACGGAAAACGCCCAGAGCGGAGCCTGGTCCTCGCCAAGCACGGCAGTGAACCCGTGTGAAGCATCCAGAGCACATACCGGACTGTGGAGTCCTTAAACCCATGGACTATGACGTCCTTAACCTTGACCGAGATGTCTTAAAACTAACGATGGACCGCAATGTCCTTAAACTACCCATGGACCGCAACGTCCTTAAACTACCCATGGACCGCAATGTCCTTAAACTAGAACAATAGAGCCCCATATGCTCTTTTGCCGGATCTAAACGGTCCTATTTAAGTTGATCTTAGCCTCAAAGATGGCTAACGCGTCCTTAAACCTTCAAGCAGACTGGACTATGAATCCCCCTAATTAACTCTGGCTCGAGGGTACATCTCTGAACTCCTCTGACATCCGTCGTTGTAATCCTTCAACGTCGTCAGAGAGGTGACGGGTCCCGACAGCCATACATGTAATGGACCACTACGTCCCTAAACTGGAACATTAGAGTCCAAACACTCTTTTGTCGGATCTAAACGATCCCGTTAAGTTGATCTTAGTCACAAAGTTAGACTAACGTATCCTTAACAAACGTTTGAGTTGATCTTAGCCTCAAGTATGGCTGACGTATCCTCAAACCAAACCCCCAAACCCAAATTTAAGATAATGCGGATTTGGACTAGTCCACGCCCTACGGGCGACGACATAACTCGGTCTCCGTAAACAATCCACGGGCAATAAAAAACGAAATAAACACCCACGACACGAAGTGACCATCTGGAGAAGGAGAAAGTTGTTACCGCGATGCGGTAGCGTAATTAACTGCAGGGGCTTGCGTCTGCAGGGAAGAGCGTCCCCACAATCAAAAACCCCTCAAACGAGGGGGAATCTGACGAAGTCTGCTACATCGGACGCATCCGTCTAAACCTCCGATACATGGTGCCATAGATCGACTTGGCATCTTCGGAGAGGTGGACGGATAGCACCAATTAGCATCTGCCCCGAACCTCAGCGCCAAGACATCGCAGTCTTGTGCGCGTGTCCGTTCGGAGGGGAACAGTGTCTTGCGCAAGCGCTGCGCTGCGCGACACGTGTCCGCACAGCTGCGCAAGCGCTGCGCTGCGCGACACGTGTCCGCACAGCTGCGCAAGCGCTCTGCTGCGCGACATGTGTCCGCGCAGCTGCGCAAGCACAGCTGCGCAAGCGCAGCGCTGCGCGACACGTGTCACGCGCTGGGGGAGTTGCGCAAAACAGAATAAATCTTTTCTGTTCTTGTTAAAACAAGAAGATTTTCTTCTGTAAAGCAGGGGCCTTTGGATCAAAGATCCAACGGTGGGGAAAATTTCCCAAATCACTCAGAGAAAGATTGTTTTAACAAATTTAACTAATTTATGGGCACTATAAAGAGGACCCCAGACCTCATTTCAAGAGGAGGAACATTTTTTAAAAAAAAAAGAGAGAAAGAGGACTCTGAAGAACTCCTCAAGAATAAAAATGGTAAAAACCTTTGAAAGAAGAGAAATTTCTCTTATGAACAGATCATGGATCTAAGAACAAGATCATAGATCTTCAATAAATAAATAAACAAATAAAATAAAAAAATAAAAACAGTGCCTTGCACTTGTTATGAACCTTTGGTTCTCTGAAATAAGGAAAAAACTTGTTTAGATCAAGGGATCAAAAAGTGCTTTGCACTTCTGTTTTGAATCTAAAAAGATTCTTAGTGCTTTGCACAAATGCAGTGCATTACTTAAAGGGCCAGGCCCAAGTCAAAAAGGCCTAACAGGTCTAATAAAATGCAATGCATTGATTTTAAAAAGGGGCAGAGCCCAAACTAAAATAGATGCTCTGCATCATAAATAAAGGGACAGAGCCTAAATCAAAAGCCTAGCAGGCCAAAATAGAATGCAGTGCATTATTAAATATGGGTAAAGCCCTAGCACAGGCCTAATAGGCCAAAGATCAAGAAAAATGTTGAATATTCTCAACTGGACTTAACCCAATTTTGGCCGTAAGTCCTCAAATTAAATTGACTGAGCAAAATTGCTCTCCTAAATCAATTTATCTCCGGTTCGAGGGTACATCTCCGAACTCCTCTGACATCTATCGTTGTAATCCTTCAACGACGTCAGAGAGGCGACGGGTCCCAACGACCACACATGAATACGGACTGCGGGGTCCCTAAACTCGTAGACCGAGACGTCCTTAAACTAATATCGGACCGAGACGTCCTTAAACTAATATCGGACCGAGACGTCCTTAAACTAATGTCGGACCACCACGTCCCTAAACTGGAACATGGACCACCACGTCCCTAAACTGGAACATGGACCGCCACGTTCCTAAACTGGAACATGGACCGCCACGTCCCTAAACTGGCGATGGACCACCACGTCCCTAAACTGGAATAATAGAGCCCAAACGCTCTTTTGTTGGATCTAAACGATCCCGTTAAGTTGATCTTAGTCTCAAATTGGACTAACGTATCCTTAACAAACGATTAAGTTGATCTTAGCCTCAAATATGGCTAACGTGTCCTTAAATCAAACCTTCAAACAAACTTTAGTCCCAAATTGGACTATAGATCTCTCAACCAACTTTGGTTCAAGGGTACATCTCTGATCTCCTCTGATATTTGTCGTCAGAGAGGTGACGGGTCCTGACAACCACACATTAATACAGACTATGGGGTCCTTAAACTCATGGACTTATGCGTCCTTAAACCAATATCCGCCCCCAAAATGGGAATGTTGGACCACTATGTCCCTAAATTGGAACAATAGAGCCCAAACGCTCTTTTGTCGGATCTAAACGATCCCGTTAAGTTGATCTTAGTCTCAAACCGGACTAACGTATCCTTAACGAACGTTTAAGTTGATCTTAGCCGCAACACGACTAATGCATCCTTAAACTAAAAACACCAAACCCAAATCTAAGTAAATACGGATTTGGACTAATCCACGTCCTACGGGCGAAGACATTACTCAGTCTCCGTATACAATTCACGGGCAACCACAAACAAAACAAACACCCACGACACGAAGTGAAATTCTGGAGAAGGAGAAAGTTGTTACCGCGATGCGGTAGCGTAATTAACTGCAGGGGCTTGCGCCTGCAGGGAAGAGTGTCCCCACAATCAAAAACCCCTTAAGCAAGGGGGAATCTGACGAAGTCTGCTACATCGGCCGCATCCGTCTAAACCTCCGATACACGGTGCCATAAATCAACTTGGCATCTTCGGAGAGGTGGACGGATAAAACCAAATAGCATCTGCCCCGAATCTCAGCGTCAGGACATCGTAGTCTTGTGCGCCGTCTTTCGGAGGGGAACAAATGTATTATGTGGATAGTCTATCTCGCTCTCTTTGCAGGACAACGATGGCTTAGGATTCAAGGTTAAGATCTGCCTCCTAAGACTTTTCAACTTTATGAGCCGTGAGGGTCTCATAAAGAATTTTCTCCCTACCGGTCGAGAGGATCCCGTAGGTGTAATTTCTCCTTAAGAATCGTGAGGATTCTTAAGTGTGTTTTCTCTTGAAAGTCGTAAGGATCTTACAAGAGAATTTGCTTCCTTACGAATCGTGAAGACCCGCAAGTGATGAGTGAAGTTGCCCTTATCCGCATGTCATGGAGTTAGGGGTTGCTCTGGATGCTTTCCACGGGTTCACTGCCGTGTTCTGCAAGGACCAGGCTTCACTCTGGATGTTTCCCACGGTGTAAGAGTTGACATTATCCACGTTCCACGTGACCAGGAATTTTGCTCTGGATGCTTCCTACGGGTTCACTGCCGTGTTCGGCGAGGACCAGGCTCCGCTCTGGATGCTTCACACGGGGTCAGGATTGACATTATCCGCGTTCCACAAAGCCAGGAATTTTGCTCTAGATGCTTCCCACGGGTTCACTGCCGTGTTCGGCGAGGACTAGGCTCCGCTCTGGATGCTTCACATGGGTTCATTGCCGTGCTCTACGAGGACCAGGATCCGCTCTGGACGTTTCCCACGGGATCAGGATTGACATAAGCCGCGTTCCACGTAACCAGGAATTTTGCTCTGGATGCTTCCCACGGGTTCACTGGGGTGTTCGGCGAGGACCAGGCTCCGCTCTGGACGTTTTCTACGGGGTCAGAATTGACATTATCCGCGTTCCACATAGCCAGGAATTTTGCTTCATCCGCATTTCACGGAGTCAGGGTTTGACTCTCGGTCATCTGTGTACCGCCGAGTCATGGAACTGGGAGTTGCCGCTGTTCCACTTTGCTTGATGTTGTGTTTGCCGTAATGAAACGGATGTTGAGATGATCTCCAGGCCATCTGTGAACCGTTGAGATTTGGCTTCTTCTTCTGATGAAACCTGGGGAGGAAAGGCATGATTCCTTCTTTGTTTGCGTCCCTGGATTGTATACAGGGATTGATGTGATATCACCTATAGGGCATAAATTTCATTTTTTTATTTCTTTCCGCGATGCTCTATTATTTCAGCTTTTATATCGTGAAGGTCGCGATTGCCCAACCATTTCGGCTATTTTTCGCGGTGCCCAATCATTTCGGCTATTTGTTTTATTTTTACTCGCTTTTTTTTTATTGCGAGTTGCCCAATCATTTCAACTATTTTTGCATGCATACATTTTTACTTGCTGACTTTTTATTTGCAAGTTGCCCCATCATTTCGGCTATTTCGTATGCATGTGTGGCTTGCTGGCTTTTCGCTGCAAGTTTGGGATTAGACACCGATTTCGGCATCAGCACCGCTACAACTGGAATATTGCCAGGAGCGAATCATCATATGCCTCTATTGATGTCGAACAAAGGTGGCTTAGCAAACAGGGTTAGGATCCTGTCGACTAAGACTTTTGACTGCGATTCTTAGTACCAAATCTTAGTACCTCGAACCCAAGGGCAACCATAGCAAACTGCGATTCTTTCGCAAACACGACACACGAAGTGTGGAGTGGAAAGAGGAAAAGGTCCTACCGAAGGTGCCAAAATCTGTTTACCGCCGGAAACCAGGAAGACGCGGCGAACGTCTCGCCTGAATCTAGGGGCAGATGCTAATTGGTGCAATCCATCCACTTCTCCGAAGATGCCAAGTTGATTTATGGCACCGTGTATCGAAGGTTTAAACGGATGCGGCCGATGTAGCAGATTTCGTCAGATTCCCTCTCTTTTGAGGGTTTTTTGGTTATGGGGACGCTCTTCCCTGCAGGCGCAAGCCCCTACAGTTAATTACGCTACCGCATCGCGGTAACAACTTTCTCCTTCTCCAGATGGTCACTTCGTGTCGTGGGTGTTTGTTTTGTTTGTGGTTGCCCGTGGATTGTATACGGAGACTAATTTATGTTGTCGCTCGTAGGGCGTGGATTAGTCCAAATCTGTATCTTCTTAGATTTGGGTTTGGGGTTTGGGTTTAAGGATACGTTAGCCTCATTTGAGAATAAGATCAACTTAAACGTATGTTATGGATACGTTAGTCTAATTTTTAGACTAAGATCAACTTAACAGGATCATTTAGATCCGACAAGAGAGCAATTGGGCTCTATTGTTTAGTTTAGGGACATTGCGGTCGATTACTAGTTTAATGACATGGTGGTCCATTATTAGTTTAAGGACATCTCGGTCCATCAGTAGTTTAAGGACATCTTGATCCAAGTTAAGGACATCGTAGTCCGTGGGTTTAAAGGGACCCCATAGTCCAGGTTAAGGACATCGTAGTCCATGGGCTTAAGGACCCCACAGTCCGGTTTAAAGACATCGTAGTCTATAAAGTTTAAGAGCATCATAGTCCATGAGTTTAAGGACCCCACAGTCCATAGAAATGTGTGGTCATCGGGACCCGTCACCTCTCTGAAGACGTTGAAGGATTACAACGTCAAATATCAGAGGAGTAACGAGATGTACCTTCGAACCGGTGTGAATTGTTTGAAAGATCTGTAGCCCAGTTTGAGACTAAGATCTGTTGGATACTTGTGAGCAGATATGCTCAGTTCAATATAAGTTGAGGACTTATGTCCAGAATTGGGCTAAGTCCAATTAAAATGTTTAACATTTTGTTGTTATGGCTATTGAGCCTTTACTTGGGCTCGGCCCTTTTAGTAATGCTAAGCATTAGATCCTGATATCTTTTGTCTTGTATTGAATGCATAGCATTCATCAGAACAAAGTGTGTTTTGACAATGCGCCATGTGGCGCGCCAGGAGCTTTGCGCCAATTAGAGAGCGCATTGCGCTTCTGTCGAGTAGCGCACACGAAAAGGACACGTGTCGCGCTTAGTGCTAAACGCCAGCTTATGAGCGCATTGCGCTTTCAATTTATGAGCGCTTTGCGCTAGTTTGGTGGTGCACCAGTGAGTGACACGTGGCGCGCTTGGCGCTGAGCGCCAGCCCATGAGCGCAGTGCGCTATTTCAGAAGCGCAAAGCGTAAGTTGCATATGTGGTTGACACGTGGCACGTTTTGGCGCTGAGCGCCGATCCAAGGAGCGCAAAAGCGCAGTTCATGAGTGCAAAGCACTTTTCAGTAGCGCAAAGCGCATTTGATCAAATTTATAATCAGAGAACAAGTTTATGTTCTCCCTTTAAAGGAGGCCTTGCCTCAAGGTTCAAGAACAAAAAGTTCTTATTTATAAAAAAAGGGCATTGCCTTTGTATATCAAGGATCTATGAATGAAGTGAATACTTCTTTTTAGTTTTTATAATAAGATCTCCGATCCTTTTTTTTATCAAAGACCTTGGTCTTTTGTAGATCTATGATCTTTTTTAGAAGATAGTTCTTCTTTTATGAGATGATTTCATCTCTGTGTTCAAGAATCATGTTCTTTACCTTGAAGAAAATGATCTTCTTTCACCAAAAGCTTGCTTTTCTTTTTCTTTGAGTTTTTTCTCAAAGTTTGCAGGGGGGTTTCTCTATATCAGACTTTAAGTCTTGGGGCCTTTATATAGGGCCAATTGATTTGTTAAATCAATTTTAAGAGATCTTTCTCTGATTGATTTGGGAATATTTCCTACCGTTGGATCTTTGATCCTAAGGCTTCTACTTTGCAGAAGATAATCTTCTTGTTTTAATAAGATTGAAAAGATCTTTTCATATCAGAATTTTAATTCTAATTAATTAATAATTTATTATTATTAGATCTTTTGATCTAACGGTGGAGAATTTTTAATTCCAGCGTTGGCGCCCCTTGCGCTAGCGCACCTACGTTCAACACGTGGTGCGCAGCGCAGAGCGCAGCGCAACTGCGCTAGCGCACCCGTGTTTGACACGTGGCGCTCAATGCAGAGCGCTGGATCTGAAGCATTGCTTCAACTTTTGAGTTTTGAAATTTTAAAACAGAGCTTTTCTCTGATTGGGGGAAACAGAAGCGTCGCTTCATTTCAAATCTTGGAATTTGAACAGAGCTTTGCTCTGATTGGGGAAACAAATGCCCCCCACCGTTACGCTTACGTGGCCCACGCGTGAGGCGCAGCGGTGGCAACATCTGAGCCCTTGGATCAACTCAGAAGTTGAAGAGGCGGCTTAACGCCTATAAATAGGACCTTTGGTCCTCTAGATGATTTTCATCTTCTCCTTGAGAATTATCTTTCTTCGGAGCATTGCTCCCCTGTTTGAGAACCTTTTAAGAGTCAAAACTCTGTTAAAATTTAGGTAAAGTTTAAAACTTTTACTAAATTAGGGTTTTACCCATTAACAGAGCCTTGCTCTTCATAGATCTTCGATCTAAAGAAAACCCATTTAGGGTTTCAATAATAGAGCTTTGCTCTCTTCAGAGTTTATTCATGGATCTTGAAGATCTTAGAATTTTTAATTTATAAAAATTAATTTTAATTAACTCTTGATGGATTTTTCCATCATCATTACAGAGCCAGACTCTTAGCATTCCCGGGGAATCTCTTTAAATTCCTTTCATAATTGACTTTGACAGGTGTCATTCCTGTCTGCAGAGCCTTGCTCTCGGGGAATTTAAATCCTTGACCCGAAGGGTTGCTTATTAAATAAGATTCCCTTTTTAGGATTTCTTACAGATTCGAATTTATTAGGTGTCAAAATTAGAATTCGTTTCCTGTTTTTAATAAGAATTTGCTTAATCAGTCTGTCCGCTAATTCTTGTTAATTTTCTTTTCCAGGAGTTATGGACGCTCATATGTATGACCTTGATGAGATCATCTCTTACGGAGACATTCACTCACTCGGCCGTTCTCAAAATCGAGAATTCATAAATGCCTAGTGTGCCGAAATCATGAGTCGCTTTGACGCATACGATGGTCGACTGCTTCCTCGATGTTCCTCTCTCCTGAAGCTTATCATAGGAGCGATCTGGAAAGCGCTTCCTCTATTCTGTACTGGCATGCCACTTAAGGCATTGGATGCTGCCGAGGATAAGGTGCACTCGGTGTATCTGATGGGCCTAATCTCAAAGAGAAGGCGAGACAACCTTATCGATCTTCTGCATCAGGCTTTTCAACAGGCGGCAATACATGCTGCCTATCGGAGGATGGAGGACATCCATGAAGATCCCGACGCTTGTGATCGCGAAAGAAAGCATACTAGGATGGTTCGAAAGGCCTGGAAGATTCTGGACAACGTCACTTTTTAATTCCTCAATCCATGCCCTGGATCTGAGGTTTTGCCATTGTAATCATCTTGATAATGTTTTTGTTTACTGCTTTCATAATTATAAGAACTTTTTCGCAGCATGAATGGCAAATTCTTCATTTCAGCTTGTTTTGTTTTATGTACTAAATCTTTTGCATATGCATGAACGGGTATGCCTCGAACGCTTAATTAAATGCGAATTAAACGTTCTCCTTGTCGCTTTCTTCTCTTTGTTGCCGGCATGTTATCTTAGTAAACATAGCCGGCAGATGATAGAGTGAGCATCTTGTCTTGGCTTCTTCGAGGGGTAGTGATGGCTTAGGAAACAGGGTTAGGATCTGTCACCTAAGACTTTTCAATTTTATGAGCCGTGAGGGTCTCATAAAGACTTGTCTCCCTACGAGTCGAGAGGATCTCGTAGGTGTATTGTCACGACCCACAAGGCACGGAACGTGACCGACACTTAACTTACAAAACGTCTCAAGGTGTCCGTAAAATAAGTAAGCCGAAGCTCAGAAATCAAAACCCGATTTAGAAGTAGAGTGAAGGAAAACCAATTTATTTAAACACTTTATTCCATTAAATCGCATCAAGTCCTTTTTTTTAAAACAACTTTCCTTTTTCCAAAAATTCCGGCAGAGTCTCTTTTGTAAAACAGGCCCCCAAACGGGTACAAAATAGGAATATAAATGAATAACATGAATATGTCATCCCCAAGCGGGAGCTAGCTCTTCGCCTCAAGGCGGTCACGTAATGTAAAATAACAGTGTGCATAAGTAAGCATGAAAGCACAAATAAAAATAACATGTCGACTCAAGTGAGCTCGACCTCAAATAACATAAAGTCCACAAGTCTCACAACCTCACCTCTAGGTCAATATACAGTAATCCAAATAAAACTGGTACAATTGAAATAGTAGCAGATGGAGTACTCTAGATACAATAAATATATATAAGGTGGCACAAAGTGATAACATAACCCACCTATGAGCAAAAGCCTCGAGTCCAGGCAAAAAGAGCAAAATGAGCAAAAGTGTCCGCCGCTACAGTGCTGACGGAACGGACCTGCAGAAAAGCTGTGGCACAACGGGGATGAGTTGACAGCTCGTGAGTAATAAATAACATCTACAAAAGCTATCGCATGCATGCACAAAAGTATCCTAGCATCTCTAAAACAGGTATGGCTGGATGTACTAGCAAGTATGTATGCAACATCAGTGTACTAGCAGGTATGCATGCCACATAATGTACTAGCATGTATGTATGCAACATAAATCAACTGTGATCTCAATATGTATATATAAGAATCATTCTATCTCTTTTTTTTTTGAAACTCTTTTTAAATATCAGCATAATACTCATAGAATCAACAAAATCCATGTCCAGTAACGACACCTCAAAACTGTCTCAAATCTCATATATCCATGTCACAGTATTTCTGGCCTCAGCCGTCCGGCTGACCCATCTCAAATATCAATATCTCAATCTCGCGGCCACGGTCGGTACCCTTTGGATATCCGCCGTGCCAAATGAAGTCACCGGTAGGTAATCCGTCCCCTGCTAGGCTCAACGCCATCTCCTGCGATCTTCTTGCCCCGGGGTACCTCACCGGGCCCACCATGTACCCGAGACGGTTCATCCACCTCCTCGAAACGGGTCTCGAAAACCACAACAAACTCATGATGGACGACACTTTACATCACTAGAAAACCGCAACTTTTCATATTTGTAAAAGATAATAAGTTTGTAAATCTTGCGGCTTTCCTCCGAAATCCAGAAATATCATAAAATCTCATGAAATCATCATGGGTGCATATGTCAATGATAATGAATGCATATGGTATCAATGTTCAGGTTGCAATGTATGATTTATCACTAGGCATGAACAAATGATATAATGATGTATATGCACGAGAATAGCAATTCTATGATTTCATTTTTGAAGATTTATTGCAATAGCACAGGTCTAAGCACCAATTATTAACATGTTTTAGATTATAAGTTATCTAGTGTCGTGACATGGCAATTATCAGGGCGTGTGTGTACACATGAATAGTGCTCGTGCTGCATATAAAACCCTGATAATGGTGCATGTGTCCTACAGAATGAGTTCGCACATGCAGGTACAACATATAGATCCTGATTTCAGCAAATGTCATGCAAGTATTACGATTTCTAGTGTCACAAGCAATTTTTAAGTTTACTACTTTTAAGTTTACTAAATCTATCGGGCGATTTGCGCCATCCAAACGATGGTCCCCCGTAGATGTTAAATCTACTCACCCGTGATCCCGCGCTAGGTGTGTCCGACTACCTGCTTTCCTTTCTCCGCTGCGCTCGAAGTCTCCGCCGGCGAACCTAGAATTTACAAAAGTCACACACATAAGGAAAATCCTGCAAAACACGATATATCGATAAAAAGGACACGTGTGCGTGAAACTAAACGCGCGTGCACACGATACGTCGCGACGCGTGCAACTCACCAGAACCAACTTCGACGCGCTGTGTCGCGCAGCGCGCCACAGAACTACGCGGATCACGCGCGTGTCGCATAAGTTTAAAACGTCGATAACTCGTTTAAGGCTCCAGATTTTGCCTCTGGGCCAAACTTAAGAAGTTACAGATACCAACACCCTAAGCTACCCAGCAGAACCCCACACCCAAAAACCCAACACCCCACCCCTACTCTGGCCGCAATTTGCGGCCAGATTGAATAAACCGGCGGCCAAGAGTGGGAGGTGGGTCCCCGTGTTTTGTGTGTGTGTCACTGCTAAGCTCACCATGCTACAGTATTCCTAATTTTATTCTGAGAGGTTCGGGTTAACAGCAGATCTTACAGAGGCTTAAAAGTCGCTAAAATGGCTAAATTACGCCAAGTCGGACAAATCGGTATTTTATGAAAATCTGGGAGATTTCCTAAGTTAACTGGCCCTAAACACACTTATACGAGCTATACTATCAGTGAGAACCAACACTTGGCCAAGTCTCACACAAAATTGCTAAAACTAGCGCTAAACTACATATTATGAATACTAACTACACTATCGACCATAACTTAGCAAAAAGGAGTTGAGTTAAGGGGTTATACCTCTAGAGATCCTAGATGAAGGAGAAGAGAAGAAGGAGGAGGGTGTTGTGCTGCTGCTACAGCTCCTAGTGCTGAAATTCTTGGCTGGAATGTGCTGTTGCTGCTGTTGTGCTTCACTGCTGCTGATGTAGTTCAGGCTGTTGCTGTTTCCCTTTTTTTGTGTTAGAAGCTGTTGTAGCAGCAGGTGGTGAAGGAGTTGGTATATGTTATGTTGTGTGGTGTTGTGGTGATGGTGTGTGGGTGTTGTTTATGAAGTTGGGGGCTGTTGTTGCTGTTTCATTGCAGCTGTGCTGCTGATGTTTTGGGTGGCTGATGATGTGCTGATGTTTGGGTTGATGGTGTAGTATCAGGTGTTGTTGCAGCAGCTGATGTTGTTTGAAATGATGTAGTTGTTGCTTGTGCTGCAGCCGGTGTTGGTTTGGTGGCTGAATTGAGCTGATATTGGCTGATGTGTGTGCTGAAATTGGCTGATGTGTTTGCTGAAATTGGCTAACATGTGTGTGCTGAATTGAGCTGAAATTGGGCTGAAATTGGTTAGGTGTTGATGTTATGTGAAAGAGAGTGTGAGAGAGATGTGTAAAAGTTTTGAAAAGAGGTGGAGGGTGACATAACCATAGCCACCATTCTCTCTCTCTCAATAAATGCTTGCATGACACCCATCATAATCTCTCTTTCACCTCAACACAAGTCAACCTTAAACCCTAATCACCCTTAATTAAAACTAATTAGCTCATAATTAACCCAATTAGCTTAACCAAGTGTGTTAGGCCATCATGGTTGCCTAAACATGGTTAACCCACAAGCTCACCTAAACATGGAAACCCTAGACTTAAACCACATTAACATGCACAAGTGTGTGCAGTAGAGATAAAATTCTAATAAAATAACCATAAAACCAGATAAATTATTAGAAACCCGTTTTGGTAAACTTTTCACCAAAACCCTTCACATTAACACACAATTACCACTAAACATAAACTCAGGTGTTACATGTATTTTCACCTTAGGAATCGTAAGGATTCCTAAGTGTGCTTTCCCTTATAAGTCGTAAGGATCTTATAAGAGAGTTTTCTTCCTTACGAATCAAGAGGACCCGTAAGTGTTTAGTGGGATAGACATGTATATGGCGTATTTCCGAAACGGGGTCATATAGATGACGTATTTCCGTGACGGGGTCATATGGATGACGTATTTTCGAACGGGGTCATGTTGATGACGTATTTCCAAGCGGGGTCATGTTGATGACGTATTTCCGAACGGGGTCATGTGGATGACGTATTTCCTAACGGGTTCATGTGGATGACGTATTTCCGAGCGGGGTCATGTGGATGACGTATTTCCGAACGGGGTCATGTCGATGACGTATTTCCGAACGGGGTCATATGGATGACGTATTTCCGAGCGGGGTCATGCTGATGACGTATTTCCGAACGGGGTCATGTGGATGATGTATTTTCGAACGGGGTCATGTGGATGACGTATTTCCAAGCGGGGTCATGCTGATGACGTATTTCCGAGCGGGGTCATGTGGATGACGTATTTCCGAGCGGGGTCATGCTGATGACGTATTTCCGAGCGGGGTCATGTGGATGACGTATTTCCGAACGGGGTTATGCGGATGACATATTTCCGAGCGGGGTCATGCGGATGACGTATTTCCGAGTGGGGTCATGCGGATGCCGTATTTCCGAACGGGGTCATGCGGATGCCGTATTTCCGAGCGGGGTCATGTGGATGACGTATTTCCGAGCGGGGTGATGTGGATGACGTATTTCCGAGCGGGGTCATGTTGATGACGTATTTCTGAGCGGGGTCATGCTGATGACGTATTTCCGAACGGGGTCATGTGGATGACGTATTTCCGAACGGGGTCATGTGGATGACGTATTTCCGAGCGGGGTCATGCTGATGACGTATTTCCGAACGGGGTCATGTGGATGACGTATTTCCGAGCGGGGTCATGCTGATGACGTATTTCCGAACGGGGTCATATGGATGACGTATTTCCGAACGGGGTCATGTAGATGACGTATTTCCAAGCGGGGTCATGCTGATGACGTTTTTCCGAACGGGGTCATATGGATGACGTATTTCCGAATGGGGTCATGTGGATGATGTATTTCCGAGCGGGGTCATGTAGATGACGTATTTCCGAACGGGGTCATGTGGATGATGTAGCATTTGTTGTAATGAGACGAATATCGGAGTGGTCTCCAGGTTGTCTATGAGCCGTTGAGATATGACTTTTTCTTCTGATGGAGCCTGGGAGGGAAGGCGTGATTCCTTCTTTATTTGTGCCCCTGGATTGTGTACAGGGATTGATGTAATATCAACTGTAGGGCATAAATTTTATATGTTTTTTATTTCCGCGATGCTCTATCATTTCAGCTTTTATATCGCGAAGGTCGCGATTGCCCAATCATTTCAGCTAGTTATTTTATTTTTACTCGCTGCTTTTTGTTGCGAGTTGCCCAATCATTTTGGCTATTTTGCATGCATACATTTTTACTTGCTGATTTTGTTGCAAGTTGCCCCATCATTTCGGCTATTTCGTATGCATGTGTGGCTTGCTAGCTTCTCGCTGCAAGCCTGGAATTAGACACCGATTTCGGCATCAGCACCGCTACAACTGGGATATTGCCAGGAGCGAATCATCATTTGCGTCTGTCGATGTTGAACAAAGGTGGCTTAGTAGACAGGGTTAGGATCCTGTCGACTAAGGCTTTGACTTCATGAGCCGTAAGGGTCTCATGAAGGTATTTCTCCCTGCGAGTCGTGAGGATCTCGTAGGTGTGTTTTCTCCTTAGGAATCGTGAGGATTCTTAAGTGTATGGTCTCTTATAAGTCGGAAGGATCTTACAAGAGTGTTTTCTCCTTATAAGTCGAGAGGACTTATAAGGGCTTTTCACCGGGTAGACATATCCCTAGTCACGGATGGGACTC
The DNA here is from genome assembly GCA_030015575.1 of Agapanthus africanus. Taxonomy (NCBI): domain Eukaryota; kingdom Viridiplantae; phylum Streptophyta; class Magnoliopsida; order Asparagales; family Amaryllidaceae; genus Agapanthus; species Agapanthus africanus. Next base: position 519,903,312 of record JASDDO010000031.1, on the reverse strand, counting down.
TGTTAGGGAAATGTTTATTCGCGCCCGTGAATTGTATACAAGGGTCAGCATTGAGCCACTTATAGAGCAGCATCGGAGGTTGTGGATGCCGTATTTCCGAAACGGGGTCATGTTGATGATGTATTTCCGCGACGGGGTCATGTGGATGATGTATTTCCGAAACGGGGTCATGTGGATGACGTATTTTCGAGATGGGGTCATGTTGATGACGTATTTCCGAGACGGGGTCAAGTGGATGACGTATTTCCGAGACGGGGTCATGTGGATGACGTATTTCCGAAACGGGGTCATGTGGATGACGTATTTCCGAGACGGGGTCATGTGGATGACGTATTTCCGAGACGGGGTCATGTGGATGATGTATTTCCATGACGGGGTCATGTGGATGACGTATTTCCGCGACGGGGTCATGTGGATGACGTATTTCCGAGACGGGGTCATGTGGATGACGTATTTCCGAGATGGGGTCATGTGGATGACGTATTTTCGAGACGGGGTCATGTGGATGACGTATTTCCGAGGCGGGGTCATGTGGATGACGTATTTCCAAAACGGGGTCATGTTGATGACGTATTTCCGCGACGGGGTCATGTGGATGACGTATTTCTGAAACGGGGTCATGTAGATGACGTATTTCCGATACGGGGTCATGTTGATGACGTATTTCCGAGACGGGGTCATGTGGATGACGTATTTCCGAAACGGGGTCATGTGGATGACGTATTTTCGAGACGGGGTCATTTTGATGACGTATTTCCGAGACGGGGTCATGTGGATGACGTATTTTCGAGACGGGGTCATGTGGATGACGTATTTCCGAGACGGGGTCATGTGGATGACGTATTTCCGCGACGGGATCATGTGGATGACGTATTTCCGAAACGGGGTCATGTGGAAGACATATTTCCGAGACAGAGTCATGTTGATGACGTATTTCCGAGACGGGGTCATGTGGATGACGTATTTCCGAGACGGGGTCATGTGGATGACGTATTGCTGTTGTAATAAGACGAATATCGAAGTGGTCTACAGTTGTCTGGGAACCATCGAGATTTGGATTAGGGGCTTTGCCGTAGCTCCAGGGTTGATTGCAGCGTCTGAATCCTGCTGGAATGGGGAGGAACGCCGTTGATGATCTCTAGGCTATCCCTGAACCGTCGAGATTTGGCTTTGTTTTCTGATGGAGCCTGGGGAGGGAAGGTGTGATTCCTTCTTTGTTTGTGCCCCTGGATTGTATACAGGGATTAATGTGATATCGCCTGTAGGGCATAAATTTCATTTCATTTTATTTTTTCCATGATGCTCTATCATTTCAACTTTTATATCGCGAAGATCGCGATTGCCCAATCATTTCGGCTATTTTTCGCGGTGCCCAATCATTTCGGTTATTTATTTTATTTTTACTCGCTGCTTTTTATTGCGAGTTGCCCAATCATTTCGGCTATTTTGCATGCATACATTTTTTTTACTTGCTGATTTTGTTGCAAGTTGCCCCATCATTTCGGCTATTTTGCATGCATATATATTTTTTTACTTGCTAATTTTGTTGCAAGTTTCCCCATCATTTCGGCTATTTCGTATGCATGTGTGGCTCGCTAGCTTCTCGCTGCAAGCCTGGAATCAGATACCGATTTCGGCATCAGCACCGCTACAACTCGAATATTGCCAGGAGCGAATCATCATTTACCTCTGTCGATGTCGAACAAAGGTGGCTTAGCGAACATGGTTAGAATCCTGTCGATTAAGGCTTTTGACTTTATGAGCCGTAAGGGTCTCATAAAGGTTTTTCTCCCTACGAGTCGTGAGGATCTCGTAGGTGCGTTTTCTCCTTAAGAATCGTGAGGATTCCTAAGTGTATGGCTTCTCGTAAGTCGTAAGGATCTTACAAGAGTATTTTCTCCTCATAAGTCGAGAGGGCTTACAAGGGGGTTCACCGTGCAAACATATCCCTAGTCACGGATGGGACTTTGTTAGGGAAATGTTTATTCGCGCCCGTGGATTGTATACAAGGGTCAATACTGAACCGCTTGTAGGGCAGTGTTGGAGGTTGTGGTGGTTGCTTAAGAACAGGTTTAGATCCCTGTAGCTTAAGACTTTCAAATCTTATGAGCCGTGAGGGTCTCACAAGAGGGTTCTCCTTACGAGTCGTGAGGATCTCGCAAGTGTAATTTCTCCCTAGGGATCGTGGGGATCCCTAAGTGTGTTGCTCCCTTGTGAGTCGCAAGGATCTCACGAAGGTGGTTTCTCCCCACAAGGTCGAGAGGACCTTGCAAGTGTCTTTTAACGAGATTGCGCCCTTTCGGGTTTTCACAAAACTCGCCGGTAGCCCTGCTGTTTTTACTCACGGAGCCCTTTCGGGTTTTCATCCGTGCCCTTTTTTCTTATGGACATACCGTTTTCTTTTTCTTTTTCTCTTTTTTTTATTCTAACGAGGTTGCGCCCTTTCGGGTTTTTCACAAAACTCGCCGGTAGCCCTGCTGTTTTTACTCACGGAGCCCTTTCAGGTTTTCATCCGTGCCCTTTTTGCGTATGGACATACCGTTTTTTTCTCTTTTTTTATTCTCTTTTTTTGTATCAGCTTTGGGATGCTGTAACCCACAGTAGTTTATCGACGTTTCGGTCAACAGATAGTTTTAGGACACAGTGGTCCGTTGTTAGTTTAAGGACGTTTCGGTCCGTTGTTAGTTTAAGGACGTTTCGGTCCGTTGTTAGTTTAATGACGTTTCGGTCCGTTAGCCGGCTACTACTTATAGAGTTTGGGCTTAGAAAGATAGCGAGCGAACATAGTCGTCATCATCTATCATTGACCTAGGCCGTGACTCGTTAAGCGTAGCACTTTTTCAGGAAGCGACCATTTATTGTCCTGAAGAGCCTTTCGCCATGCATGTCCATGAGTAGATAGGCCCCACCCTGGTAGACCTTGTCTATGATATACGGGCCTTCATAGTTCGGCTCGAATTTCCCCCGCTTGGCACGATTGGGGATCATAGGCCTTTTGACCACTAGCACGATTTTGCCTTGGCGGAATGTTCTCGGCCTAGTCAATCTTTCGTATGAGCGCGTCATCTTTGCTTTATAAGCCTCCAGATTTTGTTGCGCTATGAGCCGGGTTTCATCGAGGGCATCGAGCTCCTCAAGCCGAAGGTGAGCATTCTCTTTGTCCGTTAGCTTGTAATGAACTGCCACTCGTAGAGAGGGTAACTCTATCTCGAGTGGGAGTACCGCCTCCGTACCAAATACCAATGCATACGGCGTTGTGTTCGTGGCCGTTTTGAACGTAGTTCGATATGCCCAGAGAGCTTCATGCAGTCTCTCATGCCAGTCCCTCTTATTTCGAGACACCGTCTTTTTCACGATCTTTGTCAAGGTCTTGTTGAAAGCCTCAGCTAGACCGTTAGCTCGGGGATTATAGACCGAAGAGCATTTCCAGTCTATGTTATGTTGTTTTGCGAAGCGGCTGATCTTGTGGCTTCTATAGGCTGGCCCGTTATCGGAGATAATCCGTCGCGGAGTGCCAAACCGATAAATAACGTGTGTCTTGAAGAAATAGAGGATATTCTCCGTCTTCACTTCCCTCAGCGGTACTGCTTCTGCCCATTTGGAGAAGTAATCAGTTGTCGCCAAAATGAATCGATGTCCTCTGGCCGATGCTGGTTCGATGGGGCCGATTATGTCAGTCCCCCATATTTTGAATGGCCAGCTAGCCACTGTTGGATGTAGTGGATTTGGATGCTGATGGATGAAGTCTCCGTGAATCTGGCACGCGTGGCACTGCTTCGCGTATTCGAGGCAGTCTTGGATCATCGTGGGCCAATAATAACCCATTCGTTTGATCTTCAGCTTCATCTTCGGCCTGGCTTAGTGAGAACCGTAGAGTCCGTCGTGAGTTTCTTGGATGACTCTCTTTGCCTCTTCAGGTCCCAGGTATCTTAGCCACAGAGAATCAAATGATCTCTTATACAGGGTATCATTGACGAAAGCGAAATACAGAGCTCGTTTCATAAGCTGATGTCTTGAGGACGCATCTTCAGATGTTCGACGGGATTTGAAGTAATCTACAAAGACTTCCCTCCAATCCTCAGCCTTTTCCTGGTCTTTTATTTGTAGAGTCGTTTGCTCGGTCGTTCCCTGTCACGCCCCGCTTCCCAGAGTATGCAAGATTGGGCACGTGACATAGCCAACCATGCTACCTGTGGGTAGGAAGTATCCATCCACAGTCACATTACGGCTGTAGAGATATCAAGAAATTAGATAATAAACTAAACTAACACATGTCCAAATCCATAATACAAGAGTCAATAAACAATAAGTGCGGAAGCAAATGATCCAATACAATAATAGAAAGGTACGTCCCATAATGCGGGATCGTACCTGGAAATAAAATGCAATAAATGAACTAACCACTACAGAACTCACAAATCAGCCTGCTGGCTGAGGTACTCCTGCTCGGTCGGCGACAGTGGTAAAGAATCTGGGCCATACAAAACCCAGACGTCAGCGCGTCATGTCAACCAATAATATAATATGAACATGGTAATAAGCAATGCAGAAAGTAAACAAGAATAAGCAGTAATATGGAACAACAGTGCAGGGTAGTGTGTAGTGGGTAACTAAACTGTTCTATCAGGTTTTCTATTCTAAGGTCTTTGAAATCAATTGGTGACTCGTCGATGTAACTCAATAGTATCCCGTGCGTGCCCGGGACCACGGTCAAGATTCTCGGGGCTGAATCCGAGACGTGCCGCTAGGCAGTAATAGGTAGCAGGATGGGCGAGTGATGTCAGCATCATCACTCCGGGGCTGGCCAAGCCCGTAAGACTGATCAGAACAGGTATCGAACTGTTGAGTTACAAGTCGGTTTCACCTTTGATTTCCCCATACCCCCAAGTTATGTATGTCAGGTCAGGTATTCAGTAATCAAAACTAATGCCAACACAGGATCAGGTAACAGCAGGTTTGTCTGGGTAGACAACAGGAATGTTCCATGAGGACCCCAAGTCAGGTTTGTTGGCATTAGGCATGAGATCAGGTAACAAGTCAGGTCATGGTACAACAGGTTGAGTTGGTAGTAAAGGGTACCATGTCCGGTGCATCGATATGTATATATATCAGGTGTATCAAGGTTGGGTCAATATGTAATGCAATCGAATGTATGCTCATAACAGGTATAGAAGCGAATAAGGAACAACAGCAGGAAACAGTAAATAACAATATTAGTTCATGTAATCACAGTGGTGCTTTTTATTCTCTTATTAACAGGTTCGAGCACCCTTGGGGTGCAATAATCACAAGGTAGAGCAATATCAATAACAGGAAGTAATGAAGCTATATGAAATTAAAACTAAAGCATAAGTAATTGTCACATGGATGATCTAACAATTAAAAGCAAGGACGATTTAAATGATTTAGTTAGTTAAAAGCATGGATTAATAGCAGACCAGATAATTACGTGAATCTACTATAATGATTCAATGTTAATGATAATTGCAACCATCAATTCTAAGTTATACTATAATCGATATTACCATCACTGTGTTGTTATATTAAATAATATAATGATTAAAGGTATAGCAAGACTCGATCTTGTATAGTAGCATGTTAGAGCAAGTATTCGGATACTTGTCTCGACGGTTTCGCAAACCGGAAAACACGAACGCAACGTCGGAGGAAAACACGCGACGGATGCATGGGTCGCGGATCGAGTCCAAACAACGCATGGTGGAAACACGCAGGTCAGGGGTCACTGCTGAATCGTCGGGAAACCTCGCCGGCACGGTCGGAATCCGGAGATCTAACACAACAGTGAACCAACTCTAGAAAAAGTTAGACAAAAGAGAATAGAAAGGACAGGATGAGAAGAAGAAGAAGAATGAGGGATAGCTTACTGGATTGCGTGCAGGGGGTGTGCTACCAGTAACAGTGAGATTGACGGCGGTGAGGGACGCCGGTGACGAGTTTTCGAAGAGCTAGGGTTTGCCTAGGGTTTGGGCTCGGGTCTGGTTCTTCTGGGGTTGTACTGCAGGGTCCTGAGTGCTGGATGGAGCGCAGAGGAGAGGGGAAGATGGCGATGGCGATGAGGAGTGGTCGGCGGCGATGGGAGGCGGCGGCGACAGCAGCACAGCGCGCAGGTGGCGTGGCGTCGGGGGCAGGCGCTGAAGGAGGGAGAAGCGGAGAAAGAGGTGCGGTCGAGGCTGTGGAGGCGAGGAAGATGGTGGCGATCTCGTCGGCGCGGGGACTGCGGCGGCGACGGCACGACGAAGCTAGGGTTCGGGGTTCGTCGATGGGGTTTCTCGTGAAGACGAGGCTGCAGGAAAAAATAAATAAAGAGATAGAGAGAGATTTCAGGAGAGAGAGAGGAAGAGAGATTACTGTGGGGGGAGAGAGAGAGAGATAGGGAAGGAGGCGGGGCCCACGAGGGTTTAAACCCCTCGTGATTGGCCAGGACAAATTTTAAGAAAAGATTTTAAAGGATTAATTAGTTATCTAAGTAACAGAGTTGTGTTTTGAATATATATATTATAGTTTTAGTATATTTAATTAAATGGGCATTTCGGCGCTAAATGAAACATTTCCAAATCACGCCCGGGTTGCGCCCAAAAATTTGAAATTCAAATAATAGGATTTTAAGCGGGTTCCAAATTTTAAAATGAGATGTTTTATGATTAAAATGCATGCCCCCAAGTCGGACACTTGCACGCGCGCGTAGCTGTCCAAACTCGCCCGTTTCACCGAACGGGATGAAATCTCGACGCGCGGACGCTACCACGCGACTAGTGGTGACGAGTAGGCCAATATGGATATTTTTAATTTCATTTTAGATGTTAAATTTGTTATAGGCGAAAAATGACTTATCCGGTTAAAATTTAGCAAAATCACCAAACAAGCAAGATAATTGAAATGAGCAATGTATAACACTCAACTAGTATCGGAAATAGTATTATTGGGCTCGGGTGTTATATCATACCCAACTACAAAAGAATTTCGTCCTCGAAATTTCAAGAATACAAGATAGCTAACTACAGGGAAAGGTGAGGAAACTTCTGCCGGATCTCGTCTTCTCGCTCCCAAGTGGATTCTCCATGCAATCGATTACCCCAAGAAACTAGCACAAGAGGGATAACCTTGTTCTTAAGAACCTTTTCTCTTCGATCCTTGATTTCAACTGGTCGCTCCTCAAAAGTTAGGTCCTCCCGTACAGTCAACTCCGAATGATCCAAGACGTGAGTCTCATCTCGGACATACCTCCGTAGTTGAGATACATGAAACACATCGTGTACTCCTGCCAATGACTGTGGTAACGCCAAACGGTACGCTACCTCTCCAATACGCTCCAATATCTCGAAGGGTCCAACGAATCGAGGACTAAGCTTTCCCCGACTCCCAAAGTGAATCACCTCTCTAGTCGGTGATATCTTCAGAAATACCAAATCACCCACGGCGAACTCTAGAGGTCTTCTTGACGTGTCAGCCCAACTTTTCTGTCTGTCTTGAGCTGCCTTCATAAGCTTCCTGATTGTATTCACCTTCTCGACTGTCTGTACCACCAAATCTGGTCCTAGTAACCTTCGTTCACCAACATCATCCCAACAAACAGGTGAACGGCACTTACGACCATACAACGCTTCAAACGGAGCCATCTGAATAGTCGCTTGGAAGCTATTGTTGTACGAAAACTCCACCAGGTGTAGATGATCCTCCCAAGAACCTTTGAAGTCCAACATGCAAGCCCTCAACATATCTTCAAGGGTCTGGATCGTTCTCTCCGATTGTCCATCAGTTCGAGGATGATACGCTGTGCTAAACTTCAATCGAGTCCCCAAACTTCCTTGTAAACTCCTCCAGAAGTGCGACAAGAACCGTGTGTCCCGATCGGACACGATGCTTATCGGTACTCCATGCAATCTTACAATCTCCTGCATGTACCGCTCTGCCAAAGTCTCCGTCGATTGACCAACCCGAAAAGGAATAAAGTGAGCTGCCTTGGTCAACCGATCAACAATCACCCATACTGCATTGTTGCCCTTTGGACTCCGCGGTAAAGCCGTCACGAAATCCATGGTTATATGTTCCCACTTCCACTGAGGAATCGGAAGTGGTTGCAACAAACCAGCAACCCTTTGGTGTTCAGCCTTGACTTGCTGACACACCAAGCACTTAGCCACGAAGCGAGCAATCTCCCGTTTCATACCTTCCCACCAGAAGTGCTGTCGAATATCTCGGTACATCTTTGTTCCTCCTGGATGTACAGAGTAAGCTGAACTGTGTGCCTCCTTCATAAGCTCTTCACGCACATCCCCTTTGGCACACACACACGGCTACCGTACCTCAACGAACCGTCTACATGGATCAGTAAATCGGTTTGCAGTCCGGCTTCAACCTGCTCTCGAAACTTTTGCAGTCTAGGATCCTGCGATTGTGACGCTTTAATCTTCTCAACTAAGGACGACTGTACTTGCAACTGCATCAACTGTCCCGTAACATGTGGTAGCACAACCTCCAAGTCAAATCTCCGAAAATCCGCAATGATCTCCCTCTGTGCGGTCAATACCTGAATTGCTGGTAACCGACTAAGCGCATCCGGCACGACGTTAACCCTTCCCGGATGGTACTTAAGATCAAGGTCGTAGTCGGCCATCAGCTCCAACCATCTGCGTTGCCTCATGTTCAACTCTTTCTGAGTGAACACATACTTCAAACTCTTGTGATCTGTAAAGACTTCGACTCTCTCGCCCAAAAGATAGTGTCTCCAAATCTTCAAGGCGAAGATCACGGCCGCAAGCTCCAAGTCATGAGTCGGATAATTCTTCTCATGAGTCTTCAGTTGTCTCGACGCGTAAGCGACGACCTTCCCATTCTGCATCAAAACACATCCCAATCTTTTTCCAGATGTGTCGCTGTGAATCACCAGTCCTCCCGAATTACCCGGTACGGTTAGGATAGGGACGGTTATCAACTTCTGCTTCAACGTCTCGAAGGCCAATGCACAACCATCCGTCCAAACAAACGGTACCTCCTTGCGCGTGAGCTTGGTTAACGGCTCTGCCAAACGAGCGAAGTTCTCCATAAATCTTCTGTAGTATCCGGCCAAACCAAGGAAACTTCTTATCTCGGCCACATTTCTCGGAATAGGCCAATCTCGAACCGCTGCAATCTTCTCGGGATCGACGGCGATTCCATCGCCCGATACGACATGTCCCAGAAATTTCACTTCCTCCAGCCAGAATTCGCACTTACTCATCTTCGCATACAATTTCTCCTATCTCAATGTCTGCAGTGCGATCTTCAAATGCTCAGCATGCTCCTCCAAAATCTTCGAGTAAACCAGAATATCGTCAATGAATACCACAATAAACTGGTCCAAGAATGGTGAAAAGATTCGGTTCATCAAGTCCATGAATACTGCCGGCGCATTCGTTACTCCGATGGGCATCACTAGATACTCGTAATGTCCATACCGAGTTCAAAACGCCGTCTTGCAAATATCCTCTGCTTTCACTCGGACCTGATGATATCCGGATCGCAAATCCAGTTTCGAGAATACCCTCGCGCCACAAAGCTGCTTAAAAAGTTCTCCAATGCGAGGGATCGGGTACTTGTTCTTAATAGTTACCCGGTTTAATTCTCGATAATCGATGCACATCCTTCTCGTGCCATCCTTCTTCTTTACTAGAAGAACCGGAGCTCCCCAAGGCGAGTTGCTGCTTCGAAACCAACCCTTCTCAAGTAATTCACCAACTTGTTTCTTAACTTCTTCCAATTCCACTGGTGCCATCGGATAATAAGATTTTGACACTGGCACTGCACCAGGAATAAGGTCAATCGCGAACTCCACGTCTCTCCTCGGTGGTAGACTCGATATCTTTGCTTTGTCCATGAAATCGCGAACTACCACCGGTTCTTCACAACCATCAACTTCCATAGCTGCAAGAACACTGTTTGTTGGCCTAGCCCAAAACTCGACTGGCCCGACAGAACTGCTTCCTTACCGCAACTGCTGTCTACATTGTTGGCCGCGAAAGGTCCAGCGAGACTACTGAGTCTCGTCCATTCTGCTGCATGCACGTCCACGGTTGCTCCATTCTGCCTTAGTCCGATGAACTTCTCTTTCATTTCCTCCCGTGCAGTCCGCGGGAAGAATTTCTCCAGGAAACTTTTAGAGAGATCCGCCCAACTGATCGGCTTGGGCAAGTGGGTCTCCTCCACAAGCCATCACTCTCGGGCGTAATCCACTAGCTGAATGCGCACCACATCAACTCCTTTGTCCCCTGGAATCTGTGCCGCAATCAGCAAATTCTCCGTGTCACTAGCCACTGCTCGGCTGGCAACGGCTCCTCCAGACCAGTGAAAGTAGACGGACCCAAAAGTCTGAAATCTGCTACGGTCCCTACTCGTTCGACTGGTCTAGTTCCATCGTTGTTTACAGACTGCTGAACGATCTGCAAACCTTCCTGAAACGAATCTGCTATTGCTGGATCAGCTCAGTCTGTCTCTATGATTTCCAGCATTCCTCTTATTACTCCAAGCATGGCGGCTTAGTTCACACGCCTCTGGTACGTCTTCAACTTCTTACCTGTCATAATCCTGAACTCAAAACACCCAACATTAGCATGATGATAGATTCTGAATGTGGATCAAGACTAGAACTCTAAGATACTTAAATAGAGTACTGCATTGTAGCTATGCCGCGGTATCATAGCCGCAATTACTTAACTCCACCCAAGTCGCCTAAGTCCTAGAGATAACAAGAAATTAGGTTTTCGAGTCGACATGCAAAGTAAGTTTGCACGTCGTAAAAGATATAATCCGGAAGAATGTGATTCAAGAATGGTAAAACGGTCAAGGTGGCAGGACATGTTTCCTAAACACGGGTATTCTGATTCGTGTATTGGGTACAATACCTAACTACAAAGAATCAACCCAACTAACCTATGGCTCTGATACCAAAAGAACCATGTCACGCCCCGCTTCCCAGAGTACGCAAGATTGGGCACGTGACATAGCCAACCATGCTACCTGTGGGTAGGAAGTATCCATCCACAGTCACATTACGGCTGTAGAGATATCAAGAAATTAGATAATAAACTAAACTAACACATGTCCAAATCCATAATACAAGAGTCAATAAACAATAAGTGCGGAAGCAAATGATCCAATACAATAATAGAAAGGTACGTCCCATAATACGGGATCGTACCTGGAAATAAAATGCAATAAATGAACTAACCACTACAGAACTCACAAATCAGCCTGCTGGCTGAGGTACTCCTGCTCGGTCGGCGACAGTGGTAAAGAATCTGGGCCATGCAAAACCCAGACGTCAGCGCGTCATGTCAACCAATAATATAATATGAACATGGTAATAAGCAATGCAGAAAGTAAACAAGAATAAGCAGTAATATGGAACAACAGTGCAGGGTAGTTTGTAGTGGGTAACTAAACTGTTCTATCAGATTTTCTATTCTAAGGTCTTTGAAATCAATTGGTGACTCGTCGATGTAACTCAATAGTATCCCGTGCGTGCCCGGGACCACGGTCAAGATTCTCGGGGCTGAATCCGAGACGTGCCGCTAGGCAGTAATAGGTAGCAGGATGGGCGAGTGATGTCAGCATCATCACTCCGGGGCTGGCCAAGCCCGTAAGACTGATCAGAACAGGTATCGAACTGTTGAGTTACAAGTCGGTTTCACCTTTGATTTCCCCATACCCCCAAGTTATGTATGTCAGGTCAGGTATTCAGTAATCAAAACTAATGCCAACACAGGATCAGGTAACAGCAGGTTTGTCTGGGTAGACAACAGGAATGGTCCATGAGGACCCCAAGTCAGGTTTGTTGGCATTAGGCATGCGATCAGGTAACAAGTCAGGTCATGGTACAACAGGTTGAGTTGGTAGTAAAGGGTACCATGTCCGGTGCATCGGTATGTATATATGTCAGGTGTATCAAGGTCGGGTCAATATGTAATGCAATCGAATGTATGCTCATAACAGGTATAGAAGCGAATAAGGAACAACATCAGGAAACAGTAAATAACAATATTAGTTCATGTAATCACAGTGGTGCTTTGTATTCTCTTATTAACAGGTTCGAGCACCCTTGGGGTGTAATAATCACAAGGTAGAGCAATATCAATAACAGGAAGTAATGAAGCTATATGAAATTAAAACTAAAGCATAAGTAATTGTCACATGGATGATCTAACAATTAAAAGCAAGGACGATTTAAATGATTTAGTTAGTTAAAAGCATGGATTAATAGCAGACCAGATAATTACGTGAATCTACTATAATGATTCAATGTTAATGATAATTGCAACCATCAATTCTAAGTTATATTATAATCGATATTACCATCACTGTGTTGTTATATTAAATAATATAATGATTAAAGGTATAGCAAGACTCGATCTTGTATAGTAGCATGTTAGAGCAAGTATTCGGATACTTGCCTCGACGGTTTCGCAAACCGAAAAACACGAACGCAACGTCGGCGGAAAACACGCGACGGATGCACGGGTCGTGGATCGAGTCCAAACAACGCACGGTGGAAACACGCAGGTCAGGGGTCACTGCTGAATCGTCGGGAAACCTCGCCGGCACGGTCGGAATCCGGAGATCTAACACAACAGTGAACCAACTCTAGAAAAAGTTAGACAAAAGAGAATAGAAAGGACAGGATGAGAAGAAGAAGAAGAATGAGGGATAGCTTACTGGATTGCGTGCAGGGGGTGTGCTACCAGTAACAGTGAGATTGACGGCGGTGAGGGACGCCGGTGACGAGTTTTCGAAGAGCTAGGGTTTGCCTAGGGTTTGGGCTCGGGTCTGGTTCTTCTGGGGTTGTACTGCAGGGTCCTGAGTGCTGGATGGAGCGCAGAGGAGAGGGGAAGATGGCGATGGCGATGAGGAGTGGTCAGCGGCGATGGGAGGCGGCGGCGACAGCAGCACAGCGCGCAGGTGGCGTGGCGTCGGGGGCAGGCCGTGAAGGAGGGAGAAGCGGAGGAAGGGGTGCGGTCGAGGCTGTGGAGGCGAGGAAGATGGTGGCGATCTCGTCGGCGCGGGGACTGCGGCGGCGACGGCACGACGAAGCTAGGGTTCGGGGTTCGTCGATGGGGTTTCTCGTGAAGACGAGGCTGCAGGAAAAAATAAATAAAGAGATAGAGAGAGAGATTTCAGGAGAGTGAGAGGAAGAGAGATTACTGTGGTGAGAGAGAGAGAGAGAGAGATAGGGAAGGAGGCGGGGCCCACGAGGGTTTAAACCCCTCGTGATTGGCCAGGACAAATTTTAAGAAAAGATTTTAAAGGATTAATTAGTTATCTAAGTAACAGAGTTGTGTTTTGAATATATATATTATAGTTTTAGTATATTTAATTAAATGGGCATTTCGGCGCTAAATGAAACATTTCCAAATCATGCCCGGGTTGCGCCCAAAAATTTGAAATTCAAATAATAGGATTTTAAGCGGGTTCCAAATTTTAAAATGAGATGTTTTATGATTAAAATGCATGCTCCCAAGTCGGACACTTGCACGCGCGCGTAGCCGTCCAAACTCGCCCGTTTCACCGAACGGGATGAAATCTCGACGCGCGGACGCTACCACGCGACTAGTGGTGACGAGTAGGCCAATATGGATATTTTTAATTTCATTTTAGATGTTAAATTTGTTATAGGCGAAAAATGACTTAGCCGGTTAAAATTTAGCAAAATCACCAAACAAGCAAGATAATTGAAATGAGCAATGTATAACACTCAACTAGTATCAGAAATAGTATTATTGGGCTCGGGTGTTACATTCCCTTTTCTTCAGACGACTCTGGAGATACTTCTGCCGGAGCAAGAACCCGACGGCTTTGCACAACGATCCTCACTTCATCGAGGTTCTCGTCGGCCAGTTCTTTAGCGAGCTTGGCTAATGCATCTGCCTTGCTATTTTCCGCACGCGGTATGCTTTTCAAGGTGCAGGAAGAAATTTGGGTCAGCAGTTGCTGCACCCTCTCGCCGTACTTTACCAACTCTGGCTTGCACGTTTGGTAGTCGCCGTTTATTTGACTAACGACCAGCTGGGAGTCTCCGTATATGAGGTGGTTTTCAATTCCCATGTCGATAGCTATCTCGAGACCTGCTATCAAAGCTTCCTATTCGGCTTCATTGTTTGTCCTCGGCTCTGTTAAGGAGAAGGCAAAACGCATTATCCCTCCTTGTGGAGTCACGAAGATGAGGCCTACCCCTGATTTGATTATGGGGGTGCTTTGTTTGCGCTTCTTAATGGAAGACGCTCCATCAAAATAGAGTTCCCACCGGGTATCATCCCCGTCGATCGTGTTAAACGCATGTTCGTCTGGCAATTCGCAGTTCAAAGGAGAATCAGTAGTTATCGGATGCTCAGCGAGGAAGTCGGCGATGGCCTGACCTTTCACTGCCTTAAGAGGCCGATAAGTTATCGAGAATTCCATCAAGAGCAGGGCCCATTTAGCGAGTCGTCCTGTTAATATGGCCTTTGACATCAAATATTTGAGGGGATCAACCTTTGATATGAGATGGACCTCATGTGCCAATGCATAGTGTCCGAGCTTCGTTATTGCGAAGATCAACGCCAAGCAGTGTTTTTCAATGGGAGAGTAATTGTTTTCTGCCCCCAGGAGAACTTGACTCAGATAATAAAGGGCTCTCTCCTTTCCTTGGTCGTTTTCTTGTGCCCATAGCGCGCCTAAAGAACCTTCAATGGCTGTTGTGTATAGGACGAGAGGTTTTCCTTTAACGGGAGCGGCCAGTATTGGCGGATTCTGCAGGTATTGCTTGATTTCGTCCAGTGCGCTTTGGCATTTGCGATCCCAGACAAAAGGGATTCCCTTCTTCATCTGGTGACTGTAAGGATGACACTTGCCTGAGAGATTGGCTATGAATCGCCGGATATATGCGAGCTTTCCTTAAAGAGATCGCAGCTGCTTGAGAGTCTTTGGCAGGGGCATTTCCATAATCACCTTGATCTTCGACGGATCTATCTCGATGTCTCGGTGTCGGACGATGAATCCTAGGAATTTGCCCGAGGCTACTCCGAACGCGCATTTGAGAGGGTTCATCTTCAAGTTGTATTGCCGAAGGCGTTGAAATACAACCTTCAGATGCTTTAAATGTTCCTTGTATGATTTGCTTTTAACCACGAGGTCGTCGATATAACATTTGACAATTTCATGTATGAGGTCATCGAAGATCTTCATCATAGCCCTCTGATAAGTGGCACCGGTGTTCTTTAGACCGAAGGGCATCACCTTGTAGCAGAATATGCCCAAAGTGGTCCGAAAAGCGGTATGCTTCTGGTCTTCGGGATGCATCTTTATCTGATTATATCCTGATGAGCCATCCATGAAGGAGAAAACTTCATGAGTGGGCGTGTTATCTATCATCAGCTCAGTGACTGGTACTGGGAAGTCGTCTTTCGGGCAGGCTTTATTGAGATCCCGAAAGTCCACACATATGCGCACCGTCCCATTCTTCTTCATCACTGGGACGATGTTGGCGATCCAGTCAGGATATTGAACCTCTTGGATGAAGCCGGAGTCGATTAGTTTCTTGACCTCGGCGTTGATGCTCATCTCAAGCTCTAGCCGCATTCTCCTCGGTGCCTGTTTGATCGACTTGACGTCCGGGGATATCGCCAATTTGTGTACAACAATCTTTGGATCTAGTCCTGGCATCTCGGAATAGTTCCATGCGAAACAGTCTCTATGCTGCATAAGCACGTCTTTTAGTATAGCCACCCTTTCTTCAGACAGCAGCTCGCTGACGAACGTCGGCCGCGGGTCACTTGCCGTCCCCAAATCAGTTTTCTTGAGGTTATCTGCAGTGGTATGTATTCCATCTTCCAGCTCTTTTGGCGCCGGTGGAAACTCTGAGATGACCTCTCCATCACTGTTTTCGAAGCACCAGGGGAGTTCACCCATATTCTCGGGCTATTCTTCTGACAGCGTTATCACGTGACAGGCACGAGCTCGCTTCCAAGACCGATGTGGATCTGGTTCTACCCTCGTGGATTTGGGTTCATGCTTCTGCGGCGGGGTTACCTTCCAGCTGCTGGATAGAGCGAACATGCCTTGTTGATACCGGTCTTCTACCCAGTCTTTAAATGTGAAGCAGTCTTCAATAGGATGTCCCATTGCCCTGTGATAGGAGCAATAGTCCGGGTGAGAGACTTCGCTTGCTTGCTCGGGGTGCTTGGACCCCGGGAGGATAATCATTTGATGTTTTATAGCAAGATCAAGTATCTTCTTTGTCTTGTCTTGGGGAAAAGAATATGCTCGACTCATCTTTTTTATAAGAGACGAATCCGGACTGCTCGATTTCTGACCGCATGGCTTCTTGGACCCGCTTTGTCGCTGTCGAATGCCTTTCCCGTTCTTTGGTTTGTTTCTGCCTCTGCATCGGGCCTTTTGTACAACGGGTTGACAAGGAGGAGCATTTTCATTTTTCGCAGCCTGTTGAAAGAGGCGTCGCGTCCTGGCTTTCTCGTAGATGGCCATTTCGCGATTATGGTCGTCTTGAACTTTTTGACCTGCTTCCCTTATAAGCTTGTCCATTTGTTCTTCGAACGACGGACTGGGCATTTTCACGGTGGGAGCTCTTTCTGGTTCAGGGTTAGCATCTTCCCACAGAGCGTCTCCTTCCTCATCGAAATCATGTATGACGTAGCAGTCGCGGAGTAGCTCCCGTTTCTTGGATTGAACATACCCAAGCCCGGTCGTTTCTATTCTTCCGTTGGGCAACTTTCGTTGGGTCCCGGGAACGTTCCAGATCCTATTATAGAACCGCGCTTGTCGCGCAGTTTGCTTAAGGGGTACACCTTGGCGTCTCAAGAGTCTCTTTAGTCCATTTGTGTAATATCTGGGCAAACGGATGGGCTGGAGCCTGTCAAGTGTAGAATCCGCACCATGCCAGATTTCTTTCTCCACTTTGGTTTCCCCAGATCGGTAGAATAGGATCGCCTTTTCACCTTTTCGCGTGGGAGGGACGTAGAATGTCTGCAGTTCCTCCACCCTGTATGTATCAAGCACGTCTAGCTCTTTATCATGCTTTGGCGGAACCAGGGCAACTTGCAAACTTTGATCTTCACCAGCAAAGGTTTGTATTGATGGCCGAGCAGAGAATAGGGCGTTGACCTCATCTTTCGAGTCGCTGCCAAAGATTAACATAGGAGTGGACGGTCCCGGCTTGTTGTACTGGGGCGGACCTGAGTAAACTATCTCTTCTTCCTCCTCGGTGTCACTCCCGAAGACCGGAATGGTGGTGATAGCTTTGTTCTTCGGTTTGTGACATCTTTCCGTGTCCTCAAAGTCTGGCAAGAAGTATTTTGCATCTTCGTACTTGCGGACTTCGTTCACGGAGAATGGGTTTAGTTCCCCTGTCACAGTATACTCGAGACCATCCTTGAAATACTTCATACACTGATGCTGTGTAGAAGAGATGATGTTGTACTCGTGTAACTAGGGCCGGCCGAGCAAAGCATTGTAGCATGTCTTAGCGTCAATGACGTGAAACTTAATGTCCGTGACAAGCATCCCAAAGCTTAATGTCAATATCACAGACCCAAGCGTTCGTGATGACTGAGAGTCGAACCCAGATATGGTAATTTTATCGCGAGCGAGGTGTTGAACGCTCATGCAGATTTCCTTTAGCACCCTTACGTTAAGAAGATTGACGGAGGATCCATTGTCGACCAGGATTTTACCTATTTTGATGTCATGATAGTATCCGGAGACATATAGGAGACGGTTGTGCTCGCATGTCCCAAGGAGGAGATCTTCATCGCCGAAGGTGACATCGGCTGCGTGTGCTTCTTCCAGCTCGTCCTTCATCTTTTCTTCGGCGAGGAAAGCTTGGAATTGCTCGGGCTCTTGTAATGCCTTGATCAAAGAATATCTTGCTTCTTTGGATAACAGGAGGGCGTCGAGAATGCTTAACTGCGAAGGTAGCTTTCTCAAGTGTGCCAGAACGTTGTAGTCCTCCCTATTTTTCTTTGGCGGGGCCTTGGCTGTTAGCTTTTCGACGGCTTGGTCATCAAGGATGATATCCTCAGGGACTTTTTCTTTTCCCTTATCTTTTCTATTTGACCCACTGTTCGAGGGCCTAACATTCTTTTCAGGCAGCGTTCGATTGCGCAGCTGAATATTTTCATAGGTCTTCGGTTCTTCCTCTTTTCCCAAGGTGGACTCTTTGAAGAGAGGACCAAGAGTCATTTCTTCGTCAAAGTCGCTCCCGAAGGTGAGAACTTGCGATCCCCCGGTGTTGACCATGCGACAGTTTCCGGTAGTTCTTTTACGCTCCTCGGTCGTACTTCTTTGCTCCCGACGCGTTTTGCGTTTCATTCGCTTGAAATGTTTCCGGTGAGCAACATATCCCTGCCACCATCTTTTAAAAGCGCTGCACTCTTCGGTGGGGTGCGTAATCTTTTGATGATATAAGCAGTAGCTAGGATGTGTTTCTGCTTTACCAAGAATATTTCCTTCGGAGGGTGGCAGCTTCATTCCTATCGATATAGCTTTGGCGAACCTTTTCCTCGTCTTGAACCTGCTTTTATTTACGGCGGATGTACTTTGATCTGGTGAAAGTGTTTCGACCCTTTCATCCAGTCGCCGGCATTTGGCCTTCTCAAATATGGCCATCTCACGCTCTCGATCAGCTTTACTTTTAAGAAGAGCTTCGTTCAGGAATGCATCAATCATTTCGTCTGACGGCTCTAGAAGTTCCGGTTTAGGATTTGCCCCCAGTTTCTCGGTGCAAGGAGCTTCTTCATCGTCTATCGACGAGTGAGAGATCACATGGCAACTTGCCATGTAATCTTCAGATTCATCCGACGAGTCTTCTCCATCATCTCCGTCCTCAAGGACGTGGCTGAGAAACGCTTGGAGTGCGACTGGAGTCCGCGCCTTCTGGTTATACTCTTTTAACGCGTCAATCTGCTTTTGCAGGTCCGTGCGCTTGTCACCAAGCTTCACGGGCTTCTTGGATTTCTTCTTTATCTTCGAAGATTTTGACGGCTGGGTGTGAGTGCTTTGGCTATCACCACCGATTTTTGGAGTTGGTCGCGGCTTCAGCATCCCCTCGATGATTTCAAGCTCCAGTGGATTCTTCCACCTAATTGCCGGACATGTGTGGAGATCCTTCAGTATTCTTTTTGTCTTGGCTGAAAGAGCGACCTCCCATGGAGCTTCTTCTACGAAAGAGCATGATGCCCCCGGTGTATCCGTATTCTTAGGAGTGTGTGGCCGAGGCGGGTTCACCTTCCAATTCTCAGATAATACGAATTTGCCCTGCTGGTATTGATCTTCTATCCAGCTTTTGAAGATGTAATAATCCGCGATTGGATGGCCCAACATTCAGTGGTAAGGGCAATAGTTAGGATTGCCAGTGTCGCCTAGTTGCGCTGGGAATCTTGGCTCTGGCAGAGTAATGAGCCTGTTGCGCAGTGCAAGTTCGAACAACCTCTTCGTCTTGTCTCGAGGGAAAGAGTAAGGGCGTCTCATTTTATCTTCGAGAGATCGAGTTCTGTTATTTTGGCAATCAACTGGTCTCGGACCACCGGGCTGCTGTTGAGCATTAGCGACGACGGTCGCTTTCCCCTTTCCCTTCTCGTTCCGCGGCTCCGGCTTTGGAGGAGACGGTCTATGACCCATCTGGTCCATTTGGGCCAGTTTGTCGATCAAGGCTTGGAATGTGGTCGGCTTAAAGAACATCATGAATTGTGAAATAGTTGCATGAGGGTCTAGGGTGCCCACGAACATGTCCACCGCCAGTGCTTCTTCGATGCGCTGTTCGCATTTCGACCACAGATTCCGCCATCGGATTGCGTATTGAACCCACGTCTCTCCTGGCTTCACCCTGGCATTGATCAATGCCGTTATTGGGGTGTGTTCACTAGCACTCGCGAATCGCTGGGTGAATAACAACTCCATTTCTGCGAAAGTCTTGACGGAGTCGTTTGGAAGTTCGGAGTACCACTCAAATGCCGTCTCCGACAAGCTGCCGACGAATTGGCGGAGCAAAAGCTTATCATCACCCCCGGTGTTGCCGCAAAGAGCCCTGAACTGAGCGACATGTTAATGGGGATTGCCTGTTCCCTTGTACACATCGAATTTGGGGATTGTGTATCTCGACGGGTACTTTATTTGGTCATACCAGCCTGGATACGGTCGCCCAGTTTTAACGACTTAGCCTGCCGCTTCATTCGCCTGGTGAGCTCGTATTTGCTGAGCAATATAGTCATCCAGAGCGGCCTTGGAAATAGTTTCCTCTTTGGCTGCTGAAAGAGCCAGAGGAGGGTTCGATGTCTCTCCTATGTCGTCTTCAATAATGATCGGAGGGTCTTCAGCTGGAGGATCCGGCTGTAACATCATCCCGACCATGTCTTAGAAGAGAAGTGCCATTTGTTTTATGTTGGCAGCTTGTTCTGCAGCTTCTCTGTCCTTCTTTTCGAGGACTCTGCGTAGGAAGTCAGCATCGGTTTCTTGTTCATGACGCTGCTCTGATGATGCCTCTGGGCTTTTTTTTGGCCCAGTGAGTGCGGCCATTTGCGTCAGCATTTCCTGAAGCTTCTGTTGTTGCTCTTGGGCTTTGGTCACGGATTGGGTGAGCGGTCGGTGCCCCGTCGAAGCGCGGCTTTCCTCTTTTCCGGAAGCCATGTAAACAGTATGGCCCATTATGCCCCCAGACTTGGGGCGTTTGGGCTCAGCGTCTTTGAGGTCTGCCATAGTCACATGGGCTTTCTCTGGCCTCCTTCTCTTTTTAGCAGTTGACGTTGAGGGGGCCGTTGCAGCGGGCACCTAGGTAGTTGTTGTCCTTTGCGGCTTGACAGGACGGTTCTCTTCCTGCTGAACCTTCACCTTTTTCTGTCGGCGAGGGTAATCTTGATCAATCATCGACTCCTGGACCCGTCGCCAGACTTTGTAAACTTTGGAGGACAGCCCTGAGGGGCTGCTCCGGCTTTGTTTCTGTAACATTCTCCACCGGTGGAGGAGATCTTTTCAGTACGGCGGTAGGAGAGTTCCTGCGCACCTTGTTCAGCAGTTCAAAACTGTTCCCGGTTGGAACAGCAGCATTGACTTCCACCGTTGGGGCTGGTGGAGTTAGCCCTGAGGGGGAGTTGCCCCAGCCTTCCTTACTCGGTGCCAGTGGCGACGTCGAGCGCGTCGAGCTGTTGGGATGGTTTCAGCTTGAGGGGTGACTTCGTCTTGCCTCCTGTTCAGGTGAGGCGCTGCCGGTACCAGCCTCTTAAAGACTGATGTCCGTTGAGTAGCAGTATGTAATCTGTCAAAGACAGACTTTTGAGCAGGGACGGGAGCTGGAGTGGGAGCCGGAACAGTCAGTCTTGTAAAGACCGACCCTTTGGCAGGAGAAGCCGCCTTAACGACTTCGGGAGCAGGGATGGCTATCCTCTTCGGAATAACCCTTTCTGGAACTGCAGGCTTCATAATGGGCCCGCATGAACTTTGGCCCAATCTAGCGAAGACTGAGGCGCTGGAGCTGGATGACCCGTTGAGGGGGGCCGCTGTAATTGCAAACCGATCAAAGACCGACTTCTTGGGAGCTTCTTGCGATGGTACAGGGACGTTGAAGCTCGTCGGTGGGAGCATGGTCCTAAAAAACAATTCAGTGGTGGCCTGAGTCACCTGGTCCACCGGCATTGTGAACAGGGAGGCCGCTTGAGGCCCGTAAGCTATGCCTCCAGATGAGACGGAACGCGAGTTGCAGTTGCAGCTGGAACACTTCACGCAAGTAGACGCCATTGATTTATTGCTTTCTACACCAAGCAAGACACCAAATCTTAGTACCTCGAACCCAAGGGCAACCATTATCAAACCGCGATTCGTTCGCGAACACGACACACGAAGTGTGGCGTGGAAAGAGGAAAAGGTCCCACCGGGCGTGCCAGAATCTGTTCCCCACCGAACACAGAGACGCGACCGCGCAGGTTCGTCTTGCCTAAAATTCGGGGCAGATGCTAATTGGTGCTATCCGTCCACCTCTCCGAAGATGCCAAGTTTATTTATGGCACCATGTATCGAAGGTTTAAACGGATGCGGCCGATGTAGCAGACTTCGTCAGATTCCCCCTCGTTTGAGGGTTTTTTTGATTGTGGGGACGCTCTTCCCTGCAGGCGCAAGCCCTTGCAGTTAATTACACTACCGCATCGCGGTAACAACTTTCTCCTTCTCCAGATGGTCACTTCATGTCGTGGGTGTTTGTTTTGTTTGTGGTTGCCCGTAGATTGTATACGGAGACTAATTTATGTTGTCGCCCGTAGGGCGTGGATTAGTCCAAATCCGTATCTTCTTAGATTTGGGTTTGGGGGTTATGTTTAAGGATACGTTAGCCTCATTTGAGACTAAGATTAACTTAAACGTTTGTTAAGGATACGTTGGTCTAATTTTTAGACTAAGATCAACTTAACGGGACCGTTTAGATCCAGCAAAAGAGCATTTGAACTCTATTGTTTAGTTTAGGGATATTGCGGTCGATTAGTTTAAGGACATTACGGTTCAATGTTAGTTTAAGGACATTACGGTCCATGGGTTTAAAGGGATCCCACAGTCCGAGGTTAAGGACATCGTAGTCCGTGGGTTTAAAGGGACCCCACAGTCCGAGGTTAAGGACATCTTAGTCCATGGGTTTACAGGGACCCCACATTCCGTAGTTTAAAGACATCGTAGTCTATGAAGTTTAAGGACATCGTAGTCCGTGAAATGTGTGATTGTCGGGACCCGTCACCTCTCTGAAGACGTTGAAAGATTACAACGACAGATATTAGAGGAGTAAAGAGATGTACCCTTGAACCGGTGTGAGTTGGTTGAAGGATGTGTAATCCGTTTGGGCCTGAGATCTGTTAAATATTCATGAGCAGATGGGCTCAGTTCAATATAAGTTGAGGACTTATGGCCAATATTGGGCTAAGTCCAATAAGATTAAAATGTTTAACATTTTATTGTTCTGGGCTGTTGAGCCTTTATTTGGGCTTGGCCCTTAATAATGCTGAGCATTAGATCCTGACATTTTTTTTGTCTTGTATTGAATGCATAGCATTCATCAGAACAATATTTGTTTTGACAGCGCGCCACGTGGCGCGCCATGCGCTTTGCGCCAATTAAAGAGCGCATTGCGCTTCTGCCAAGTAGCGCACACGAAAGGGACACGTGTCGCGCTTGGCACTAAGCGCCAAATGATGGGCGCATTGCGCCAGTTTATGAGCGCATTACGCTTTCAATTTATGAGCGCACCAGTGAGTGACACGTGGCGCACTTGGCGTTGAGCGCCAGCTCATGAGCGCAGTGCGCTGTTTCAGAAGCGCAAAACGCAAGTTGCATACGTGGTTGACACGTGGCGCATTTTGGCGCTGAGCGCCAATCCAAGGAGCGCAAAAGCGCAGTTCAAGAGTGCAAGGCACTTTTAAATAGCGCAAAACGCATTTGATCAAATTTATGATCTGTGAACAAATTTATGTTCTTTTGTAAAGGAGGCTTTGCCTCAAGATTCAAGAACAACAGTTCTTATTTTGAAAGGGGTTTTCCTTTGTAGATCAGTGATATGTGAATGAAGTAAATACTTCTTTTGTTTCTATGATGAGATCTTTTGATCTCTTTTTATAAAAGACCTTGGTCTTTTTGTAGATCTATGATCTTTTAAGAAGATAATTCTTCTGTTTTAATGAGATGATTTCATTTGTTTGTTCAAGAATCATTCTTTACCTTGAAGAAATAATCTTCTTTTGTTAAGAGCCTGCTCTTCTTTTTTTGAGTTTTCTCAAAGTTTGTAGGGGGGTTCTCTCTATCAGACTTGAAGTCTTGGGGCCTTTATATAGGGCAAATTGATTTGTTAAATCAGTTAAAGAGATCTTTCTTTGATTGATTTGGGGATGTTTCCCCACCGTTGGATCTTTGATCCTAGAGCTTCTGTTTTACAGAAGGCAATCTTCTTGTTTTAAACAAGATTGGAAAGATCTTTCCATAATAGAATTTTAATTATGATTAATTAATGATTTATCATTATTAGATCTCTTGATTTAACGGTGGGGAATTTTTAATTCCAGCGCTAGCGCACCTACGTTTGACACGTGGCGCGCAGCGCAGCCTACGCTAGCGCACCCGTGTTTGACACGTGGCGCGCAGCGCGCCTAGCGCTGGATCTGAAGCGTTGCTTTAAATTTTAAATTTTGAATTTTAAAACAGAGCTTTGTTCTGATTGGGGGTGAACTGCCTAGAGCGCAGTGTACCTGGCGCTAGCGCATCTGTGTTTGACACGTGGCGCGCAGCACGCCTAGCGCTGAATCTGAAGCTTTACTTCAACTTTTAAATTTTGAATTTTAAAATAGAGCTTTGCTCTGATTGGGGAAACAGATGCATCCCGAAGACCAGAAGCATACCGCTTTCCGGACTCCTCTAGGCATATTCTCCTACTAAGTGATGCCTTTCGATCTGAAGAACGCCATCGCCTCCTATTAGAGGGCCATGTCGATGATTTTTGATGACCTCATACATGAAATCGTCGAATGTTATATTGACGACCTTGTGGTTAAAAGCGAATCATACGAGGAACATTGGGAGCATCTGAATATTGTGTTTCAACGCCTTCGGAAATACAACTTGAAGATGAACCCTCTCAAATGCGCGTTCGTAGTCTTCTCAGGCAAATTCCTAGGATTCATCGTATGACACCGGGGCATCAAAATAGACCCGTCGAAGATCAAGGCGATCATGGAAATGTCTCCCCCAAGAACTCTCAAGCAACTGCGGTCTCTACAGGGAAAGCTCGCTTATATCCGGCGGTTTATAGACAATCTCTCCGAAAAATGCCGTCCCTACAGTCACTTAATGAAGAAGGGGACCCCGTTCGTCTGGGATCGCAAATTCCAGAGCGCACTGGATGAAATCAAGCAATACCTGCAGAATATGCCGGTAGACCGCTCCGGTTAAGGGAAAACCCCTCATCCTATACACAACAGCCCTTGAAGGTTCTTTAGGTGCACTATGGGTACAAAAAGATGACCAAGGGAAAGAGAGAGCCCTCTACTATTTGAGTCGAGTTCTCCTGGGGGTAGAAATTAACTACCCCCCATCGGAAAATACTGCATGGCGTTAATCTTCGCGATAATGAAGCCCAGACACTATGCGTTGGCGCATGAGTTCCATCTCATACCAAAAGTGGATCCTCTCAAATATTTGATGTCAAGAGCCATATTAACAGGAAGGCTCGATACATGGGCCCTCCTCTTAATGGAGTTCTCGATAACATACCAACCTCTCAAGACAGTGAAAGGCCATGCCATCGCCGACTTCCTCGCTGAGCATCCGATACCTGCCGATTCACCCCTAAATTGCGAATTTCCAGACGAACACGCGTTTGACACGATCGACAGGGAGAGAGTGATACCCGATGGGAACTCTTTTTTGATGGGGCATCTTCCATGAAGAAGCGAAAGCACAGCTCCCCTATAATTAAATCTGGGGTAGGCCTTATCTTCGTAACTCCACAAGGAGGGATAATGCGCTTTGCCTTTTCCTTAACAGAGCCGAGGACAAACAATGAAGCGGAATATGAAGCTTTTATAGCAGGTCTTGAGATCGCTGTCGACATGGGAATCGAAAACCTCCTCATATACGGGGACTCCCAGCTACTCGTTAATCAAGTAAACGGCGACTATCAAATGTGTAAACCAGAGTTGGTAAAGTACGGTGAGAGAGTGCGACAATTACTGACTCAAATCCTTTCCTGTGCCCTGGAAAGCATACAGCGTGCGGAAAATAGCAAGACGGATGCGTTAGCCAAACTCGCTAAAGAACTGGCTGACGAAAACCTCGATGACGTAATGATCGTTGTACAAAACCGTCGGGTTCTTACGCCAGCGGAAATATCTCCGGAGTCGTCTGAAGAAAGGGAAGTGACCGAGGAAACAGCCCTGCAAATTGAAGATCAAGAAAGATCTAAGGATTGGAGAGAGGTCTTTATAGACTACTTCAATTCCCGTCGAACACCGGAAGATGCGTCCTCAAGACATCAGCTCATTAAACGATCTCTGTCTTTCGCCTTCGTCAATGAAACTCTATTTAAGAGATCGTTCGACTCTTTATAGATAAGATGCCTGGGACCGGAAGAAGCAAGGAGAGTCGTCCAAGAAACTCACGACGGACTCTGCGGTTCTCATTAAGCCGGGCCAAAGATGAAGCTGAAGATCAAAAGGATGGGCTACTATTGGCCCACGATGATTCAGGATTGTCTCGAATATGCGAAGCAGTGTCATTCGTGCCAAATTCATGGAGACTTTATCCACCAGCATCCAAACCCGCTACACCCAACGGTAGCTAGCTGGCCGTTCGAAATGTGGGGAACCGACATAATTGGGCCCATCGAACCAGCGTCATCCAGAAGACACCGGTTCATATTGGCGACAACCGATTACTTCTCCAAGTGGGTAGAAGCAGTACCGCTAGGAGAAGTGAAGACGGAGAACATCCTCCATTTCTTCAAGACACACGTCATCTATCGGTTCGGCACTCCGCGACGAATTATCTCTGATAACGGGCCGGCTTACAGAAGTCATAAAATCAGCCGCTTCACACAACAATATAATATAGACTGGAGATACACTTTGGTCTATAATCCCCAAGCAAACGGTCTAGCCGAGGCTTTTAACAAGACCTTAACGAAGATCATAAAGAAGACGGTGTCCAAAAATAAAAAGGACTGGCACGAGATACTGCATGAAGCTCTCTGGGCTTATCGGACCACGTTCAAAATAGCTACAAACACAACGTCATTTGCGTTGGTATTCGGCACAGAAGCAGTACTCCCCTTGGAGATAGAGCTGCCCTCTCTACGAGTGGCGGTTCATTACGTGTTAACAGACGAAGAGAATGCTCATCTTCGACTTGAGGAGCTCGACGCCCTCGATGAAGCTCGTCTCGTGGCACTGCAAAACCTAGAGGCTTACAAAGTGAAGATGACGTGCTCATACGAGAGATTGACTAGGACGAGGACATTTCGCCATGGCGAACTTGTGCTAGTGGTCAAGAGACCTATGATCCCCAATTGTGCCAAACGTGGGAAGTTCGAGCCGAACTATGAGGGCCCGTACATTATAGGCAAGGTCTATCAAGGTGGGGCTTACTTGCTCATGAATATGCATGGCGAAAGACCCTTCAGGCCAATAAACAGTCGGTTCTTGAAAAAATACCACACCTGACCGAAACGTCTTTAAACTACTACAAACCCCCGGCATCCCCAGGCTGACGTGGTGTAAAAAAAAAAACGGTACGTCCACAAGCAAAATGGGTACGGATGAAAACCCGAAAGGGCTCCGTGAGTAAAAATAGCAAGGCTACCGGCGATGTTTGTGAAAAACCGAAAAGGCACAGACTCGTAAAAAAAAGGTACGTCCACAAGAAAAATGGGCACGGATGAAAACCTGAAAGGGCTCCGTGAGTAAAAACAGCAGGGCTACCGACGAGTTTGTGAAAACCCGAAAGGGCGCAATCTCGTTAAAAGACACTTGCAAGGTCCTCTCGACCTTGTAAGGAGCAAACTACCTGCGTGAGATCCTTACGACTCACAAAGGAGCGACACACTTAGGGATCCCCACGATTCCTAAGGAGAAATTACACTTACGAGATCCTCACGACTCGTAAGGAGAACCCTCTTATGAGACCCTCAGGGCTCATAAGAATCAAATGCCTTAAGCTACAGGAATCTGAACCTGTTCTTAAGCCATCACCTTTCCCAGATTGCCCTACAAGCGGTTAAATACCGACCCTTATATACAATCCACGGGCATAAATAATCATTTCCTTACCGAGTCCCACCAAAGACGAAGAATGCCCTCATTTGATGAACAAACACTTATAGGCCATCTCGATTTACAAGGAGAAAACACTCTTACAAGATCCTTACGACTTACAAGAGAACATACACTTAAAAATCCTCACGATTCCTAAGGAGAAATCGCACCTATGGCAGAAGAACCTCCAGTGGCGATCCCTGCGAGGCGATATGGGAATGGACGCCACTATCTGAGCGCGCGAGCCTACCGTAACCTGCTGAACCTCCACAACCGCGACTGACGTGATTTAGCTTTCTTCTCCTCTGGAAAAATAAAATCTATGTATAGTTTAGGGCCATCTTTTACTTTTCGAGAATGCCTTGTTTAGAATTTTCTGGAATGAAATAAAATTTCTGAGTTCGCTAATCTTTTGATTGTTAGTTCACCTGATGCTTTGACTGTTTCCCCTATACATTTATTTTCCTATGAGATTCATTACTGTCCCTCACTCCTGCACCCTATGTTGTTTTGACCCTCGCTTAGATTAAAAAGTGCCGCACCCCGATCTTTTGAATGAGCCTTACTCCATTGAAATCCCTATCCTGGATAGCCCCTATACGTTTTGTGCTATCTCCTATTACCCTAACTATATTTAGGGACATCGTTATTCGAAAATTTAGCTTTCATTATTTTGTATGTATTGAAAAGTGCGTGTTATTAAGTACTTCCGTTTTATACATGTTGAGTACACTACTAATCTTCCCATTTTTTCGATAGCGCAACCATATGTTGCACATATTATTTTATGCTATGTTTCTTATTTTCACCATGTGGATTTTCTAAGTTACATTAAAATTTATTTTTCTTTTGATCGATACATTACACTAGAATGTTTTAACCTATCGACAAATCCTTCACCATTTTATTATTGTTACTTTAGTTTTCCCGGGTATTATGCTTATAGTTTGCTATTATAAATGGTTATGCCTGATGCTATTACTTTAGCTACGCTATTTTGATATACGTACGTATGCATATATTTAGGATTTCGATTTTATTTAGCATGCCTCGAATGTTATTGTTCGTTATTGCTATTTTCTCTTGTACATATAGTTTGCCCTTATAGTTGATTCTGCCTTATACTTACTTAGACCTTCGATTTTTCTTTCCTGTTTAACTACTTTAAGTAAACCACTTTATGTGAGTGTTCGAGGTCGTAGCTTTTCGCGTGTTATTTTATATAGCTTATCGCTTGTTTTAAATTTCGAGGACGAAATTTTTGTAAGGGTGGTATGATGTAATACCCAGTTCTCTTGCGCACCAATATCCGTATTTTTTTTTTATAAAAGGCTACTTACAAAATTTAATCATTTATATTTAGAACTATTTTGTTTTAACCTAGCCCTAATTTATCTAAACCCTTTTTATTTCTCCCTTTTATTTTACCCTAGAACTCGGCCCAAACTTCCTATTTATTTTTCCCCAAAATTCTTTCCCTATTCTTATTTAACTCCAAGCCCAAGACAAAATAATATATAATTTCCCCATTTTAAAACCTTAGCCCAAAATCCAAATCCTAAATTAAACGATTCCTCAGCCCTAGCTCTATTTCTCCTAGGCCCAATTCCTTTTCTTCCTTTAATAAATGAATTATTTTCCCTCCTCCAAACACCAGCCCAGCAAAACCCCCGGCCCAAACAATATATATAAATTAAACGAATTTTCCTTTCCCTCTAGCCCAAGCCCACGTCGCCAACCCCCTAACCGTGCCAACAAACCCGACCCGGCCCGTGCACTAACCTTTCTTCCCCATTAAAACTCTTCTCCCGCTCGATCCCTGCACTCCCCACGTCGCCGCCCGCCTCGCCAACGCCCCGCTTCTCACGACCACGTATCTCGTGTTCACGATGCGCGCACTCCCCCTGCGACCCGCTCCCCTCGACGGCCTCTCCTCCTTCTCACTCTCTCTCCCTCCAACCACTCTATTTCTCTCCCTCTCAAAATCCCTTCCATCACAACCCACGACAACTGCACCACCGCTGAACTCCGAACCCTGCACGCCTCCTCGCCGCCGACGAGCTCCCCATTGTCTCGTCCTTCCTCCCTCACTCTGGTTCTCCCACTCCCCACACTATCGACCACCTCCACTGCACATCCCTCGCCGAGCCCAACTCCAACATCGCCGAAGAGCCTCCGGCCATCCCCCTCGTCTCCTCCACCTCTCCATCGACCTCTGCACTCCCTTCCTCCTCCCGTGAGCCGTAGCCACCTCCCTCTCCTCCAGCGCCGTACCCCTCACCTGCACACCAGAACCCATCGCCTTCCCAAGCTCCCCCACCTCCTTTCCCGAGCACCCTCGCTGTCCTCTCGTCACCGGAGCTCCGACCACCCCCCTCGAGCCCCCTCGCCCCACTTCCTGCACCCCGGACCTCCCCGGGACCAACCACCATCATTCCCAACACCTCCGGGCTCACTCGAGCTCACTGTCGGCCACCTCGGCCACCAACCGCCGGCCTCCCCTTCTGCAAACATCACGGCGACCCCTACGCTGTGGCCGAGCCTCTGCACGACTCCCGAGCCTTCACATTCCGCTCTCGATCCCTGGCCGCCGCAGTCGAGCCCCCGGCATTTCGTCGAACACCTACGTTAATCGTTGTTGCCTCCATTCGGGTCACCGACGCCGCCATCAAATCTGTGGCCTCAACCCCTTAAGCCGTCATCATCATCAACACGCCGTTCGTCGCAACGCCAGCGCATGTCGTCGCACCCACCGAGCCATCGAGTCCAAGAGCCCAAGCTCGAGCCGAGGCCGCGAACCCCAACCGTACCGTTCGTCGCGCGTTCGTGCCGTTGCTGCTTCCGTGCGTCGCCTAAGCGTCTCCAGGCAAGTACCCTACTTGCTACATGCTAGTTATTACTGTTACATTACTAAAACCTATTAGTTCCGTGTTTATAACTCGTGAAAACTTATACGACTCAAGTGCTTGATGCAAAACCCGAATGAAAATATTCCATAAAACTGACGGAACTCGATTGCATATGCTGGCCCGTGTGGTAATGAGCATTGTGGTGAAATTTGACTGGAAAACATGATTGTTACTGGCTTAAACGATCATCCCCAAGTACACCCGTTAAAACCGAATATTTCCCGCGTCTGCAACTTGTTAAAATCATAACTAATTGTGTACACATTTAAATGATGCGTTCGAGGGCTCGAATCGAAGCAGACTCGACGACCTGAAACCCTATAGAAGTTTTAAATTGTTTCTATACTGAAAATATGACGAGAACTGGTCCGGAGAGCGGCTCTGGACTGCAGTCCAGAGCAGTTCTGGTTGTTGTTTTCTGTCCCGTAATGCTCACTACCTTGCTGCCTGAACTTGTATGTTGCAGAACCCTACACTTTATTGAAGATGAATCTGTTAGCTAAATAACGCAAGTGATTTCACCCCTTTTTATCTTCATTTACTATTTAAACTGTAAGTTAAAAGAACATGACGTATAGCAGTCCCAAACTGAAACAGAACTGATACCCTTTCGTTGAACAGTGCATAACTTATGACGTAGAGACGAGATTAAGAATCTGTCTGGTGCGTCGGAAATCCTATTAAAAAACCTAAATTTCATTCAACTGTAGTGTCGCTAAATTCCGATCCCAACTGGGATTAAAATGCGTTACGAAACGGACTTCCGATTCTGAAACCGGATTTTCCGCAGTGAACGCTTAAAATGAAATGGCCATATCTAGTGATCCTGAAACCCGATTAACTTGAAACTAATTTTTATGGTTAGATAATTAAACATACTGTTTACCCCCTTTATATTGTTTCACTAAATTTTGCATGTATGATTTATGATAAATTATACAAGTGGTAGGACACCGACTTATGACATCTTAATCATGCCTGAATTATCGTATTCTCATCACATTACATATATGTTATTGCATCGGAAACCTAGTGATCATGTGTATTACCCAGTGTTAGGTTTTAGCGTTTGATTATGACAAGTACGTTAGTGTTTAAACATGAATGGACAAGTGAAAGTGACACATACTTGTACACAATCAGTGGACCCTATTGATTTATTGCATTGTCGACGTCTGTGGGACATGTATAAGTGTGACTATAATTGGTATGGGACAATTATGGAAGCACTTGTATGGGTGTCACAGGTAAGGCACCAAACACTGTCCATTTATCTTGGGTATCAGTCGGGACATGCTTGATGGAGATCCTGTCTCCAGTTCTCGTACAGACTTGTCATGGACTGACCAGTATTTGAGTTTATGGTTGGCGTTTGATGTAGACCACGGGGTATGGGGTAGTTTGAGTGTGAGTTCAACAGAAACTCGGGAGTCCCATACCGGCACATATGGAGATATATGGAGATATATAGGGATATCACTGATTATTAGCGAGCGACTCGGGCCCGTGTTCCCTTGTCCTTGGGTCCTATCCTTGGGTGGGGGATACTCACGAGTGGTTGGCTCTCACACTTGGACTGACGATAGGCTTAGCGACCTGTATAGTGAGACCTAGAGACTGATAGGGTTAGTGACATTGACATGTATTGCTTACTGATTCAACATGCCTGCTTTACTGTGTGCCTGCTCTATTAGATACCCGCATTTGGCTACTTCATGTTCACGTATTTACTCCCTTGATTTACTGTTACATATTCATTATTATTGTACGAGTTACCATTTGTATCCATATATATATTGCAATCGTGTCGCTCTGACGACCTGAGTATGCATGCTAAGAGTGAGAAGTGGATCTAGCTTGGACCAGGACCAGACGTACATCGCGGACATCTTGATCAGCTACCCAGAGCTATACTCTCTTGATCTCCATCTGGTTAGTTCTTTTGTATTTGTTTTGATTTAGTTACTGCATTTCTCATTACCTGTGCATTGATTACTGATTACCACGTAAAGCTAGAAGCTGAAGTGTGACTACGGAGAGATATTTCCTCGACCGTAGGAGCATGGCTGGCCTTGTCAACCGCTCGTATTCCGTATTTTGGGAAGAGGGGCGTGACAAGTGTGCTATGCACGTGTAATCTATTTATTGCTCTACTATATGGGGGATATATTTTTAGTCCCACATCCGGAGAAAGAGAGATCTCTTCTCTACCACTCCCATAAAAATAAGAGGGGATACCTCTTAGAAAAAGGAAGCGAATTCAATTCTCATAGGAGATTAGTTCTCCATAGGAGCTTAGTTCTCCAAGTTAGAGCCATAGCTGCCCCCCCATAATGCGCATATGCGCAAGCGCCACGTGCGCCACGTGCAATGCATATGCGCCTGCCACATGCGCGCCACGTGCAACGCACGTGAGCCAAACATGTACAATGCACGTGAGAGAATTCAATTATAAAAGGAGATTAGTTCTCCATAGGAGCTTAGTGCTCCAAGTTAGGGCCATAGGTGCCCCCCCATAATGCGCATATGCGCAAGCGCCATATGCGCTACGTGCAACGTACGTGCGTCTGCCACGTGTGCACCATGTGCAACGCTCGTGCGCACCACGTGCAACGCTCGTGCGCACCACGTGCGAGGATTCAGTCCTCAAAGGAGCTTAGTGCTCTAAGTTAGGGCCATAGCTGTCCCCCATAATGCGCATATGCACAAGCGCCATGTGCGCTACGTGCAATGCACGTGTGCCCGCCACTTGCGCACCACGTGCGAGGATTCAATCCTCAAAAGAGCTTAGTTCTCCAAGTTAGGGCCATAGCTGCCCCCCATAATGCGCATATGCGCAAGCTCCATGTGCGCTACGTACAAACATGTGCGCCCAACACGTGCGCGGACGCACGTGCGCGGACGCAAAGAAGCCTTTTTCAGCAGCGAGAAGCTTAAGCTCCAACCTGTTCTTCTCCCCTGATGAGTGGGACATGGTTCAAAGGGTATACATCCCTCCATAC
Organism: Agapanthus africanus; assembly: GCA_030015575.1. NCBI lineage: Eukaryota > Viridiplantae > Streptophyta > Magnoliopsida > Asparagales > Amaryllidaceae > Agapanthus > Agapanthus africanus. The sequence goes on along the minus strand of JASDDO010000031.1, from coordinate 519,869,592 downwards.
CTTCGATATATGGCGCTGTAATCTCTCAGTGTCGTCGGAGAAGTGGTGGGTCCCAACTACCAATGATCATTCTTTCCAAAAAAAAGAAAGAAACAGAAGAACCCCCCATAAACTTCAAGTTTCTCAAAAAAGAAAATAAGAAGAGCAAGCTCTCCTAGGAAGAAATTTTCTTCAAGGTAAATAATAAGAAGCGAGATCATAACATCTTTTCAATTCTTGAGAGTTTAATCCTCATATCAAAAGAACTTAGTTCTTTTTCTAGATCAGAGATCTACAAGACAAAGTCTTTCACAAAAAAAAAAACAGAAGAGATCATAGCATCTCTTCATAAAAAGAAGAACTTAGTTCTTATATTCATAAGAAAAAATCTCTCATAAAGAAAAACAAAAGAGATCATAGCATATCTTTATAAAAAGAAGAACTTAGTTCTTAAATCCATGAGACAAAGTCTCTTATAAACGAGAATTTAATTCTCAGAGCACAGAACTGATCAGAACTGCCAAAGAAGCGCTCCAGTGCTCCAAGTCTGGCGCTCAGCGCCAAGCGCACCATGTGCTCCTCACGTGTGTGCTATTTCAAAAGAAGTGCCTCAGCGCTCTAAGTCTGGCGCTCAGCGCCAAGCGCACCACGTGATCCTCACGTGTGCGCTATTTCAAAAGAAGCGCTTCAGCGCTTCAAGTCTGGCGCTCAGCGCCAAGCGCACCACGTGCTCCTCACGAGGGCGTTATTTCAAAAGAAGCATTTCAGCGCTCCACGTCTGGCGTTCAGCGCCAAGCGCTCCACATGCTCCTCACGTGTGCGTTATTTCATGAGAAGCGCCTTAGCGCTCCAGGTCTGGCGCTCAGCGCCGAGCGCACCACGTGCTCCTAACGTGTGCGCTGAGGGAATACAAAGTGTTCTTTACATAAAGCGCTCTGCGCCATAAAGAGTGTTCAATACCCAATAAAAAAATACAAAAGAAAGAGGGGTGTCAGAACCTAAATTAATGCTCAGCATTGTTGAACCAAAAGGGACTGAGCCCAAACAAGTGTTCAAACACTTTATTAAAAAATGAGTGGACTGAGTCCAAGCTGGCCATAAGTTCTCAATTCAGATTAATTGAGCCCATGTGCTCACAATATCTTTAATTGATCTTAGTCCCAAACCTTGACTACAAATCTCTCAACCAACATCGGTTCAATGGTACATCTCTTCATTCCTCTGATATGTGTCGTTGTAATTCTTCAACATCTTCAGAAAGGTGACGGGTCCCGACAACCAGACACTTCATGGATTATGATGTCCTTAAACTTATGGACCGCAACGTCCCTAAACTAAATTCTATAGACTATGACGTCTTTAAACTATGGACTATGATGTCCTTAAACTCCATGGACCACAATGTCTCTAAACTAAAACGATAAAGTCCAAATACTTTTTCGTTGGATCTAAATGATCCCAAAATCCTGTTGAGTAGATCTTAGTCTAAAATTAGTCTAACGTATCCACAACAAACGTTTAAGTTGATCTTAATCTCAATGAGATTAACGATCCTTAAAACCAAATCAAACCCAAATCTAAGAAAATACGGATTTGGACTAATCCATGCCCTACGGGTGACAACATACATTAGTCTCCGTATACAATCCACGGGCAACCAAAAATAAAACAAACACACACGACACGAAGTGACCATCTGGAGAAGGAGAAAGTGGTTACCGCTATGCGGTAGCTTAATTAACTGCAGAGGCTTGCGTCTGCAGGGAAGAGCATCCCCACAATCAAAAACCCCTCACAACGAGGGGGAATCTGACGAAATCTGCTACAACGGCCGCATCTGTCCAAACCTCCGATACACGGTGCCATAAATCAATTTGGCATCTTTGGAGAGGTGGACGGATAAAACCAAATAGCATCTGCCCCCAAATTCAGGCAAGACGACCTACACGGTTTCGTCTCTGTTTTCGGCGGTAAACACCTCCGTCACTGATACAGGTCTGGGCCAGTGCTGAACGGTCTCGATCTTCTTCGGGTTCACACGTATTCCATCTCTCGTAACCACGTGACCCAAGAAATTGACACTGTCAAACCAAAATAACACACTTGGATAATATAGCGAATAGCCGGTGCTTTCTCAAATTCTGTAATGTGATCCTCAGATGTTGCTCATGCTCCTCTCGGCTCCGGGAGTATACTAAGATGCCATCTATGAATACGATAATAAACTGATCAAGAAACAGCCTGAATATGCGGTTCATCAAGTCCATAAACGCTGCTGGGGCATTGGTGAGCCCGAACGATATCACCAAGAACTCATAATGTCCGAAACGTGTGCGAAAAGCAGTCTTCGGAATATCATCCTTCCTAACCCGTAACTGGTGATAACCTGACTGCAAGTCAATTTTCGAGAAATGCCCCGCACCCTGGAGCTGATCAAACAAATCGTCAATGCAACGTAGATGATATCTGTTCCGCACAGTAACTCGATTCAACTGATGATAATCGATACACAAACGCATACTGCCGTCTTTCTTCTTGACGAATAGGACATGAGCTCCCCAAGGTGACACACTCGGTCGAATAAGCCATTTATCCAACAAGTCTTGCAACTGATCCTTCAGCTCTTTAAGCTCCGCCGAGGCCATCCGATAAGGCGGTATAGAAATAGGCCTCGTGCCGGAAATCAAATCAATACAGAATTCGATATCGCGCTCTGGCGGTAAACCAGGCAGCTTGTCAGGGAAGACATCAGGAAACTCTCTCACAATTGGAACCTGGTCCAACGAGACCTCTGCGGCTCTAACATCACAAACATACACCAAGAATCCTTGACATCCTTTTCTCAAAAGCTGGCTAGCGCGAAGAGAAGAAATCAAACTGGGAAAGGTGGCGCTAAGGTCTCCCAAAATAACAAGAATTAGCTCACCCGGAAAAACTAAATCTGACTGCCTTCTCGCGGCAGTCCACGGACGCATAACGCGTGGCTAACTAATCTAACCATCTGTCATAAGTGTGAGCCGGCAAGCAAGTGTAAGTGCAACATACGCATCATCGATAATGGTGCTGGTGTCCTAATAGCCGAGATCATAAAAGCTACAGAAAACACATGAATATATATGAAGTGCGATAGGAGCAACATGAATATAACAGAAAATGAATAGCAAACGCAACAATAAGGGATATACATATTTGTATACGAGTCATACAGTTTTTGCGTTTTGAAATAACATGAATCATGGTTTTTAGAAAAGTAGGGACTACGGTGTTTTGAGAAAAGGGACGGCTTCTGAAAATACTCACGATTCGTTAGTTTTGAAAATAGGTATGACTCAAGACAGGTCTAGCATTTATTTAACAACTAAGAGACTAAACTAAGGAACTAGTCGGGGGGATAAGAAAATCTACATATATTCCGAGTCGATATACCTAGTAGTCGGCGATCCAGCATCATAGCATTACGTATTGTATAATACATAGTACGACATCCTCGAGTCAAGAGTGTGGATCAATCATTATATCTATACCTCGTACGGAAAAATCCAACATACGACATCCCCAAAATCGAGGGTACGGGTCAACTATCATATATACATCATTATTCATATGGTATCATCATCGAAAAATATCATGATCAGGGGTACTGTTCTAAAGTTTCGTATATTCCAATATCATCAACTCACTTATTATCATATGTATGAAAACATATCGCCCAACGATCCACTACAATATCATATCATATCTCATATCATGACTCAATCACATATCAGAACCTCACGGCATCATGCCCGGTCATGTCGACTCATCTCCACATATCACATATTATCCTTATCACCCGTGTATATGTATACACACACACATACATGTATATATATATACACATATTCACACAAAATCACGTGCGCGCGCGCGTGTGTCTACATATAATATGCGATTCACCACCAAAGTAATCATCCTATGGATAGATCTTCCCAGGTCAACCTAATCTAATCTAAGGTCTTCTAAAATACCCTACTTGCTAAGTATTCAATATCGCATCCAAACTCATAATAATATAGTAGTAACCCGATTCTACGTTTACGGGATTCTATATGCCATCCACCCGACTTCCCCCGTAGATATACATCTACTCACCTTGATTTTCGCTTGCCGAAGTTGATAACGCTTGTTTTTCCTTGTCATCCTAAAGTCCACGCGAAGTACTTACATATCACAAAATATATCGTATCGCATCAAAATCCGATTCAAAAATCGACACGACACGCGAAGTTCTCATAGGTTAGAACCTATAGCCTACGAATGCAAAAACAATCATAAAACCCACTTTGTTACATGTTCTTTCTTTTAAAATTTTCTCAATATTTCTAGACAATTCTAGGAAAAAGTTTAGATAGAAAATAAAATTTAAAGAAAATAAATAAACAAAGAAGTATGGTGTATAATAATTGAGGTATGGGGTTTTATTGACTTGGGTGCGCACACACACACACTTCTCTCTCTCTCTCTCTACCTCTCTCGGCCAATTTTGGCAGCCCCCCTTTTCTCCAATTCTTTATCTTCTTTCATCTCAAAAATCATTCAAAAATCAACAATAAAAATCAACACAAATCCTAGCTAAAATCATCACAAATTCGTTTTTCAAATCTAATGCTTGATTCTTGATAGCAAGTGGGCAATTTGGTGGCAAAGCTAGCAAACTTGATCTTCCAAATTGTTGAGGTATAAAACCTTAACCCAATTGTTACTTTGTTACTTATTTGTTATAATCAATTTTTAATTAGGTGTTAATATGGTTTTAATTTCAAAATAGGAATTTAAAGAGAAGCGTTTGAGATTAAGTTAAACTTTATATCACTTGATTTAGTTAGCAATGTATAGTTTAACATCTTAAGACCTTGCAAGATCTATTCTAGTTGTTAACTTGCTAATCTTCACTTTTAATCGTCCTAATTAAATATTCTTACAAACTAATTTCATAATTAATGTGTAAATAGGTGAGATTAAAATACAGTTAATAATTGTGTGACCTAATTAAGATATTAGGTGAAATTCATGGCCACTAGATTTGCTAAAACATATAGTTTTGTACTAAAATGGTTAATTGTTGCTTACTAGGTTTTTAGAATAAATAGATTTTGATTGAGATTGAGGTTGGAATGATCTACAACCTAATTTCTAAGATATGTAATATGATGTGAATGCGCGATTGGTACGACTGGGTTCTAGGTTTGGGGATTTTCACGTATAACGGCCCCTAGTTGTGATTTTGGCGATGTTGTGCGCGTTTTGTGCACCAAGTGTATGTGCGTCTAGTTAGTGCGCGTTAGCTACTTTGTACCATCTTGACTTCGCGTCTATTTAAATGGTTAAGCTCATGTATACTTATTGTGCGATTCTAGGATCTGTTGCAGAGACGTCGGGCGTGACGAGAAAAGGGAAGGCTGTGATCGGATCAGATTTGCCGAGGCGTTCCGGTGAGTAGATGTACACATTTACGGGGAAATCGTCTGGATGGCGCAAGGCGCCCAATAGTTAGGATTATTATTAGTTCTTATATTTATATACGTAGTCTCCAAATCATCCATATCATGGTATTGCATCTTTTTTACATATGATATTATTACTTAGGACACTTGCACCATTACTATTGGTTCATACCGCACGTGCACCATTCATTTGAACACATACGCCATTGGTAATTGCTACGTCACAGACACTATATAACTTGCTTAAATCGGTATCTGTGCATTTGCTTCATGCATTATATGTAGATTTTAGTTGCATACTCATGACATCAGAATTGATATGTAGGTTGTTAGTTATATATCTCATCGCACCGTCATTCATACATAGCTTTAGTCGTACATCGCATGGTATATTATCGATATCATAGACATCAATTATTTCCGACATGTTCATATATTGTGATTTTTCTTGGAGATTTCAGTGTTTATGAGATTTATGGATTTTGGGGAAAACCGCAAGAATGTTATAAATCTATTATCATTTTAAAATTGTAAGTTGCGGTTTTCTCGTGTTATGATGTGTGGTGTCCACCATGAGTGTTCCAAAAATGTTTATATACGAGAAAATTATGGGAAGAGATTTTAGAAAATCTATTTAAAATATAAAGGATATTTAATCTTTTTTGTTCGTATTATTAATTGCAATTAAATCTGATTTTGATTGATTTATTATGGATACAAGTATTAATGTGATAAGGCTTTCCAAATATTAAAGTATATAGCAATTAAAAATTAATTTGGTCTGTTTTGGATTCACTATAATATGCTTGCAACAAGTTATGACCTTTTCAAATATTAATATTATAATAATATTTAAATTTTAAAAAATAGTGGATCTATGAATCTTCCAAAAATCCTATATTATTTAGTTTGGATTTTTTTGTTTATATTATTAATTGCTATATCATTAGTCATGTAAATATAAGTTTTTCTGCTGAATTTTTTCGAAAGTTGATATATTTTACTGTAGCCTGAATCATCAAGTTATCAATTATTTCTGCAATATGGTCTTGCTTTCAGGATCGATAACTCTGTTCTTTCTGTGTATGAAGGTTTCTGCAATTTAAAACATGTATAAATCTCCTTTTTTCTCTATATGTTTACATTACTAAATGATCATTAAAATTTTAATTTTTTATAAATATAATTTTTTCTGAATCTATTCTGTTGATTATGGGGTTTTCCAAATATATTTTAGGAAATCAATTTAAATATAAAGGATATTTATTCTTTTTTGTTTGTATTATTAATTGTAATTAAATCTGATTTTGATTGATTTGTTATGAATACAAATATTAATATTATAACAAGATTTAAATTTAGAAAGAGTTGTTACTAAATCTTAGAAAGTAAAAGATTTTTACAAAATCTTAATAACTAATGAAAAATTAGATATATGAGAGATGAGAGATTGGTATATTATTTACTTAGGATTTTTTGTCTGTATTATTAATTGAAATTACATCTGATTTTGAATGATTTATTATGGATACAAATATTAATATTATAACAAAATTTAAATTTAAAAAGAGTTGTTACTAAGTCTTAGAAAATAAAAGATTTTTACAAAATCTCATTAACTAATGAAAGATTAGATATACGAGAGAGATGAAAGATTGGTATATTATTTAGTTAAGATTTTTTTCATAGTTAATACAAAAATTGTTATGAAATCTATCTATCTATTTAAAATATAAATCATGAGTTCAAAAAATGCAGATATACGAGAAAATTGTTGTGAGAGATTTTAGGAAATCTATTTAAAATGTAAAGGATATTTATCCTTTTTTGTTTATTAATTGGAATTAAATCTAATTTTGATTGATTTATTATGGATATAAATATTAATATTATAATAAAATTTAAACTTAAAAAGAGTTGTTACTAAATCTTAGAAATTAAAAGATTTTTACAACATCTTAATAACTAATGAAAGATTAGATATACGGGAAGATTAAAGATTAGATTTTAGAAAAAAAAATATTTTTTCTCTCTCGAGAGAATTGTGGGTTGACATTACTTAAATCAATTTCAATATTTCTCTATATCTCGCAACAGTTGGTAACACACAAAAAGAGTCTCACATTTATAAAAAAAATCTACCAGTTCATCTTCTCCTATACATAGTCATTAGTCTCTCTCTGTAGCATTAAGGATCGGAGGGAATTGGAGGGCTCATCAACATTAAGATTCGATGATTTCTGTGAGTTCTTGACATTCTTTCTTTGTGTGTGTCGCTGTGCTACTCTCTCTATATGAACCGTTCAGTTATGAGTTTTTCATTATATGGATTGAGTTTATGCTTCGTGTGACTTATATTTTTTTGGTGCCTTTTCGTTCGAACTCACTAAATCAGTTTTTCCGCTCAATTTCAATTGCAGGAAAACTCCACACTGCGAGCATCTTAGACCTCTTCATATTAGGTGCAATCAAATTATTTTTAATATTGATACTAATCCGAATTGTATGTCATGAATACCGCTTTATTATTAGACGTGGCGAAGGTCTAACTTTTGAAAATAATCTTATGGATTGGAACATGTATTCCGCTTTATCTTTACAATAAACTTTTTGCGTTGATATGTTAAAAAAAACATTAAGTTATCGCAAGACTATTACATACAGACACAAAAATATCATTCATCATTATAATATTCACCATTGTGAGTTTTAATTTATCATTACCATTTTTGAATTATGAATAATTAATATTTATGCAAGATATAAAAATTTAAGTTCTCATGTAATTGTCTTCTAACTCACAATGGTAAACATAATTGGCTAAAATCGAATTGGTATAATGAATTTGATTATATAAGAACTTAAACTTTTACATTTTACGTAAAAATTAATTATTCATAATTCAAAAATGGTAATGATAAATTAAAACTCACAATGATAAATATTATAATGGTGAATGATATCTTTGTATATGTATGTAATAATCTTACAATAAATTAATTTTCTTTTTGATATATCAACGTAAAAGGTTTATTGGAAAGAAAAAGCGGAATGCATGTTCTGGTCCATGAGATTCTTTTCAGAAGTTGAATCTTCGCCACCTCTAATAATAAAGCGGTATTCATGATATACAACTGAGATTGGTATCAATATTAAAAATAATTTGATTGCACCTGATATGAAGAGGTCTAAGATGCTAGCAATGTTGTGTCTGCTTGCAATTGAAATTGAGTAGATGAACCGATTTAGTGAGTTCAAGCAAATAAGCATAAAAAAAATAAAAGTCATAGGAATCATAAAATCGATCGATATAATGAAAAACTCATGGCTGAACGGTTCATATAAAGAGAGTAACACAGCGCTGCACACAAAGAGAGAATGTCGAGAACTCACAGAAATCATCAAATCTTAGAACTGGCGAGCCCTACAGTTCCCTTCGATTCTTAATGCTACTGAGAGAGAGATTAATGACTATATATAGGAGAAGAGGAACCAGTGGAGTTTTTTTTATAAAAGTGAGACTCTTTTTGTGTGTTACCGACTGTTGCAAGATACAGAGAAATATTGAAATTGATTTAAGTAATGTCAACCCACAATTCTCTCTCTCGAGAAGATATTTTTTTCTAAAATCTAATCTTTAATCTCTCATATATCTAATCTTTTATTAATTATTAAAATTTTGTAAAAATCTTTTACTTTCTAAGATTTAGTAACAATTCTTTTTAAATTTAAATCTTGTTATAATATTAATATTTGTATCCATAATAAATCAATCAAAATCAAATTTAATTACAATTAATAAACAAAAAAGGATAAATACCCTTTTATATTTTAAATAGATTTTCTAAAATCCCTCCTCATAATTTTCTCGTATATATAAATTTTTAGAACTCGTAATTTATATTTTAAACAAAAAAATCCTAACTAAATAATATACTAATCTCTCATCTCTTGTATATCTAATCTTTCATTATTCAAAATCATAGAAATTTTAGAAATATTTTGGCAGATTTACAGATTTTATGATTTTAAATTTAAATCTTGTTATTATATTAATATTTGTATCCATATGAAATTAATCAAAATCAGATTTAATTGCAATTAGTAATACAAACAAAAAATCATAACTAAATAATATAGGAATTTTGAAAAAAAATTGGCAGATTCGTAGATTTCATGATTTTAAATTTAAATCATTTTATAATATTAATATTTATATCCATAACAAATCAATCAAAATCAGATTTAATTGTAATTAATGAAACAGACAAAAAAAATCGTAACTAAACAATATACTAATCTCTCATATCATATATCTAATCTTTCATTATTCAAAATAATAAGAATTTTGGAACATTTTTGCCAGATTCGTAGATTTCATAATTTTAAATTTAAATTTTGTTATAATATTAATATTTGTATCCATAAAAAATCAATTAAAATTAGATTTAATTGCAATTAGTAATACAAACAAAAAAATCTTAACTAAATAATATAAAAATTTTGGAATATTTTTGGAAAATTCATAGATTTCATGTTTTTAAATTTAAATATTGTTATGATATTAATATTTGTATTCATAACGAATCAATCAAAATAAGATTTAACTGTAATTAATAATACAAACGAAAAAATCCTAACTAAATTATATACCAATCTTTCATTTCTCGTATATCTAATCTTTCATTATTCAAAATTATAAGAATTTTGGAATATTTTTTGAAGATTTCATGATTTTAAATTTAAATCTTGTTATAATATTAATATTTGTATACATAACAAATCAATCAAAATTTAATTTAATTGCAATTAGTAAACTAAAAATCCTAACTAAATAATATAGGAATTTTGAAAAAAAATTGGCAAATTCGAAAATTTCATGATTTTAAAAACACAGAATAGAGAGATTGTACAAAAAATCTCTGCTATTGAAAACAACACCATAATACAAGGTGAATCTTCAAAAGAAGAAGAAGAGTTTATGGAAGAAATTACTAAAAAAAGATAAGTAATTTGTAACATTTTGAAAATTTAGAAATAAATAAAATTAATTAATTAAATAATAAAATGTTAATTTAAAATGTTATTAAAACAAAATAGGACATTTTCTTAAGTAATATGTAAAACAAATTAAATTAAAATTTTAGTGTGTAACATTAATAAATTACAAAGGTTTTAATGTGAAATTTAGCTTTATTTTAATTAGAATGGTGTTATATAATAACATAAATAGTGAAGGGTCTTTGTGTACAGTTTAGAAAATTTTGCAAACTTGGGAATGTTGATGGTGAAAGTGTAAAAGGGGTTAAATAATAAGTTAGATCAGAATTATCACAAGAATAAAACAATTAGAGTGATAATGCAAAGCCACCTCCTTCTTGCATGCATGCTTCATGCACAACACCTACTTCTTGCATGAGAATGGCACATCTTGCTTGGTGACACCTCCTCCTACACCTCACTCTTTCCCTTGACTATATATCATATGTTAAGATCATTTAACCAAATTAAAATTTAGAAAATTTCAAAAGAAAGAGAAAAATAACACTTAGAACCCACAAAGAGAAATAAAATCAAAAAGATGTGAAGAAGAAGAACTAGGCTAAGGATTTCCACCATCAAGCTAGGGGATAAGGACTTGAGTGTATTAGAGGAAGCTTCTCAACCATCCTCAGTAGGTAAAATGCTTAACTCAATAGATTTTAGTTTTGTAATTGTGAAAATTTAGAAATCGAATATCGTATTTTAGGTAAAACTTAGTTCTGTATTAATCTGCTATAATTTAGGTGAAAATCAACTTAACCAAACAGTGTATAAATCTTATAAACTAGACCTATAGCAAACCCTAGAAGTACGAACCAATGGGCTCGGAAATTGGCCGGCGAGATATAGCCAATTTACGGCGTCGCCGGATTTTTAGGAGAGTTGGGTTCTGGGTTTTTTTGGGTAGGTCTCTATATCATTGTTAGGAGTTTTGGTATTGTTTAATTAAGTTAAATTAACTGTAAATGGAATCTGGAAACTAATATCAGAAAAGGTATCAAAATTCTAAAATACGACACGGGTAATTCGTAACACGTTCTGTTTTCTGTTACGAAACAGCGTTGGGTTAAATTCCAGTTAAAATGAGTGTTAGATCATTTGCAATAGTCGTACGTAGTGTAATTAGAACGTACAACTTGTGTTTTCATGATTTTGCCGTATCGGAGTTAGTCGTTTCCTTATACAAGTAAATTTCGATGTTAGATTCAAATACGGGAACTTCGGAGGCCGCAAGGAAAGGAAAAAGGAGTGGCGATTTCTGAGTAGTTTACGACGTATTCCGGTGAGTAGACTAAACATCTACCGGGAGATCTTGTAAAGATGGCGTGATACGCCCGTAATTAGTTTTAAATACAAGTTTTGCTTTTGTATGTTAAATTTATCATATGCATTCTTAAATTTATATATATACCTCCATGATTAATACTTGTTAGAACACTGCACCATTATCGACGAATTTTGCCGCACATGCACATATCTACATGTTACACTACACCTCGTCGATATTAACATGCCACTTCACACTTAGAAATTATTCTGTTAAAAATGATTCTTATCATACCTTAAGTATCAATAGTCGTAGTAATTAGTATATATGACATCATATTTCGTATTCAAGTATTAGTAGTTGATATAAGAGGCATTTGTATTATTGAGAATTTATGGTTTTAAGTTTTCATATACTATTACGAAAAATCAGTGATTTTCATGATTATGTGTCACGTCCACCATGAAATGTCGTTTTTATGATTTGGTTTTATTCCGGACCGAGTTAGGGGTCATACGGTTACGAATTTACAATTTTATCCAGACTGAGTTGGTGGCCATACAGTTGGATACATGGTGGACCTGGTCGAGACCGAGGGGCAGGATAGCCGCACTTTAGGCGGGGAGCCTAACGAGGATACTCGATTCCGGAGACAGTTGTGAACACGGCGGATATTTAGACGATACCGACCGGTGTTATTGAGAAACATGATCGTTCAGGGAATGATGCCTGATGAAACACTGAAGATTTGTGTCGATGTTATACACGGAAATATGAACCTGATTGGGAAAATAATTGATGAGATTTCAGTTTTGATTTATATATTGAGTAGTACATATTCATTCTTCTACCTGTTATCATGCATCACATTAATTACTGTTGATAGTAGTTCTAGTTTGTCATATTTACATTATCAGTCTTTATATGTTAGTTATATCCACTGAGTTGGCAACTCACCCCCGTTGTGCCACAGTTCCTTGCAGGGGTAGAGTGGACGGTTAGCCGCAGTGCAGATCCACTTATCAGCTTTTATCGCATCTTTTGCTAGGTGGGTTACATATATAGTAATTTTCTCTTTTGGTATTGTATATTGAATCTAGAATATCTCCATCAGACCATGTATTATGAATTAGAACGAGAGATGATTGTATGTATATTATTTGGTAGATAAGATCGTTTAGTTATATTAAATGATATTTCTTTTACTTATGTCTGAGATTCTTATTGATGTCGTATAAAGTTGTATATTTATTTCTGCTGTTGACATTGTTGATCCCAACTAGGGATGCAACCAAATTAAACATTTTATAACTGTTTTTATTATGAATTCAATATAGACTAACTGTTAAGATCTTAATTACTTAAAACTGTGATTTTTACTTAAAAACTAAATTTTTCCTAAAGTTCCGCAAAAAGGCTTTTGATCTTGGTTTTTGGCTTACTCGGGTTGTGTAGATATCTTTAGATATTATACAATCTAGTGTCAGTCACATCCAAACTTTGGGTCGTGACAAAGTTGGTATCAGAGCTTAGGATTAAGCTTACGGAATCGAGTAGTGAGTTAAGGTAAGTCGACTTGATTTCGTTACGTAGGATGACCTTTTGTTTGTTGGAGTAGGTGAATTAGGATGAGTGCAGTACTGTACGTATGTTCCGCGGCATATTTACGCTACGATACTCAGCCTAAGTAACCTTAGGAGATGTTTGTTCGTACTTCTTTCCTTAATTCCGTGTATCTTGTGATTCGATTGCAATGTCATTATCAATCCTGTTTCTTACTCCAGTCGCTATGTCATTAATGACTACGGGGACTTAGAGTACCGCCGTTCGAGGTGAGGTTGGAGCGGGCTCGTCTGAAACGGGGACAGGCCTGGCAGTACGCCTATCTTTCATGACCCGATTGATCCACCCTATATAAATCATATAGCTAGGATGGAGACAAATGTTCAAGAGATGCGCCGAATGATCGGATCCTTGCTGGAGATTAGTCGAGCACGGAGATCGACCACTACTCCACGAACGGGTGTTCAGAGACCAAGGCAAATTCGTAATAATATATCAGCACCAAGACGTGTTCGTAGAGGCCGTGGCAAATTCTGTATAGATCTGTTCTATCACTTATACCCATATGTTTAGCAGCCCGTGCAAAGATATTTTGGGTGGGGGTGTCCGTATCACTTTATTAGGTATTGTCTCGTGAGGCGACAGGGTGAGGCATCGGTCTCACATGTGACTTCACCACCTCCTCCGAGCACATTACCTCCTACACCTGTTGTTGTTCCACACCAGATCAATGCCCATAGAGGCCGTAGTCATGACGGTCGTAATTCGAGAGGACGAGGAGGTTGAGACAGATTCAATTCAGGCCGCAGTTTTGGTCGAGATAGGACTCAGGGACAGATGTTCAGTTCGTATCCCGTTGAGCAGAATCCCCCATCTACCTGTTTTAGTTGTGGACGTCCATGACATTTTGCTAGGAATTGTAGACTCTAAGGAAGGACGTCAGGATGCTGGTAGGGGCCATGCTCGGGTCTTTACTTGACTCCACAGGATGCCCAGACATTCAATGCAGTTGTAACAGGTATTCTTTCAGTATGTTCCTTAAACGCGCATATTCTAATTGATTATGTTTCTACGCATTCATACGTATTTGCACACTTTGCACTTTCTCTGGGAAGAGAGTTGCCGTTGTTAGACTTACCGCTAGTTGTGATTACTGCTGTAGGAGATTCTTTTATAGCTCGACACGTATTCAGGTCACGTTCATTACGTATTGGTGATAGCGATTCTTTAGTTGATATGATTCTCCTGTATATTTTAGGTTTTGATATACTTCTTGGTATGGATTGGTTGGCTGGTTGTCATGTTTATGTAGATTGTCGGGGGAAAGCGGTCAGATTTTGTTTTTCAGGTAAACCGATCTTTGTTGTGCAGGAAGACTGTAATGTAACTCCTGCCAACATGAATTCTGCTCTTTGTGCGGGACGACTCTGGAAGAAGGGCTGCCATGGGTTCTTAGCATTTGTTCAGGACTTAAGAGTCGCTGAAGTCCCGTTGGACCAGGTTCCGATCGCACGAGAATTTCCGGATGTGTTTCCTGCTGAATTACCAGGATTACCGCCCGATCACGATATCGAATTTTGCATTGACTTGATTCCGGGTGTGGGACCTATTTCTATACCACCTTACCGGATGGACCCGACGGAGTTGATGGAACTCAAAAGCCAGTTGCAAGAGTTGTTAGATAAAGGACTTGTTCGTCCAAGTGTATCGCCGTGGGGAGCTCCTATCTTGTTTGTTAAGAAGAAGGATAGTAGCATGAGACTGCACATAGACTACAGACAGCTGAATCGAGTTACTGTGCGAAATAGGTATCCATTATCTCGTATCGATGACTTGTTCGATCAGCTACAGGGAGCTGGTTATTTCTCAAAGATTGATTTGCGGTCAGGGTATCATCAGTTGAGGGTTCGGAAAGATGACATTCCAAAGACAGATTTTGTTTTCCAGGTAAACCGATCTTTGTTGTGCAGGAAGACTGTAATGTAACTCCTGCCAACATGAATTCTGCTCTTTGTGCGGGACGACTCTGGAAGAAGGGCTGCCATGGGTTCTTAGCATTTGTTCAGGACTTAAGAGTCGCTGAAGTCCCGTTGGACCAGGTTCCGATCGCACGAGAATTTCCGGATGTGTTTCCTGCTGAATTACCAGGATTACCGCCCGATCACGATATCGAATTTTGCATTGACTTGATTCCGGGTGTGGGACCTATTTCTATACCACCTTACCGGATGGACCCGACGGAGTTGATGGAACTCAAAAGCCAGTTGCAAGAGTTGTTAGATAAAGGACTTGTTCGTCCAAGTGTATCGCCGTGGGGAGCTCCTATCTTGTTTGTTAAGAAGAAGGATAGTAGCATGAGACTGCACATAGACTACAGACAGCTGAATCGAGTTACTGTGCGAAATAGGTATCCATTATCTCGTATCGATGACTTGTTCGATCAGCTACAGGGAGCTGGTTATTTCTCAAAGATTGATTTGCGGTCAGGGTATCATCAGTTGAGGGTTCGGAAAGATGACATTCCAAAGACTGCTTTTCGCACACGTTATGGGTTTTATGAGTTTCTGGTGATGTCGTTCGGACTCACCAACGCCCCAGCAGCTTTCATGGATATGATGAACCGTATTTTCAGGCCATTCCTTGATCAGTTCATTATAGTATTCATTGATGATATTCTTGTTTATTCCCAGAGTCGGGAGGAGCACGAGCAGCATTTGCGCATCACCTTGCAGACCTTGAAGGAGCATCAGCTGTTCGCTAGATTCTCCAAGTGTGCTTTTTGGCTGAATAGTGTAGATTTCTTGGGTCACGTAGTTATGAGAGATAGGATACGTGTGGACCTAAAGAAGATCGAAGCGGTATAGCACTGGCCCAGACCTGTGTCAGTTACCGAGATTCGTAGTTTCTTGGGTCTGGCAGGTTATTACCGACGCTTTGTGCAGGATTTTTCTCGGATCGCCGCACCGTTGACCAGATTGACTAGGAAGGAAGTTTCATTTCTTTGGACAGATGCATGTGAGCAGAGTTTCCAGCAGTTGAAGACTTGCTTGACGACTACACCAGTCTTATCTTTACCTTCTGGGTCTGGTGGTTTTGTTGTGTATTGTGATGCTTATCGAGTGGGTATAGGCTGTGTGTTTGTTAGTTATATGTATGCCCTAGAGGCCATTACTGTACATTGGATGTATATTGTAGTGGATGCTGGGACGTATATAGGGAGGACTTTCTTACTCGACATGATAGTATGCTATCTGGTTGCTCTTTACCTTAACGTGTACACTGATTGTCTCTCTGTTACATGTTGGTAAAGCCCTTAGGATGTGTACTTGACTACCTGGACTATGATGCGGATCATACTAGTGGGGACATGGTAGTCCATAAGTACATCCTTCAAAGTCCCTAGTCGTGGGTGTATCGAGATGGGGCATCGATATACCAGAGTAGACTAGCGTGTACCTTCTCGACCCATACAGATGGGCGATGGATGATCCCATATCCATTGGTGTTTGACATCGGAGATGATATACGGGTGCTCAGTAGAGACTGGGTACACTGGACGGACTCGCCGAGAACTCCCAGATGGTATTATACCTCACGTCAGATGGCAGTTCTCTGGTGACACTGGTGCAGAGTAGTCTGTTGACCCGAGATCGTCATAGAGTCTTGTGTGGTTCCCACTGTGCTTTGATTTCCATCTTACCACGTCCAAGAGGGCGTGCAAAACGGTGGTTTTTGGATACAGTCCCGAGTCACATGGAGGCAATGAGCGATAGGAGGGGATTCGTCTCTCCCGGTATAAGGAGTTGATGTTGCGCTGTGTTCGATTGGCTATAACAGGAAATCCCTGGCCAGGGTTGCTGAGATTTACTGGTAAGTGTTACCAGTAGTTTCTCGAACAGTTATAGACCTCATATCGACACGACTTATCGAGCTATTGGGGTCTGACATTTACCACCCCTAGGCAAGATATGCGACATATCAGACAATCAGACCGGACTGTACGGTAGTGTTACTGGTTGGATTCACTGGAGTGTGAGCGGGCTTGCTCGTCGATCTTCAGATCGCTCAATACCCGGGTGGCCGTTACGTTTAGCAGACCGCTTGCGGCTTGTGGGTGCTTGATATGATCATCATCTGCTGCCGGCGTATTGACGAGTCTTTAGAGTCCTACACAGAGGTTTCCTGGCTCAAGCGAAACGAAATAGAAGCGCATATGAGATATGTGCGGGACCGAGAATAATGCGTGTATGTGATACCGTATTTCATTCTCGCGATCAATGTGTCGAATGGTTGTATGCGATATAACCTAGTTATCGATTCAAGCGTTGATTCGATAAGCCGATACATTGTATACTAGTCGGTTGTGTGCGACATGACCGGATCATTGAATCAAGTGTTGATTTAATGATTTAATGCATATTTATATATTTGATATATTACTTTGCATCAACTAGTATCGGTTGACTTTAAATGGATTTTCTCACTCGGGTGTGCGCATTGCATATGCGATATGATTTTGTGCACTTGTTTGTATCATGTTTGATGATGCAAGAATGCTAGGGTTTGTGTAATGAAGTAAACCTAAGTTAAATAAATAATTAGGGTTTTCTTTTATTCATTCATTTATCTTTTCATTTGGATTTAAAAGATAAATGAGAAAAAGAAAACAAAAGGGTTTCTTTCATGAAGCTAAGTGAAGCTTCATGAAGCTTTGACCAATCTAACCCTTTTGTCTTCATCTATTAAACCCTAACCATTCATTTAACTATGGTCAACTCTCTACACATTACTATAGTTTAATTATGATAAGAAATGATTATTCATATTATATTCTATTATTCTTATCATAATATATCTTCTTCTTCTTCATCTTCATGAAGAAAACCTTCACTTCATCAATGGTGAAGTGATAAAAAGAGTGAGAAATCCAAAACTAAAGTCTACCCACTTCCTATTTCTTCATCCTCTACCTCTTGCCAAGTAGTAGAGTGTGTTTTCTTCACAAGTTTCTTGACTTGGTGAAGTCGGAGCTTGATTTAGCGATGCCTCGACGTAGATCATCTTCGGCATGGACATCGACGACCTAGCTCGCTTATTCTCCGATGAAGTCGACGCTAGAGCCCGGATTCTTATTGGACAGCGGAGAGGACTTCATTGCAGAGCTATGGAGGTGGAGCACCGGATCTACAAAGGTTGTATTTCCGTATTCCCTTAGTTAAGTGTTAACTAGTTTTGATTCGCCTAGATTTCTAGTTAACGAACCGTAGTCGGGTTTCTCGGCACCGTTAAAATTTTAATTTGGCATGATCGATGCCTTGTGAAACCTCACTAGGATGCCTAGGAACCCTACAGTGGTATCAGAGCCTAGCTAGAGCCTTAGGCGAAGTCTAGACGGAATTTGAAGTCCGAACGAACCCGAAACCCGATCACAAACATGCTCTCTGTCCAGATTTTAAAATTGTGGATTTTTCAATATTAAAAAGTGCTAAAAAATTCAGCAGGGATTTTTATGAATTACTGTGAAAAACGGAGATATAACTCCGTCATAACGGCGCGGAACCGCGGCCTAAGCCCACGTGGTGCGGCGGTTCCGCGGCGCTACTGTTGAGTCTTTGACTCCTTTTTGCACAGTAATTCCTTTTTTAATATGCTGAGTTTTCTGGGATTTTTTAATAATTTTTCAAGAGTTGAATTTATCAGAGGTTGTTTTGGGGATTCGGTGTTTCGATCGGGATATCAAATTTTGTCTATTTGGCTTTCCGGATAAATTTTAGAATATGTTAAAAAGTTTGACCGGATATAAATACCCAATTTTTCCCCTGTCGGGAAATTTCCAAGTGTTGGATTTTTCCGTAGTTTAACGAAGTAGTGCAAGTAACGCGATGGACCCTCTAGAAGACAACAAACCTTAACTCGATTATGTGACCGTCTTGAACTGCCCTTTGAACCTTCGGGTTTGGGGCAGTACGGCGTGCCACATGTGAGGCGTTGGCTTGACCCTTCTACGGCTGGACCGTTGGTACTGAGGCATGAACTGAATGCTGTTAGACTTATTTCATGTGTTGATCTGTATCGGGAAAACTTGGGTGTTCGATTGTTCGATCGGAAAGTTTAACATTTTCTGTTTATCCGGAATGTGCTACAATAATTGGAATTCACAAAAGTTATGTGATAACTGAATGAATGTTATAAACATAGCACTTTAGTCTCACTTGATCGGTTGCCACGGAATTTTGATGTGATCAAAAGTCCGTCGCAATCACGTAGCGTACGCGGATACTCGCCGGGTAAACTTAATAGACAGCCTCACTCCATAGCCCCGACCAAGTGACTGTAGGAAAACCCCGTCGCCGAAAGCATCCGTTCGGGTGCTCGTGGTGGCGGTGTTCCGCCTTGGTGCACTTCGTCGACGGTATCGGGGGTGCGGCCGCCTACTGAAGTTTGCGACGAGCATTCGATCAGGATGTCGGGAATCTTGTTGAATTGCCTGACTTGATATTGAAAAGAGTTTTCGATTTTGAGACTAAAATGCGGGGTTTATAATTGTTAGGCATGCGATGTCTAAGGAATTCATTTGGTCAGGCATGCGATGTCTGAGGAGATTGCGGATTCCAACTGTTGTAGTTTTACACTTTCTTTTCTGTGACCGTAAGTGTAATATGTGATATCGCCGGTTTCGTTGCTATATGCCAACGACAATTGGGATACGCATGTTTACTTACGTTGATGACATGTGATGTTATGTGTTGCTGGATATGTTATATTGGATCGTCGTGTTTGAATAGCCGGGGGTTTTTATGTGAGATGAGTGTTTTTCATTTTCATTCATGTAAAAACTTGTATGTAATATTCTTTTATTGGGGCACTTCCAGGTAGCGGATGATGTCACCATTTGTATATTATTTACTTTTCCGCACTAGGATAGACCCAAGGAGGAGGGCACAAGTAACCGGGTTTTGGAGTCCAGTGGGAGACCAACTCGAGGAGTCGAGGCCGGGTCTCCTAACTCTAGAATTGGTAGGGTTGCTTGCTGCTCTCGTAGGGATCTAGGGGTGTGGGTTTGGCTATTCATCACGACCGTGGAATCCGTGTTTTATACTGGCTCGTATTGAAAACACGGACGTCCTAGTATATCCAATATTTCATATGATTCTTCTGCTGCGATATCTGTGATGTGATCATGTGATGTTCTGTGATAGATACAGTATATAGTATATATGATATATTATATAGACGTTACTTATGTTTTACACCCGTGCTAGCCCTGCCCTGCTCTGCCGTTAGTTACCTAACCTAACGGTGCACGAGGGGACATCGAGGCGAATGCGGATGGCATAAGTGTACGTCGTATTTATCTGTGATGTTTAGGTATTTAAATGATGGGACTTCATTAATGTGATTAATGAAAGTAAAAGAAACCTAAGATGTTGTAGAATTGAATTTCAAAATAAAACAGGTAGCTACAGTTCTTTCTTTGCACAGTGGTATATATGATATATCCTGCACCTTATTCGATAAGGAAAGGACCGAGATCCCTTCATCGGGAGTGACTCCTTTAGCAATAACTGGCAGATGCTACACACTCGGTTTGTCTTTTGATTGCTTTTAATTGTTTTTGCTTTGCACAGTGATATATATGATATATCCCGCACCTCATTCGACGAGGAAAGGACCGACGATCCCTTCACCGGGAGTGACTCCTTTAGCAAAACTGGAAAAGCCTAAAAAACACTCCATTTTAAAATTCATTCGATCCTACAACGATATCAAGTTCATTACGCAATAGGTTTTCTGAAAAACCTGTCGTAGCCCTCCGTCATTTCAGATAAGTTGTATATAGTATTCGTGCTGCATTTGTTGGCTTTCGTCAAGGTGCAGTGTGCGGTAGCTATATGCTGCTTATCTGCTAGCATACGATGCGATTGGATTAGGGTAGTCGTGCGGCTTTGTTGGCTTTCGTCAAGGGTCGTGCGGGTGGGTTTAATTCGATCAAGAAATGTACGGGTTGAACTTGACTAGCGGGCTATGGTTTGTTGGCTTTCGTCAAGGCCATAGCACGCTAGGGGCAAAATATTATCGGGAATTTCAAGTGTTGAAATTTGCAATGAGATTGCATACCTTCTATGAGATAGTTGGATTCCGATACCCGCTGCGAGTAAGAGTTACTCCTGGGAGAGTTTTATACATTACAATTAGCCAATCAAGTAGGTGTCTAGAAAGGTGTCAACGGGGTTACGCCTCTGGAAAAATGAGGTTTACATTAATTAGGTTCGTGCGAAAGCACGGGGGACCTCCCTCAAAGTACCGACACTGGCCTGGCTGAAAGATTGGCGAACTTGTAGTGTGTAATTAATCCCGGCTAGTCTTTCCTTTTAGGGTTTGAAGGAAGATTTGATAAAAAGCAGTGGGAGCCATCCTGATTAGATAAAATAATAACCAATCTATTCTTGACAGAGCGCACGCCGAGTGTTTTCTTCTCTCTCTCTCCTGGTAGCGACCATATCACGCCTTAATCAAGATAATAAAACGGATATTGACCGAACCCGCTTGTTATACTGAGCTGGGGAACGTTGGTCCCGCTCCTACTTATAATTATTATAAGACAGAGCAGGAAATTGGGGAATACCAGATTTCCCGTGCCGCCCAAACGAAGAGAGTGCATGTTGATGCATCATCTTCGGGTGTGTTCATTATACAGAACTGTTTCTCAGTATCCTCCGCATCCTGGTATATGATACCGGATCAGGATCCCAGATATGTAAGATGTTACATATGGCTACAAAAGGGTAGAAAAACTGAGAACGGGTGATAAGTTTCATGAGGCAGAAAACGGGGCAAGTGTTGCAGCCAAGTCTGTCGGTCACTGTCACCCTGTATTACCGATACATTGATTCTGAACGAATGTTATTAGATACCGAACCTGATATACAAAATCATATCAGTCTTTTTATTAGTAAAGAAATGGTAAAATTTTATATAGTTGGATAATGTTTTGAACATTTCCTATATCAAAATTTGATCGGTTCAGGCACGTTATCTAAAAGCATTGATGTTCTAAATCAAACTACAGTTCTTAGTATTTGGAACACACACAAGAGGAAGAGTTCAGAAATGAACGGATCCTTCTTGAGGTATTGTAGACTAGGTCATATCAATGCGACCCGGCTAGCTGGAGTTACATAAAGATGCATATTTAAATCAGTTTGAATTTACATCTTGTGAAACTCGCCAGTCATGTCACAAAGATAAGATGATCATAGCTCTATTTATTGGAAACAGGGAAAGAGTTAGTAAACTCTTGGGACTGATACATGATGATGTATACAAGGTATCCTGTCTACACATGCCAAGACTGATTCTTTATACTTCATTGTATTCTCTGATAATCTCTCAAGATTCAGTCATACGTTCCTGTTGAAACATGAGTCCGAACCTTTTGAGATATTCACAGAATATAAGTTGGAAGTAGAGAACCAAGTTACGGGTAAAAGTATTATGTCCTTTGATGTGATCAAGGAGGAGAATACTTGAGCACGGAAATTCTGAACTATTCATAAGGAGAATGAGATTCTCTCTCAGCATTACTCCTCCGTATACACCATAGCACGATGGTATATCGGGGCGGAGCGATCACACCCTATATGATAAGGTGTGCTCTATGATGAGTAATACTGAGTTACCTTTTTCCTTAAGGGGTTGTGCACTTGAGAAGCTGCATACCTATTGAATAGGGTTCCAATCAAATCAATTGCCTACCACTTCATATGTGATATGGAAGGGGAAGAGCCCATATCTTAAGTTAGTTAAGATTTGGGGATTGTCCGGCCTATGTCTAAAAGCAAAATCCGGACAAGCTCGAGGCAAGGTCTGTAATGTAAAACTGGAAATGTTCCAGCCATACAAACTGCAGCTGATGATTTGATAGAACCAAAGGATTCAGTAGATTCCAACGAACCTCGGCCTCTCCGCCGATCTAGTAGGGTTCCTCACCCACCTGAGAGATACTTCGGTTTCTCTATGACAGTGGGAGCGAGGATTGCATCATGAGATGATGACCCAACTAGTTTCGAGCTGGCCATCAAGAGTAGGGACTCTGTAAGAATGGCTGGATGTTTAGCGATCTGAGATGGAATCCTTATACACCAACAAAGTATGGACTTTAGTTGCTATATCTGAAGGGTTAAATCCCCATCAGGAGCAAGTATATCTTGAGAAGATTACTTGGTGTACATGGAAAGGTTGAGACTTTCAAAGCTAGACTTGTTAAAGGTTTTCATCATCAACCAGGCGTGGATAGTGGTGAAACCTCTTCAAGTAGCCATGTTAAGTCCATCCAGATCCTACTTGCCACGGCTACATACCATGACTACGATATCTGGTGGTTGGGTGTCATGACAGCTCTTCTAAAATGATGTTTTGGAAGAGAGTGTCTATAAGTACACAGCCAGAGGGCCTCGTAGACAGTGGGAGCAGCGGAAACGTGTACAAGATGCTTTATAGGATAAAGCAGGCATCGCGGAGTTGGAACATCTGTTTTGATAAAGTAGTCAAAGAAGTTGACATCATCAAAATGGTAGATGAACCTTGTATAAACAAAAAGGTAGTAGAGAGTATGGTGGTGATCCTCGTAGAGTACGTGGATGACATACTCTTGATAAGAAAGGAGTTTCTTATGCTACGCTCGATCAATCTCCGCTTATCACAATGATTCTCCACATAGGATCAAAGTGATACCTACTAAATCCTGGATTTTAGATCTATGAGATAGATTTAATTGGATATTAGGATACTCACTGGAAGGGTTCCAGGGTGATAAAGACGACTGAATGTCAGTCGCAGGCATTGTCTTTACCCTAAGTAAAGGGACGGTATGTTGGAAGAGTTCCAAGCTAGATACCGTGACATACTAGACGATAAAGGCTGGATACATCGCTACTTATGATGCTACCAAAGAGGATGTTTGGATGTATATTAGTTCATGAGATGAACTACGTTCCTACCATTGTGAGACAATGGAGTTGTGGCTTATGCCGAGGAACGCCGGTCCCATCAGTGATCCAGACTTATTCTAAGGCAGTATCACCTGATCATGGAGATGGTTGATCTCCAGGGTGATCGAGGCAAGGAGATCAGACTTAGAGGATAACGCAGCGGATCCACTCACGAAGGCCTATTCCAAGAGAGAGACTTTTATGGGATGGTTGAGTATGAGATACTACAACCACTGCTACAGATGGCCCTAGTGCAAGTGGGAGATTGTTAGTTATATGTATGCCCTAGAGGCCATTACTGTACATTGGATATATATTGTAGTGGATGCTGGGACGTATATAGGGAGGACTTTCTTGCTCGATATGATAGTATGCTATCTGGTTGCTCATTACCTTAACGTGTACACTGATTGTCTCTCTGTTACATGTTGGTAAAGCCCTTAGGATGTGTACTTGACTACCTAGACTATGATGCGGATCATACTAGTGGGGACATGGTAGTCCATAAGTACATCCTTCAAAGTCCCTAGTCGTGGGTGTATCGAGATGGGGCATCGAAATACCAGAGTAGACTAGCGTGTACCTTCTCGACCCATACAGATGGGCGATGGATGATCCCATATCCATTGGTGTTTGACATCGGAGATGATATACGGGTGCTCAGTAGAGACTGGGTACACCGGACGGACTCGCCGAGAACTCCCAGATGGTATTATACCTCACGTCAGATGGCAGTTCTCTGGTGACACTGGTGCAGAGTAGTCTGTTGACCCGAGATCGTCATAGAGTCTTGTGTGGTTCCCACTGTGCTTTGATTTCCATCTTACCACGTCCAAGAGGGCGTGCAAAACGGTGGTTTTTGGGTACAGTCCCGAGTCACATGGAGGCAATGAGCGATAGGAGGGGATTCGTCTCTCCCGGTATAGGGAGTTGATCTTGCGCTGTGTTCGATTGGCTATAACAGGAAATCCCTGGCCAGGGTTGCTGAGATTTACTGGTAAGTGTTACCAGTAGTTTCTCGAACAGTTATAGACCTCATATCGACACGACTTATCGAGCTATTGGGGTCTGACGTTTACCACCCCTAGGCAAGATATGCGACATATCAGACGATCAGACCGGACTGTACGGTAGTGTTACTGGTTGGATTCACTGGAGTGTGAGCGGGCTTGCTCGTCGATCTTCAGATCGCTCAATACCCGGGTGGCCGTTACGTTTAGCAGACCGCTTGCGGCTTGTGGGTGCTTGATATGATCATCATCTGCTGCCGGCGTATTGACGAGTCTTTAGAGTCCTACACAGAGGTTTCCTGGCTCAAGCGAAACGAAATAGGAGCGCATATGAGATATGTGCGGGACCGAGAATAATGCGTGTATGTGATACCGTATTTCATTCTCGCGATCAATGTGTCGAATGGTTGTATGCGATATAACCTAGTTATCGATTCAAGCGTTGATTCGATAAGCCGATACATTGTATACTAGTCGGTTGTGTGCGACATGACCGGATCATTGAATCAAGTGTTGATTTAATGATTTAATGCATATTTATATATTTGATATATTACTTTGCATCAACTAGTATCGGTTGACTTTAAATGGATTTTCTCACTCGGGTGTGCGCATTGCATATGCGATATGATTTTGTGCACTTGTTTGTATCATGTTTGATGATGCAAGAATGCTAGGGTTTGTGTAATGAAGTAAACCTAAGTTAAATAAATAATTAGGGTTTTCTTTTATTCATTCATTTATCTTTTCATTTGGATTTAAAAGATAAATGAGAAAAAGAAAACAAAAGGGTTTCTTTCATGAAGCTAAGTGAAGCTTCATGAAGCTTTGACCAATCTAACCCTTTTGTCTTCATCTATTAAACCCTAACCATTCATTTAACTATGGTCAACTCTCTACACATTACTATAGTTTAATTATGATAAGAAATGATTATTCATATTATATTCTATTATTCTTATCATAATATATCTTCTTCTTCTTCATCTTCATGAAGAAAACCTTCACTTCATCAATGGTGAAGTGATAAAAAGAGTGAGAAATCCAAAACTAAAGTCTACCCACTTCCTATTTCTTCATCCTCTACCTCTTGCCAAGTAGTAGAGTGTGTTTTCTTCACAAGTTTCTTGACTTGGTGAAGTCGGAGCTTGATTTAGCGATGCCTCGACGTAGATCATCTTCGGCATGGACATCGACGACCTAGCTCGCTTATTCTCCGATGAAGTCGACGCTAGAGCCCGGATTCTTATTGGACAGCGGAGAGGACTTCGTTGCGGAGCTATGGAGGTGGAGCACCGGATCTACAAAGGTTGTATTTTCGTATTCCCTTAGTTAAGTGTTAACTAGTTTTGATTCGCCTAGATTTCTAGTTAACGATCCGTAGTCGGGTTTCTCGGCACCGTTAAAATTTTAATTTGGCATGATCGATGCCTTGTGAAACCTCACTAGGATGCCTAGGAACCCTACAGTGTGTTGATGTAGCATGGCAGGGTTGTAGCTTATGCTTCTTGACAGCTGAAGAGGCACGAGCAAAACTACCCCACTCATGATTTGGAGATGGCTGCTGTAGTTTTCGCACTAAAGATTTGGAGGCATTACTTGTATGGAGAGCCGTGCTAGATTTTTACAGATCATAAGAGCTTGAAATATATTTTTCAGCAGAGGGATCTGAATCTAAGACAGCGTAGATGGATAGAACTCGTGAAGGATTATGATTGTGAGATCTTGTATCATCCAGGCAAAGCGAATGTGGTAGCAGATGCTTTGGGTCGGAGGCCTGGAGGTAGCATATCTCATTTGCACACCTTACAGAGACAGTCTTCTACAGACTGGCAGATTCTATGTGATAGCCGTGTACAGTTTGAGTTCACATCGACAGGAGGACAGTTAGCACATGTTCGCACCCGTCCTCAATTATTGGATCGTATTCGAGAGACACAGCCCGCAGATGCTCGTATATCGGAGATTATGGATCAGGTTAGGCAGAGTAGAGAGTCGGAGTTCGTGATAGATGGCCATGAAGTATTACGTTTTGGGACTCGTCTTTGTGTGCCAGATTCGAATGGACCGAGACGTGAGATCTTAGTGGAGGCCCATCGATCAGCATATAGTATTCATCCTGGTTCCACCAAGATGTATCATGGCTTGAAGGATGTTTATTGGTAGGAAGGAATGAAGAGGGATGTTGTGGAGTTTGTTTCAAGATGCTTGACTTGTCAGCAAGTTAAGGCCGAGCACCAGAGCCTGGCAGGAGAGTTGCAGCCCTTGCCCATTCCGGAGTGGAAATGAGAACAGATTTTCATGGATTTCGTTGTGGGTCTACCCAGGACTAATAGAAGGTATGATTCCATCTGGGTGATTGTAGATAGATTGACAAAGCCAGCTCACTTTCTACCGGTGAAGACGACGTATGGGTTTGCGCAGTGTGCTCACATTTATATCGATGAGATTGTACGATTGCATAGAGTTCTGACGTGCATAGTATCTGATATGGGTTCCCAGTTTACCAGCAGGCTATGGCAGAAACTTCAAGAAGCTCTTGGTACACGATTGAGTTTTAGTACATCTTTTCACCCACAGACAGATGGTCAGTTAGAGCGGACCATTCAGGCTCTAGAGGATATGCTTCGAGCTTGCAGCCTTGATTTCGGTGGTAGTTGGGATCGTCACTTACCTTTGATAGAATTCTTGTAGAACAACACTTTTTAGGAGACGATCAAGATGGCACCCTTTGAAGCTTTGTATAGGAGGAAATGTCGATCACCGTTTGCTGGACGGAACTGAGCGAGAGTAGCATTTTGGGACTGCAGATAGTACAGGAGACTACGGAAAAGATTCAGTTGATACGAGACAGAATGAGAGCGGCCCAGTGCAGAATCGACGCCGTCGTAGACTCGAGTTTGAGGTGGGAGATCATGTGTTCCTTCGTGTATCTCTGATGAAAGGGGTGATGCGTTTCGGGAAAAAGGGGAAGATCGGCCCCAGACATGTCGGACCTTACGAGATTCTGGAGAGAGTGGTGCTGTAGCATATCGTTTAGCACTTCCATCGAGTTTTCTTAATGTACATCTGGTGTTTCACGTGTCTATACTTCGCAAGTATCTTCACGATCCTTCTCACGCGATCCAGCATCAGACCTTACAGCTTGAGCCGGATTTATCCTACACAGTGCAGCTAGTAGCTATTCTAGACCGGCAGGCAAAGAAACTGAGATCAATGGTACTTCCATCTGTAAAGGTTCTTTAGCAAGGAACGAATCGCGAGAAGATTGCTTGGGAGACCGAGGATGCGATGCGAAGGAAATTTCCACATCCTTTTGAAGGTATGTCTAGTTAAGTTTTAAATTCGGGGACCGAATTTTCTTAAGGGGGAATATTGTAATATTTTGAAAATTTAGAAATAAATAAAATTAATTAATTAAATAATAAAATGTTAATTTAAAAAGTTATTAAAACAAAATAGGACATTTTCTTAAGTAATATGTAAAACAAATTAAATTAAAATTTTAGTGTGTAACATTAATAAATTACAAGGGTTTTAATGTGAAATTTAGCTTAATTTTAATTAGAATGGTGTTATAAAATAACATAGATAGTGAAGGGTCTTTGTGTAAAGTTTAGAAAATTTTGCAAACTTGGGATTGTTGAGGGTGAAAGTGAAAAAGGGATTAGATAATAAGTTAGATCAGAATTATCACAAGAATAAAACAATTAGAGTGATAATTCAAAGCCACCTCCTTCTTGCATACATGCTTCATGCACAACATCTCCTCATTGCATGAGAATGACACACCTTGCTTGGTAACACCTCCTCCTACACCTCACTCTTTCCCTTGACTATATATCATATGTTCAGATCATTTAACCAAATTAAAATTTAGAAAATTTCAAAAGAAAGAGAAAAATAACAATTAGAACCCACAAAGAGAAATAAAAGCAAAGAGATGTGAAGAAGAAGAACTAGGCTAAGGATTTCCACCATCAAGCAAGGGGTTAAGGACTTGAGTATATTAGAGGAAGCTTCTCAACCATCCTCAGTAGGTAAAATGCTTAACTCAATAGATTTTAGTTCTGTAATTGTGAAAATTTAGAAATCGAATATCGTATTTTAGGTAAAACTTATTTCTGTATTAATCTGCTATAATTTAGGTGAAAATCAACTTAACCAAACAGTGTATAAATCTTATAAACTAGACCTATAGCAAACCCTAGGAGTACGAACCAATGGGCTCGGAAATTGGCCGGTGAGACATAGCCAATTTCCGGCATCGCCGGATTTTTAGGAGAGTTGGGTTCTGGGGTTTTTGGGGTAGGTCTCTGTATCATTGTTAGGAGTTTTGGTATTGTTTAATTAAGTTAAATTAACTGTATATGGAATCTGGAAACTAATATCAGAAAAGATATCAAAATTCTAAGATACGACACGGGTAATTCGTAACGCGTTATGTTTTCTGTTACGAAACAGTGTTGGGTTAAATTCCAGTTAAAATGAGTGTTATTCGTTTGCAATAGTCGTACACAGTGTAATTAGAACGTACAACTTGTGTTTTCATGATTTTGCCGTATCGGAGTTAGCCGTTTCCTTATACAA
This sequence comes from Agapanthus africanus, assembly GCA_030015575.1. Taxonomy (NCBI): domain Eukaryota; kingdom Viridiplantae; phylum Streptophyta; class Magnoliopsida; order Asparagales; family Amaryllidaceae; genus Agapanthus; species Agapanthus africanus. The sequence goes on along the minus strand of JASDDO010000031.1, from coordinate 519,839,666 downwards.
GTAAATTTCGATGTTAGATTCAAATACGGGAACTTCGGAGGCCGCAAGGAAAGGAAAAGGGAGTGGTGATTTCTGAGTAGTTTACGACATATTCCGGTGAGTAGACTAAATATCTACCGGGGGATCTTGTAAAGATGGCGTGATACGCCCGTAATTAGGTTTAAATACAAGTTTTGCTTTTGTATGTTAAATTTATCATATGCATTCTTAAATCTATATATATACCTCCATGATTAATACTTGTTAGAACATTGCACCATTATGGACGAATTTTGCCGCACATGCATATATCTACATGTTATACTACATCTCGTCGATATTAACATGTCACTTCACACTTAGAAATTATTTTGTTAAAAATGATTCTTGTCATACCTTAAGTATCAATAGTCGTAGTAATTAGCATATATGACATCATATTTCGTATTCAAGTATTAGTAGTTGATATAAGAGGCATTTGTATTATTGAGAATTTATGGTTTTATGTTTTCATATACTATTACGAAAAATCAGTGATTTTCATTATTATGTGTCACGTCCACCATGAAATGTCGTTTTTATGATTTGGTTTTATTCCGGACCGAGTTGGGGGTCATACGGTTACGGATTTACAATTTTATCCAGACTGAGTTGGTGGCCATACAGTTGGATACATGGTGGACCCGGTCGAGACCGAGGGACAGGATAGCCGCACTTTAGGCGGGGAGCCTAACGAGGATACTTGATTCCGGAGACATTTATGAACACGGCGGATATCTAGACGATACCAACCGGTGTTATTGAGAAACAGGATCGTTCAGGGAATGATGCCTGATGAAACACCGAAGATTTGTGTCGATATTATACACAGAAATATGAACCTGATTGGGAAAATAATTGATGAGATTTCAGTTTTGATTTATATATTGAGTAGTACATATTCATTCTTCCACCTGTTATCATGCATCACATTAATTACTGTTGATAGTAGTTCTAGTTTGTCATATTTACATTATCAGCCGTTATATGTTAGTTATATCCACTGAGTTGGCAACTCACCCCCGTTGTGCCACAGTTCCTTGCAGGGGTAGAGTGGACGGTTAGCCGCAGTGCAGATCCACTTATCAGTTTTTATCGCATCTTTTTCTAGGTGGGTTACATATATAGTAATCTTCTCTTTTGGTATTGTATATTGAATCTAGAATATCTCCATCAGACCATGTATTATGACTTAGAACGAGAGGTGGTTGTATGTATATTATTTGGTAGATGAGATCGTTTAGTTATATTAAATGATATTTCTTTTACTTATGTCTAAGATTCTTATTGATGTCGTATAAAGTTGTATATTTATTTCTGCTATTGACATTGTTGATCCCAACTAGGGATGCAATCAAATTAAACACTTTATAACTGTTTTTATTATGAATTCAATATAGAGTAACTGTTAAGATCTTAATTACTTAAAACTGTGATTTTTACTTAAAAACTAAATTTTTCCTAAAGTTCCGCAAAAAGGCTTTTGATCTTGGTTTTTTGTTTACTCTGGTTGTGTAGATATCTTTAGATATTATACAATTTAAGTGCCGGTCACATCCAAATTTTGGGTCGTGACATAATTCCAGATAAATTCCTACAAACCATTGATTTAGTATTAAATCAAAAATGGTATATCAGAATTACTTTAATAATAAATACCGATTTGGTTATACCCAATCTTATTGCTCTCGTGAACAGTGGTGCAGATTTAAACTGTATAAAAAAAGGTATAATTCCGATAAGATATTGCGAGAGAACTACTTAAAAGATATTTCTTAAGTAGTTGAGTTAATTTGTCATTTTTTATGGTCTTCAGAAGAAAAGCTTACCCTGTGAGGGGCTACACGATTCTACCCTGCTAATTTCCTCCCCGAAGGGTGTTGCAAGGGCTTTAATTAGCTACCTCAGATCAAAACTTTTAACAAATTAATTATTCATAGATTACTTTCAGATTGCATGGCTTAGAGTAACAGCATACCTTATATGTTAATCCATCTCCACCTTAAAGAAGAAACTGTTTAGCTAATTATGGCTTTGATACCAAAATAAACACACAGAATATCAATAATAATAAGTAAAATATAAGAACTAAGAGGATCGAAGTCTTACTTTGCAGAGAGGGAAGCTGGCTTATTAAATTAAAATCAGATTTAATTGCAATTAATAATACGAAAAAAAAATTAAATATCCTTTATATTTTAAATAGATTTTCTAAAATCTCTTCCCAAAATTTTCTCGTATATAAACATTTTTGGAACTCAGAATTTATATTTTAAATAAAAAATTAATAATATACCAATCTCTCATTTCTCATATATCTAATCTTTCATTATTCAGAATCATATGAATTTTGGAATATTTTCGATAGATTCGTAAATTTCATGATTTTAAACTTAAATCTTATTATAATATTAATATTTGTATGCATAATAAATCAATCAAAATCTGATTTAATTGCAATAAATAATACAAAGAAAAAAAATCCTAACTAAATAATATATGGATTTTGGAATATTTTGGCAGATTCGTTGATTTCATGATTTTAAATTTAAATCTTGTAATAATATTAATATTTATATCCATAACAAATCAATCAAAATTAGATTTAATTACAATTAATAATACAAACAAACAAAAAATCCTAAGTAAATAATATACCTATTTCTCATCTCTCGTATATCTAATCTTTCATTATTCAAATTCATAGGAATTTTGAACCATATTTGGCAGGTTCGTAGATTTCATGATTTTAAATTTAAATCTTGTTATAATAGTCATATTTTTATCCATAACAAACTAATCAAAATCAGATTTAATTATAATTAATAATATAAACAAAAAAATCTTAACTAAATAATATAGGAGTTTTGGAAATTTTTTGGCAGATTCAAAGATTCCATCATTTTAAATTTAGATCTTGTTATAATATTAATATTTGTATTCATAACAAATCAATCAAAATCAGATTTAATTGAAATTAATAATATAAACGGAAAAAATCCTAACTAAATAATATACCAATCTCTTATCTCTCGTATATCTAATCATTTATTATTAAAAATCATAGAAAGTTTGAAACATTTTTGGGAGATTCTTAGATTTCATGATTTTAAATTTAAATCTTGTTATAATATTAATATTTGTATACATAAAAAATCAATCAAAATCAAATTTAATTGAAATTAATGATACAAACAAAAAAATCATAACTAAATAATATAGTAATTTTGGACATTTTTTGCAGATTCATGGATTTCATGATTTTAAATTTAAATTTTATTATTATATTAATATTTGTATCCATAACAAATCAATCAAAATTAGATTTAAGTGTAATTAATAATACAAACTAAAGGATCCTAATTAAATAATATATTAATCTTTCATCTCTGGCATATCTAATCTTTCATTATTTAAAATCATAGTAATTTCGGAATATTTTTAGCAGATTCGTAAATTTAATGATTTTATATTCGAAGCTTGTTATAATATTAATATTTGTGTTTATAACAAATCAATCAAAATCAAATTTAAGTGTAATTAATAATACAAACAAAAAATGATAAATACCCTTTATATTTTAAAAAGATTTGCTAAAATTTATTCGCACAATTTTCTCCTATATATATTTTTGGAACTCAGGATTTATATTTTAAATAGATTTTATGATTTTGAATAATGTTTTGAGTGGCAGATTCGTAGTTAAGGTGGACAGTAGAAAACGGCAGTTTCGTAATTAAGGTGAAGTAGAAAATGGCTGTTCTGTAATATTCTGGAAATGTTTTGGAACTCTGGATTTATATTTTAAATAGATATACAGATAAATAATAATCTTTATTATTATAATCACAAAATCTGAGGGTAAAAATTGAATTGGATGGCAAAATTTAACTAACACTGCTTTGTACAATGTCATATGGAAAAGTGAAATAATTATGGAAGTTAAAAATAAAGAAAAAACCTAACCAAATTCCCAATCCCACTAATTATTAATTACAAAATTTGAATTTCAAAATACATCATTAAATTTCACTAAGCATTTCTCTATTTCCTCCACCATTACCCTAACTAACTTGACACAAAAATAAAAGGGATACTAAAATGGACATTGAAATAAGAAGAAGACGAGGAAGGGGTGACGAAGAAAGCGAGTGTAAGGATCGCTTATCCCCATCTTCTAATTTTTCTATATTTTCCATGAGCAACATAATTCCTAGATTGTATTTTGAGAAAGAAAAGGACAAGGGTGGTGAGAAAAAGTTATAGTATGAAAAGAAAGCAATTAATTTTAGTAATAGAATTTCGGGTATCTTTGGAAAGCTAACCCTTCTTTTGCCTCCATAAATAAAAGTATTTCTTTATTAGAATGTATTTGATTGTTAATATCTGTTATTTCTACTCATGCCTTTGGCCAAAATTGTACTTTTATTTTACTTTTAGATTTAGTATAAAAATAATTTCTTTTATCAGAAACTATTCTTCGTTTTATTTATGTTATTAATACATTTATTTTGCTCACAGTTTAACTCTTCAAATAAATTTAAAACTTTAATACTCATTTGCATCACATGTGTATATCTCTACTTTTATAACTAGAATACATAGGGATTGACAAAAATCTTCTTTTTTTAAAAATCAAGTAATAGGAAAAAGAACAAGAAAAATCATTTAGCAAACTCTAAATCCATACAATGGCACCTCATATTTTCAAATAGATATGATTACATTTTTACCCTTTTCCTTAAAATGCTCAAAGAGGGCAATTATTACCATGGCCCCCTTCCCCCTCTCTCTCACACATTTATTACTCACAAAAAGATAAAAGAAAAAAATAAAATACATGCATCATGAATTTAAACAATTTATAGATCGCCCCTCAACATTTTCTCATCTTGTTTAAATTTTTTTCATAGTTTTGTCCAAGACATTTGATACACTCACACATGCACCATATGGGCAAAAATACTAGCAGTAATAATGGACAATTAACTTATTGTCATTCTAAACTCTTGAGGGGAAAAATGAAATCCTAACAAGATCATAACTAAAAAAGCAAAGTATTCTTTTTTTAGTGATAAAAAATATACCGGTTACAAAAGAAAAAGGATCCGATGGTCACATGCCCCGTCTTATGGTTAAAGAAGCGTGTAACGGCTGCTGGGTTGTCGCCTTTCACAAAGCAACAAGAACGAGAAGTGTGTAACGGCTGCTGGGTTGTCGCCTTTCACAAGGCAACAAGAACGAGAAGCGTGTAACGTCTGCATGTCATGCCCGGTTACTATAGCTATACAAGTCCAACCTTTAAAAACGGCTTGAGAGAGCGAAAAGGAAAATTATAAGAAAGATATTGGTAATAAAGTTTGATCCATAAGCAATTCAATAGACATAAACATGATCAATACACAGCAGCTAATTTCAACATTAAATATGGAAAGAAGAAAAAATAAGAACAAAACACTATAGATCTTATGAGTCATGATCATGCGTAAAGTCTTTTTCACCCAGCATGGTGTTAGTTGGCTAGTTTCATGAAAATTTGATAAAGTGCAGAACCTATTGAGGCGTGAAGAATAACCCGTGACCAGTTCCGCTGTGAGTCAACCCGTAAAACATTGGTCATGGATCAAAAATTTACAACCCTTTAAAAATTACACGTTCTCGGCACATCGGTTTAAATGTATCACCGGATCGACCGGGCCCATGGGTTCTTGGGTTTACCCATTTGTTGACCCAACCCGCGAATTCATTGGTTTTATCCGGCCCGCATAAAAAATAAATAATCAAGCAACTTATCATCTTGTTTTTCTAGACATTTTCAATGAACTTTTCATGTTTAAGTTATATCACGAATACTATTTCGTTCTTAGAATGTATGTACAGACAACATATTCTGATACTCTTTGTATTAGTCTTCTCGGTCTTTTTATTGAAAACACTCTTATATAAATCCACTTCTTTGTATTAGTCTTCTCGGTCTTTTATATTCATGTACAAGCTCTCCAGCTGGGGGCAGCACTGCCGAAACAAAGGGCATCATTAAACGTTGTGGACAAGCTCAGGAGATGCCTCCGACAAGTGCACAATCTAGTATATCTCCATAGCTCTCCATCGCCCGGCCTACGACGTTTTTCTGAAGAGCCAAAGCCAACCAAGTGCTCAAAACAGAAAAGTTGAGACATAAGCGACTCAGATATAGAGTCAACAAGAGGGCCAGGACTCCGGCCAAGTGGAATTTTGTGAGGTTCCAAGAGCAGGGTTACCCCGCAACGACAATTGAGTCGGCCGTAAAAGCCATCAACCCCTTCGAACCCCTGAAGTGGGTTCAGAAAAACGCCATGACAACCAAAATCAAGAAGACAACAATACAAACGATACTACAAAGAGACATGTCTCGGCCCCAACATAGAAAGCATGACACCGTCTCTTCAAGAGACCATTAGGCGCTCTGTGAGGCACTAATGCAGTGGGGCAAAACTAGTAAAGAAGTGCCAGCACCACTCAAAAATCCGGTCAGCCCAGCCGTCTTCAATCGATTGTCCGTTACCGAAACAGAAGGGCCACGACAGCGGTCAGCGAAATCAGCTGCCAATGATGAAAAGACGATCGGATATATTATTCACACGGTCTGTATGGCGGTCACGTGTTCCAGCGACAACCTGCGCAGCAAAAGTAAGGATGGAGCCACCACATCTTAAGCCCAACCTTGTTTGAATGTGGTTGCCACTTCCCAAGATCAGCCGCCTCCGCATGACGTTGAAAGCCCTCTTGATAAGGCCGATAGACAGAAATACCTTGTTCTCCGCCGAAAGACGCAACCGGGACGTTGGGACATCCGTCCTGAACTTTGGGGGCAGATGCTATTTGGTTTTATCCGTCCACCTCTCCGAAGATACCAATTTGATTTATGGCACCATGTATCGGAGGTTTAGACGGATGCGGCCGTTGTAGCAGACTTCGTCAGATTCTCCCTCATTTCCGAGGGGTTTTTGATTGTGGGGACGCTCTTCCCTGCAGGCACAAGCCCCTACAGTTAATTACGCTACCGCATCGCGGTAATCACTTTCTCCTTCTCCAGATGATCACTTCGTCTCATGTGTGTTTGTTTTGTTGTTGGTTGCCCGTACAGAGACTAATTTATGTTGTCGCCCGTAGGGCGTGGATTAGTCCAAATCCGTATTTTCTTAGATTAGGGTTTGGGTTAGTTTAAGGATCGTTAATCTCGTTTTAGATTAAGATCAATTTAGATATTTGTTGAGGCTACGTTAGTCTAATTTTTAGACTAAGATCTACTCAATAGGATTTTCTTTAGTTTATAAGGACACTGTGGTCCGTTGGGTTTAAGGACATCATAGTCCATGAGTTTAAGGACGTCACAGTCCATAGTTTAAAGACATCATAGTCTATAGATTTAGTTTAGGGACGTTACGGTCCATTGGATTTTAAGGACATCATAGTCCATGAGTTTAAGGACCTCACAGTCCATAGTTTAAAGGCATCATAGTCTATGGGGTTTAGTTTAGGGACGTTACGGTCCATTGGGTTTAAGGACATCATAATCTATGAGTTTAAGGACCTCACAGTCCATAGTTTAAAGACATCATAGTCTATGGGGTTTTGGTTTGGCGGTTTGGGGATGTGCCAAAAGTTATTGGTTATTGGGACCCTCCATCTCTTTGAAGACGTTGAAGAATTACAACGATATGTATCAGAGATATGGAGAGATGTACCCTCGAACCAATATCCCGGCTGAGGGGGAATGGAACGAACATCATTTTAGATGCCATCTGTTGGAAGCTCATTAGCTATCTCTGGGTATGAGTTCGGATTTGGAGATCCTGAGCATAGGGAGCTCAATTGACGCTTCTCGGGAAATCTGGTCTGAGTTTGGCTAACATTGGCCTTTCGTAGTGTTAAACACTAGTATATGCTCAGCGCTCACGTGCTCCCACGTGAGGTGCTTGAAATAGTGTTAAAATCTAAAAATTGGAGGCGCTTGCGTGGGGTCACGTGAGGCGCTTGAAGTAGTGTCAAACACTAAAAAAACACTAAAAAAATTTGAGGCGCTGCTTCTTTGGGTTTACTCCCTTATTCTTTTCTGAGCGCTCAGCGCTATTGGGTCACGTGGGATCACGTGAGGTGTCCCAAGTGGAAACTGCCTTTTGATTTACTCTCTTTTTATAAGTGCCAAGCACTACTTGGGGGGTCACATGGGATCATGTGAGCCAGTCTCAGTTATCCTCTTTTTTTCATCAAGGGGGCTCATCTGGGAGCACGTGATCAGTCGTTATCGTGTTGGATGCCAATCCTTTTACGTGCATGGAGATCCTTAGTTTCGAGACTTTCAAACCTAATGTTTTGTAAGAATTAAATTCTTAGGTCTTAGTTTTTCTCTTAGGTTTGGGATCTGTATGGCAGAATCTCCTGTCTCGACCCGAAATTTGGCCCGTAACCGGCACTTAAGCAACGTAACGTCTACAGGCGTACGCAACTCAAGTAAGCCGAAACCCAGAAATCTAAACCATCCAAATCCAGATCAACGGAGGAAAACATAGTTTTAACATTTGGAAATCACAAGTAAAATCTCTAACTCTAGTTTTCTTTCTTGAAAATTTCGGCAGCACCTCCTTTGTAAAAACTAGGCCCGAAAACGGGTACAACACAGATAATATATAAAGCATCCAAATGGGAGAAAAATCACGCCCAACGGCGGAGACAATCACCACAACATGTATACGATGCCGAAGCGAAGAAATATCAAAGAAACGACTATAATAAGAAGTAAACTTTTCAACACACCGGCTCCTACAAGCACGGCACCCCAAAGTCACCAAAATAATACAACACCAAATCCTCACGAGTCGTCTCTAAGTCATATACAAACAGTGGTAGATGGAGAATACTAGATCCAACAAAAAGATATACAATGTACAGGCAGATAACCGCAAACCCACCTAAAAGCAAAGGCCTCACTGCCTAACGTAGCGGTATCCGCAAAAGTAGAGATGATAAGACGCCCTGCCGCGACTACTCTGAGGGTAAGTCCTACAAAACACCGCGGCACAACGGGGGTGAGTTTCCAACTCGTGAATAGTAAATAACATCATACTGTAATCGCAGGTATGCACGAACATCGATCTATCTATCACATGTAATCCGATAGCATAAGTATGATAAGTGAATATGCAACAATCATGTAAAGGTACATCATCAAGGTACTATAACTACATGAAACAATGCATAACCACAATAATCCTGAGTGCGTGGGATGATACAATAAAATCTCATGCAAAATCCTCAGCATGGAAAAACACCAGTGTCCCTCACTGACACATCAAATCCTAAATCCTCAGGCACCGCATCCTCAGATCGGCCCTCATATCCTGTAAGTCTCATGGAACCTGAGTGTCTATCATCGACACCCGAAACATCATGAAAACATATACCTGTAAGTATATATATATAAGGATTTCAACCACGTATGTCCACCGACCATACGTAAAAATCAGGGAAACCTTAGTGTCTAACACCGACACTCGAAACATCATGAAACCCGTGTCTAACGTCGACACGTAAATCCTCATAACTCAGGCGCTGTCACCATGAATGGCCCTGACGATATATCATACCTCACTCCGGTCGGTATCCCCACGATAACCGCCGAGTCCAAATACAATCACCGGTAGGTAGTGGTCCCACCGCCAGGCTTATCGTCTACACCACGAAATCACCACTCGTCCCGGGGTACCATACCGGGTCCACCATGTACCCGCAGACGGTGCCTCCCGGTCCTCGAATTGGGTATCACAAGCCAAATCTCAGAACCGAGAAATCACAAGGTGGATGCACTGAAATATCATATCAAGAGAAAACGGGTTTTCAAACAGTACATAGTTTCTTGAAAATACCCCCACGGTTCTCAAATCCATAAATCATATGAAATCCATATCTCAATGCGTAAAACCTATATAAAACTGATATATGCAACATAAAACATTAATATGAGCATATAAGGGAAAACCGCTCTTTAAATGAATCCAGCTTTTAAAATATATCTTGCGGTTCCCAAAATCCTCCGAAAACAAATACAGCATCATATGAGGTGTACATGTAAGTATAGCAAGGTTTAAGTATCTACATGTAAGAAAGTGGGTATGATGCATGTAACATTTTCAAAAAGATAAAATATTAATTTTGGGAATTTTTATAATTTAATATTATTTTATTGAATATTATAATATTTTGGTATTATTAAATACAAATAAATGGGGAAAAATTATGGAAAATTATGAAAAAATTCTAAAATAGGGTAAATTTGAGAATAATGCCATTTCTAAGTTTAATTGATTAGTTATATGCTAAATTAGTGCTAATCGCGATTAAAAATCGCTAATCGGTTTTTTAGCATTTTTATGCAAAACATGCACATATCATTTTCTACACTTGTGTTACATTTTATTGCCATGGTTTGTTTTAGGGTTACTATTTATGTGAGAAGGATTTTGAGAGAAAGAAAAGAAAAGGAAAAGAAAAGAGAAAAGAATTGAGTAGTAGGTGAGAGAGAGAGAGAGAGAGGTATGGGCTCATTTGACTTAAACACTTAGCCATTTCTCCTCCATTTTCAACACTCATTTCTCTCTCCCTCTCCCTTGCTGCTGCTGCTTCTCCTTCACCTCACCTCCTCACTTCAATGCCCCAAATCATCTCACAAACAACCCCAAAACCACACACTCATTTCATTAAAAGTGTGCACAATCCCTAGATCTACACATGGAGCTAAAGAAGCAAGGATTTTGGCCACTAGGGGCAACTCAAGAAAATTCTTGAGTTGCCAAATGAGGTAATTTCTGGATCATTAGTTTAATTCTAGCATTCTTTATACCCCCATTGTTGTTATTGAACCGATATGGTTTGATATTGTGGACTTGTGGAAAACCTAGTTAGGGTTTGAGAGAAACTTGTGTTATATTGGGAAATTGAGCTCAGTTGAGGTTATATAAACACCTTAGTGCATGAATTGAGACCCTAACCTGAAGCCTAAAACCAGATTACGGATTTTAGAAACCTATATCGGAAAATTTGTGAAATCTGTGAAGGTTAATTGGGATCTGCTATCACCCGAGACACTTTAAATTAAAATTGATTGGACAGAGGTATGTGCAGGCACCCAGAAAGCTACCACCAAGACCCCAGCCCCTAACTCCCTTACCCGGCCGCCAATTAATCCCAATTGGCCGCAAATTGCGGCCTGGGTCCCACCATTTTGTCTCGTTTTTGTGCTGTAGCTCCTACATGTATAGATTAGACCCCTGGTATACATAGAATTGTCTAATTGGACCTAGGGTGAAATCTGGAACATATTTCCTAAGTTGCTGTTTTGGATTCGTGTTTCCGTATTCCGTATTTTTAAGTCTGAATTTGTGTCTTGTGTTTTACCTCGACTATTTGGCGTTTATACGACGATATAGAGGATTTATTGATGGTTTTGAAGGCGTGCCATGGGTTTTAACCTATAGGCCCCTTATCGTATCGTTTTGGATTTTATGTGCCGTTTTAGCTTGAATTTGGTTTTAATGCGCATATACGACACTTTGATGTGTAGGTACCCATGAAGACTTCGGGACGACAAGCAAATGCGTGGTGACGTCCGCAAATGATGATGCAAGGTGAGTAGATTATATCTACTGGGGGAAGTCGGGTGGATGGCGTATAGCACCCCCGCAGTCCGTAGTTGTTATTATGTATGATAGTTAGGTGTATTATGAATAGTGTAGGGTTAGAAGTGACTAGTGTAGTTCATAGTCGCGAACCCTAGAATAGAATTACACCTACACGCACACCCTTGCATATTACCTATACTTACACGGTGTTAATGATGATATTGGATGATATTGGATGACTTTGGAGATGAGTCGATGATATTGGGCTTTGTGCCGCGAGATCGGTGATGTGATATGATTCGTATTTGGGATACGAAATGAGATTCTTGCGGGTTTGGGATATGTGTTTACCCCCGCATTCATACCTTGTAGATGGTATCAGTTGTACTAGACTTAGATCAGTACCCCAGCTTATATGATACGATGATAGTGATTCCTGAGATGTGATGAGATAGTGTGATATTGACCCGTACCCAGCTATTGGGATGCCGTACGACGATTTACCGTACGAGCCGATATTGATGATAGATCCGCACTCATAACTCGAGGATGTCCTACGATATATTATTGAGGCGGGATCACCGACTAGTATATCTATATATATCGACTCAGATTTAGGTGGTTTCCATACCCCTCCTGATTGACCTGATACTTAGATCTGTAGTTTGCATAGTAGATTCTTCACTGTGGTGTTGACTATTTGATTTCCGCATATTCATGCTATTCGCATTGCTGGCATATGTTTATTGCTATATTATTATCATGCTGTTAGGACACCAGCACCATTATCGATGATGCGTATGTTCCGCGTACACTAATTGCCGGCTCACACACTTCATCATCGATAATTGCCATGCCACTACACTGTAGTATTGTTGCATTCATGATATGATTCTTGCATGGCATATTGTACACTTATACCTGTACACAATCATAGAGGATTCTGACTGATTAGGGATTTGGGAACCGCAAGATGTTTATATGCGCATACTATTATTCCATGCTGCAGAATATATTGTTACTTGCATTTCACTTATATTGTCACAAGCATCTTGCTTTCTGATTTGCGCATTGAGATAGGTTGTTTCTATGATATTCCTGATTTTGAGAGAGGGCTGACCCGGACTGACGGATGCCCGATATATTGTGAGAGGGCTGACCCGGACTGATGGATGCCCGATATATTGAGAGAGGGCTGACCCGGACTGACGGATGCCCGATATATTGAGAGAGGGCTGATCCGGACTGACGGATGCCCGATATATTGAGAGAGTGGGCTGACCCGGACTGACGGATGCCCGGTATGTGAGGATTTACGTGCCGATGCTAGGCACAGGTTTTCATGATGTTTTCGAGTGTCGATGCTAGGCACTCAGGTTCCATGCTTTTGGTTATATCCTCATATTTTCCATGCATATGCTTTATGACATTTACATGCATGATGCTTATTGTCATTGGGTGACGGGTGGACGGGTTCCACGTTTTTACAGACTTGATCACATACAGACTGGATTTACATTGATCATACTTCATTTGTATATATAACAGGGTATGAGGGCGCTGTTATATATACCCTTACACCAATATTAGTGGTATGGGACGCTAATATATGTGTATTGATACTTCTTTATATTTACTTCATGCAGACATACCTTATACTGATGACATGTTATTACCTGAGTACCTGGCACTACATACATGTTTAGATGCTACCTTGCCACCTTATTTTACTTCAGATGTACTCTTGTGGTTATATTACTGATTGTTGACCTAGGTTTATGTCTTGCATTCGGTTTCTGCTTGTAGATATTTTCTATTCACGAGTTGGCAACTCACCCCCGTTGTGCCACAGTTCTTGCAGGTTTTGCCGTACAGGTTCCTTTGCGGCATTTCTGGCACTTTGCTTCCTTGAGGGTGAATTGCATTTGGTAGGTGGTTTCTTTCGCATCAAGAACCACCATTGTACTTATATTATTCTTTGTATCTAGAATTTCCATCAACCAAATTTGTATATTGTTTCAGACTCAGACTTTAGTGATGTATTATTGACCTTAGAGTCGCGCTTAGTAGTATTGTGGGTTTTTTTTTGCTTTTAGAGCTTTCTTTTGAGTTTGATCCTCGCCTTTCGGCGTTGTATATTACTATTGCTTGTGTGGTTGTGGCCGTCAATTGACGAAGAGCTAGCTCCCGCTTGGGGATGCCTTTCATCATTGCATATATTGTTATTCTTGTTGTGCCCCATTCGGGGCCAGTTTTTACAAAAGAAACTCTGCCGAAATTTTTAGAAAAGACTTTACTGTTTTTAAAATACATATTCGGCTTAGTTATTTAAAAACCTTGATTTCAAACATGTTTTTCTTCACTCCTTTATACCGGTTTCTTTACTTATTCCTAAAAATGGTTTTAGATTTCTGGGGTTTTGGCTTACTTGGATCAGATGGAGTCCTATAGGCTTCATATGGTTCAAGGGCCAGTCACGTGCTCTTTCGGGTCGTGACAATGCATTTCATAAGCGCAATGATCAATAACTCAATATCACATATAAAAACAATACCTCTTAGGGTATATACAACTATAGCAAGCAAATGCGGTATACATGTCAGTATGTGTGCATGATGTACAAGTAGCTGTAATAGACTATGTGGGTGTACATGTCAATATGTATGCATGATGTACAAGTAACTGAAATCGAGTATGTGGTGTACATGTCAATATGTATGCATGATGTACAAGTAACTGAAATCGAGTATATGGTGTACATGTCAATATGTATGCATGATGTACAAGTAGCTATGGTAAGATATACGTGAAGTGGAATAAGGGTCACTACCTTAACTATTCCTGCCCAATGCAATGTCACGTATGTAAGTATCAACAATATCTCATATGCATAATAGGATAAGGGCTACTACCACAACTATCCCTATCCACTTCCGTATCACGTATGTAGGTGGTTTGTGCGTGTCATGGCAATTACTGACGATGTGGGTGTAGCATACAATCTAGTGCTCGTGTAACATGAACCGTCAGTAATGTGTTATATCTAAAGGTACGAGTCAAGTACAACAGATAATGCTATGCAATGAAATTCATATGAAAGTAACTAATATGCAAATACATGCATCTATCATATCATATTCTCCCTGACGCATAACGCCATACGGGAGATTTCCCCGTAGATGTTAAATCTACTCACCAATGGTCTCCGGCAATGAAAATCCGACCACCTGCTTCCCCTTGTTCGCAGCGTCCGAAGTCCCCGCTTGCGACGCTATATTTCCACTGTTCCCTGATTAAAAAATCAGGAAGAAACTTCAGAAGAGGCATCACGTGCTCACACGTGACCAGTGGTCACGTGTTGGCACGTGATGGTTAAGCAGCGACAAGAGAACAAAGCACAGAAGAAGAGAAGCCCATGCCAAGGGTCACGTGCTCACACATGACCAACGGTCACGTGGCCACACGTGACCGGCTTTAAAAACCTTATTCTTTAACAAAATTAAATTCTGAGGAAAGATCTTTCAAATCTTTCCAAAATGAAAAGGGATTATCTGAAACCGTTGGATTAAAAATCTAAAGGTGATTAAATATCACCAATTTATGGAAAAATCTTGGACTTGGAAAGATTTCCCCCTAAATCTAACCAAAATAACAAAAAGATATCTTTGGATTTAAAATCCAATGGTGAATAAAATTCACCTAATAATCTAAAGGCCCAGATTAATGATGAAGATAAATCAAATCTCTCAATAAACAAATCAAATCTTTCAATGAAAGATTCACTAAAACAAATTGATTCTTTTCCTTCTCCTATAAATAGGAGCCAAAAGCGAGAGTTTAAAAAAGATACAGAGAGAGAGAGACAGAGAGCCAGAGAATCTTGAAAATTCAGAAGGAAGAATTTGATTCCCTGCAAAAGAAAAAACCCTAGGTAAGAAAAGAGAGGATTCAAAAGAGAATTTAATTCTCAAAAGAGTTTAACTCTTATATAAAGAAAAGAACTTATTTCTTTCTCTGGTGGAGGATCTGCAAAGTGCACATCTCCCCATGAATTGAGAATTTAATTCTCATTGGGTTGAGATCCTGCCATGCAGATCTAAAACACAGAGGAGGAACTGAGTTTGAGAATTTAATTCTCACAGAATTATAGGAATTTAATTCCTTTGAGATAAAATTAAGGTTTAACCCTATCTAAGAATATAATTCTTCAGAAGAAAATAGGAATTTAATTCTGTTAGATATGTATGCCCTAGAGGCCATTATTGTATAGTACTGGTTTGTATAATACATTTTGGAGGCTTGGGATATATATATGGTTTTACGACAGTCTTGCTTGATATAGTAGTATGCTACTTGGTTTGTTTCTATCTTAATATGTGTATATGTTTCTTTTAACATATCGCTAAAAACATATTGGTAGAGCCCTTAGGATCTTTGCTTGACTACCGGCGTTGTGATGGCGATCACACTAGTGGGGGCTGGGTAGTCTATAAGCACATCCTTATTTTGGTCCCTAGTCGTAGGATTATCGAGACAGGGCATCGATACTCCAGAGTAGACTAGTGCATACGCTTCTCTTCCCAGCGGGGGAGATGGTCTGTCCCACAGCCATCAGTACGTCGTACTGGAGATAGTATGCAGGTGCTCGTTAGGTTACGAGTACACTGGACAGGACTTTTTGGGAACTGTTGGTTGGTATTATACCTATCGTCAGTTAACAGTTCCCAGGTGACATGAGTACAGCTTAGTCCATTGACTTGACACTGTCACTTCGCCTCGAGTATGTTCCCACTGTTCTTAGATTACTACCCTACCACGGCTCTACTGAGTCGTGCAAACAGGTAGTAGTTGGGCACAGTCCCAAAGCACTTGGAGGCAGTGACGGTTAGACAGGATTCGTCTCTCCTGGTATTGGGGGTTGATATCGCGCTGTGTCTAGGAGAGCCATTACACAAAGTCCCTGGCAAGGGCAAGCGAGATAGACTGGCAGGTTTCCAGTGTTATCTCAGGTGTTCTGGGCTACACTCCGGCACGACTTGTACCGCTAGTAGGGGGACTGACGTTTACCGCCCCCCTAGGCCCGCCATGCGATGTTCTTAGACTAACAGACCGGACTGTACGGAGATTGTCACATACAGGCTCAGTAGGAGTTCAGATGGATTCACCTCATCAGTCTTCTTATGGGCATTTACCTGGGGACCGTTACGTACAGCTAGTGCCGCTTGCGGTCTGTGGTTAACCCCACTGCCAGCATAGTGTCGAGTGTTTAGAGTCCTACACAGAAGGTTACTCGCCTTTGGGCAAAACTGAGTAGAGGTCGCATGGTTTTGCGACAGGGTTCGTTCACACTCGCGCACGTTTGGTGACCGGGCAGTTATTACTAGTGGGCTTTGGTTTAAGCCAGATACTGGTATTGGTTTTGGTATTGATTTTGTCTCATTGTATTCGTGTTCCTCGGAACGCGGATGCTGGTGTGTATGCACAGTTGATAGAGGCAGAGGCAGAGAATTCTCATTAGGGTTGTTGACCGTTTGACTTTGGTTGACTTGTTGACCGTTGAATTTTTCCAAACCCTAATGAGAATGATAAATATGATTAATAATGATAATCAAGGATTGTTGTGTGATGGTTAGGTTGACCATTTGACCATGGTGGACATTTTGACCATTGTTGATATTTTGACCATAATCATTTCATATCAAAGATGCTTCTTGATCTTTGCAAATTGCATTTATTATGAAATGATAATGGTCATTCCATACTCACCATCACATTTTCCTTTTTGATTATTATTGTTAATCTATTATTCTCATATGAGCATGGTTGCAAAAGAGCTCTCTCATTCTATCATATCTTTTCTCTCTCTTTGCAAAAGCTCTTCTTCTTCCTCTCTCAAAGCTTAAGTGTTCCATGTGTTGGAAATCATAAGTTTTTGAGACAAAGCCACCATAACACATCTCTACTCATTCTAGGGTACTAGGTTTAGCAAACCAAATACCTTAGTTACCTCTAGGTTGAGGTAGGAGCTCAAGTTCGAGGCCCTCGGATGGATCTATCTTCGGCAAAGAGGAGACAAGAAGGAGGAGCCGTTCAAACTACTACAAGAAGCAAGCAAGGAGAAGAACAACAAGAAGAGAAGGAGTTCAAGAGAACAAAAAGAAGAGAAGGAGTTCAAGACTAGGTATAACCATTCTACATAGTAGTTAGAACTTGTAGATTTGATGTTAGTTTTGTTTAGCAACGATCCTTCATGAAACGGTCCATGTTACCTAGCTAGGGAAATTTTTTGTTTTACCTATTCCGCCTCCCCGAAAGAACCGGGGTGGGTAACGTGGACCTAACAGTGGTATCAAAGCCTAGCTAAACACAAACTAGCTTGTTAGCAAAGTATCTAGAATTTTGATCGGACAAAAATCGCAAAACACGTCCGGAAAAACCATGTTTCTGCCGATTTTTTATACCGCTCTAAAAATGATTTAACATACATGAAAAATCAGCTCAGGGTTTTGTAAAAACACAGAACAAAAAAGATCCAGTGACTCGGTCAAAGCGCCGCGGATCCGCGGCAAGAACATGCTTCCTGCCGCGGAACCGCGGCCGAGTTGACTCGGACGTGGATCGGGTTTTGTGCACTGTTCTTATTTGGATGTTTTGGGATTTTTAGTATATGTTGTTTCTGCCCAGATTTTCCAGAGAACAAATTTGTGTTTGGGGTGGTTACAAATCCGTATTTTGATCGAACTTCTCTAGACTTTGGCTAATGGGTTATATCTGTAATGCGATATATGTATTGAACGTCTGCTAATCGCTATACGTCGATTAGTGGGGGTTATACATATCTGTGATCTGTAATGTTGATGGTTTGTGTATATGAATTCGTTGGATTGTCGCGGATGAATAGCCGGGGGGTTGTGAGATGAGAGTTTTTCTTTATCTTTCAATTCATGTAACATGTAAATTGATGTAATATTATTTATTTGGCCGCACAACCGGGATGGGGTTATAGCCGTCATTGTATAATTTCTTTTTACTGTTTTTGCTCCTAGGATAGACCCAAGGTGGGGTGCACAAACTACCGGGTATCTCGAAGTGCCGAGTGTCCTACTCACGTCGTTGAGGGAGGTTGCTTCGCTTCGGGTACTTGGCGGGTAGTTTGCCGCACCCGTAGGGGTCTAGGGTCGGGTTTTGGCTATTCATCGCGACCGTGTAATCCGCTCTTCGTTACAGGCTCGTACAGAATGCGGATTCCTAGTATATCCGATGTGTTCATCTGTGATCTGGAATGGCTATCATTGCATCTGACGAATGTGTATATATCTATATGATATCTATTTAGGCGTTGCTTATGTTTTGCATCCGCGCTAGTCCAGCCCCGGCTCTGTCGTTAGTTAAGTAACCTAACGGGTGATGACGGGACCCCGTGGCGAATGCGGATGGCATAAGCGTACGTCATATTTTTGTTGTTTTCTGCAATGGTAGGATTAACTGATGGGACGCATTAAATTAATGCAAGAAAACAAACCTAAAAGACGTTGTTGGAACAATTTTCAAAAAAAAGAAGCTGTTATTGCAAGGACGTTCTCTTTTGTTTTGCATAGAGGTATTCAGTTATGAATGCCCAGCACCTCAGTCGACGAGGCAAGGGCCGAGATCCCTTCATCGGGAGTGACCCCTTGGACAAAAAGTTTGCGTCATGGTAATAACTTCACTACAGTCGATTATTCTTGCTTTGCATCGAGGTATTCAGTTTGGAATATCCTGCACCTCATTCGACAAGGAAAGAGCCGAGATCCCTTCACGGGGAGTGACCTCTTTAGCAAAAGTTTTCGCCACTGTATTTTCAAAAAAGGCAATCATGTTCCTTCAACTATATCAAGTTCATTACGTTAACGGGTTTTTCGCCAAAACCCAGCCGTAGCCCTCCGTCATTTCGGATTGGTATTATTTAGTATTCGTGCTGCGTTTGTTGACCTAGTCAAGGCGTAGTGGACGGTAGCTAGATAATATTTTTCTGTGCATTGCAAATGGGATTGGTTAGGACAGTTGTGCGGCCTTGTTGACCTAGTCAAGGGCACGTACGGGTGGGTCTAATGCAATCAGGATAATGACGGGAAGAACTTGACTAACGGTTTATGGTTTGTTGACCTAGTCAAGGTCATAAACCGTTAGGGGTAAAAACCACATCGGGAGTTTCTAAAGAAACTGAAACTTGCAGATTTAGCATACCTTCTGGAGTGTAGTGACTAGAGTGGATTCCATCTAGGTCATTACACAATGATAGTTGGATCCCGATCCCACTGATGAGTTGGATTACTCTCGGGAGAATATTTCACTTAACAATCAATGCTATAAACCAAGTAGGTGTCTAGAACGGTGTTAGCGGGGCTACGCCTCCAGGGAAAAGAGGTTATTTAATTAAGGAACTTCGCGAAAGCGTTGGAAAACCTCCCTTGAAGTACCAACACCAGCCTGGCTGAAAGGTTAAGCAAGTATTGTGACGTGCGATTAATCCTGACTAGTTCTTCTTTTAGGGTTTGAAGAAGAATTTGAAGAAACAGTGAGAGCCATCCTGATTAGATAAATCAATAAACCAATCTAATCTTGCAAGAGCGCATGCTGAGTGTTTCTTTTCTCTCTCTCCAGGTAGCAGCCATTTCACGCCCTAATCAAGATAATAAAATGTATCGCTTGACCGATCCGAATTCTTATTCGGGGCTGGGGAACGTTGGTTCGGCTCTAACTTACTACAACAGTCATAAGTATGAGCAAGGGAAAGAGGATTGTATGGATTCCAAGGATACCCAGTTGAAGAAGAAGCATGGTTTTGCATCTACTTCTAGTGTTCTTCTAATTGAGAACTGCTTTACGGTCAGCCCTACCTCCTGGGTACTTGATACCGGATCAGGATCTCATATCTGTAATTTATTGCAGGGACTGAGAAAAAGTAGGAGAGTTGTACCTGGTGATATGTCGCTCAGAGTAGCGAACGGAGCACAAGTTAATGCTGCAGCCGTCGGTGAATATCACCTAGTGTTGCTAAATGGCAATACTATGATTTTGAACGATTGCTGCTATGTACCTTCCATGGTTTGCAACATCATATCAGTTTCTTTACTCGATAAAGATGGATATAACTTTGTTCTTGATAGAAATATCATGAACATCTACCTTCATAAGGTACAGGTTGCAGAAGGTACACTGTGTAATGGTATCTACGTTCTAAACAAAATACAGTTCTCAATATACAAAACACACGCAAGAGGAAGAATTCAGATACGAATGAATCCTACTTGTGGCATTGTAGACTTGGTCATATCGGAGAGAAAAGACTAAGTAAGTTGCATAAAGATGGACTCTTGAATACGTTGGAGTTTTCACCTTATAAAACTTGTCAGTCTTTTCTCAAAAGGAAGATGACCAAATCTCCGTTCACCGGACATGGAGAAAGGGCAGCAGAGCTCTTGGGACTCATACACAGTGATGTATGTGGTCCGATGTCTATACATGCAAGGGGTGGGTTCTCGTACTTCATCACATTCACTGACGATCTCTCTAGATTCGGATACGTGTATCTGATGAAACACAAATCCGAAGCTTTTGAGAAATTCAAGGAATTCAGAAACGAAGTAGAGAACCAGACTGGCAAAAGTATCAAGATCCTCCGATCGGATAGAGGAGGGGAGTACTTAAGCACGGAATTCCTAGATTACTTAAAAGAGAATGGTATTCTCTCTCAGCTTACTCCTCCTTATACACCACAGCACAACGGTGTATCGGAGCGGAGGAATCGTACCCTATTGGATATGGTTCGCTCCATGATGAGTAGTGCCGAGTTGCCTCTTTCATTTTGGGGACATGCGCTTTTGACAGCGGCATATCTATTTAATGATGTTCCGTCTAAATCAGTGCCTAAGACTCCATTCGAGATATGGAATGGAAAAAGGCCATATCTTAAAAGATTTAAGATATGGGGTTGTCCGGCTTATGTTAAAACGCATAAACCAGATAAACTAGAGGCGCGGTCAGTTTTATGTAAGTTTGTGGGATATCTGAAGAATGGTTATGGATATCTGTTCTACCACATCGAGGAAAAGAAGGTGTTTGTTGCTCAGCATGCCGTTTTCTTAGAAACAGAGTTTCTTGCAAAAGAAATTAGTGGGAGCACGGTAGAACTGGAAGAAATTCAGCGACCACAAAATGAAACTGAAGATTTGACAGAACCTCAGGATTCAATAACCCCGAACGAACCTCAGCCACTCCGCAGATCTGGTAGGATTTCTCATCCGCCCGAGAGATACTACGGTTTTCTCATAGACGGGGATCGAGAGGATTGCATCTTGGAAGAAGATGACCCTACCAGTTTCAGGCAGGCCATTATCAGTAGGGACTCTGATAAATGGCTGGATGCAATGCAATCCGAAATGGAGTCCATGTACACCAATAAAGTGTGGATCTTGGATATTGCTCCACCTGGGGTAAAACCCGTTGGATGCAAATGGATCTACAAAAGGAAACTTGGTGTAGATGGGCAGGTGGAAACCTATAAGGCTAGACTCGTTGCAAAAGGTTTTCGTCAAAGACCTGGTTTGGACTATGACGAAACTTTTTCTCCAGTGGCTATGCTCAAATCCATTCGGATCCTACTTGCCATTGCTGCCTTCCATGACTATGAAATCTGGCAAATGGACGTTAAAACGGCTTTTCTAAACGGCTGTTTAGAAGAGTGCGTTTACATGGATCAGCCAGAAGGTTTCGTGGACAGTGGGAGCAGCGGGAAGGTGTGCAAGTTACTCAAATCCATTTATGGATTGAAGTAGGCATCGCGGAGCTGGAACATCTATTTTGATGAGGCAATCAAGGGATTTGATTTCATCAAGAACGAAGATGAACCTTGTGTCTATAAGAAGATTGTAGGACGAACTGTCGTATTCCTAGTCTTGTACGTGGACGACATTCTTTTGATAGGAAATGACATTCCTATGCTACAATCGGTCAAGATATTCTTGTCACAACGGTTCTCAATGAAGGACCTGGGTGATGCCTCGTACATTCTGGGGATCAAGGTCTATAGAGATAGATCCAAGAGACTACTGGGACTTTCGTAGTCCAAGTACATAGAGACCGTACTAAAGAGATTTAGTATGGAGGATTCCAAGCGCGGTAACATACCCGCATTGCACGGAATTACCCTCTCCAAGAAGATGTCTACTAAGACTGACGAGGAGAGGGTTCGCATGAACACTATACCCTACGCTTCGGCGGTAGGATCTATAATGTATGCGATGCTATGTACAAGACCAGATGTAGCTTACGCGCTGAGCGTGGTGAGCCGGTATCAGTCAGACCCAGGTGAGGACCACTGGACGGCAGTGAAGAACATTCTCAAGTACCTGAGAAGGACTAAGGAGATGTTCCTGGTTTACGGTAATGGAGACCTCAGGGTCGAGTCCTTTACCGATTCAAGCTTCCAGAGTGACAAAGATGACAGCAAGTCTGTCTCAGGTTTTGTGTTTACCCTCAACGGAGGGACGGTATGTTGGAGGAGTTCCAAACAGGATACCGTCGCAGACTCGACGATGGAGTCTGAATACATTGCTGCAAGCGATGCCACAAAAGAGGCGGTCTGAATAAAGAAGTTCATTAGTGAACTTCAGGTGGTTCCGTCCATTGTTGACCCAATACCTTTGTATTGCGATAACAATGGGGCTATAGCTTTAGCGAAGGAACCAAGGTCCCATCAGAAATCCAGACACATCTTAAGGCGGTATTGTTAGTTATGTATATGCCCTAGAGGCCATTGTTGTACATTTGATGTATATTATGATGGATGCTTAGATATATACAGAGAGGACTTTCTTGCTCGTCATGATAGTATGCTATTTGGTTTCACTTTATCTTAACATGTTGACTTGTATTGGTTTACTGTCTTACTCTCACATGTTGATAAAGCCCTTAGGATCTGTACTCGACTACTGGGATTATGATGAGATCATACTAGTGGGGCCACGGTAGTCGATGAGTACATCCTATTAATGTTCCTAGTCGAGGGTATATCGAGACAGGGCATCGATACACCAGAGTAGACTAGCGTATACGCATCTTGACCTATATGATGTGCGATGGATGATCCCATATCCATCGGTGTTTGACATCAAGGATGATGTACGGGTGCTCAGTGGAGACTGGGTACACTGGACGGACTCGCTGAGAACTCCCAGTTGGTGATATACCACACGTCAGATGGCAGTTCTCCGGTGACACTGGTACAGGGTAGTCTGTAGACCCGAGATCGTCATAGAGTCTTGTGTGATTCCCACTGTGCTTTGATTTCCACCTTACCACGTCCAAGAGGGCGTGCAAAACGGTGGCTTTTGGGTACAGTCCCGAATCACATGGAGGCAATGAGCGATAGGAGGGGATTTGTCTCTCCCGGTATAGGGAGTTGATGTTGTGCTGTGTTCGATTGGCTATAACTGGAAGTCCCTGGCCAGGGCTGATATAGAGATTTACTGGTAAGTGTTACTAGTAGTTTCTCGACCTGTTATGAGCCTCACATCGACACGACTTATCGGTTACTGGGGTCTGACGTTTACCACCCCTAGACTTGATATGCGACATATCAGACGAACAGACCGGACTGTACGGGAGTGTTACTGATTGGATTCACAGGAGAACGCACAGGCTAGCTTGTTGATCTTCTGATCGCTCAATACCTGGGTGGCTGTTACGTTTAGCTGACCGCTTGCAGCTTGTGGGTGTTTGATATGATCATCACCTGCTACCGGCGTATTGACGATTCTTTAGAGTCCTACACAGAGGTTTCTTGGCTCAGGCGAAACGAAGTAGAGGCACATATGTGATATGTGCAGGACCGAGGATAATGCGATATGAGATACCGTATTATATTCTCGCGATGTTTTGATATGAATCGGGACATCGGATCAAGTGTTGATTCGATGAATCGGTACATGATATATTAGCCGGTTGTATTCGATATAGCCGGATCGTTGGATCAAGTGTTGATTCGATGATTTAATGTATAATAGTATATATGATATATTGAATTACATTATCTAATATTGGCTCACTTTATTATTTCATTTTCTCACTGGATTAATACATTGATATATATGCGATATATGTTAAATGTATTATTTTCTTTTGTTGCAAATATATAATATATATGTGATATATATTATTATGACATGATATGATTTATTATTAAACATGTTTAAGGATGATTAAATGGGATTAGGGTTTGATTAGGGTTAGCTTCTTCTTGTTCATTCTAGAAGCTTTGCTTTTGTCTTGGTTAAGATATTATGGTTGATATTTTTCCATGACTCATTTCTAACCTAACCAAACCCTAGTTTATTCTCTACAAACTCTTAGCCTATCATCCTTGACCATGGTTGATATATCAATCATATAGATTTCTTTTCTATTCATCACAAAAGGATTATCTTTTCCATTATTATCTTCTTCTCTCTTGAGCTCTAAAAGAAAATACTTACTAGTTAATTCTTGTGTGATGATTTCTTGTGAGAAAGTGAATAAAAAGAAAGCTTAAATACTACTCCCTCATCCTCATCTCATCTAGCCCATGAGATTAGGGTGTTCATCTCTTTAGAGTGAGAAAGCTTGGGTTTTTGCAACTTCGACATAGATCATCGGAGATTCGGAACACTTCAAGCAAGCATGGATCGTTCGAGTCGTAGAGCTTCTCTTGAGTCCGGGAGATCGTGGATCGCGGCGAAGGGACTTCTACTCGGAGCTTGTGAAGCGAAGGAGCGGACTACAAAGGTTGTAATCCCTCACACTTAGCTATAAAGATATCATCTTGCATGCTAAACCCTAATAATCTAGCAAAGATCCCGTCTTTGGGTTGTTCGGCATATGTAAAATTTTATTTGGGCATATTTGATGCTTTATGAACCTTCACTAGTGTGCCTAGGAACCCTACAGTTTCTCAGTTCACCCTACGTCCTGGGTATTAGATACCGGATCAGGATCCCACATATGTAAACACACATAATCGAGTTAAGGTTTGTTGTCTTCTAGAGGGTCCACCGCTGAACTTCCTTTTGAACCTTCGGGTTTGGGGCAGTACGGCGTGCCACATGTGAGGCGTTGGCTTGACCCTTCTACGGCTGGATCACTGGTACTATGACATATTCTGGGATTATTTGAACTCCGCTCAAGTGTTGAGCACTTTGGGAAATTTTGGGTATTTGAATATCTGTTCGAAATGTTTAATACTGTCGAAGTTAAAACTCCGATCGAACCCGAACCGACGAAATTTACCCCCTCTCTGGAAATTTTTCAAAATCTGGGATTTTTCTGAATTAAAAATACCTGAAAAATACAACAAGAACATATAAGAATTATGGTTAAATTCGTGCCTCCAATTCGACCACTTCGCCGCGGAACCGCGGCAAAGACCCACCATTGGCGGCGGTTCCGCGGCAGTATAAGTGTATTAGGCACGGTTTTGTGCACAGTAATTCTTGTATCTTTATTTACTATTTTATGGGTATTTTTATTCTGACTCAAGTGTTGAGTATTCTGGGGTTTCTTTTGTAATCGTAGATTCGATCGGAATATTTAAATTCGTTTTTATTTCCGGATATTTAGAAACTGTTAAACTATTTGAACGGATATCATTAACCCACTTTATCCCGGAACGACAAACTTTCAAGTGTTGAATTTTTATTGGGTTTAAATCTTTCGGAAAAATTGTACAAGTTAAGCGGTGGACCCTCTAGAAGACAACAAACCTTAACTCGATTATGTGACCGTCTTGAACTGCCTTTTGAACCTTCGGGTTTGGGGCAGTACGGCGTGCCACATGTGAGGCGTTGGCTTGACCCTTCTACGGCTGGATCACTGGTACTATGACATATTCTGGGATTATTTGAACTCCGCTCAAGTGTTGAGCACTTTGGGAAATTTTGGGTATTTGATTATCTGTTCGAAAAGTTTAATACTGTCTTTTTATCTGAAATGTGATACAATATGTGGAATTCATAAAGTTAGGCATGAAATGTGAAGTATGTGATATTTCGGATTTGCGATGTCTAAAGTGTTTGTGGATTCCAAATATTGTAGTTTTACACTTTCTTTTCTGTGACCGTAAGTGTAGTATGTAGTTGTATTGCCGGTCTTCGTTGCTATACATCGGCGGCGATCGGTGTATGCATACTTAGTTACGTTGATGATATGTGATATTATGTGTTGCTGAGATATGATGTGCATGATTGTCGCGATTGAATAGCCGGGGGTTTTATGTGAGATGAGAGTTTTATTTTTTCATTCATGTAAATTCAATTGTAATGTAATATTCTTTTATTTGGGGCACTTCCAGGTTGAGGTTGATGCCACCAGTGTTGTATATTATTTACTTTTCCGCATTAGGATGGACCCAAGGAGGGGAGCACAGGTGACCGGGTTATGGGGTTCAGCGGGAGGCCATCTCGAGGAGTCGAGACCGGGTCTCCTAAACTCCACAATTGGTAGGGTAGCTTGTCGCTCTCGTAGGGGTCCAGGGTGTGGGCTTGGCTATTCATCGCGACTGTGGAATCCGTATTTTCTATTATTGGCTAAGTACTAAATACGGACGTCCTAGTATATCCCACATTATATCTATGTTTCTGCTGCGATATCTGTGATGTGATCATTTGATATGTTGTGATGGATACAGTATATAGTATATATGATATATTATATAGATGTTACTTATGTTTTACACCCGCACTAGCCCTGCCCTGCTCTGTCGTTAGTTACCTAACCTAATGGTGCACGAGGGGACATCGAGGTGAATGCAGATGGCATAAGTGTACGTCGTATTTATCTGTGATGCTTAGGAAGCATAAGCTGATGGGATTTTTTATTAATGAGATTAATAAAAAGAAAAAGAAACCTAAAAGATGTTGTAGAATCAAAACTTTATAAAAGGGTAGCTACAGTTTTGTTGGAGATAGTGCCCTCAGAGTCAATTATTGGATCACAGGCACGTGATTGCAATGATTGAGGGAGGACCTATCCCGGTAGGACAGTCTTACTCGAGATGATAGTTTGCTATCTAGTTTATCTTTATCATCGTGTACTGCTTTAGGTGACCTGACATGTCGCTATTACACGTTGATAGAGCCCCTAGGATTCTTGCTTGACTACCAGCAGTATGATGGCGATC
This sequence comes from Agapanthus africanus, assembly GCA_030015575.1. NCBI lineage: Eukaryota > Viridiplantae > Streptophyta > Magnoliopsida > Asparagales > Amaryllidaceae > Agapanthus > Agapanthus africanus. The sequence goes on along the minus strand of JASDDO010000031.1, from coordinate 519,811,799 downwards.
ATATACGTGGGAGCTGGTAGTCTATAAGCACATCCTTAAAAGGTCCCTAGTCGTAGGAGTTTCGAGACAGGGCATCGATACTCCATTAGTAGACTAGTGTATACAGTCGAGACCCCGACGAGGGGCGGTGGCCGGTCTCATAAGCCACTGGTGTCAGTTGGTTCACCTAAGATGTATACATGTGCTCATTGGGTTATGAGTACACCGGACAGGACTCGCCGGGAACATGCTAGTTGGTCTTATACCTGACGTCAGATAGCAGTTCCCTGGTGACATGTGTACAGGTTAGTTCATCGACCTGGGGATCGTCATTTGTCTCGTATGAGTTCCCACTGTACTTTGATTACTACCCTACCACGGCTCAAAGGAGTCGTGCAAACAGGTTTTAGTTGGGTACAGTCCCGAGCCACATGGAGGCAGTGAGCGGATCTTCAGGGGTTCGTCTCTCCCGGTATTGGGGGTGAGGTCGCGCTGTGTCTAGGAGAGCCATTACACAAAGCCCTCGGCCGAGGCAGGAGATTTACTGGTAGGTATTCCAGTAGTATCTCAGGGTGTTCTGGGCTACACTCTGACACGACTTGTACCGCTTTTGGGGGTCTGACTTCTACCAACCCCCTAGGCCCGCCATGCGATACTCATAGACGAACGGACCGGACTGTACGGATATTGTCACTGACAGGCTCAGTAGGGTGTCAGGATGAGTTCGCTCATCGACGTCCCTTTTGGTCTATAGCTGGTGGCCCGTCACGTATTGGCTTATACCTCTGACGTGCTAGTGGTTAAATCCACAGCCATAGTATTGACGAGTCTTTAGAGTCCACCACACATTCAGTTACTCAAGTTTCGGGCGAAACGCTGTAGAGGCCGTATGGAGATATGGCAGGGTCCGATCAGATACGTGCGGTATTGCACGGATCAGGATCGGACAGTTTTGTACTAGTGGCCGTATAGTTATATGGCAGGGTTCGATCTGATGCGTGTGGTATTGCACGGATCAGGATCGGACGGATATTACTAGCCGGCTTTGGTTTAAGCCGGATCCTAATTTAGTACAGTGTAGATTTTGTCTCATTGCATTTGTATCCGGTAGGAATACAGATGCGGGTGTGTATGCACAGTATCGGGGTTTTCCTGTAATTTGTTACGGGACCAGTTTTCTGGAGTTGCCAGTTTGCATTCCATTCCGTCCGGTTTTCCTTTGTTCTTTCCCGGCCGAACCTTTTGATGGAGGGTCTTATTTGCAAGTTTGCAAATAACACATTGTGGAGGGTTTTCATGCAAATGGTTTGATTATGAAAGCATCTTTTTTATTCCTTTCTTTTCTATCATCATTTCTTGTAAAAGGTGATTAGGATTGATTTGTGTTTGATGTGAGATTATGATGATGATGTTTGGATATGGTCACCTTTCTCTTTCTCCTACACTCACCTCCCTTCTTGTTATGGTTTGTATTTTCATTCCTCCACCACTCTCACTAGATGAAAGAGGGTTCACTTGAGAGAAAAAGAATTAGATAGTTCATTTTGTTATGTGAGGAATTCTTCATCTCATCTTCTTCTTGCTAGAAAATTGAAAGCACCAATTTTCTTTACCTCTTCCTCCATCCATCAATGGCAACTACATAAACTCCAAGAGATAAAGTTTCTACACTACATTCTACAGCATTTCTTGGGCATGTCGACTTGCCGGCTTCATGCCCGAGTTGCCTCGGTATTGAGGCGGGAGCCCGTAAAAGACGCAGGCGATGCGGTGCCCTTCCGGCGAGGAGGCGACGATATGGAGACAAGACTTTCCGCGGGAGATCGGGACGATGACGAGAAGACCGGAGGACTCGGATCACTCGGTATATCTCTCACCCTTTCTCTTGATAGCTAGTGTCGGTTAATGGTTTACGATCCGGGTTTTATTGTCCGCGGTAACGCCAGTTTCCGAGTAAGGAAAATTTTTGATTCCGCATTTTGGCCTCGGTAAGACGGCCGGGGCGCAACATGGTATCAGAGCCACGCCATTAACCTTTTCTAGCTTTGTCTAATGTGTTTTACATTTCCGATCGACCAAAATTCCAAAAATACGCGTTTTCTTAACATCAGTTTTCTGTTGATTTTTTTCTTGCTCAAAAAATTTTTCAGGTTGCATAAAACTAATGTACTGGAAATTCTAAGACTGCTGTAAAAATTCGACACTGTCAGTCGATCACTGAAGCGCGGAACCGCGGCCAAACCCCCCCTTGGGCCGCGGTTCCGCCGCACATTGGTGTCCTCACTGTGTCCAAATTTTCCAGTGGGCTTGTGGGCTGATTTTGGGGGTTTTGGAATATTAAAATTGGGCCCAGAATTTCTGTGAGTGCTACAGTATTACTTGGGGGCCCACTTGTTAATTTTTGGTCGATTGGATATTTTAAACACAGTATTTCACAGTATTTACATTATATCTGCGACCGTGAATATCACTTGATCGGTAAATCCTGTCTAACTGTTATAGCTCGGTTAGACGGATTTGCGAACGTGATTTTCACGTTGATGTTCTGTGTTTATGCTGTAATGTTGCGGATCGGTCGTGGGGGATAGCCTGGATGCAATGCTAGTACAGTTTTGTTTTATATGTACATTTGATATTGCGGGGCGAGCGTCCGACATGTGGACTGCCGTCACTGCCTGTTTGTATTATTCTTTTGGGGCACGACCTGGTTGCGGTCGATGTACCCGTTGTATGTATATTTTACTTTCTGTACTAGGATTACCCCGTGGAGAGGTGCACGGATAGCCGGGTTCTAGAGGGCAACGGGCCCGCATCTCATGGCATTGAGACGGAGGGGGCTTCACTCTAGGATTGGCAGGCTATTCGCCGCACTCGTAGGGGGTACAGGTTGACCCAGGAGGGGTGCCCAAGTTACCGGATTCCGTGAAGTGCTGGGTGGTCCATTCACGGTGCTGAAGGGGGCTGCCTCGCTTCAGGTTTTGGCGGGTGACTTGCCGCGCCCGTAGGGGTCTAGGATTTCATTGCATAGGCTATCCACACGACCAGGGGAACGTCGGGTTTCAGCAGTGGCTTTGTGAAACCCGGGGATCCCAGATATCTGTATTGTTCTGTGATGCTGTATATTTCTGTGATGTTGCATTTTATCACGCCTTGAGCGAATATATATATTAGTAGATGTTGTATATGTTTTACATCCGCGCTAGTCCAGTCCCCGCTCCGTCGTTAGTTAGCTAACCTAACGGGTAATGACGGGACCCAGTGGCGAATGCGGATGGCATATACCTACATCAGTATATTTTCGTTCTTTGTGGTGTGATCAATTGATGGGACTGCGTTGATTCGGATCAATGCAAGATAAACAAACCTATTCTGATGTTGTTGGAACACTTTTCAAAAAGCTGTTATTGCAAGGACGTTCACTTTTGTTTTGCATCGTGGTATTCATTTGGAATATCCTGCTCCTCAGCCGACGAGGCAAGGGCCGAGATCCCTTCACCGGGAATGACCCCTTGGACAGAAGTTTGCGTCAGGGCATTAACTTCACTATAGCCGATTACTTTTGCTATGCATCGTGGTATTCAGTTGGAATATCCTGCACCTCATTCTACGGGGAAAGAGCCGAGATCCCTTCACCGGGAGTGACCTCTTTAGCAAAGGTTTTCGTCACTATATTTTTATAAAAGGCTATGCAGTTCCTTCAACGATATCAAGTTCATTACGTTAAAGGTTTTTCGCCAAAAACCATTCGTAGCCCTCCGTCATTTCTTATGGGTATTATTTAGTATTCGTGCTGCGTTTGTTGACTCCGTCAAGGCGTAGTGTACGGTAGCTAAGTGGTGCTTGTTTGTTGCATAAATGGGATTGGTTAGGACAGTCGTGCGGCCTTGTTGACTCCGTCAAGGGCACGTACGGGTGGGTTTAATGCAATCCAGATAATGACGGGTTGAACTTGACTAGGACTCTTTGATTTGTTAACTCCGTCAAGGTCACTTGAGTCCTAGGGGTAAAAAACACACATCGGGAGTTTCAAAGAACTGAAACTTGCCAGGCATGCGCATACCTTCTGGAGTGTGGTGACTTGAGTGGATTCCGTCAAGTTATCATGCGATGATAGTTGGATCCCGATTCCCACTGATGAGTTGGTTTACTCCTCGGGTGATCCCGACTAATTCTTCTTTAAGGTTTGGGGAAGAATTTGAGGTTACAGTGGGAGGTTTCCTGATTAGAAAAAGTGATAACCATTCTGATCTAGGATAGAGTGCACGCTGAGTGTTTCTTTTCTCTCTCTCTCTGGCAGCGACCATTGACCCGACCCTAGATTATGACTCAGTGACCAAGTTGACCGAACCTTCTTAACACTGGCTTTTGGATTGTCAGAGTCGCTAACCTCATTGCCACTCCTACCTTTACCCTTTTCTCCAGGACACCCCGTATTACTACAAACGTCCACTTCCATTGGACAAAACCATCGTATGGTTATATACGAACTCGAAGGAATTCGAGGATGGTTTCCGGTTCTGGAGAAAACGGATAGGATTATTCAGTTGTCTTTTCCCTTTTACCTTCTCTCAAGTTGTGAGTACTCCTTGGTTTAGGAGATAGCACACCTATTACACAAATTGGATAGTCTTCTTCCAAACCTTAGGCTGGTGCCGACCGGTAGGGAATGAAGAAAACCAATTAGCCTAAACGGTGTGCAGAAGGTATTAAGATTAAGACAAAGCAAGGGATTAGTAAGAGGGCAAAGTAAATTGCGACTGCTATTCACGACCGAACCAAGTATTTCTTCGCCAATCCTAAATCACCTTTGTATTTCTCCAGGACACTCCGTATCACTACGAAGATCCACAGTTTATTTGGATACTCCATCGTATGGTTATATACGAACTCGAAAGGAACTTGTTCCAGTTCGGGGATGGATTCTGGTTCAGGAGAAATAGGAATAAGGTTTATTCGGTTGTCTTTTATCTTCACCTTCTCTCGCTTTGCGAGTGCTCCTAGGATTAGGACAGTACACCTTTTATGCTTATTGGATAGTCTTCTTCCAAACCATAGGCTGGTGCCGAACGGTAGGGAAGGAAGAAAACCATTTGGCCTAAAGGGGTGTGCAGACGGTAATGACTAAAGACATATAAAGGGATTTGGACAGATGGCAAAGAGATATACGGTTACAGTTGTGAATCTGGATAATGGAAGAGGCATTACTAAGAATACCGGAATACCCCACCGAAACATTTCAATGTTTCAGTTTCACTGTGTAATGTTAAAAGAAAACTGATTTCCCGATTAGATACTTACTCCAGGGTATGTATTTACCAGGTATGATTCTCACATCTGTATGGTTTTACAGATGATGAGTGGGAGTAAGTCATTGGGAATAGGGTGATCATCCTCATTATATCGGGATTCGTTGTAATCGGTGATATTTGAGGAGATCATCTGGGCTGTTTGCCGGTCGGCAAATATTTGGTTTTGAATATCCGCTGTTGTGCACCAATTTCAAATTGATATATCTGTACGTCTATTTTCATAGAGTGAGATATACCTTTTGATATTATGTCGATGACATTTACCTATATCAGTGGATGGTTAGGTAAGGAGCATTAAACAGCGGTGTAATTCTTCTTAACCATAAGTACAGTTTTCAACCTACGACACACAGTGAAAGAGTTGTTAGACTCAGCGGACTTATACAGAGTATTGTATGTTGTCCAGTGTCCATTAGGACAGAGGGGTTGGTCCTCATACTATATTCTGTTTACTTTTAACTTCTCTAGTTCTTAGACATGTGTTTCGTAGAAACACAGGGTCTAAGTTTTGAGGAGTTATAGGTATTTGAATAGAGTAGAGAACCAGGTGTAGCAAGTATCGGGATTCTTCGAAGTGATCGAAGATGTAGATACTTGTGTATGGTATTCAGTTGATAGTAATGATAAAGAGAAATTGCTTCTCTTTCAGGTTACTCATAATTGGAAGCACTCCTAAGTTGAGTAACGCTGATCGGCCTCCTTCCATTTAGTTGACATGCACTGGAGATAGCTGCATGATTTGAATCTAGTTCAATTAAATCAGTGCCTCTGGTTCTATATTGGATATAGATCAGTTCATATCTTAACGATGTTAGGGTATGGGGAGTTGTCCGGCTTATGATTAAAACCAGACACTGGACAACTCAAGGCACGTTTCTGTAATGGCTGTTTGTGGGTTGACCCAGGCTATGACGAGGGTTGATTTTCTACCATTTGGAAGATCAATAGAGATATTGTTCTTGACTCGCCACATTTTTAAAAGAAATGGATTTTTCAGAAAACAGTAGTGGGAGTATGGTAGAACTGGAAGTGATCCAGAACCGCAAACGATTACTGAAGATTTGATAGGAACCTAAAGATTCAATCTGATTTGACATTCCATTGGCCACTCCGCAGATATGGTGGGTAACCTCAGGCACTCGAGAGGTACTTCGGTATGCTCAAGGACGGTGGCAGGGAGGTTCTTGTTTACCCAGACTTGCCATTGCTGTTGTTCCAGACTGTGAAACCCGGCAGGAGGATGAGTATAGCGTCGTTCTAAACTAGCTTTAGAAGTGTACGTCTATATGACTCTGCCAGAGGGTTGTCGTAGTCAGTGGGAGCAGCGGAAGCATTGGTGGACAGGTGGCTTATGTCTATTTATAGACTAAAGCAGATACAACGGAGATAGATCATCTATTTCTGATGTGACAGTCATAGGTTTGACTTCATCAGAATAGGGGATGGATCTGTTGAGAAGGTAGTAGGGTGTGATGTCATGGTATTTGGATGACATACACAGAGTAGGAAGTGATATTCCTATACTACGATCGGTTATACTTTGGTTGTCACACAGCAGTTTCTCCACACAGGACTTGGATATTATATCAGACATTCTGGTTACTAGATCTATGGTTTTAGATCTAGATTTGGGTGGTTTCCCAATCTGGGTACCTTGACTGCATTCTATGAGTATTTAGAATGGACGACTCCTGGCACGGTAGTGTACCTGCAGGTGATGGAGTCACCCTCTCTAAAGGTGTCTTACAGACTAAAGGGGAGAGGGATACGCATGATTGACAGATCACTTGCTTAGGCAATTGAGTCAATCATGAGATGTCAAGTACCACACCAGATGTTGTTCTTGCAGTAGATGCAATAAGTTGATATTGATCCAATCCTGGAGAAACAGTCGGAAGCAGTTTTAGAACATAAGTTGATGTTCTAGGGATATGATAACGGCAGCCTCCTTTAGGAGACGGTTATCATTCCAGGCTTCCAAGGTGACCTGGATGGCAGAGTGGCTGTCAGAGTTATAGTTTTCCCTCTGACGAGGGGCAGTATATTGGACATGTGGTCCAGGTGGATACTGAGGGAAGGCATGGTGCAGGATACTGATTAAGTTCAGTTGACGATACAGTCTAAGAAGTTTGGATTTGGAGTTCATTTATGAGCTAGGTCCCATCAGACATCCAGACACATTCTAAGACAGGTATTGCTCTTTTCGGGAGATGGCTTTCTCCGCGAACTTGAGATATAGAGAGACATAGAAAGAAACATCCTGCGGATCCACTCACTGAGGCTATTCCTCGAACGCAATAGTTTCGCAAACGGGTTTTGTGAGACTGACTAGTAGAGGAGTTGGGTGTTCGGTATCACACGGGCTGTGAGTATGCGACATCGCAATAATTAGCCTTGAGTGCAAGTGGGAGATTGTTGGAGATAGTGCCCTCAGAGTCAATTATTGGATCACAGGCACGTGATTGCAATGATTGAGGGAGGACCTATCCCGGTAGGACAATCTTACTCGAGATGATAGTTTGCTATCTGGTTTATCTTTATCATCGTGTACTGCTTTAGGTGACCTGACATGTCGCTATTACACGTTGATAGAGCCCCTAGGATTCTTGCTTGACTACCAGCAGTATGATGGCGATCATATACGTGGGAGCTGGTAGTCTATAAGCACATCCTTAAAAGGTCCCTAGTCGTAGGAGTTTCGAGACAGGGCATTGATACTCCATTAGTAGACTAGTGTATACAGTCGAGACCCTGACGAGGGGCGGTGGCCGGTCTCATAAGCCACTGGTGTCAGTTGGTTCACTTAAGATGTATACATGTGCTCATTGGGTTATGAGTACACCGGACAGGACTCGCCGGGAACATGCTAGTTGGTCTTATACCTGACGTCAGATAGCAGTTCCCTGGTGACATGTGTACAGGTTAGTTCATCGACCTGGGGATCGTCATTTATCTCGTGTGAGTTCCCACTGTACTTTGATTACTACCCTACCACGGCTCAAAGGAGTCGTGCAAACAGGTTTTAGTTGGGTACAGTCCCGAGCCACATGGAGGCAGTGAGCGGATCTTCAGGGGTTCGTCTCTCCCGGTATTGGGGGTGAGGTCGCGCTGTGTCTAGGAGAGCCATTACACAAAGCCCTCGGCCGAGGCAGGAGATTTACTGGTAGGTATTCCAGTAGTATCTCAGGGTGTTCTGGGCTACACTCCGACACGACTTGTACCGCTTTTGGGGGTCTGACTTCTACCAACCCCCTAGGCCCGCCATGCGATACTCATAGACGAACGGACCGGACTGTACGGATATTGTCACTGACAGGCTCAGTAGGGTGTCAGGATGAGTTCGCTCATCGACGTCCCTTTTGGTCAATAGCTGGTGGCCCGTCACGTATTGGCTTATACCTCTGACGTGCTAGTGGTTAAATCTACAGCCATAGTATTGACGAGTCTTTAGAGTCCACCACACATTCAGTTACTCAAGTTTCGGGCGAAACACTGTAGAGGCCGTATGGAGATATGGCAGGGTCCGATCAGATACGTGCGGTATTGCACGGATCAGGATCAGACAGTTTTGTACTAGTGGCCGTATAGTTATATGGCAGGGTTCGATCTGATGCGTGCGGTATTGCACGGATCAGGATCGGACGGATATTACTAGCCGGCTTTGGTTTAAGCCGGATCCTAGTTTAGTACAGTGTAGATTTTGTCTCATTGCATTTGTATCCGGTAGGAATACAGATGCGGGTGTGTATGCACAGTATCGGGGTTTTCCTGTAATTTGTTATGGGACCAGTTTTCTGTAGTTGCCAGTTTGCATTCCATTCCGGCCGGTTTTCCTTTGTTCTTTCCCGGCCGAACCTTTTGATGGAGGGTGTTATTTGCAAGTTTGCAAATAACACATTGTGGAGGGTTTTCATGCAAATGGTTTGATTATGAAAGCATCTTTTTTATTCCTTTCTTTTCTATCATCATTTCTTGTAAAAGGTGATTAGGATTGATTTGTGTTTGATGTGAGATTGTGATGATGATGTTTGGATATGGTCACCTTTCTCTTTCTCCTACACTCACCTCCCTTCTTGTTATGGTTTGTATTTTCATTCCTCCACCACTCTCACTAGATGAAAGAGGGTTCACTTGAGAGAAAAAGAATGAGAGAGTTCATTTTGTTATGTGAGGAATTCTTCATCTCATCTTCTTCTTGCTAGAAAATTGAAAGCACCAATTTTCTTTACCTCTTCCTCCATCCATCAATGGCAACTACATAAACTCCAAGAGATAAAGTTTCTACACTACATTCTACAGCATTTCTTGGGCATGTCGACTTGCCGGCTTCATGCCCGAGTTGCCTCGGTATTGAGGCGGGAGCCCGTAAAAGACGCAGGCGATGTGGTGCCCTTCCGGCGAGGAGGCGACGATATGGAGACAAGACTTTCCGCGGGAGATCGGAACGATGACGAGAAGACCGGAGGACTCGGATCACTCGGTATATCTCTCACCCTTTCTCTTGATAGCTAGTGTCGGTTAATGGTTTACGATCCGGGTTTTATTGTCCGCGGTAGCGCCAGTTTCCGAGTAAGGAAAATTTTTGATTCCGCATTTTGGCCTCGGTAAGACGGTCGGGGCGCTGCCGTGGCGCAACAAGTTTTGCTTTGCACAGTGATATATATGATATATCCTGCACCTTATTCGATGGGGAAAGAGCCGAGATCCCTTCACCGGGAGTGACCTCTTTAGCGAAACTGGCAGATGCTACAAAACGCGGTTTGTCTTTTGATTGCTTTTAGAGTTTTGCTTTGCACAACGGTATATATGATATATCCTGCACCTTATTCGATGAGGAAAGGGCCGACGATCCCTTCACCGGGAGTGACCCCTTTAGCGAAACTAAGAAAAGCCTCAAAAAGACAAACCACGTTTTGTAGCATCTGCCAGTTTCGCTAAAGAGGTCACTCCCGGTGAAGGGATCTCGGCTCTTTCCCCATCGAATAAGGTGCAGGATATATCATATATATCACTGTGCAAAGCAAAACTGTAGCTACCCTTTTATAAAGTTTTGATTCTATAACATCTTTTAGGTATCACCTGATCAGGGAGATCGAGGTACGGAGAGTGGACACAAAAGACAACACAGCAGATCCATTCACAAAGGCCCTCCCTCAAACACAGTTCGAGCGACTTTTTGAGCTATTGGGCATGCGGTACACCGGTAGCTGTCCTTAGTGCAGACGTTGGGTATGCGGTACACCAATTACCGGCCTTTAGTGCAAGTAGGAGATTGTTAGATATGTATGCCCTAGAGGCCATTATTGTATAGTACTGGTTTGTATAATACATTTTGGAGGCTTGGGATATATATATGGTTTTACGACAGTCTTGCTCGATATAGTAGTATGCTACTTGGTTTGTTTCTATCTTAATATGTGTATATGTTTCTTTTAACATATCGCTAAAAACATATTGGTAGAGCCCTTAGGATCTTTGCTTGACTACCGGCGTTGTGATGGCGATCACACTAGTGGGGGCTGGGTAGTCTATAAGCACATCCTTATTTTGGTCCCTAGTCGTAAGATTATCGAGACAGGGCATCGATACTCCAGAGTAGACTAGTGCATAGGCTTCTCTTCCTAGCGGGGGAGATGGTCTGTCCCACAGCCATCAGTACGTCGTACTGGAGATAGTATGCAGGTGCTCGTTAGGTTACGAGTACACTGGACAGGACTCTTTGGGAACTGTTGGTTGGTATTATACCTATCGTCAGTTAACAGTTCCCAGGTGACATGAGTACAGCTTAGTCCGCTGACTCGACACTGTCACTTCGCCTCGAGTGTGTTCCCACTGTTCTTAGATTACTACCCTACCACGGCTCTACTGAGTCGTGCAAACAGGTAGTAGTTGGGCACAGTCCCGAAGCACTTGGAGGCAGTGACGGTTAGACAGGATTCGTTTCTCCCGGTATTGGGGGTTGATATCGCGCTGTGTCTAGGAGAGCCATTATACAAAGTCCCTGGCCAGGGCAAGCGAGATAGACTGGTAGGTTTCCAGTGTTATCTCGGGTGTTCTGGGCTACACTCCGGCTCGACTTGTACCGCTAGTAGGGGACTGACGTTTACCGCCCCCTAGGCCCGCCATGCGATGTTCTTATACGAACAGACCGGACTGTACGGAGATTGTCACATACAGGCTCAGTAGGAGTTCGGATGGATTCACCTCATCAGTCTTCTTATGGGCATTTACCTGGGGACCGTTACGTACAGCTAGTGCCGCTTGCGGTCTGTAGTTAACCCCACTGCCAGCGTAGTGTCGAGTCTTTAGAGTCCCACACAGAGGGTTACTCGCCTTTGGGCAAAACTGAGTAGAGGTCGCATGGTTTTGCGACAGGGTTCGTTCACACTCGCGCACTTGTGCACGTTTGGTGACCGGGCAGTTATTACTAGTGGGCTTTGGTTTAAGCCTGATACTGGTATTGGTTTTGGGATTGATTTTGTCTCATTGTATTCGTGTTCCTCGGAACGCGGATGCGGGTGTGTATGCACAGTTGATAGAGGCAGAGGCAGAGGATTCTCATTAGGGTTGTTGACCGTTTGACTTTGGTTGACTTGTTGACCGTTGACTTTTTCCAAAGCCTAATGAGAATGATAAATATGATTAATAATGATAATCAAGGATTGTTGTGTGATGGTTAGGTTGACCATTTGACCATGGTGGACATTTTGACCATTGTTGACATTTTGACCATAATCATTTCATATCAAAGATGCTTCTTGATCTTTGCAAATTGCATTTATTATGAAATGATAATGGTCATTCCATACTCACCATCACATTTTCCTTTTTGATTATTATTGTTAATCTATTATTCTCATATGAGCATGGTTGCAAAAGAGAGCTTTCATTCAATCATATCTTTTCTCTCTCTTTGCAAAAGCTCTTCTTCTTCCTCTCTCAAAGCTTAAGTGTTCCATGTGTTGGAAATCATAAGTTTTTGAGACAAAGCCACCATAACACATCTCTACTCATTCTAGGGTACTAGGTTTAGCAAACCAAATACCTTATTTACCTCTAGGTTGAGGTAGGAGCTCAAGTTCGAGGCCCTCGGGTGGATCTATCTTCGGCAAAGAGGAGACAAGAAAGAGGAGCCGTTCAAACTACTACAAGTAGCAAGTAAGGAGGAGAACAACAAGAAGAGAAGGAGTTCAAGAGAACAACAAGAAGAGAAGGAGTTCAAGACCAGGTATAACCATTCTACATAGTAGTTAGAACTTGTAGATTTGATGTTAGTTTTGTTTAGCAACGATCCTTCATAAAACGGTCCATGTTACCTAGCTAGGGAAAATTTTTGTTTTACCTATTCCGCCTCCCCGAAAGAACCGGGGTGGGTAACGTGGACCTATAAAATTCCTCTAAAGTTTATTGCTAGGGTTTAACCCTATGAAGAATTTAATTCTTAAAAAAGATAAACACATCTTCAAAGCAGCAAAGAAACAGAGTCACGTGCTACCACGTGACCCCTGCAAAGATCCACAGAAAAGAACTTTGAGGCAATGCCTCAGGTGCCACCACGTGACCTCTGCAAAGATCCACAGAAAAGAACTTTGAGGCAACGCCTCACGTGCCCCACATGACCCCTAAAGCACACAGAGAAAAAGGCAAAAGAAACAGAAAAGAGCTCTAGGGCGCCCTCACGTGTCACCACGTGACCCCTAGTGAGCATTCTAACAGATCAGAGCGTGGGCCTCCATCACGTGCTCACACATGATGGCCGTCAGAATTAAAAGTGTTAAACACTGATCTGCAGAATAAAAGAAGGAGAATCAGGGCGCTCTAACGTGTCCACACGTGACCCCTCTCTCCTTAGTGTTTAACACTAATTTGGAAGACTCTATTTGCAGTGTTTAACACTGATTTCCTTAGTATTTAACACTAGTTTGAAAACTCTAATTCCAGTGTTTAACACTGATTTGCTTTAGTGTTTAACACTAATTTGAAATCTCTGTTTCCAGTGTTTAACACTGATTTGCTTTAGTGTTTAACACTAATTTGAAAGCCCTGTTGCTAGTGTTTAACATTGATTATCTTTTAGTGTCTAACACTAACTTGCTAATCTTATTCCCAGTGTTCAACACTGTTGGTCCTTAGTATTTAACACTAGCTTTAGCCCAATTGGCTAAGTTTCTAGAGGCAAAGCCCCTCCTTCAATGAACCAACAGAGGGCCAATATTCTAAACATGATTGGACTTAGCCCAAGCTGGCCATAAGTCCTCAATTCAAACTTAACTGCGCTAATGGGCTCATATTATAATTAATTGGTCTGGGTTCCAAATTGGACTACGGATCACTTAATCTATCTTGGTTCAAGAGTACATCTCTTCACTCCTTTGATACTTGTCGTTGTAATTCCTCAACGTCTTCAAAGAGGTGACGGGTCCCGATAACCATACACATTTCACGGACTGTGGGGTCCTTAAACTCATGGACTATGATGTCCTTAACCTTGACCGGGATGTATTAAAACTAACAACGGACTATGAGGTCCTTAACCTTGACCGTAATGTCTTAAAACTAACGCCGGACTGTGGAGTCCTTAAACCTATGGACTATGAGGTCCTTAACCTTGACCGGGATGTCTTAAAACTAACAACGGACTATGAGGTCCTTAACTTTGACCGTAATGCCTTAAAACTAATGCCGGACTGTAGAGTAATTAAACCCATGGACTATGATGTCCTTAACCTTGACCGGGATGTCTTAAAACTAACAACGGACTATGACGTCCTTAACTTCGACCGTGATGTTTTAAAACTAACGCCGGACTGTGGAGTCCTTAAATCCATGGACTATGATGTCCTTAACCTTGACCGCAACTAACTAAACAACATGGCCCCCTTAATTGCTCTCTTGTTGGATCTAAACGATCCCGTTAAGTTGATCTTAGTCTGAAAGCTAGACTAACGTATCCTTAACAAACGTTTAAGTCGATCTTAGTCTTAAATGAGACTAACGTATCCTTAAACCCAAACCCCCAAACCCAAATCTAAGATAATACGGATTTGGACTAGTCCATGCCCAACGGGCGACGACATAACTCAGTCTCCGTATACAATCCACGGACAACCAAACACAAAACAAACACACACGACACGAAGTGATCATCTGGAGAAGGAGAAAGTTGTTACCGCAATGCGGTAGCGTAATTAACTGCAGGGGCTTGCGCCTGCAGGGAAGAGCGTCCCCACAATCAAAAAAACCTCTCAAGCGAGGGGGAATCTGACGAAGTCTGCTACATCGGATGCATCCGTCTAAACCTTCGATACACGGTGCCATAAATCAACTTGGCATCTTTGGAGAGGTGGACGGATAGCACCAATTAGCATCTGCTCCGAATTTCAGGCAAGACGTCCGTCGCGCCGTCTTTCGGAGGGGAACAGATTCTGGCACGCCCGGTGGGACCTTTTCCTCTTTCCACTCCACACTTCGTGTGTCATCTTTGCGAACGAATCGCGGTTTGTTAATGGTTGCCTTTGGATTTTAAGTTACTAAGATTTGGTCTTTTGCCTGGTGCAGAAATCAAGTATCAATGGCATCCAACTGCTCGAGCTGCTCAAAATGCAAGTGCAACCAACGCTCCGCCTCACCTGGAGGTGTAGCCTATGGGCCTCAAGCGGCCTCCATCCTTGCCATGCCGGTGGAACAAGTAACCCAGGCCACCACCGGTCTGTTTTTCGGGACCATGATCCCGCACGCAAGCTTCACCATGCCAGTGCCCGCACCAGAAGCGAACAAGAAATCGGTCTTCAATCGGCTCACTGTTACAACGACCCCTATCAACGGGTCGTCCAATATCAAACCTGCAGCCTCTGTCTTTACCAGGCTGAACCAGAACTCTGGTGGGCCCGCCAAGAAGCCCATGAACCCTGAAATGCCCGTCCCGAGGAAGACAGGTACCTCTGCTCCTGAAGTCGTCAAGGCGGCTTCTACTGCCAAAGAGTCGGTCTTTACAAGACTGTCTGTCCCAGCTCCCGCTCCGGCTCGAAGGTCTGTCTTTGACAGATTGGACACCGCCACTCAAAAGACGTCAGTCTTCAAGTGGCTGGCACCAGCGGCGTCTCATCCAGACAGGGGGCAAAACGAAACCATCCCCATCACCGGACCAGCTCCAACGGCTCGACACGCTCGACGTCGCCACTGGCGCCGAGTAAGGATGGCCGGGGCCAACTACCCCTCAGGACTAACTCCACCGGCTCCAATGGTGGAAGTTAATGCTGTTGTTCCAACTGGGAACAGCTTTGAACCACTAAGGAGGGTACGTAAGAACTCTCCGACTGCTACGCTAAAAAGATCTCCTCCACATGCAGAGAGAGTTACAGAAACAAAGCTGGAACAACCCCCTCAACGGCTGTCCTCCAAAATTTATAAAGTCTGGCGGAAGGTTCAGGACTCGGTAATTGACCAAGATCACTTTCGTCAACAGAAAAGGGCGAAAGTGCAGGAAGAAAAGAAACGTCCTGTCAAACAACAAAGGACGACAACCGCCAGGGTGCCCGCTGCAACGGCCTCCTCAACTTCAACGGCCCACAAGAGAAGAAGGCCAGAGAAAATACCCGCGCCTGCGGCAAATGCCAAAGGCGGTGAGCCTAAACGCCCTAAGTCCGGCGGCATCGTGGTCCATACTGTATACATGGCGTCGGCAAAGGAGGACAGCCGTGCATCTACGGGTCATAGATCGCTTACACGGTCAGTGACCAAAGCTCAGGAGCAACAGCAGAAGCTCCATGAAATGATGAACGCGATGGCCGCACTCACTGGGCCGAAAGAAAGCCCCGAAGCGTCATCTGATCAACGCCAGGAGCAAGAAACTGACGCTGAATTCCTTCGTAGGATATTGGAGAAGAAGGATAAAGAGGCTGCCGAACAAGCAGCCAATATAAAGCGAATGGCCCTCCTGTTCCAGGACATGGTGGGAATGATGATCCAACAAGATTGTCCTGCTGAAGATCCTCCTATCGTCCTTGAAGACGATAGGGGAGAAACGTCAAATCCTCCACCGGCTCTGTCAACAGCCAAGGAGGAGACAATTTTCAAAGCTGACATAGACGAATATATAGCTCAGCAGATACGGGTTCATCAGGCGACTGAGGCAGCCGGTCAGGTCGTAAAAATGGGGCGACCATATCCGAGCTGGTATGATCAGATCAAGTACCCGCCGGGCTATACAATACCGAAATTTCATGTCTATAAGGGGACGGGCAATCCCCACCAGCATGTTGCCCAGTTCAGGGCACTTTGCGGTAACACCGGCGATGATGATAAATTGTTGCTTCGCCAGTACGTTGGTAGCTTGTCAGAAACGTCGTTCGAGTGGTACTTTGTGCTCCCGAACGACTCCGTCAAAACATTTGCGGAGATGGAGCTGCTATTTACGCAGCGATTCGCGAGCGCCAGCGAACGCACCCCGATAACGGCATTGATTAATGCCTGGGTGAAACCAGGTGAGACGTGGGTCCAGTACGCTATACGCTGGCGAAACTTGTGGTCAAAATGCGAACAACGCATCTAGGAAGCGCCCGCGGTGGGCATGTTCGTGGGTACCCTAGATCCTTATGCAACTATCTTACAGTTCATGATGTTCTTTAAGCCAACCACATTCCAGGCTTTGATCGACAAGTTGGCCCAGATGGACTAGATGGGTTACAGACCGCCTCCCCCGAAGCCGGAACCTCGGAATGACGAGGGTAAAGGGAAGGCAACCTTCGTTGCGAACGCTCAGCAGCAACCCAGCGCCCCAAAGCTGGCGGATCAACTGGAAGAAAGACGTCGGTATTATAATGACAAAATGAAGCGCCCCTACTCATTCCCACGGGATAAGACGAAGAGGCTATTCGAGCTGGCGGCACGCATCAGGCTTATCAACTTGCCAAATCCAAGGCGACCGCCGCAACCCTGTGAGGTGAATAACCCCAACTACTGCCCTTACCATCAAACGGTAAGCCATCCGATTGAGGATTGCTTCGTCTTCAAAGGATGGATTGAAGATCAATACCTACAGGGCAAGTTTGCGCTATCGGAGAAGTGGAAGGTGAACCCGCCACAACCTCACACTCCTAAGAAGACGGACACACCGGAGGCAACTTGTTCTTTCATTGAAAAAGCTCCATTGGAAATCGTGCTTTCAGCAAAAACCAAAAGAATGCTGAATGAGCTCCAGACATGCCCGGCAGTCAGGTGGAAGAACCCGCTGGAACCCCAAATCATTGAAGGGATGCTGAAGCCGCGCCCAACTCCGAAGATCAGTTGTGATGTCCTGAGCACTCACAATCAGCCGTCGAAATCTTCAAAGAAAAAGAAGAAGAAATCTAAGAAGCCCGTGAAGCCTGGCAACAAGCGTACGGACTTGCCGAAACAGATTGACGCGCTGGAGGAGTACAATCAAAAGGCGTGAACTCCCATCACACTCCAAGAGTTCCTCAACCACTTCTTTCAGGAGGAAGATAACGGAGAGAGCTCGTCGGATGAATCCGAGGGATACGTGGCGAGTTGTAATGTGATCTCCCACTCGTTTACCGACGATGAAAAAACTCCTGGCACTAAGTAACTGGGGGCAGAGCCTGAACCGGAGCTTGTGTGGCCGACAGACGAAATGATCGACGCCTTTCTAGAAGAGATTCGTTTGAAAAGTAAAGCCGATCGGGAGCGTGAGATGGCCACATCAGAAGGAGCCAAACGCAGGCGACTAAACGAAAGAGTCGCAGCACTCCCGCCAGATCGAAAGACACCCGACGCGGATAAAAACATATTCAAGACGAGGAAAGGGTTTGCCAAAGCTATGGCAATGGGAATGAAACTACCACCCTCGGAAGAAAACACGTTCAATGGGGCGGAAAGGCACCCTAATTACTGCTCATATCATCGGAAGATTTCACACCCCACTGAGGAGTGAGACGCTTTTAAGACATGGTGGCAGGGATATGTTGCTCATCTGCAACATTTTAAACGAATGAAACGCAGAACTCGTCGGGAGCAGAGAAGTGCGACCGAAGGACACAAAAGAACTACCGGTAACTGTTACACGGTCAACGCCGGGGGATCGCAAGTGCTCACATTCGGGAGCGATTCTGACGAGGAAATGGCTCTGGGCCCTCTCTTTAAAGAATCCATCTTAGGGAAAGAGGAAGAACCAGAGGCCTGCGAAAACATTCAGCTGCGCAATCGCACGCTCCCGGAAAAGAATCTCGTACCCGCAACTAGAAAAGATAAGGGAAAGGAAAAGGTCGCTGAGGATATCGCTTTAGATGACCAAGTTATGAAAGAGCTGACTGCCAAGGACCCGCCTAAGAAGAGTAAGGTGGACTACAACATCCTAGCGCACCTGAGGAAGCTACCCTCACAGCTCAGCATTCTTGACGCCCTCTTATTATCAAAAGAAGCGAGAGATTCATTAATCAAGGCGCTGCAAGAGCCCGAGCAATTCCAAGCCTTCCTCGCCGAAGAAAGGATGAAGGATGAACTGGAAGAAGTGCGCACATCCGATGTCACGTTCGGTGATGAAGACCTTCTTCTTGGGACGTGCGACCACAACCGTCCCCTATACGTCTCTGGATACTGCCACGATATCAAGATAGGCAAAATCCTGGTTGATAATGGATCCTCCGTCAATCTCCTTAATGTTCGGGTGTTGAAGGAAATCTGCATGAGCGTTCAGCATCTCGCTCGTGATAAAATTACCATCTCCGGTTTCGATTCTCAGTCATCACGGACTCTCGGATCGGTGATACTAACATTACGCTTCGGACTACTCATCACAGACATTAAGTTTCACGTCATTGACGCCAAGACCTGCTACAACGCCTTGCTCAGTCGTCCTTGGTTACACGAGTACAACATCATCCCTTCTACGCAACATCAGTGTATGAAGTATTTCAAGGATGGTCTCGAGTACACCGTGACAGGCGAGCTGAACCCATTCTCCATGAACGAAGTCCACAAATACGAAGATGCAAAGTACTTTTTTCTAGATTTCGAGGACACGGAGAGGTGTCGCAAACCGGAGAACGAAGCCGCCGCCACCATTCCTGTTTTCGGGAGTGATACCGAAGAAGACGAAGAGATAGTTTATGCTGGGCCGTCTCGACGCAGTAAACCGGGACCGTCCGCCCCCATATTGATCTTCGGAAGCGATTCGGAAGATGAGGTTAATGCTGTGTTCTCCAGTCGGCCGCCAATACAAGAATTCCCTGGTGATGATCAGAGTTTGCAAATCACCATGATTCCGCGGGAGCACTACAAAGATCTTGACGCGCTTGAAGCTTATAATGTGCAAGACATGCAGACGTTTTACATCCCTCCCAAGCGAAAATGTGAAAATGCGATCCTATTCTACCAATCCACGGAAACAAGAGTGGAGAAGGAAATCTGGCACGGCGCGGATTCTATACTTGACAGGCTCCAACCCATCCATTTGCCCAGATATTATACGAACGGACTAAAAAGGCTGTTGAAGCGCCAAAGAGTACCCTTAAAACAGACTATTCGACAAGCTCGGTTCTACAACAGGATTTGGGATGTCCCTAGGACTCAGCGTAAATTTCCCAACGGGAGAATGGAAATGCTTGGTCTTGGGTATGTAAGATCCGGGAAACGGGAACGAGTCCATGGTAGCTACGCCATATATAACTTCGACGAATGAGAGGATGCCCTGTCAGAAAACGCCGACCCCTTATTAAAACTAGATCCCGCAACCAAAGTGCCGAATCCGTCATTTGAAGAACGAATGGACAAGCTTATCAGGAAAGCGGGTCAAAAAGCTCGGGACGACCATAATCTCGAAATGACCATCTACGAGAAAGCCAGGATGCAACGTCTTCTTCAACAGGATGCAAAAGACAAAAATACTCCTCCCTGTCAACCTGCTGTGCAAAAGGCCCGACACAGAGGCAGAAATAAGTCAAAGAGCGGAAAAGGGATTCGACAACGACAACGCAGGATCAAAGAGTCATGTGATCTGGAATTGCGCGGTCCGGATTTGTCCCTCATGAAGAAGATGAGTCGAGCGTATTCTTTCCCTCAAGACAAGACGAAGAAGATACTTGATCTCACTTTAAAACATTGAATGATTACACTTCCGGAATCTAAGCATCCTGAGCAAGCTAACGAGGTCTCTCATCCAGGCTATTGCTCTTATCACCGAGCCATAGGACACCCCCTCGAAGACTGCTTCACCTTCAAGAACTGGGTCGAAGATCAATATCAGCAAGGCAGGTTTGCTTTATCCAGCAGCTGGAGGGTAACGCCGCCACAAAAGCACGAACCCAAAGCCACAAGAGCAGAACCGGATCCACATCGGGCTTGGAAGCGAGTTCGTACTTGTCATATGATAACAATATCAAAAGGGGAGCCCGAGGATATGGATGACCTTCCTTGGTGCTTCGAAAACAATGACGACGAGGTAATCTCAGAATTTCCACCAGCGCCGAAAGAGCTGGAAGATGGCATACATACTACTGCAGATAACCTCAAGAAAATTGAGTTGGGGACAACAAACGACCCGCGACCGACATTTGTCAGCGAATTGCTATCTGGAGAAAGGGTGGCTGCGTTAAAAGACGTGCTTATGTAGCATAAAGATTGCTTCGCATGGAACTATTCCGAAATGCCAGGACTAGATCCAGAAATAGCTGTCCATAAATTGGCGATATCCTCTCACGTTAATCCAGTCAAACAGGCGCCGAGAAGAATGCGGCTCGAGCTCGAGATGAGCATCAACGCCGAAGTCAAGAAGCTGATCGACTCTGGGTTTATCCAGGAAGTTCAGTACCCGAATTGGATCACCAACATCGTCCTGGTAATGAAGAAAAATGGGACAGTGCGCATATGCGTGGACTTCCGGGATCTCAATAAAGCTTGCCCAAAGGAAGATTTCCCAGTACCGGTCACCGAGCTGATGATAGATAACACATACACTCACGAGGTTTTCTCTTTCATGGACGGCTCATCAGGATACAATCAGATAAAGATGCACCCCGAAGACCAGAAGCACACCGCTTTCCGGACTGCTCTGGGTATATTTTGCTATAAAGTTATTCCCTTCGGTTTAATGAACGCCGGTGCCACCTATCGGATGGCCATGACGAAGATCTTCGATGACCTCATACATGAAATCGTCGAATGTTACATCGACGATCTCGTGGTGAAAAGCAAATCGTACGAGGAGCATTTAGAACATCTGAAGACCGTATTTTAACGCCTTCGGCAATACAACTTGAAGATGAACCCTCTCAAATGTGCGTTCGGGGTATCCTCAGGCAAGTTCCTAGGGTTCATCGTCCGGCACCGGGGTATCGATATAGATCCGTCGAAGATCAAAGCGATCATGGAAATGCCACCGCCAAGGACTCTTAAACAATTACGGTCTCTCCAAGGGAAACTCGCGTACATCCGGCGATTTATAGCCTACCTTTCAGGCAAGTGCCGCCCTTACAGTCACCTGATGAAGAAGGGAACCCCGTTCGTCTGGGATCATAAATGCCAAGGCGCACTGGACGAGATCAAGCAGTACCTGCAGAACCCGCCGGTGTTGGCTGCTCCGGTCAAGGGAAAACCTCTTATTCTTTATACCACAGCCCTCGAAGGTTCCTTAGGCGCATTATGGGCACAAGAGAATGACCAAGGGAAGGAGAGAACGCTCTACTATTTAAGTCGAGTCCTACTGGGGCCAGAAAGCAATTATTCCCCCATCGAAAAGCACTGCCTGGCGTTGATCTTCGCGATAACGAAACTCCGGCACTATGTGTTGGCGCATGAAGTTCGTATCATTTCGAAGGTGGACCCCCTTAAATATTTGATGTCGAAGGCCATATTAACGGGGCGACTCGCTAAATGGGCCCTACTCTTGATGGAGTTCTCGATAACCTATCAGCCTCTCAAGGCAGTGAAAGGTCAGGCCATTGCCGACTTCCTCACTGAACATCCGATACCGACCGATTCCCCTTTGAATTGCGAACTGCCAGACGAACACGCGTTTGATGCGATCGACGGTGGTGGTAACCGGTGGGAACTTTATTTTGACGGAGCGTCTTCCATGAAGAAGCGCAAACAAAACATGCCTATAATCAAATCAGGGGTAGGCCTCATCTTCGTATACCCACAAGGAGGGATAATGCGCTTTGCCTTCTCCTTGACAGAGCCAAGGACGAACAATGAAGCCGAATACGAAGCTTTGATAGCCGGTCTCAAGATCGCCATCGACATGGGAATTGAAAACCTCATCATATATGGAGACTCCCAACTGGTCGTTAGCCAAGTGAATGGCGACTACCAAACGTGCAAACCAGAGCTGGTCAAATACGGCGAGAGAGTACAGCAATTATTGACCCAAATTCCTTCCTACACTTTGGAAAACATACCGCGCGCAGAAAATAGCAAGGCAGACGCGTTAGCCAAGCTCGCTAAAGAACTGGCTGATGAGAACCTCGATGACGTCAGAATCATGGTACAAAGCCATCGAATCCTCACACCGGCAGAAATATCTCCGGAATCATCTAAAGAAAAGGAAGCAACCGAGCAAATGGCTATGCAAATAAAGGACCAAGAGAAGGCTGAAGACTGGAGAGAAGTCTTCGTAGACTACTTCAAATCCCGTCGAAAGCCTGAAGATACGTCCTCAAGACATCAGCTTATGAAACGAGCTCTGTCTTTCGCCTTCGTCAATGATACTCTGTATAAGAGGTCATTTGATTCTCTGTGGTTGAGATGCCTGGGACCTGACGAAGCGAAAAGAGTCGTTCAGGAAGCTCACGACGGACTCAGCGGCTCTCACCAAGCAGGCCCGAAGATGAAGTTGAAGATTAAACGAATGGGCTACTATTGGCCCACGATGATTCAGGACTGCCTCAAATATGCGAAGCATTGCCACTCGTGCCAGATTCATGGAGACTTTATCCATCAGCACCCAAATCCACTACATCCAACGGTGGCTAGCTGGCCGTTCGAAATGTTGGGGACTGACATAATCGGCCCCATCGAACCGGCATCGTCCATGGGACATCGCTTCATCCTAGCGACCACCGATTACTTCTCCAAGTGGGCAGAAGCAGTACCGTTAAGGGAAGTGAAGACGGAGAATATTCTCCATTTCTTCAAGACGCACGTCATTTATCGGTTTGGAACTCCGCGATGGATCATCTCCGATAACGGTCCAGCCTACAGAAGCCACAAGATCAGTCGCTTCGCACAACAACACAACATAGACTGGAGATATTCCTCAGTTTATAATCCCCGAGCTAACGGTCTAGCCGAGGCTTTCAACAAAACCTTGACAAAGATCGTGAAGAAGACGGTGTCCCGAAACAAAAAGGACTGGCACGAGAGACTGCAAGAAGCTCTTTGGGCATATCGAACTACGTTCAAGACGGCCACGAACACAACGCCATACGCGTTGGTATTCGGTACCGAAGCAGTACTCCCCCTCGAGATAGAGTTACCCTCTCTACGAGTGGCAGTCCACTACGAGCTGACGGACGAGGAAAATGCTCACCTTCGGCTTGAGGAGCTTGATGCCCTTGATGAAACCCGGCTCATAGCGCAGCAAAATCTGGAGGCTTACAAAGTAAAGATGACGCGCTCATATGAAAAATTGACCAGGCCGAGAACATTCCGCCAAGGCGAACTCGTGCTAGTGGTCAAAAGACCTATGATCCCCTGTTCACACCATAATATTGCATTATTATATTCCCCATTCTTATTCTTTTTATAAATAAACAGGTGCTTTTGACGCATGTCTGCTACATATTACAGGTTACAGGTTCTTGGACAGAAAACAGTGAAAACGATGTAAAGACGATGAAAAAGTGGACTTTGACCAACAAATAGAAGACTCTTGATCAAGCCTATATCAAACATAAAATTCACAAAGTACAAGGCAATGCAAGGTCCAAGATTACAAAGCGAACGGTTAAAAGTCCACCGCAATTATTCACTGGAGATCTGGAAGAAACATAGAAGCTATTTTAATAAAGAACCAAATAATAAGGAAGCCCAAAGATCCAAGGCCCAATACCTTCTTTTAAAGAGACAGAGACATAAAATTTTACCAAAGGTTGAAGTCTACTTTGACTAGGTCTTCCTAAGGATATTTTGGTAAATGTAGACATGCAAATCAATTGTAACCTAGGGTTTCCTATTCTCTATAAATAGGAACTCTACTCATTGTAATTTCTTATGCCTCCCTTCATTAATAAATTTTAGAATTCTTTTGGAGAGCATCGGTGTTTCTTTTCAATTCATGAATTCAGATCTGACAACCCTGCGTTGATGATTGGAGAGATGCATCTGTAAGTAGATTTAATTCCTTGCTCTAGTTTAGATTTCAATTCTTGCCCTAGGTAATTTTTATTCTCTACTCTAGATAAATGTTCTTCAATTCCTTAATGAGCGAGTAGTTTCCTCGCTTGTTAGGGTTAGGAATGGGGAAGGATTTGAGAGACGAAGATCTCTCATCTCTTTTCTTTGCCAATCTTTTATGAAAATTAGAACTCCATGCATACCTTCTTATTCCGCTCCCTACGGCACTCTACCCTCGAGGTAACGGTGATTCCGTAGTCTAAAGGCCCGGATTTTAAGGTTTTCCATGGAGGTTAGGGTAAAGATTAAGAAAGGAAGGACAAGGATCTAGAGGAAGAATCAATCATCCCAATCATCCTAATCCCTTTTGTTAAGATTTACCATAGCACTAATATGATATCTTTAATTAAAGGCAATGGAAAGAGATGTAGATCTTTGTTTACCAAATTTTCCCTAAACCTAATCCTAGCAAGTTTCTAATTGTAGTATCATACAACTTCAATTTTTAGATTTAATAATTAATCCGAACACCCTTCGGAATTAACTCGTAAGCGCGATTAGGAAATTCACAACATCCCTGTGGACCGACCCGTACTCACCGGCTAGCTATCAAGCGACGCCGTTCTTGATTGCGGTTACAAATATTTTTGATCTATCTTTTAGAAAACGCAAGCACGCTAAATCTTACCAATCAAATGGCGCCGTTGCCGGGGATGGCGTAGAATTTTCCTTTTTGCAATTTCGGGTTAATCTAAATTTAAAAAAATCATAAAAATCTGAAAAATCAAAAAAAAATATATAAAAATATATCATCTGTTATTTTTGGAAAGGGTATCTTTGTGTGAATTTTGCAGGATCTACGCACAAATTCGGATCTGGAAATTTACAGAAAGCGAAACAGCAAATAAACGATCCTATCAACAGAAGATTGCAACAACAGAGGAACAAAAAAAAATTTAGAGGACCGAGTCAACAAGTCAACCGCGCGTTCTGGTGCCAAAAAAAAAAAAGCGCCGGAGGCTCTTCCGGCCGCGGAACCGCCGCCGGAGACCACTTCTGGCCGTGGAATCGCCGCGGCGTGGTCGGTTCAAAAAAAAAAACAGGGGCAGAAGCGCGAGAAAAAAAGAGCTCTGTAAGTTTATCTGTTCCTCCTCTGCAAAAATTTGCATATATTTTCTGAAAAATTCCTGCAAGATTTTGTGTGCTTTAAAAATCTTTCTCTTTCCAAATAACAATCTTGTGCAGGATTTTTGCGCCTAGATTAAAATAGAAATTGATTGCAAGTAATCTTTTTGTTGCACATCTTTTCTCGAAAATCTTTTTGCAACATTTTTTTCCAAATAAAGATTCTTTGTGATATGCTTAAGATAATAATTGATAGCCTTAAGATAATAATTGATTGCAAGTGATCTTTTCTGATTTGCATATCCTTAATCTTTTTGCTAAAAATATCTTTCCAAATAAAGAGCAAACGGAAAAAGGAAAATTTTAATTAGAAAACTTGCAAATTTTGAAATTCACAAAAAAGATTTGATTGCAAGTGATTTACTGTTTTGCATATCTTTAATCGGACTTTAAGGGGCTTTTGACCAAATCAGATTGGGTGGGGATTTCATCACCCTTCCCAGGACCCCAGAAATCACATAAAGCATTTTGCATCGACCATAATTAATAAAAAATACTAGACTCAGCCCTAAGGCAATCGAGCTCAATAGGAAAAGGACTAGTATAGGCATCGACCGTTTATCCTAACTGATTTTACGGTGTCTAGGCTAGTGGTTTTTAATTAGGCCCACTGTCGTGGTGGTTCCTTCCCACTTACCTGGCCGCAATTGGCGGTGAAGAGGCGGTTTGAGGTCCTATTTCTAGCCCTTTGGAACAGTTAGGAGCTGTCTAGCTGACCCTAGATCTCGGACTGATTGTGCATTTCTGGTTATTTACATTTGTGTCTTAGCCCTTTATCGAAAATTTTTGCAAAACAAATAAAAAAGAATAATAAGAGGAATTTTTTTTAAAAAAAATTACTTGCAACTTTTGTCGCTCGGAAATCCTTGCACCAACAAACTTTCTTTCTTTCTCCCTTTCTTCTAACATGGGTACCCCATATAACAAATCACTTGCCGAACTTTGGTATCCCGAACCTAATTTTGCGTCGTTCGGCAATTTGTTCGATCAATTTAAAGACGATCCTTCCATGCCTAAAATATCTTTGAAAGATCAAATAGAGGCGTCTAGGAGAAACAATTCGACTTTTCAACCCACTTTGTGTCAACCAAGTCAATCTTTACCACCTCCATATGTTGATACCACTTTTTCAAGTCCTTCTGTCACTCCTAAGCCGATGTCCATTGCTGAGCATATTGCTCAATCTCGCGGCCGATCTTTCACCCCTCTCCACACATCTAATTATAGGGATCCGCACGACTATTCACCTTTTTATCCATATGTTGACCCTACCCCTGTCCAATCACCCACTTCCTACCAGTCCTACCCGACTTTTCCACCGTCACTAGACAATGTTTCTACACAGCCATTAGGGAGTTTCACATATCCAAACAATTTCGAATCTTTTACCGAAACCCCCTTACCACCCAAGTCTAGTTTGGAAGAGGCGTTGGAGGCGTATATCGCAGCAACAAACAAAATGGTTAGGAATGTGGAAGCGTCCATGGCCACCCTTATGCAACCTGCTGAACCGGTAGCTAGTTTCCAACTAGCTCCAAATTTTCCAATGTATGAGGAGGCAGTTGGACAGAGAGAGAATGTGAGAGGATTTCCAAATCAAACCTACCCATACCCTATTGAATCCAACAACTCCAATTTTCAAACATGTGTCCAAAATAATGAGTTTTATGATTTTGTAGTGCTTGATTTGTCAGATTGTGAGGAACCCCTTTCGAGTGAAACCGCACCTAATCCTTTTGACCTTTACACTTCCACTCTAGAACCTACATTGATAAACATCCATGCTTTTGAGGAGGTGTCTAAAGAAATTGACTTTCACTTGATTGAGGATATAGACGCCGGGAATATTTTGGATGATGACCCTGTCGATTTAATTGAAATTTTATGTTTAAATCATCATCCCGAGTTATTAAATCTTTCTCCCGAATCTCATATGCGTCTTGATTTTGATGATAATGGCATGGATGAGTTGAATATTGAGGAGAATTATGAGGATAATATTGAGGAGAGTGGTGAGGATCATATTGAGGTTGAACCATTTTTCTTTGATGTGTCGGATTTTCCAATTCATCCTCTTGAACCTTTTCCTAAATCACCCTCCCTCTTTTCCATCGTTCCGACCACACTTCATTTCACGCTTGACGACTGTGAGCTTGAAAACTTTTCCTTTGAATCTGACACAGTTCCCACAGCCGATGACACTTACGAGTGTTTCACTTTTTCGGACGATGTTGAAGTCTCACCGCCCGAGTTTGAGTCCTTTGCATTTTCAGATGAGTTAGTTAATCCTTCAGACTCGGTTGCTTACAGTCGTTTCGAACCATTGATGGAATCGTTCAAGTTCGATACTGATTACTTAGGTGAGCGTACGACTATCCTTAATTCACTCCCTTTCGTCCTTCCTGTTGTTCCGACCGAAAAAATGACCGTTACGCTTTCATCTCCTATACCAAGTTCGGCGTACCCATGTTTTCTTGCGAATCTTGAGGGATTTGATCCCATTTCTCGACGAGTGGATAGGTTAGCGCAATCGCTTATAACATATCGGTCATCACATATTGTGCTAATTTATTCACTCAATTTACACCCTCAAGATCGTACTCCACTTCCTTCTTCTTTTCGCCATTCTTCTCCCCCACCGAGACCATATTCTACCATTCTTCTTTCCACACGGTCTCGCGTGTTTCTCATTTTCTTACACCAACTATACCATTACCACGATAAGATTTTTGAATGGTTGGTGCTAACTTTTGGCTTGTACAAGGCCAAGCTTAAGTTTGGGGGAATCTTTGTATATATGTATATATTTTTTGTTTTCTTTTTCTATAATAAAATAAAAAAAAATTCAAAACATTAAAAATATAAAAAAAAAATTATAAATAAATAAACAAGGGAGTGCCGACATTTTGACCTTCTTGGTATGGCATGACAGTAAGGACACTGTCAAGTTTAAGTTTGGGGGTATACTCGGTACGTCTTCTTCCTTCGCATTCATTTGTACATATTTTTGCATTTGCATACTTATTTGAAAACCCATAAAAATTGAAAATTTTCAAAAATTATAAAAATTAATGTATTCAATTTTGGCCTAATTGACTTGAGTTTGACAAATAGGTTAAGTAGTTAGGAACAACTAGATCTTTGACGTAGTAAATTAAAAACCCTAAAAATAACCTTCCTTAAAGTTTAACTGTAGAAAGTATATGCCTTGTAGTTTATTTAGAAATAGGAAAATTTTGGGTTCACTTCTTGGGCTAAGTCAAAATGAGGGAAGAGTATTGATGTTCTTATTAGAGTATAAGTTTGAAAAATAGTTCCTAGCTTAAGTCTAGATTCTGAAAACGTATACCCTACAATTTGCACAGTCACGCACCTTGAAACTTGGAATAGTAGAGGAGACCTTGAAATGCTCTTGTCTAAAGTCCTTAGTACAATGAAAATGAAAAATATATATATATATAAGTGTGAATAAAGAATAAAAAAATGGACACTGGTTTTTGTGATTACTTAAGGCTGCAAAAATAGAAAAATATTTAGCGAGGGTGCTTCATCACCTAGTGCCTTAGACCAACTGGTTTGGGAGTCACTGCTAAAAAGCCTTGGGTGTTGCAAGACTAGGAATTACGCTTTAATGTGCAAACACATCTTGTAATCGGTTGTTGGTACTTCAAGAAGTATTAACGGTCGCATGAAGGATGTGTAAGAAAAATTCAATTAAAAATTCACCTACTGATAAGTACTTTGGACAACGGACAAGGGCATGATTGCTTGATTTGAATTTCCAAGTGTAGGGGTGATCTATACACACACGTAGGGATATATGATTGGAGTTTAGATGAGAGAAAGGAATGAAGAATAAAACTTGTATCTTTAGTAGGGTTGATAGAAATTCCTAAGTGGAGATGGAACCCTAGAAGGAAAACTTTGGAAATGCCGAAAGCTAAGTAGATCTGCAAGATATATATAATCTTAAGTTAAATAATGAGGAAGTGTGAAGAATATGGGTGGATAATTTGCGAGTCAGAAGATAATAGAATTCCTTGTTAGAAAACCTAATTGGAGAATTAAAGTCGAAAAGCCAAATTGATAGGATTTTGTGGGTGTAATCCGCTGAAAACCCTCAGGAGACAACACTCCTCCTACTAGGGACACCTAGAGGTTTAACGGCTTGTTGCACATGCTCAGTGCAATCGCGTTTCCCTGCGAAAGTGTGGTTAGGATTTTAGTGAATAAAAATAAGTTTGCTCGAGGACGAGCAAAAGATAAGTTTGGGGGTATTTGTTCACACCATAATATTGCATTATTATATTCCCCATTCTTATTCTTTTTATAAATAAACAGGTGCTTTTGACGCATGTCTGCTACATATTACAGGTTACAGGTTCTTGGATAGAAAACAGTGAAAACGATGTAAAGACGATGAAAAAGTGGACTTTGACCAACAAATAGAAGACTCTTGATCAAGCCTATATCAAACATAAAATTCACAAAGTACAAGGCAATGCAAGGTCCAAGATTACAAAGCGAACGGTTAAAAGTCCACCGCAATTATTCACTGGAGATCTGGAAGAAACATAGAAGCTATTTTAATAAAGAACCAAATAATAAGGAAGCCCAAAGATCCAAGGCCCAATACCTTCTTTTAAAGAGACAGAGACATAAAATTTTACCAAAGGTTGAAGTCTACTTTGACTAGGTCTTCCTAAGGATATTTTGGTAAATGTAGACATGCAAATCAATTGTAACCTAGGGTTTCCTATTCTCTATAAATAGGAACTCTACTCATTGTAATTTCTTATGCCTCCCTTCATTAATAAATTTTAGAATTCTTTTGGAGAGCATCGGTGTTTCTTTTCAATTCATGAATTCAGATCTGACAACCCTGCGTTGATGATTGGAGAGATGCATCTGTAAGTAGATTTAATTCCTTGCTCTAGTTTAGATTTCAATTCTTGCCCTAGGTAATTTTTATTCTCTGCCCTAGATAAATGTTCTTCAATTCCTTAATGAGCGAGTAGTTTCCTCGCTTGTTAGGGTTAGGAATGGGGAAGGATTTGAGAGACGAAGATCTCTCATCTCTTTTCTTTGCCAATCTTTTATGAAAATTAGAACTCCATGCATACCTTCTTATTCCGCTCCCTACGGCACTCTACCCTCGAGGTAACGGTGATTCCGTAGTCTAAAGGCCCGGATTTTAAGGTTTTCCATGGAGGTTAGGGTAAAGATTAAGAAAGGAAGGACAAGGATCTAGAGGAAGAATCAATCATCCCAATCATCCTAATCCCTTTTGTTAAGATTTACCATAACACTAATATGATATCTTTAATTAAAGGCAATGGAAAGAGATGTAGATCTTTGTTTACCAAATTTTCCCTAAACCTAATCCTAGCAAGTTTCTAATTGTAGTATCATACAACTTCAATTTTTAGATTTAATAATTAATCCGAACACCCTTCGGAATTAACTCGTAAGCGCGATTAGGAAATTCACAACATCCCTGTGGACCGACCCGTACTCACCGGCTAGCTATCAAGCGACGCCGTTCTTGATTGCGGTTACAAATATTTTTGATCTATCTTTTAGAAAGCGCAAGCACGCTAAATCTTACCAATCATCCTCAATCGCGCCAAGCAGGGAAAATTCGAGCCGAACTATGAAGGCCCATACATCATAGACAAGGTCTACCAATGTGGAGCCTATCTACTCATGGATATGCACGGTGAAAGACCTTTCAGACCGATAAACGGCCGCTTCCTGAAGAAATACTACGCTTGACGGGTTAAGGCCTAGGTCAATGATAGATGACGACGACCATGTCCGCTCGCTATCTTCCTAAGCCTGAACTCTATAAGTAGTAACCGGCCTTCTCTAACAACGGACCGAAACCTCCTTAAACTAACTACGGACCGAAACGTCCTTAAACTAACGACGGACCGAAACGTCCTTAAACTAACGGTGGACCGAAACGTCCTTAAACTAACGACGAACCGAAACGTCCTTAAACTAACAATGGACCACTATGTCCTAAAACTAGCTGTTGACCGAGATGTCAATAAACTAAGGTGGATTGCAGCATCTCAAAGCCGATAAAAAAAATAGAATAAAAATAAAAAAAAACAAAAAAAAACGGTATGTCCATAAGCGAAATGGGCACAGATGAAAACCCGAAAGTGCTCCGTGAGTAAAAACAGCAGGACTACCGGCGAGTGTTTGTGAAAACCCGAAAGGGCGCAACCTCGTTAAAGGACACTTGCAGGGTCCTCACGACCTTGTAAGGAGAAACCACCCGCGTGAGATCCTTACGACTCACAAGGGAGCAACACACTTAGGAGTCCTCACGATTCCTAAGGAGAAATTACATTTGCGAGATCCTCACGAATCGTAAGGAGAACTCTCTTATGGGACCCTCACGGCTCATAAGATTTGAAAGTCTTAAGTTACAGAAACCTGAACCTGTTCTTAAGCAAACCCCCCCCACAACCTTCGATATTGCCCTACAAGAGGCTCATACTGACCCTTTTATACAATCCACGGGCGCGAATAAACATTTCCCTAACAAATTCCCACCAGCGACTCGGGATATGCTCACACGGTAAACAACCCTCGTGAGTCCTCTCGACTTATGAGGAGAAAACCCTTTTGTAAGATCCTTACGACTTACGAGGGAACATTCACTTAGGAATCCCCACGATTCCCAAGGAGAAAACACACCTACAAGATCCTCACGACTTGTAGGGAGAAATACCTTTGTGAGACCCTTACGGCTCATGAAATCAAAAGCCTTAGTCGACAGGACCCTTAACCCTGTTTACTAAGCCACCTTTGTTCAACATCGACAGAGGCAAATGATGATTCGCTCCTGGCAATATCTCAGTTGTAGCGATGCTGATGCCTGAAACGGTATCAAATTCCAAGTCCTTATATGGCAAATGATGATTCGCTCCTGGCAATATTCCAGTTGTAGCGATGCTGATGCTAAGATTGGCACCAGACTCCAAGTTCTACACTCGCGATAAAAAATCAGCGAGTTAAAAGTGCATATGAGATAGCCAAAATAATGGGGCAACTTGCAATAAAAAACAGCAAGTAAAAATGTATGCATGAAAAATAGCCGAAATGATTGGGCAACTCGCAATAAAAAGCGGCGAGTAAAAATAAAATAAATAGCCGAAATGATGGGGCAATTGCGACCTTCTCGATATAAAAGCTGAAATGATAGAGCATCGCGGAAAAAGAAATAAAATAAAAATGAAATTTACGCCCTACAGGTAATATTACATCAATCCCTGTATACAATCCAGGGGTGTAAACAAAGAAGGAATCGCACTCCTCCTCTCCCAGGTTTCATTAGAAGAAGAAGCCAAATCTCGATGAGTCACAGATAGCCTAGAGACTATCTCGACGTTCGTCTCATTGCAGCAGACACAACATCAAGTAGAGCGGAACAGCGACAACTCCCAGTTCCATGGCTCGCCGGCATACAGATGACCGAGAGTCGAATCCCAACTCCATGAAATGCGGATACAATCAACAAAATTCCTGGTCTCGTGGAACGCGGATAACGTCACTCTTTGACCCCGTGGAAAACGTCTAGAGCGGATCCTGGTCCTCGCAGAGCACGGCAGTGAACCCGTGTGAAGCATCCAGAGATAAGCCTGGTTCTCGCCGAACACGGCAGTGAACCCGTGGGAAGCATCCAGAGCAAAATTCCTGGTCACGTGGAACACGTATAACGTCACTCTTTGACCACGTGGAAAACGTCCAGAGCGGAGCCTGGTCCTCGCCGAACATGGCGGTGAACCCGTGGGAAGCATCCAGAGCAAAATTCCTGGTCACGTGGAACGCGGATAAGGTCACTCTTTGACCCCGTGGAAAACGTCCAGAGCGGATCCTGGTCCTCGCAGAGCACGATAGTGAACCCGTGTGAAGCATCCAGAGCGGAGCCTGGTCCTCGCAGAACACGGCAGTGAACCCGTGGGAAGCATCCAGAGCAAAATTCCTGGTCACGTGGAACACGGATAACGTCACTCTTTGACCCCATGGAAAATGTACAGAGCAGATCGTGGTCCTCGCAGAGCACGGCAGTGAACCCGTGTGAAGCATCCAGAGCGTAGCCTAGTTCTCGCCGAATACGGTAGTGAACCCGTGTGAAGCATCTAGTGCAAAATTCCTGGTCACGTGGAACGCGGATAACGTCACTCTTTGACCCGTTGGAAAACGTCCAGAGCGGAGCCTGGTCCTCGCAGAACACGGCAGTGAACCCGTGGAAAGCATCCAGAGCAAAATTCCTGGTCACGTGGAACGCGGATAATGTCACTCTTTGACCCCGTAGAAAATGTCCAGAGCGGAGCCTGGTCCTCGCCGAACACGGCAATGAACCCGTGGGAAGCATCCACAGCAAAATTCCTGGTCACGTGGAACGTGGATAACGTTACTCTTTGACCCCGTGGAAAACGTCCAGAGCGGATCCTGGTCCTCGCAGAGCACGGCAGTGAACCCGTGTGAAGCATTCAGAGCGGAGCCTGGTCCTCGCAGAACACGGCAGTGAACCCGTGGGAAGCATCCAGAGCAAAATTCCTGGTCACGTGGAACGCGGATAACGTCACTCTTTGACCCCGTGGAAAACGTCCATAGAGGTTCCTGGTCCTCGCAGAGCACGGCAGTGAACCCGTGTGAAGCATCCAGAGCGGATCCTGGTCCTCACCGAACACGGCAGTGAACCCGTGGGAAGCATCCAGAGCAAAATTCCTGGTCACGTGGAACGCGGATAACGTCACTCTTTGACCCCGTGGAAAACGTCCAGAGCGGATCCTGGTCCTCGCAGAGCACGGCAGTGAACCCGTGGAAAGCATCCAGAGCAAAATTCCCGGTCACGTGGAACGCGGATAATGTCACTCTTTGAACCCGTGGAAAACGTCCAGAGTGGAGCCTGGTCCTCGCCGAACACGGCAGTGAACCCGTGGGAAGCATCCAGAGCAAAATTCCTGGTCACGTGGAACGCGGATAACGTCACTCTTTGACCCCATGGAAAACGTCCAGAGCAGATCCTGGTCCTCACAGAGCACGGCAGTGAACCCGTATGAAGAATCCAGAGTGGAGCCTGGTCCTCGCAGAACAGGGCAGTGAACCCGTGGGAAGCATCCAGAGCAAAATTCCTGGTCACGTGGAACGCGGATAACGTCACTCTTTGACCCCGTGGAAAACGTCCAGAGCAGATCCTGGTCCTCGCAGAACACGGCAGTGAACCCGTGTGAAGCATCCAGATCGGATCCTGGTCCTCGCCGAACACGGCAGTGAACCCGTGGGAAGCATCCAGAGAAAAATTCCTAGTCATGTGGAACGCGGATAACGTCACTCTTTGACCCCGTGGAAAACGTCCAGAGCGGATCCTGGTCCTCGCAGAGCACGACAGTGAACCCGTGTGAAGCATCCAGAGCGAAGCCTGGTCCTCGTAAAACATGGCAGTGAACCCGTGGGAAGCATCCAGAGCAAAATTCTTGGTCACGTGGAACGCGGATAACGTCACTCTTTGCCCCCGTGGAAAACGTCCACAGCGGATCCTGGTCTTCGCAGAGCACGGCAGTGAACCCATATGAAGCATCCAGAGTGGAGCCTAGTCCTCGCCGAACACGGCAGTCAACCCATGTGAAGCATCTAGTGCAAAATTCCTGGTCTCGTGGAACGCGGATAACGTCACTCTTTGACCCCGTGGAAAACGTCCAGAGCGGAGCCTGGTCCTCGCAGAACACGGCAGTGAACCCGTGGAAAGCATCCAGAGCAAAATTCCTGGTCACATGGAATGCGGATAACGTCACTCTTTGACCCCGTGGAAAACGTCTAGAGCGTAGCCTGGTCCTCGCCGAACACGGCAGTGAACCCGTGGGAAGCATCCAGCGCAAAATTCCTGGTCACGTGGAACGCGGATAACGTCACTCTTTGACCTCGTGGAAAACGTCCAGAGCGGATCCTGGTCCTCACAGAGCACGGCAGTGAACCCGAGTGAAGCATCCAGAGTGGAGCCTGGTCCTCGCAGAACACGGCAGTGAACCCGTATGAAGCATCCAGAGCAGAATTCCTGGTCACGTGGAACGCGGATAACGTCACTCTTTGACCCCATGGAAAACGTCCAGAGCGGATCCTGGTCCTCGCAGAGCACGGCAGTGAACCCGTGTGAAGCATCTAAAGCGGAGCCTGGTCCTCGCCGAACACGGCAGTGAACCCGTGGGAAGCATCCAGAGCAAAATTCTTGGTCACGTGGAACGCGGATAACGTCACTCTTTGACCCCGCGGAAAATGTCTAGAGCGGAGCCTGGTCCTCGCAGAGCACGGAAGTGAACCCGTGTGAAGCATCCAGAGCAAACATCGGACTGTGGAGTCCTTAAAATCCACGGACTATGATGTCCTTAACCTCGACCGTAATGTCTTAAAACTAACGATCGACCATGATGATTCTAGACTGATTTTACCTT
The DNA here is from genome assembly GCA_030015575.1 of Agapanthus africanus. NCBI lineage: Eukaryota > Viridiplantae > Streptophyta > Magnoliopsida > Asparagales > Amaryllidaceae > Agapanthus > Agapanthus africanus. Next base: position 519,775,528 of record JASDDO010000031.1, on the reverse strand, counting down.
GGTTAAAGGGTACATCTCTTCACTCCTTTGATATTTGTCGTTGTAATTCCTCAACGTCTTCAAAGAGGTGACGGGTCCAAGTAACCACACATCGGACTGTGGAGTCCTTAAATCCGTGGACTATGATGTCCTTAACCTTGACCGTGATGTCTTAAAACTAATATTGGACTGTGGAGTCCTTAAATCCACGGACTATGATGTCCTTAACCTTGACCGTGATGTCTTAAAACTAACGTTGGACTGTAGAGTCCTTAAATCCACAGACTATGATGTCCTTAACCTTGACCGTGATGTCTTAAAACTAACATCGGACCGTGGAGTCCTTAAATCCACGGACTATGACGTAATTAACCTTGACCGTGATGTCTTAAAACTAGCATTGGACTGTGGAGTCCTTAATTCCACGGACTATAATGTCCTTAACCTCGACCGCAACGTCTTTAAACTACGGTACCCTGGAAAACATCCCAAAGCAACCCCTGATCCCGTGAAATACGGATAAGGGCGACCGCACCCAGCACTTGCGGGTCCTCACGACCTGTAAGGAAGAAAACTCTCTTGTGAGATCCTTACGACTCTCAAGGGAAAACCCGCTTAAGAATCCTCACGATTCTTAAGAGGAACTTACACCTACGGGATTCTCTCGACCTGTAGGGAGAAAAACTCTTTATGAGACCATCATGGCTCGTAAAGCTCAAAAGTCTTAGGAGGCACAGATCTTAACCTTGAATCCTAAGCCATCGCTGCCCTGCAGAGAGACCAAGATAAATTGTCCGCAGAACACATTCAATAAAAGGAGACACACCATTGAGAAGAAAAGTATGTCTTTATTCATAAACCGAAATGGATACAAAGTACAATTCATGAAAGAACAAAAGATACTCTCATTCAGGAGTATGTACAAAAAGAAAGGAAAAGATACAAGTTTTCAAGCCGGCGGGCGATTTTGTAATTTTGCTAGCTCATCCTGCTTTTGTTGGGCCACGGCTTCATGATTCAGGATCGCCAGAAGACGGGCTTCCGCCTGAGCCTGCTGGTCCTGATACGAGGCGAGCCGGCCTTCGAGCTCTTTCTCAGTGGCCTTGTGAGCCTCGACCTTTTCACGAGTGAACATGGAAGCTTTATCAAGAGCCACCACCTCTTTGATAGACTCCTGAAGCACTCGCCAGAGTTCTTACGCTTTGTTGATTTTGGCTGTAAGATTGGTTTTGGAGCTCGTTCAGCGCCTTAGAGGTCGGCCCCCTCTTCGAGAATTTGCAGTCGAAACTCTTCTCGCACAACACCAAGTTCGCCGCACATCGCTCGATCAGACCACGCAAGCCCGCCTTCGCAGCCGCAGCCTTTGAAATAGGACATGTACGCTCAAGACCATACAAACAAGCCTCCATTCGACAGCAATAGTTGATCTAGCGCGCGCACATCACGTGGTATGGGAAGCAACAAGAAAAATTTCCGATGTGTATCCTATCAAGCATGCATTCGCAACTATATGAATATTCGAAAAGAAATGATACCTGAAGCTCTGATGTGCACAAAACATAATGATAATGTTCGCAATTAAAGAAAGTTCTCATGGGAAGAATACAAAGCTCATTTATGCAAGCGAGACATACATACGAGTACCCAGCACACATAAAAATTCAACATAAAGCATGCAAAAACTAATGTGAATACACTACGCTAGCGGGAAAAGGTCACCGAACACGGGATCAGTGGCACAAGGGTTAACAAAATAAAGAACAAAATTCTCCATCTCTTTCTCTGCTTTCTCTAACACATCGAAGCGACGATTCTCGCGAGGAGTCGCTCCCCACCGATTGGCGCCATGTTCGTCCGCAAAAGCAGACATGATAGCCCGCCGGGCTCTTATTTGGCTCAACAGGTGAATCGAGCAATGCTTCAAAGCCTGAGTAATCAGGCATGCTTCGTGAAAACCCTCGAGCTTTTCTTCAGCCGCGTCAAGCATCGCCAGGGTTATCTCCGCCGGGTGAGGAGGGATGTCGGCAAGCACGGCAGCAAGAATCATCCGGAGCCAGAGGGAGCCCAATGGGAGAGGGGACCCCCTACGGATCGAGAGTTCATATGTCGCCGAGTCGCATTCGTCGTCGGTAAGGAGGGGATCCACCAATCGTGCAACATAGAGAGGAATCAACTCCGCGATAGGCACTTCCCACGGCTGTCGACGAGCATGGGGGCGGTTGCAGGCCATGTCACTCAGTTGTTTCCTCAAAATAAATCACACTAAATTGAGAATAAATTTCTCTGTGAAGAGAAAAAGAAGGCCATGGCCTCAGGTTATAAAGAGGGGCATTAAGTGCTGCGCATGGGGAATATTGCATGGTGGGACTATTTCCGAGGCCTAAAAAGAGAAAGCATTGGAAATCAAGGAGATGGGACTATTTTCAAGGCTCCTTTTTAGCATTAAATGCTGTACACAGAGAATATGGCATGAAAAATTAAACAGCCCCATCAAAGGGACCTCGCGTGCGGAGCACGTGAGCACCAAACTTGACGTGTACTGAAAAATGAAATAGTGCTTTACATACTAAACATATCAGCAGCAACAATAGCAAAAATGACAAAATTCCGCGAAAAAGGCATGCAAACATAGAAGGGCATGATAAAACTTATCATTCATGCTTTAAGAAGTTCATACAGAATAAAAAAAAGAAACGATTACAATGGCAAGACATCAGACGCGGGGCATGGATTCAGGAATTCAAACGTGGCTTTGTCCAAGATCCTCCAAGCATTTCGAACCATCCGAGTATGTTTTCTTTCGCGGTCACAAGCGTCGGGGTCCTCACGAATGTCTTCTACCCTCCGATAGGCAGCAAGTATGGCCGACTGCTGAAAAGCCTGGTGCAAGAGATCGATGAGGTTGTCTCGCCTCCTCTTCGAGATTAGGCTCATCAGGTACACCGAATGTACCTTATCCTCGGCGGCGTCCAATGCCCCGGCACGCCGGTGCAAAAGAGAGGGAGCGCCTCCCAGATCGCCGGCACGATGAGTCTCAGAAGAGAAGAGCGGCGGGGGAGTAGCCGACCATTGTACTCGTCAAAGCGGCTCATGATCTCAGCACATTGAGCGTTGGTGAGCTCCTGGTTCTGGCTGCGGCCCAGTGCACTGATATTCCCGTAAGAAATGATCTCATCAAGATTATACAAATGGGCATCCATGATACCTGAAATAACGATCATGGAAATTCATTACAAACTTCTTCCTCCTAGTTGAGAAAGAGAACTCAGGGCAAGGAAAACTCATGAAGTTCTTTAGGAAGAACTTAGTTCTTCGTAGGAATTAAATTCCTTTTTGAAAAAGGGAATTAAATTCCCATAAAAGTTCTATTCCAGAGCCGAAGCTTCTTGGGGATGGAATTAAATTCCATAAAAAAGCAACCAACATCATCATCTCCCTAAAGGATCAGATGAACCCTAACGAGATTTACTGGTGAAGATTAAATGATTTCATATTTCGGTTGAAAAACTTAAAGAAAAAATGGGTCTTGTTAAAAAGGGTAAAAACCCTTGCTATGGATTTAAAATCCAGAAGGACATGAAATTTCATCGTTCGTTCAAGAACATTACCTGAAGAAAAAAGTTCTTTTTGAACAGAGTTAAACTCTGAAAATTTTTCAAGGCAGAGAACTAAGCTCTGGAAAGGAGAATTAAATTCTCAGAAAGAAAAGTATGCAAGGAGGAAGATGAGCAAAGTGGAGGCGCTTCTGAAAAGACATGGGCATTTATAGGAGGGGATGGAAAACGTTTCATCTACCCTACTCCCAAGGCAGATCCAACGATCACAAAAGTGACAGCGTTGCACTCATGTGCAGACACGTGAGAGCAACGCTGTGGGGGCATTTGTTCCCTGATTAAAAAATCAGGAAAAAACTTCAGAAGAGGCATCACGTGCTCATACGTGACCGGTGGTCACGTGTTTGCACGTGATGGTTAAGCAGCGGCAAGAGAACAAAGCACAAAAGAAGAGAAGCCCATGCCAAGGGTCATGTGCTCATACGTAACCAACGGTCACGTGGCCACACGTGACCGGTTTTAAAAGCCTTATTCTTTAACAGAATTAAATTCTGAGGAAAGATCTTTCAAATCTTTCCAAAATGAAAAGGGATTATCTGAAACCGTTGGATTAAAAATTTAAAGGTGATTAAATATCACCAATTTATGGAAAAATCTTGGACTTGGAAAGATTTCCCCCTAAATCTAACCGAAATAACAAAGAGATATCTTTGGATTTAAAATCCAATAGTGAATAAAATTCACCTAATAATCTAAAAGCCCAGATTAATGATGAAGATAAATCAAATCTCTCAATAAACAAATAAAATCTTTCAATGAAAGATTCACTAAAACAAATTAATTCTTTTCCTTCTCCTATAAATAGGAGCCAAAAGAGAGAGTTTAAAAAAGATACAGAGAGAGAGACATAGAGCCTGAGAATCTTGAAAATTCAGAAGGAAGAATTTGATTCTCTGCAAAAGAAAAAACCCTAGGTAAGAAAAGAGAGGCTTCAAAAGAGAATTTAATTCTCAAAAGAGTTTAACTCTTATATAAAGAAAAAAAACTTAGTTCTTTCTCTGGTGGAGGATCTGCAAAGTGCACATCTCCCCATGAATTGAGAATTTAATTCTCATTGGGTTGAGATCCTGCCATGCAGATCTAAAACACAGAGGAGGAACTGAGTTTGAGAATTTAATTCTCACAGAATTATAGGAATTTAATTCCTTTGAGATAAAATTAGGGTTTAACCCTATCTAAGAATATAATTCTTCAGAAGAAAATAGGAATTTAATTCCTCTAAAGTTTATTGCTAGGGTTTAACCCTATGAAGAATTTAATTCTTAAAAAAGATAAACACATCTTCAAACAGGCAAAGAAACAGAGTCACGTGCTACCACGTGACCCCTGCAAAGATCCACAGAAAAGAACTTTGAGGCAATGCCTCACGTGCCACCACGTGACCTCTGCAAAGATCCAAAGAAAAGAACTTTAAGGCAACGCCTCACGTGCCCCACGTGACCCCTAAAGCACACAGAGAAAAAGGCAAAAGAAATAAAAAAGAGCTCTAGGGCGCCCTCACGTGTCACCACGTGACCCCTAGTGAGCATTCTAACAGATCAGAGCGTGGGCCTCTATCACGTGCTCACACGTGATGGCCGTCAGAATTAAAAGTGTTAAACACTGATCTGCAGAATAAAAGAAGGGGAATCAGGGTGCTCTCACGTGTCCACACGTGACTCCTCTCTCCTTAGTGTTTAACACTAATTTGGAAGACTCTATTTGCAGTGTTTAACACTGATTTCCTTAGTGTTTAACACTAGTTTGAAAACTCTATTTCCAGTGTTTAACACTGATTTGCTTTAGTGTTTAACACTAATTTGAAATCTCTGTTTCCAGTGTTTAACAATGATTTGCTTTAGTGTTTAACACTAATTTGAAAGCCCTGTTGCTAGTGTTTAACATTGATTATCTTTTAGAGTCTAACACTAACTTGCTAATCTTATTCCCAGTGTTCAACATTGTTGGTCCTTAGTGTTTAACACTAGTTTTAGCCCAATTGGCTAAGTTTCTAGAGGCAAAGCCCCTCCTTCAATGAACCAACAGAGGGCCAATATTCTAAACATGATTGGACTTAGCCCAAGCTGGCCATAAGTCCTCAATTCAAACTTAACTGGGCTAATGGGCTCATAATATAATTAATTGGTCTGGGTTCAAAATGGACTACGGATCACTTAATCTATCTTGGTTCAAGGGTACATCTCTTCACTCCTTTGATACTTGTCGTTGTAATTCCTCAACGTCTTCAAAGAGGTGACGGGTCCCGATAACCATACACATTTCACGGACTGTGGGGTCCTTAAACTCATGGATTATGAGGTCCTTAACCTTGACCGGGATGTCTTAAAACTAACAACGGACTATGAGGTCCTTAATCTTGACCGTAATGTCTTAAAACTAACGCCGGACTGTGGAGTCCTTAAACCTATGGACTATGAGGTCCTTAACCTTGACCGGGATTTCTTAAAACTAACAACGGACTATGAGGTCCTTAACCTTGACCGTAATGTCTTAAAACTAACGCCGGACTGTGGAGTCCTTAAACCCATAGACTATGATGTCCTTAACCTTGACCGGGATGTCTTAAAACTAACAACGGACTATGACATCCTTAACCTCGACCGTGATGTCTTAAAACTAACGCTGGACTGTGGAGTCCTTTAATCCAGGGACTATGATGTCCTTAACCTTGACCGCAACTAACTAAACAACAGGGCCCCCTTAATTGCTCTCTTGTTGGATCTAAACGATCCCGTTAAGTTGATCTTAGTCTGAAAGCTAGACTAACGTATCCTTAACAAACGTTTAAGTCGATCTTAGTCTCAAATGAGGCTAACGTATTCTTAAACCCAAACCCCCAAACCCAAATCTAAGATAATACGGATTTGGACTAGTCCACGCCCTACGGGCGACGACATAACTCAGTCTCCGTATACAATCCACCGGCAACCAAACACAAAACAAATACACACGACACGAAGTGATCATCTGGAGAAGGAGAAAGTTGATACCGCAATGCGGTAGCGTAATTAACTGCAGGGGCTTGCGCCTGCAGGGAAGAGCGTCCCCACAATAAAAAAAACCTCTCAAGCGAGGGGGAATCTGACGAAGTCTGCTACATCGGACGCATCCGTCTAAACCTTCGATACACGGTGCCATAAATCAACTTGGCATCTTCAGAGAGGTGGACGGATAGCACCAATTAGCATCAGCCCCGAATTTCAGGCAAGACGTCCGTCGCGCCGTCTTTCGGAGGGGAACAGATTCTGGCACGCCCGGTGGGACCTTTTTCTCTTTCCACTCCACACTTCGTGAGTCGTCTTCGCGAACAAATCGTGGTTTGTTAATGGTTGCCTTTGGGTTTCAAGTTACTAAAATTTGGTCTTTTTCCTGGTGCAGAAATCAAGCATCAATGGCATCCAACTGCTCGAGCTGCTCAAAATGCAAGTGCAACCAACGCTTCGCCCCACCTGGAGGTGTAGCCTATGGGCCTCAAGCGGCCTCCATCCTTGCCATGCCGGTGGAACAAGTAACCCAGGCCACCACCGGTCTGTTTTTCGGGACCATGATCCCGCCTGCAAGCTTCACCATGCCAGTGCCCGCACCAGAAGCGAACAAGAAATCGGTCTTCGATCGGCTCACTGCTACAACGGCCCCTTTCAACGGGTCGTCCAATATCAAACCAGCAGCCTCTGTCTTTACCAGGCTGAACCAGAACTCTGGTGGGCCCGCCAAGAAGCCCATGAACCCTGAAATGCCCATCCCGAGGAAGACAGCTACCTCTGCTCCTGAAGTCGTCAAGGCGGCTTCTACTGCCAAAGAGTCCATCTTTACAAGACTGTCTATCCCAGCTCCCGCTCCGGCTCGAAGGTCTGTCTTTGACAGATTGGACACCGCCACTCAAAAGACGTCAGTCTTCAAGAGGCTGGCACCAGCGGTGTCTCATCCAGACAGGGGGTAAAACGAAACCATCCCCATCACCGGACCAGCTCCAACGGCTCGACACGCTCGATGTCGCCACTGGCGCCGAGTAAGGAAGGCCGGGGGCAACTACCCCTCAGGACTAACTCCACTGGCTCCAATGGTGGAAGTTAATGCTGCTGTTCCAACTGGGAACAGCTTTGAACCACTAGGGGGGTACGTAAGAACTCTCCGACTACTACGCTAAAAAGATCTTCTCCACCTGCAGAGAGAGTTACATAAACAAAGCTGGAACAACCCCCTCAACGGCTGTCCTCCAAAATTTATAAAGTCTGGCGGAAGGTTCAGGACTCGGTAATTGACCAAGATCACTCTCGTCAACAGAAAAGGGCGAAAGTGCAGGAAAAAAAGAAATGTCCTATCAAACAACAAAGGACGACAACCGCCAGGGTGCCTGCTGCAACGGCCTCCTCAACTTCAACGACCCACAAGAGAAGAAGGCCAGAGAAAATACCCGCGCCTGCGGCAAATGCCAAAGGCGGTGAGCCTAAACGCCCTAAGTCCGGGGGCATCGTGGTCCATACTGTATACATGGCGTCAGGAAAGGAGGAAAGCCGTGCATCTATGGGTCATAGACCGCTTACACGGTCAGTGACCAAAGCTCAGGAGCAACAGCAGAAGCTCCAAGAAATGATGAACGCGATGGCCACACTCACTGGGCCGAAAGAAAGCCCCGAAGCGTCATCTGATCAACGCCAGGAGCAAGAAACTGACGCTGAATTCCTTCGTAGGATATTGGAGAAGAAGGATAAAGAGGCTGCCGAACAAGCAGCCAATATAAAGCGAATGGCCCTCCTGTTCCAGGACATGGTGGGAATGATGATCCAACAAGATTGTCCTGCTGAAGATCCTCCAATCGTCCTTGAAGACAACAGGGGAGAAACGTCAAATCCTCCACCGGCTCTGTCAACAGCCAAGGAGGAGACAATCTCCAAAGCTGACCTAGACGAATATATAGCTCAGCAGATACGGGTTCATCAGGAGACTGAGGCAGCCGGTCAGGTCGTAAAAATGGGGCGACCATATTCGAGCTGGTATGATCAGATCAAGTACCCGCCGGGCTATACAATACCGTAATTTCATGTCTATAAGGGGACGGGCAATCCCCACTAGCATGTTGCCCAGTTCAGGGCGCTTTGCGGCAACACCGGCGGTGATGATAAATTGTTGCTTCGCCGGTTCGTTGGTAGCTTGTCAGAAACGGCGTTCGAGTGGTATTCTGAGCTCCCGAACGACTCCGTCAAAACATTTGCGGAGATGGAGCTGTTATTTACGCAGCGATTCGCGAGCGCCAGCGAACGCACCCCGATAACGGCAATGATTAATGACTGGGTGAAACCAGGTGAGACGTGGGTCCGGTATGCTATACGCTGGCGAAACTTATGGTCAAAATGCGAACAACGCATCGAGGAAGCGCCCGCGGTGGGCATGTTCGTGGGTACCCTAGATCCTCATGCAACTATCTCACAGTTCATGATGTTCTTTAAGCCAACCACGTTCCAGGCTTTGATCGACAAGTTGGCCCAGATGGACCAGATGGGTCACAGACCGCCTCCCCCGAAGCCGGAACCTCGGAATGACAAGGGTAAAGGGAAGGCAACCTTCGTTGCGAACGCTCAGCAGCAACCCAGCGCCCCAAAGCTGGCGGATCAACTGGAAGAAAGATGTCGGTATTATAATGAGAAAATGAAGCTGTCACGACCCGAAATTGGCACGTGACGGCCATAATACTACGCAACGCCTAAAGACGTAATGCAGTAAAAGAAAGCCAAAACCCAGAAATCTAAACCATAAAAATACGGAAAAGATATTAAAAGTTTTTGAAACATTTGAAATCGCAACCCAAATTCTTTAAAAATCTCACTTTCTATATTTAAAATTTTAGCAACACCCCTTTTTTAAAAACTGGCCCAAAGGCGGAAAACAATCACATCATAAATATACGACGCCGTAGCGAAGAAATAAGAGACAATAGGAAGGAAACTGTATATAAAAGACAACAAATCCACCATTAATATACAATATCGTCCTCACCAAGTCTCTAAGTCAACAACATAATAGTAGATGGAGAGTACAAGATACAACGAAAGTACAATATGAAATACAGATAATCATCGCAACCCACCTAAGCAAAATAGTATACTGTGAGCCGATGCGATATCTGTAGCAAAAGATGAATAGCTGAATAGCCTGCCTCGACTACTCTGGGGAACAACCTGAAACACCTGTGGCACAACGGGGGTGAGTTGCCAACTCGTGAATAGTAGATAACATATGCAGGTAATCGCAGGAATGTACGTACGGCATGAATCTAAGATATGCGATTACAGTAATAACATGTCATGTGAATGCAGAATAATGGAAAGTACACTAGTAGGTACAATCAATATGTGAAGCAATGATGACATGATAAAAGTATGCAATAACTATGCAATAGGGATATGAGAAGTAGATATGCAGCAATCATAAGGGTACACTAACAGGTACTACCAATAGATGAAACCGTGCATAAGTGAATAGGTACGAGGTATGGAGTGAAATATGTCGTTCCTACGGAAACCTGACATCGTGGTAGGGTCACAATCCCTCAAGACATTCAAATCCCAATTCCTCAAATTCGCCCCCAAGTTGGGCTCTCATATCAAATAAGTCTCACATCTCTCCAATGTACAATATCGAGTAATCTCCTATATCCCGAATGTACAAATCGACAATCTCATAGGTATCCTGTATCCAATCTCAATGAATCACCTAATATCACAAATCACATCTCAAGTAAGATTCTAGCATCCTAAATATTTATATATATGCAGAAATAAATATGATGGGGTCAATACACATATATTAGCGTCCCACTCCACTAATATTGGTGTAAGGATATATATAACAACGGCTAAATCCCCTGTTATATATACAAAGGTGTTAAAGAAATATCATGAAAACCATGTGCCAAGCATCGACACAGAAATCCTGATCACGTATCATACGCTATCCCGAAAGCACGAGTGCCTAGCTCTGACCCTCGCCTTTCGACGTATGCATACGTACATGACTCCCAACGGTGTCTCCGTGATCCCCCGCCGAGTCATGGGTACTGTCACCGGTAGGCACTCGCCCTCCTCCAGGCTCAATCGGCAAAGTCTATCGATCTTCTTGCCGAGGGAAACCATACCGGGCCCTACTATGTACCCTCTACGGCCTCGACGCCTCCTCGTAGGGGTATATATATATATCAGCACCGATAAAACTCATGGTGGATGCGCAAATATCATATCAAAGAAATCGGATTTTTCAATGTATGCATAATTTCATGAACTCCCGCGGTTCCCAAATCTAGAAAACATCATTTAAAATCCCAATAACCAATGCGCAAATCCAAGAATAAATATATGCGATATATCTGAAATGCGAGCATATAAAAGAGAATATGTAGCTGAAACCAGATGTATGCGAAATCAATAAGGTACAGCTAAGTATAGGTGTCTACCTATAAGTAAAATATGTACAAGGTATACCTGTAGCTGTATCGCAAGGTGTATATGTACCTATCACTAATGGTAAGATACACTACAGGTATACCGATAAGCGAGATGTCAAGTATGATAAGCAATATAGTATCTATAAGGGGTTGTGTGTGACATGGCAATTATTGACGGTGTGTGTGTAGCATACAATCCGTGCTCGTGCAACATGAACCGTCAATAATATGTGTAGTGTCCTACGGCTGCTAGTCACAGTACAACTATATCAAGGAAATAAGGTAAATGAGCAATTCTAACAATGACGTAGAATATGCGACAGGTATTTGAATCCTAGCCCAGACGCATAACGCCATGCGGGCGATTCCCCTGTAGATGTTAAATCTACTCACCTACGCTCCACGCTAGGTGAATCCTACCATCTGCTCCCCCCTGTAGTAGTGTCCGTAGTCCCTGCCTGCAAACCTGCAAATAAGACATGGAAATCATATATAAGCCAAATATTCCGCAAAACGCGATATCGAACCAAAACGAGAAACTCGCGTCGTGAACTAAACGCGCGTGTGCACGATACGCTGAATCGTGTGTATACGCGTCTAAAACCATCGCGACACGCTGGATCGCAGAACCCACTCACGTATCGCGCGTATCGCGCAAACACAACGGACATGCAAAACGATATTTGATCCCAGATTTTCCTACAGGCCAAATCTTACAAAACTATACATGCCAAAACACTACAATACACTGCATACAACCCTACCCAAAACCCCAGCACCCCACTCCCCTTCCTGGCCGCAAATTGCGGCCAGATTGAATAAAACTGCGGCCAAGATTGGGAAAGGGTCTCTCGTGTTTTGGTGGTGTTGTCTATACCTAGTGTACATGCCCCAGTTTTCTCAATTTTGTCCTGAAGGCCCCGGGTCAAAAGCAGATCACAGATGTCACAAAACGACACCAAAATATGATATTTAGCACAATATGGAAAACCTATGGTATTTTTGTGAAACCTGGGTTGAATCTCAGTTGAGGTGACCTAACAACACTAGAATGAGCTAGGTTAACCAACTCAAACACATTCTAACCAAAATTCCACATAAAACACCATAACTAGCACCAAACTCACATTTATCGCAAACCGAAGCTAAACTATACACAAGTTAAGCAAACTAGGAAATTGTGTTCAGAAATTATACCCTATGGAACCCTAAGAAGCAAGTGAAGGGGAAGAACTGAGTTGCTACAGCTGCTGGTGATGCAAAGGATGCAAGTTGCTGCTGCTGCAGTGAAGCTTGTGCTGATGCTGCTTGTGCTGATGCTGATGCTGCTGATGGTGCTGCTGTGGGTGCTGGTGCTGGAGCCCCTGCTGCTGCTGATGTTGTTCTGTTGCTGCTAGAGCTGCTTGTTGCTGCGACCTTGCTTCTGCAGCTGCTGCTTCTCTTGTTGCTGCTGAAGTTGCTGCTGTTGTTGTTGTTATTGCTTGAGCTGCAGCTACTTCGGGTGCTGCTGCTGCTTCTGGTATTGTTGCTGAAGTCTCTGCTGCTGCTGCTTCTCTTCTGCTGCTGGAGAAGCTGATGGTGGTGTGGGTGTGTGTGTGTTGTGAGTTTGAGAGTGAGAGGATGAGAGAAATGAGTGAGAATGAGAGAACACCAACAAGTCAACCCCTCCCCTCTCTCTCTCTTCATTAAATAAAGGCATGGGCAAGCCATCATGCCTCATAATGTTCCCTCTCTCTCTCTCTCTCACCAAGTCAACATAACAACAAAAGAATTCATTTTCTTTTTTAAAACAATCATCATACTTAAAACCCAAAAGCACCTAATACAATATTAAACTAGATTAGGGAATGGTTAGTTCACCATGATTGCTAATCATGTTTAACCCCAAAAACAACCCTAGTTAACATGCACAATTGTGTGCAAGCCTAGGAAAAATCTAATAAAATATTCATTAAATGGGATAAAATAATTGAAAACTAATTTGGTAAACTTTTTATTAAAAACCATACATTAAAATATAATTAGCCACAAAATACATTCTAAGGTGTTACAGAAGCGCCCCTACTCATTCCCGCGGGATAAGACGAAGAGGCTATTCGAGCTGGTGGTACGCAACAGACTTATCGACTTGCCAAATCCAAGGCGACCGCCGCAACCCAGTGAGGTGAATAACCCCAACTACTGCCCTTACCATCAAACGGTAAGCCATCCGATTGAGGATTGCTTCGTCTTCAAAGGATGGATTGAAGATCAATACCTACAGGGCAAGTTTGCGCTATCCGAGAAGTGGAAGGTGAACCCGCCACAACCTCACACTCCTAAGAAGACGGACACACCGGGGGCAACTTGTTCTTTCATTGAAGAAGCTCCATGGGAAATCGTGCTTTCAGCAAAAACCAAAAGAATGCTGAATGAGCTCCAGACATGCCCGGCAGTCAGGTGGAAGAACCCGCTGGAACCCCAGATCATTGAAGGGATGCTGAAGCCACGCCCAATTCCGAAGATCAGTGGTGATGTCCTGAGCATTCACCACTGAGGAGTGCGACGCTTTTAAGACATGGTGGCAGGGATATGTTGCTCATCGGCAACATTTTAAGCAAATGAAACGCAGAACTCGTCCGGAGCAGAGAAGTGCGACCGAAGGACACAAAAGAAATACCGGTAACTGTTACACGGTCAACACCGGGGGATCGCAAGTGCTCACATTCGGGAGCGATTCTGACGAGGAAATGGCTCTGGGCCCTTTCTTTAAAGAATCCATCTTAGGGAAAGAGGAAGAACCAGAGGCCAGCGAAAACATTCAGCTGTGCAATCGCACGCTCCCGGAAAAGAATCTCGTACCCGCAACTAGAAATGATAAGGGAAAGGAAAAGGTCGCTGACGATATCGCCTTAGATGACCAAGTTATGAAAGAGCTGACTGCCAAGGACCCGCCTAAGAAGAGTAAGGTGGACTACAACATCCTAGCGCACCTAAGGAAGCTACCCTCGCAGCTCAGCATTCTTGACGCCCTCTTATTATCAAAAGAAGCGAGAGATTCATTAATCAAGGCGCTGCAAGAGCCCGAGCAATTCCAAGCCTTCCTCGCCGAAGAAAGGATGAAGGATGAACTGGAAGAAGTGCGCACAGCCGATGTCACGTTCGGTGATGAAGACCTTCTCCTTGGGACGTGCGACCACAACCGTCCCCTATACGTCTCTGGATACTGCCACGATATCAAGATATGCAAAATCCTGGTTGATAATGGATCCTCCGTTAATCTCCTTAATGTTCGGGTGTTGAAGGAAATCTGCATGAGCGTTCAGCACCTCGCTCGTGATAAAATTACCATCTCCAGTTTCGATTCTCAGTCATCACGGACTCTCGGATCGGTGATACTAACATTACGCTTTGGACTACTCGTCACAGACATTAAGTTTCACGTCATTGACGCCAAGACCTGCTACAACGCCTTGCTCGGTCGTCCTTGGTTACACGAGTACAACATCATCCCTTCTACGCAACATCAGTGTATGAAGTATTTCAAGGATGGTCTCGAGTACACCGTGACAGGCGAGCTGAACCCATTCTCCATGAACGAAGTCCGCAAATACGAAGATGCAAAGTACTTTTTGCCAGATTTCGAGGACACGGAGAGGTGTCGCAAACCGGAGAACGAAGCCGCCGCCACCATTCCTGTTTTCGGGAGTGATACCGAAGAAGATGAAGAGATAGTTTACGCTGGGTCATCTCAACGCAGCAAACCGGGACCGTCCGCCCCCATATTGATCTTCGGAAGCGATTCGGAAGATGAGGTTAATGCTGTGTTCTCCAGTCGGCCGCCAATACAAGAATTCCCTGGTGATGATCAGAGTTTGCAAATCACCATGATTCCGCGGGAGCACTACAAAGATCTTGACGCGCTTGAAGCTTACAATGTGCAAGACCTGCAAACGTTTTATGTCCCTCCCAAGCGAAAAGGTGAAAAGGAGATCCTATTCTACCAATCCACGGAAATAAGAGTGGAGAAGGAAATATGGCACGGCGCGGATTCTACACTTGACAGGCTCCAACCCATCCGTTTGCCCAGATATTATACGAACGGACTAAAAAGGCTGTTGAAGCGCCAAAGAGTACCCTTAAAACAGACTATTCGACAAGCTCGGTTCTATAACAGGATTTGGGATGTCCCTGGGACTCAGCGCAAATTTCCCAACGGGAGAATGGAAACGCTTGGTCTTGGGTATATAAGATCCGGGAAACGGGAACGAGTCCACGGTAGCTACGCCATATATAACTTCGACGAAGGAGAGGATGCCCTGTCAGAAAACGCCGACCCCTTATCAAAACTTGATCCCGCAATCAAAGTGCCGAATCCGTCATTTGAAGAACGAATGGACAAGCTTATCAGGAAAGCGGGTCAAAAAGCTCGGGACGACCATAATCTTGAAATGGCCATCTACGAGAAAGCCATGATGCAACGTCTTCTTCTACAGGCTGCAAAAGACAAAAATACTCCTCCCTGTCAACCTGCTGTGCAAAAGGCCCGACACAGAGGCAGAAATAAGTCAAAGAGCGGAAAAGGGATTCGACAACGCGGGATCAAAGAGTCATGTGATCTGGAATTGCGCGGTCCATATTTGTCCCTCATGAAGAAGATAAGTCGAGCGTATTCTTTCCCTCAAGACAAGACGAAGAAGATACTTGATCTCGCTTTAAAACATCGAATGATTACACTTCCGGAATCTAAGCATCCTGAGCAAGATAACGAGGTCTCTCAACCAGGCTATTGCTCTTATCACCGAGCCATAGGACACCCCCTCGAAGACTGCTTCACCTTCAAGAACTGGGTCGAAGATCAATATCAGCAAGGCATGTTTGCTTTATCCAGCAGCTGGAGGGTAACGCCGCCACAAAAGCACGAACCCAAAGCCACAAGAGCAGAACCAGATCCACATCGGGCTTGGAAGCGAGTTCGTACTTGTCATATGATAAAAATATCAAAAGGGGAGCCCGAGGATATGGATGACCTTCCTTGGTGCTTCGAAAATAATGACGACGAGGTAATCTCAGAAATTCCACCAACGCCGAAAGAGCTGGAAGATGGCATACATACTACTGCAGATAACCTCAAGAAGATTGAGTTGGGGACAAAAAACGACCCGCGACCGACATTTGTCAGCGAATTGCTATCTGGAGAAAGGGTGGCTGCGTTAAAAGACGTGCTTATGCAGCATAGAGATTGCTTCGCATGGAACTATTCCGAAATGCCAGGACTAAATCCAGAAATAGATGTCCATAAAATGGCGATATCCCCGGATGTTAATCCAGTCAAACAGGCGCCGAGAAGAATGCGGCTCGAGCTCGAGATGAGCATCAACGCCGAAGTCAAGAAGCTGATCGACTCTAGGTTTATCCAGGAAATTTAGTATCCGAATTGGATCACCAACATCGTCCCGGTAATGAAGAAAAATGGGATAGTGCGCATATGCGTGGACTTCCGGGATCTCAATAAAGCTTGCCCGAAGGAAGATTTCCCAGTACCGGTCACCGAGCTGATGATAGATAACACGTACACTCACGAGGTTTTCTCTTTCATGGACGGCTCATCACGATACAATCAGATAAAGATGCACCCCGAAGACCAGAAGCACACCGCTTTCCGGACTCCTCTGGGTATATTTTGCTACAAAGTTATGCCCTTCGTTTAAAGAACACCGGTGCCACCTATCAGAGGGCCATGACGAAGATCTTCGATGACCTCTTACATGAAATCGTCGAATGTTACATCGACGATCTCGTGGTGAAAAGCAAATCGTACGAGGAGCATTTAGAGCATCTGAAGACCGTATTTCAACGCCTTCGGCAATACAACTTGAAGATGAACCCTCTCAAATGCGCGTTCGGGGTATCCTCAGGCAAGTTCCTAGGGTTCATCGTCCGGCACCGGGGTATCGATATAGATCCGTTGAAGATCAAGGCGATCATGGAAATGCCACCGCCAAGGACTCTTAAACAATTACGGTCTCTCCAAGGGAAACTCGCGTACATCCGGCGATTTATAGCCAACCTTTCAGGCAAGTGCCGCCCTTACAGTCACCTGATGAAGAAGGGAACCCCGTTCGTCTGGGATCACAAATGCCAAGGCGCACTGGTCGAGATCAAGCAGTACCTGCAGAACCCGCCGGTGTTGGCTGCTCCGGTCAAGGGAAAACCTCTTATTCTTTATACCACAGCCCTCGAAGGTTCCTTAGGCGCATTATGGGCATAAGAGAACGACCAAGGGAAGGAGAGAGCGCTCTACTATTTAAGTCGAGTCCTACTGGGGCCAGAAAGCAATTATTCCCCCATCGAAAAGCACTGCCTGGCGTTGATCTTCGCGATAACGAAACTCCGGCACTATGTGTTGGCACATGAAGTTCGTTTCATTTCGAAGGTGGACCCCCTTAAATATTTGATGTCGAAGGCCATATTAACGGGGTGACTCGCTAAATGGGCCCTACTCTTGATGGAGTTCTCGATAACCTACCAGCCTCTCAAGGCAGTGAAAGGTCAGGCCATTGCCGACTTCCTCGCTGAACATCCGATACCGACCGATTCCCCTTTGAATTGCGAACTGCCAGACGAACACGCGTTTGATGCGATCGACGGTGGTGGTAACCGGTGGGAACTTTATTTTGACGGAGCGTCTTCCATGAAGAAGCGCAAACAAAACATGCCTATAATCAAATCAGGGGTAGGCCTCATCTTCGTATACCCACAAGGAGGGATAATGCGCTTTGCCTTCTCCTTGACAGAGCCAAGGACGAACAATGAAGCCGAATACGAAGCTTTGATAGCCGGTCTCGAGATCGCCATCGACATGGGAATTGAAAACCTCATCATATATGGAGACTCCCAACTGGTCGTTAGCCAAGTGAATGGCGACTACCAAACGTGCAAACCAGAGCTGGTCAAATACGGCGAGAGAGTACAGCAATTATTGACCCAAATTCCTTCCTACACTTTGGAAAACATACCGCGCGCAAAAAATAGCAAGGCAGACGCGTTAGCCAAGCTCGCTAAAGAACTGGCTGATGAGAACCTCGATGACGTCAGAATCATGGTACAAAGCCATCGAATCCTCACACCGGCAGAAATATCTCCGGAATCATCTAAAGAAAAGGAAGCAACCGAGCAAATGGCTATGCAAATAAAGGACCAAGAGAAGGCTGAAGACTGGAGAGAAGTCTTCGTAGACTACTTCAAATCCCGTCGAATGCCTGAAGATGCGTCCTCAAGACATCAGCTTATGAAACGAGCTCTGTCTTTCGCCTTCGTCAATGATACTCTGTGCAAGAGGTCATTTGATTCTCTGTGGTTGAGATGCCTGGGACCTGACGAAGCGAAAAGAGTCGTTCAGGAAGTTCACGACGGACTCTGCGGCTCTCACCAAGCAAGCCCGAAGATGAAGTTGAAGATTAAACGAATGGGCTACTATTGGCCCACGATGATTCAGGACTGCCTCAAATATGCGAAGCATTGCCACTCGTGCCAGATTCATGGAGACTTTATCCATCAGTACCCAAATCCACTACATCCAACGGTGGCTAGCTGGCCGTTCGAAATGTGGGGGACTGACATAATCGGCCCCATCGAACCGGCATCGTCCATGGGACATCGCTTCATCCTAGCGACCACCGATTACTTCTCCAAGTGGGCAGAAGCAGTACCGTTAAGGGAAGTGAAGACGGAGAATATTCTCCATTTCTTCAAGACGCACGTCATTTATCGGTTTGGAACTCCGCGATGGATCATCTCCGATAACGGTCCAGCCTACAGAAGCCACAAGATCAGTCGCTTCGCACAACAACACAACATAGACTGGAGATATTCCTCAGTTTATAATCCCCGAGCTAACGGTCTAGCCGAGGCTTTCAACAAAACCTTGACAAAGATCGTGAAGAAGACGGTGTCCCGAAACAAAAAGGACTGGCACGAGAGACTGCAAGAAGCTCTTTGGGCATATCGAACTACGTTCAAGACGGCCACGAACACAACGCCATACGCGTTGGTATTCGGTACCGAAGCAGTACTCCCCCTCGAGATAGAGTTACCCTCTCTACGAGTGGCAGTCCACTACGAGCTGACGGACGAGGAAAATGCTCACCTTCGGCTTGAGGAGCTTGATGCCCTTGATGAAACCCGGCTCATAGCGCAGCAAAATCTGGAGGCTTACAAAGCAAAGATGACGCGCTCATATGAAAGATTGACCAGGCCGAGAACATTCCGCCAAGGCGAACTCGTGCTAGTGGTCAAAAGACCTATGATCCCCAATCGCGCCAAGCGGGGAAAATTCGAGCCGAATTATGAAGGCCCATACATCATAGACAAGGTCTACCAGTGTGGAGCCTATCAACTCATGGATATGCACGGTGAAAAACCTTTCAGACCGATAAACAGCCGCTTCCTGAAGAAATACTACGCTTGACGGGTTAAGGCCTAGGTCAATGATAGATGACGACGACCATGTCCGCTCGCTATCTTCCTAATCCCGAACTCTATAAGTAGTAACCGGCCTTCTCTAACAACGGACCGAAACGTCCTTAAACTAACTACGGACCGAAACGTCCTTAAACTAACGACGGACCGAAACGTCCTTAAACTAACGACGGACCGAAATGTCCTTAAACTAACTATGGACCACTATGTCCTAAAACTAGCTGTTGACCGAGATGTCAATAAACTACAGTGGATTGCAGCATCTCAAAGCCGATAAAAAAAATAGAATAAAAAAAATAGAATAAAAACGGTATGTCCATAAGCGAAATGGGCACAGATGAAAACCCGAAAGGGCTCCGTGAGTAAAAACAGCAGGACTACCGGCGAGTGTTTGTGAAAACCCGAAAGGGCGCAACCTCGTTAAAGGACACTTGCAGGGTCCTCACGACCTTGTAAGGAGAAACCACCCGCGTGAGATCCTTACGACTCACAAGGGGGCAACACACTTAGTAGTCCTCACGATTCCTAAGGAGAAATTACACTTGCGAGATCCTCACGACTTGTAAGGAGAATTCTCTTATGGGACCCTCACGGCTCATAAGATTTGAAAGTCTTAAGTTACATAAACCTGAACCTGTTCTTAAGCAAACCCCCCCAAAACAGAAATCAAACTGTGAGGGGCGGCACCACGGTCCCCCTGCACAACAAACACTGACTCGCCGAGAAAACAAAATCTAACTGTCTTCTCGCGGCAGTCCACAGACGCATAGAAAGTAGCTAGCCAATCCATGCCCAACAGAACGTCGAAGTCCAACATCTCAAGAAGGATCAAGTCAACGGACAGATCTCTGTCTCCTAAATGGACAGCACACGATTGGAACACGTGTCGCGCAACAAACGACTCTCCCACAGGAGTAGTCACGACAAGTGGCTGATCCAGCAAACACGACTCTTGGCCTAACCTCGGCACGAAGTACGTAGAAATATACGAATGCGTAGATCCCGGATCAAAAAGAACATGTGCATCATAAGAACATACAGAAAGGGTACCTGAAACCACAGCATTGGACGCCTGAGCGTCCTGGTGAGTCAAGGCAAAAACCCGAGCCTGTCCTCTACCGGCTACTGGCTGTCCCTTGCCTCTGCCACCTCGTCTTCTCGGCACAAAACCACCGCGACCACGATCTCTCTGAGCAGGAGTCTGACGCGGCGCGACAACAGGAATAAGAGGCAATGCTCTCTGAGGCGGAGAAGGTGGTAAGGTAACCTGGGGTACAGCTGGCCCTCTCTGACACACCACGGTACAATCCCGAACAAGATGATGTAGACTGCCACACCCGAAGCATCCATAAGACGGTCGCTGGCCCTCCTGGGAATACGAACTGAATAACTGGCCACGTCCCATGCCTCTGCTACTTCCCGAGTCTGCAGGAACTCTTCCTCGGCGTGCAAACCTCGGTCTCCATGCTGGTACATCCGTACGAGTCCTCTTCGGTTCCGGAACAACTGATGACTCAGCTAGACGCTCCTCCACCAATAGGGCTGCATCCACCGCTGCCGCATATGTCTCACAATGCTGAATGCTAATGGCTAGGAACAACTGGGTAAGCAGGCCTCGAACAAACCACTTCACCCTCATCTCCTCAGTCGCCACCAGGTACGGAGCATACACTGACAGCTCGGTAAACAGCATATCATACTCAGACACCGTCATCCCCATAGTTTGACGTAACGACTCAAATTTGTGTGCTCGCGCATCCCTGACGCTCGGTGGAAGAAAACGGGTGAGAAACACCGTCACAAACTCGGCCCAGGACATAGGAGCAAGACCCGCGGCTCTGCCCTTCTCCAAGGACTCACACCACTTCTGGGCCATACCCTCCAGCCAGAAACTGGCAAACTCCTCCCATCTCTCATCGGAGCATCGGAGTGAACGACAAATCCTGGCCATCCAGTCGATGAACGACTGCGAATCCTCAGTAACATCTGTGCCAGTAAACACCGGAGGCCTCAGCCTCATAAAATCTGTCAGTGACACAGTAATAACCTCCGGAGTTGAAACTGCAACTGTCGGAACAGTAAGTACCATCGTAGTCCCTGCAACGGGTGGAACAACTGCCTGCCTCTACGCTCGGATGGTCTCTACTAAAGTCCCCACTATCTGGCGTAGATCCTGCATACCAGCTCCAATCATAGCAATGTGCTCCGGTACAACAGGCGTACCGCCTTGGTCAGTCCTCGCCTCAGACGAGTCAACTCTGACCTCGGCCCTCGCGGCCGCTCTCTGTGCCCTCGTAGTCTTCGGCGGCATATAGGCTGGAAATTGAAACAAGATTCGATAAGGAACAGGAATCGAATCACAAAGATGTATATCATCACGGAAGAATATCAACCAACAAGTCCTAAGGTCGCTTAGGCGGAGTACCGTGTCGTAAATATGCCGCGAAACATACCCACGCTAAGTCACTCTGCTTAAGCTACCTACTCCATCATACCAAGGTCATCCTATACTCCGAAAGGTAGAACCTAACGCTCCAATACCAACTTTGTCACGACCCGAAATTTGGCCCGTAACCGGCACTTAAGCAACGTAACGTCTACAGGCGTACGCAACTCAAGTAAGCCGAAACCCAGAAATCTAAACCACCGAAATCTGGATCAACGGAGGAAAACATAGTTTTAACATTTGGAAATCACAAGTAAAATCTCTAACTCTAGTTTTCTTTCTTGAAAATTTCGGCAGCACCTCCTTTGTAAAAACTAGCCCCGAAAACGGGTACAACACATATAATATATAAAGCATCCCAAATGGGAGCAAAATCACGCCCAACGGCGGAGACAATCACCACAACATGTATACGACGCCGAAGCGAAGAAATATCAAAGAAACGACTATAATAAGAAGTAAACTTTTCAACACACCGGCTCCCACAAGCCCGGCACCCCAAAGTCACCAAAATAATACAACACCAAATCCTCACGAGTCGTCTATAAGTCATATACAAACAGTGGTAGATGGAGAATACTAGATCCAACAAAAAGAAATACAATGTATAGGAAGATAACCGCAAACCCACCTAAAAGCAAAGGCCTCACTGCCTAACGTAGCGGTATCCGCAAAAGTAGAGATGATAAGACGCCCTGCCGCAACTACTCTGAGGGTAAGTCCTGCAAAACACTGTGGCACAACGGGGGTGAGTTGCCAACTCATGAATAGTAAATAAAATCATACTGTAATCGCAGGTATGCACGAACAACGATCTATATATCACATGTAATCCGATAGCATAAGTATGATAAGTGAATATGCAACAATCATGTAAAGGTACATCATCAGGGTACTGCAACTACATGAAACAATGCATAACCACAATAATCCTGAGTGTGTGGGATGATACAATAAAATCTCATGAAAAATCCTCAGTATGGAAAAACACCAGTGTCCCTCACTGACACATCAAATCCTAAATCCTCAGGCACCGCATCCTCTGATCGGCCCTCATATCCTGTAAGTCTCATGGAACCTGAGTGTCTATAATCGACACCCGAAACATCATGAAAACATATACATGTAAGTATATATATATATATAAGGATATCAACCACGTATGTCCACCGACCATACATAAAAATCAGGGAAACCTGAATGTCTAACACCGACACTCGAAACATCATGAAACCGGTGTCTAATATCGACACGTAAATCCTCATAACTTAGGCGCTGTCACCATGACTGGCCCTGACGATATGTCATACCTCACTCCGGTCGGTATCCCCACGAGAACCGCCGAGTCCAAATAAAATCACCGGTAGGTAGTGGTCCCACCGCCAGGCTTATCGTCTACACAACGAAATCACCACTCGCCCCGGGGTACCATACCGGGTCCACCATGTACCCGCAGACGGTGCCTCCCGCTCCTCGAATCGGGTATCACAAGCCAAATCTCAGAACCGAGAAATCATATGGTGGACGCACTGAAATATCATATCAAGAGAAATCGGGTTTTCAAACAGTACATAGTTTCTTGAAAATACCCCCACGGTTCTCAAATCCATAAATCATATGAAATCCATATCTCAATACGTAAAACCCATATAAAATTGATATATGCAACATAAAACATCAATATGAGCATATAAAGGGAAAACCGCTCTTTAAATGAATCTAGCTTTTAAAATATATCTTGCGGTTTCCAAAATCCTCCGAAAACAAATACAGTATCATATGAGGTGTACATGTAAGTGTAGCAAGATTTAAGTATCTACATGTAAGCAAGTGGGTATGATGCATTTCATAAGCGCAATGATCAACAACTCAATATCACATATAAAAACAATACCTCTTAGGGTATATACAACTATAGCAAGCATATGCGGTATACATGTCAGTATGTGTGCATGATGTACATGTAGCTGTAATAGACTATGTGGGTGTATATGTCAATATGTATGCATGATGTACAAGTAACTGAAATCGAGTATGTGGTGTACATGTCAATATGTATGCATGATGTACAAGTAACTGAAATCGAGTATATGGTGTACATGTCAATATGTATGCATGATGTACAAGTAGCTATAGTAAGATATACGTGAAGTGGAATAAGGGTCACTACCTTAACTATTCCTGCCCAATGCAATGCCACGTATGTAAGTATCAACAATATCTCATATGCACAATGGGATAAGGGCTACTACCACAACTATCCCTATCCACTACCGTATCACGTATGTAGGTGGTTTGTGCGTGTCATGGCAATTACTGACGATGTGGATGTAGCATACAATCTAGTGCTCGTGCAACATGAACCGTCAGTAATGTGTTATATCTAAAGGTACGTGTCAAGTACAACAGATAACGCTAGGCAATGACATTCATATGAACGTAACTAATATGCAAATACATGCAGCTATCATATCATATTCACCCCGACGCATAACGCCATACGGGCGATTTCCCCGTAGATGTTAAATCTACTCACCAATGGTCTCCAGCTATGAAAATCCGACCACCTGCTTCCCCTTGTTCGCAGCGTCCGAAGTCCCCGCTTGCGACGCTATATTTCCACAAACACAAGAAATAATGCGAACATCTCAGAATCGATCAATATAACGTAAAACTACGTATTAAATAACGCACCAACACACTAAACTAACTTGCGAGTGTGCGTCAAGTGGCTAACGTGCGTCACGATACCACAAAACCTACCCAAACACAGCAGCTGCACCAGATCACGATTCGTGTCGCAAAACGTAACACGCGGACTCAAAACACTAGATTATAGATAAACGATCCTAGATTTTGTATACTGCAATTACTAAAAAAGTAAACAGAACCAAACACCCCTAAACAACAGCAGACAACTACCCACAAAAGACAAACCCCATCCCCTTCCTACCAAACCGGCGTCGCCGGATTTCGCCTTAGGGGTCGTCGGCCCCGGCCGGTGGGGTGGTCACCGTCTCTCAGGTGGTGTCTCAGGTTCACTAGTGCATCTCTATAATTTTGTTTGGTCACTCACTAATTTTTTCAGGTCACAGCAGATATGAAAGCTCTAAAAAGACTTTAAAAAAACCGATATCGCACTAATCGATATTAAAAGCGTTCTAAACCATAATCAACGAACTACACCGCATAAAAACTCTAATTTATCAGTATAGGGATTATACCTAACAATCTTGCTCACAAGATCCAAGCTTTCCCTAGCTCCAAGTGATCCAAGAGCAAAAATCAAGAACTTTTGGTATTTTGTGATATATTTTGGGATTTTTGAGGATTTAATGTGCTAGAATGATGCAAGAATGGAAAAGAAATGAGCAAGGGCAGTAGGGGAGGAAGGGATCTCGTCCAAGTGAGGAGGTAGGAGTTTAGTGAGGGGTTTCCTAGAAATTACCAACTTTAAATGCAATTAAATGCATTCACACTACACATGCACACATGCATGCATCTAAATTCCTTTCTTTTCTTTTCCTTTAACCTAAAATCTAATTCCACAAAAATATCTAGATATGTGAGAAGGTTTTGGTTTATCTCAAACTTAATTGATGAGAAGTTCACTTAACAGAAATTTCCCAAAATGCGAATATCGCATTAAAATAACATTAAAATTGGGAAAAATTCTATCTGAACCAAAACGTCCCATATACCCCCAAAGCTTGCACACTGGCTTTATTTTAGCTAAACTAGGTGCTGGCAAGTCTATATGGTCGTTTGAACACAGTCGGGTTAAAACGGAAAATACCGACAAACTTACCCTAAAACGGACAAATTCGCATAACGATTTCTAAAACGTTACAAATCTCCTCGATGACATTAAAATGCTCAACTTATGAGGAGATCTGCTTCTGCAGATCTTTCACCATAAGGAAGAACTAAGTTCTTATACGAAGGGTTAAACCCTTATTTTATCAGAGGAATTAAATTCCTATATACTTTTTGGGAGAATTAAATTCTCTGAACTTAGATCTTCCCCTAGGTTTTGGATCTGCATGGCAGGATCTCCCCGATGAGAATTAAATTCTCAACTTGTGGGGAGATCTGCTTCTGCAAATCTCAACCAAAGGAAGAACTAAGTTTTTTTCAGAAGAGTTAAACTCTTATGGAGGTGAAAAGGAGATGAGATCTTCTCTGTGTTTCGTTCTTTTTCTTACTTAGAGTTTCTTTTATTTTCCTCCTTTTCTCTCCGGAGAATTAAATTCTCTTTGTTTCAATCTTATGAGGTTTTTTTTTTCTCTATCTCTCTTTTTTTGTGTCTCTTGACTCCTATTTATAGGAGAAAGAAAAGAATCAATTTGTTCAGAAAATCTCTTATTGAGAGATTTTGATTGATTTTATAATCAACCAAAATGATCTTTTAGATGAATCGGTGAATTTTATTCACCGTTGGATTTTTAATCCAAGGACATCTATTTTACAGAAGATATTTCTCATAAGATTAGGAAAATATTTCCCTATACAGAATCTTCTTCTGTAAATTGGTGATTTTTTATCACCATTGGATTTTTAATCCAACGGTGCTCTGCTTTACAGAGCGCAATCTTTCTTATTTAGAGAGATTTAAGAAATATTTTCCAAATAGGGCTTTGATCCCTTTTATTTAGAATTTAATTATATTGGTTCAGAAGGCATAGGAGCCCATCACGTGTAGCACGTGACCCCACGAAGCTAAGTCTATCAAATAGTGTCACGTGCTACCACGTGACCTTTTCTGGCCAATTGTTTGTTTTAAGAAGGCGCTTATATACTTTGTATATAGAAGGTCACGTGTCTGCACGCGAAGCTCAGTTTTAGCCTCAATTTCAGCCTTGCTTTATCAAGCGCAGTGCCTTATCACGTGTGGGCACGTGATACTCCATTTGGGGAATTTTCCTATTGCTTTTATATTTATTATTCAGTTTTCATGAGGGAAAAAATGCCCCCACAGCGTTGTTCTCACGTGGTTTGCACGTGAGTGCAACGCTGTCACCTTTATAGCCGTTGGATTGCCTAGAGGAACGGGGAGGTGAACCGCCCTTGTCACGTCTTATAAATGCAAGGGTTTGGTTCCATAGGCAGCCACCGTTTCTTTCATCTTCTTACTTCTTCGTTTTCCTTGAGAATTTAATTCTCCTCCTCAGAGCTTAGTTCTCTGCCATTGTAATTTCCGAGTTAAACTCTATAAAAAAGAAACCCTTTTTAGGTAAAGATCTTGCACATCAGAGAAAAAAAACTTTTCTTTTTGAACAAAATTTTTGGATTTTAAATCCATTGTGAGAGCTTTGCTCTCCTCTGAAACCCATCTCTTAGAGATCCAAAGATGTGATCTTTGAGCAGTAAACCTTCATATCTCGGGCATTCCCCTCTGATTTTTTAGGGTACATGGGATTTTGTATTTTTATGAGTTTCCGGAATTTAATTCCATCACATAAAAGGAATTTAATTTCTCTGGCGAAGAGCTTAGCTCTGAAAGATCAAGAGGACCCTTTGGGAATTTTATTCCCTGGTGTTCTTGAAAATCTTTTCATAAGGTTTTACCCTTATTCGCACAAATTTGAATTTGTTGTGTGCTTAACAGAACTTGTGTTTCCCAAAAATTTGTTTGACTTCCAATATCTTTTTAATGAGGATCTTCTTGATTTTCATAATGATTGCTCTGTCTCGTCATTGGTGAGCCGCCATATTGATTTTGCGGGGCCTATGTGTCTTGTAGGCAGTGGTCCTGCAAAATAGACATTTTGTCATTTTCTTTTGTTATTATATATATATATATATATATATATATATATATATACGTGCTTCACTAATGGTTT
This sequence comes from Agapanthus africanus, assembly GCA_030015575.1. Taxonomy (NCBI): domain Eukaryota; kingdom Viridiplantae; phylum Streptophyta; class Magnoliopsida; order Asparagales; family Amaryllidaceae; genus Agapanthus; species Agapanthus africanus. Next base: position 519,747,748 of record JASDDO010000031.1, on the reverse strand, counting down.
TTCTTTCTCTTGTTTCAGGAACAATGGCTTCTCTTCCCTACTTCTCTTTTACTCGCTCAGACGCTGCTTTTCCACAATCGCTGTTAGACGAAGAAGCAATGGCGATGATCAGGGCCCATGACAGGGACTATACCAGTTTACTCTTGTGGGGAACTTGGTATGGGCATATCATCCGGGGCCTCCACGGCTTTCTTTGCGAAGTGCCAATAGAGCCTCTCCACCCTATTTTGCCGATGGAGCGTCTGCAGACTGCTTTTGCGGTGGAGGTGGCTGACTGGACTCCTATAGGTCGGCTCGAGCCGTAGTTAACCGGAATACCTAACCAACCTTTGTCGGCCATAGACATCTTGGAGCATCGCATTTGTCAAGGTGAAGCCCAACCCTGGGGACAAATTTATAAGATAGGGCTTACCCCTCGCCACCTCAACGGGCTATCTCCCCTGGGCTCGATACATTCTGTCCGCTCATCCCGCACGATTGCAGAAGGTTGGACTTTATCAGGCGGTGTATGCGTCCCTCTTCCATTATCAGTCCCCTCATGTCTGGTGGGTTAAAGCTTTCCAAAATCAATGGAATCTTCCTACCAACACTTTCTTGCTAGGGAATCATGAGGTTTCGATTTCTCTGGAAGTGTTCCGCGAGATTTCTGGATTGCCTATTAGGGGAGTACACTATGAAGAGTTGCTGCCTCCCGATGAGTATGTATTCACGACCGTGCCGGCTATGCTTGACGGCTTGACGACCGAAAACACCATCCGTCATAAGTACCCCAGTCTAATCAAGACTCTGGGTATTTTCGAGAAGTTGTTCGCGGAGTCAGAGGAACAGGGCATCACCTTTTAAGAGCTTCATCTCCTGCTTCCTCCGTGAAGATGTCTTATCAAAGGAGACTCCGAAATTTGCGAATATTAACGACCCCTTTGGGTTTGTCCTGAATAAGCGACCAGCCAAAGAAGAAGATTTACTGCAGTTTTACATCTCGATCTTGCCGGCCGCGTCCTTTGATTCGATTGTGGCTCCTGGTATGGATGAGGAGACCTTCTTTGTTGGTTTCATCAGCCTTTGGCTTAGTTGGTTTGCCATTCCAACGCATCGTTGCTTTATGAGAGCTTCGGTCATCTACCCTGCTCACCGAGTGGCTGAAGGGACACGACTGACCGTGGGTATTGCGGGGTTATCACACTTATATCATGGGCTGAACACTGCGGCTAATACTTCGATCCCGGGTGTAGATGTGGTGAGTTTCTCCCTCCACTACTTTACGCCATGTATCGAGATGCATGTATTGGGGGCGTTCGCAGCACATCAGAGGCCGGATTTCTATGATGCTTACACCTTCCCACGGCTCATGAGGTTAGTGGATGCTTCTGCTCCTGATCCAACTCAGTTAGGGGCCCTTCGTGCGTTGCTTAACCCGTATGCTAACGAAGGTGGGATGGTATTCAATGGCCGAGTCCTCTTTGCTCCTTCAGGACCTGTTCAACAGCTATTCGATTTATCAAAAGGGGGAGCACCATCCTTAAAGCCTAAGGAAATTATGCATTTATATTCGATCAGGCCGGGTTATCTAGTGTTCCGTCGAAATGATACGGTTCTTTCCATGCGGTATAATCCGTACCGCTTTGCTCGGCAATTGGGTTACAACCATGGTGTTCCCTTCGAAGCATTTTTGGTGGAGCCCAGCTCGTCTCTGGGAGTTGTTCGTGACATCATCCATCACTTCATACGGCTGAATATCGGCTCTCGTTTCGTGATCCCCGAAGCCGACTATATTCCGAGGTGCGTAGGGTCTTATACGGGTTGGTACCGTCATCGAGTTGGTCCAATCATTACCGAGGAGAAGCGGATACTCTTCGGATACAGAGCTCCTACCCCGATCCAAGACACAGGCGTTCAGCCTCGACCACGGACAGTGATTCGCCCTCCATTGAGGGGTAGCGGTGTCTTACTCATCCCTGAAGCGGCGGATGCGGAGTCGACTCCCCCCACAGCTGGTATGCCAATGCGCACTAGAGCTCAGGCAAAGGCTTCCAATAAGGCGCCAGCAGTAGTTTCATCAGTTAAGGCTTCATCAATGGCAGTATCATCATCGGTAGTACCGCCAAAAGAGGATACTGGAGATGAAATCGGCCAACGTCGCGCCAAAGCGTCAAGAGGCAAGAAGCGATCTCCATCTAGTGTCATCTCCAGTTCAAAACGGAGGAAGAAAACGGTTACCGGTCTGCTCGACCTCTTGCTCGAATCTGAGGCTGTTGCCCAAGAAGAACCTATATCCATGCAAGAGCCGGATGATAGTCTTCTCTTTCCGGGTTCGTCTGCCATGGAAGCTGCACAATTGGCTGAGGCTATAAGGCGCTCACAAGACGAAACTAAGAACGTGGGTGTCCCGAAGAAACCTTACCCTCCCGTTATATTCTACGAAGATCTCCCATTACTACGGAGGGTACATATGGGTCTCCTGCGATGGGAAGATGAGATAGCCCTCAAGAAACCTATTTCAGCCGCTTCCGAAGATGAGCTGGCATTGAAGACCGGTGGCCATGAATCTGCATTTGAACCCCGGGGAGCACACTTCTTCAGGAAGGAACGACGGCTTGAAAAAGCCATACTAGAAGCATCTTGGCGCATCGGTATGTGTGCTTTTCGTATTTTTTCCTTTCTGGAAATAATTTGTATTGCTTTTTATATCTCCTTATCTTTGCGACAACTTTGCAGGGACTTCAGCGACTACAGAGGATTCGAGCTCAAGTCGCGTCCTGACTGTGGACTCTGTAAATGTCTCCGATGAGGCACTACTAGGTGTGGAGGAGGTTGTTACAGCTGCTATTCCTGCTGTGGAGCTTCCACTGGTAATCTCCGTTCCCCCGGTGCCTGTCCTCCCAGAAGAGGTGCCCTTATCGGCCGTAGATTTAATGGATCTTTCTGGTGACGACCTAGAGATTCTGGAGGGGGTAGTTAAGACCGCCGTCCCTTCATTGGAGCCTGAAATGGCGACCGTTGACCCTCAATTGGAAGTTGTCACGCCAGCGCATGTCTCCGGTGATGTTCCTGAGGGCATGGAGGAGGCTGCCGAGGCTGCTATCCCTCTGGTTCAAGGCGGGAAGAGCATCGAAGGTAGTCTCTTATACTTTGTTTTTAATAGTCTTTCCATTATCTAAACCTTTCCTTCCTTTCAGAACTACAGGAATTGGCGGTTTCTATTGTGGACCTGTCTCCCAGGAAATCCTTCCAGCGCTTACTTAATATAGGTGCCCTACAGGCGATATCCCCGCAAAGTTTCGTCCTTTCTTCCGGGCAAGGTCTGTGTTCTTTGACCCTTTTTGTTTTATTATTATTCTTTATAATAATGCTAATATGCACTCCACATTGCTAGAATCCGATGACGAGGTCGAGATCCTCGATGGGCCTAGGGATCTCTCAAACCCCACTGCATGACTGTGGGTAAGTAAGGTTTTATCATTGGCATTGTTTTGTCTATTCCATGTTTGTGACTCTCACTGACCGTCCACAAATCTCGACAGCTCTACCAACCCTAACTCCGTTGGAATCACGGATTTTCATGCCACCGGGTCCCTATGCTCGTCGTGTATGTGAAAGGATGGAGAGGCAAAGCATCTACTCCCTGGCGGCTCTCATTGAAGATCTTCGTGCCGGAAATTCTGTTACGGCCGAAGAATTTGCTGCCGAAGCCAATACTTCTTTGCCTTTCCTTACTACTTATCATGATGAGGCATTGGTGCATGTTTGGGTTAAGTATTGTCACAGGGTGGAGGCTTGCTTACATAATCTTGAGTGTATACGTCTTCCTTCCGAGATCTTAACTTCCTAAGCGAGCCTGTGGGGGTAATCTTCAGTCCTGCAAAAAGAGGCTCAATCGGAAGTTTTCGGAGAGGGAGTTAGCTGCGAATGGTTTGGGGGAACTTCAAGCCCAACTGACTAATAAGACCACTCGTGCGCATGAACTTTGGCGGGTGCTTCAAGAAGCTATCACGGAGGTGGTAGCTCTTGATAAAGCCGTTATTTTTACCCGCGAGATGGTTGAAGCCCACAAAGTAGCTGAAAGGGAGCTTGAGAGTCGGCTCGCCTCGTACTAGGCTCAACAGTCTCTGGCGGAGACTCGTCTCGTGGCGATAACAAAACTTGAAGACGAGGCCCAGCGGAAGAAGGATGAACTGACGAATTTATTACACCGTCCGCCGACTTAAAGATTTTTGCATACTCTCCTTTTCTTGTATTCACTTCTGAATGAAAGACTATTTTGTATCCATTTTGAATCTTTTCATGAAATGTATCTTGTATTCATTTTGAATTTATGAATAAAAGACATATACTTTATTTCATATTGACGTGTCCTTTTTTGCAAATGCGTACCGGAAATAGTCTATCTTGATCTCCTTGCGGGACAACGACGGCTTAGGAAACAGGTTAAGGTTTGCTACCTAAGACTTTTCAACTTTATGAGCCGTGAGGGTTTCATAAGGACTTCTCCCTACGAGTCGAGAGGATCCCGTAGGTGTATTTTCTCCTTAGGAATCGTGAGAATTCCTATGTGCGTTTTCTCTTGAGAGTCGTAAGGATCTCACAAGAGAATTTTCTCCCTTACAAGTCGAGAGGACTCGTAAGTGATTGGTGAGTTGGCTTGTTTTCGAGTCGAAGTATTGTTCTGACGGACATGTCGTTGGCTAAGGTGTTTCCGAGACGGGGTTATTTACTGACGTATTTCCGCGACGGGGTCATTGGATGATATATTTCCGCGACGGGGTCATTTGATGACGTATTTCCGCGACGGGGTCATTGGATGACGTATTTCCGCGATGGGGTCATTTGCTGACGTATTTCCGAGATGGGGTCATTGGATGACGTATTTCCGCGACGGGGTCATTTGCTGACGTATTTCCGTGACGGGGTCATTGGATAACGTATTTCCGCGATGGGGTCATTAGATGACGTATTTCCGCGACGGGGTCATTTGCTGATGTATTTCCGAGACGGGGTCATTGGATGACGTATTTCTATGAAGGGGTCATTAGATGACGTATTTCCGTGACGGGGTCATTGGATGACGTATTTCCGCGACGGGGTCATTGGCTGACGTATTTCCGCGACGGGGTCTTTAGATGACGTATTTCCGAGACGGGGTCATTTGCTGACGTGTTTCCGCGACGGGGTCATTGGATGACGTGTTTCCGCGACGGGGTCATTTGATGACGTGTTTCCGCGACAGGGTCATTTGCTGATGTGTTTCCATGACGGGGTCATTTGATGACGTATTTCCGCGACGGGGTCATTGGATGACGTATTTCCATGAAGGGGTCATTGGATGACGTATTTCCATGACGGGGTCATTGGATGACGTATTTCCGAGACGGGGTCATTGGATGACGTATTTCCGCGATGGGGTCATTTGCTGACGTATTTCCGAGACGGGGTCATTGGATGACGTATTTCCGCGACGGGGTCATTGGATGACGTATTTCCGTGACGGGGTCATTTGTTGACGTGTTTCCGAGATGGGGTCATTGGATGACGTATTTCCGCGACGGGGTCATTTGCTAACGTATTTCCGAGATGGGGTCATTGGATGACGTATTTCCGTGACGGGGTCATTAGTTGACTTTAGGTTGTCTGTGAACCGTAGAGTCTTGGAACTAGGGACTTTGCCGTGGCTCCGATTGGTGGTGTCGCGTCTGTATCCTGCTGGGATGAGGAGGAACGCCGTTGCTGATCTTTATGCTGTAGATGTTGCCGTTGAGATTTGGAACTTGGGACTTTGCCATGTCTCTGTTTCGTTGTGTCACGTCCGTGCCCTGCTGGCATGAGGAGGAATACCGTTTAGGCTGTAGATGTTGCCGTTGAGATCCGACTTTCCCTTTGACTGAGTTTGTTGGGACATGTGGTTCCCTTTCGTTTATGCCCATGGATTGTATACAGGGGTCAGTATGGACTTACCTGCAGGGAAAAAGTTTCATTCTTTCATTTTTTTTCTTTCCGCGATACTCTATTATTTCAGTTTTTTTTATCGCGAAAGTCGCGATTGCCCAATCATTTCGGCTATTTTTCGCGGTGCCCAATCATTTTGGCTATTTTCCTTTTTCTTTACTCGCTACTTTTTATTGGAGTTGCCCAAATATTTTGGCTATTTTTATATGCATATATTTTACTTGCTGATTTTGTTGCAAGTTGCCAAATCATTTCGGCTATTTCATATGCATTTATGGCTCGCTGACTTTTCGCTGCGAGTATGGAACCTGGGATCTGATACAAATCTTAGCATTAACATCGCTGCCACTGGAATATTTCCAGGAGCGATTTATCATTTGCCGTGAAAGGACTTAGAATTTGTTACCGATTTAGGCATCAGCATCGCTACTACTGGGACATTTCCAGGACCGAATCATCATTTTTCTCTGTCGATTCGAACAAAGGTGGCTTAGAAAATAGGGTTAGGATCCTGTCGACTAATGCTTTTGATTTCATGAGCCGTAAGGGTCTCATAAAGGTGTTTCTCCCTACGAGTCGTGAGGATCTCATAGATGCGATTTCTTCTTAGGAATCATGAGGATTCTTAAGTGTATGTTCTCTTGTAAGTTGTAAGGATCTTGCAAGAGTGTTTTCTCCTTGTAAGTCGTGAGGACCTACAAGTGTTCATCAAATGAGGGCATTCCTTGTCGTTGGTGGGACTCGGCAAGGAAATGATTATTTCCGCCCGTGGATTGTATACAAGGGTCGGTATTAAACCGCTTGTAGGGCAATCTGGAACAGGTTCAGATCCCTATAGCTTAAGGCTTTTGAATCTTATGAGCCGTGAGGATCTCATATTGTAACGTTTCAGAAATCGTTTTGCGAATTTTCCCGTTTTAGGGCAAAATTGTCGGTTTTTCCCGTTTTAACCCGATTTCGATCAAACGACCGTATAAGCTTACCGACACCTAATTTAGCCAAAATAAAGCTTGTGCGCGAACTTTGGGAGTATTTGGGAGGTTTTGGTTCAGATAGTTTTTTTCCCAAATAAAATATTATTTTAAGCGGTATTTTGTGCACGTAAATCGGGAAAATTTTTATTTTGTGAATAAATTAATTTTGTCACTAGAATTATTTTAGAAGGTTCTTTTTAAATATCTAGATTTTTTTTGGTGACTAATGGTTTGGATTTAAAAAGAAAAGAAAAGAGTGAAAGGTGGCAAAAATAGCATTTTTTATATTATTTACACTCTTTCCTAGCTATTTCCTCACAAATTATTCACAAAAATACCCCCCTCACCCCCATGGCCGACCCTTATCTCTAATTTCTGTCCAAAATATTTCCCAAGCTCATTTCTTCATGATTTCGTCAAAATTCTTCAAGAAAAATTCCAAAATAAATCCACAAAAATCCTAAATAAATATAAAACCATCTTTTCCTTCACTAATCCTTCTTGGTTCTTCAACAAGCTTGGGTTTTGATGCTAAGATGATGGATTAAGCTTCATTTTGGTGTTCTTGGGGAGGTATAATTCTTACATTAATCCTTCTATACTTGCTTTAATCTTAAAACTAGCTAATTTAGTTAACTATTTAAGTGGTTAGTTTAGCTTTTAATTCATGATTAATTCATTATATTTGGTTTAAGATATTCATGTTAGGGTTAAATTTTGATTAAGTGATTAGTGTTTAATTCAAGTGTTAAATTGTGTTTTGGAAAAGATTAATCTAGTAGAAAGTGTTAAAATTTGTTAATAAGCATTTTGTTTAATTAAGCAAAATTGCTTACTAGATTTTTGCTAAAACTTATTTAAGAAAGTTTAAAAATATAGGATTGGTTTAGATAGCTTATTTAAGCTATTTTAAGGTATTTGTAATTGTTAGATTTGTGTTATCTTGAATCTAGTGCGATATATTGCGATAGGTTGCTTACTAGATTTCGGGGTTTTTCCGACGTAGGATTCTTTTGGTAGTTGCGAGGTTATATCCAGTGTATTCCTCGTAATTTTTGTGTTGTGTTGCGCGATCGGGACGATCGGGGTCCAGAATTGGTGTTTTGTAATTTAGCGACCCCAATTAGGGTTTTGGCCGGTATCGTGCGCGATAGATGCGCTAAGCGCGCAGTGTATTTTTCAGGGCGTTATTCTTGCGTTTCGATGTCTTTTCGTCGATGTAGAATATATGCTTATGTGATGTGTTTATGAAATTTTAGGTTCGCAAGCGGGGACTTCGGACGCTACGACAAGGGGAAAACAGGTGGTAGGCTTCACCTAGCTTGGAGCGTTGGTGAGTAGATTTAACATCTACAGGGGAATCGCCCGCATGGCGTTATGCGTCTGGGCTAGAAATATTTACATTGTCGCATATTCTATGTCATGTTTAGAATTTCGCATTTACCCTATTAGTTAGATTGTAGTGTGCCTGGACTAGTAGTAGTAGGACACTGCACATATTATTGACGATTTATGTTGCACTAGCACTGTTTGTATGCTACACACACCGTCAATAATTACCATGTCACACACATAACCACTTATAGATGTTATATTTCTTGGTTAGGGACATTGTGACATTGATTCATATTTCTTATCACATTGACATACAGTTATCTGTTTACCTATAGGGTAGTGTACCATTAGTGATAGGTACATACACACCTAAGGACATAGCTACAGGTGTACTTGCATTTTATACTTTACTTATACCTGATAGGTATATCACATCATCATATAGGTAGATACCTATATTTCTGCTATACCATTCATGTGTTCATTTATATCTGGTGAATGCTATGCTTTTCTTTTATACGCTTTCATTACAGTTTTTATGTTGCGTATACTTTATTCATGGATTATCGCATTGTTATATGGATTTTTCATGATGTTTTCTGGATTTGGGAACCGTGGTAGTTCATGAAATTATGCATACATTGAAAAACCCGGTTTCCTTGATATGATATTTTAGCAGCCACCATGAGATTTATCGGTGCTGATATATATACCCTACGCGAGGAAAGGAGGGATCCGTGTATGGGTATATGGTGGGGCCCGGAGGTACCCTGAAGCAAGAACGTTGTCGCTGTGTGAGTCGACATCGCGGTGCTAGGCGATGAGGCTTAGGGGAACCATACTTTCCGGTGACAAGACCATTGACTCATCGGCTATCGAGTGGATACCGACGAGAGTCATGTACGTATGGATACGTCGAGAGGCGAGGGTCAGAGCTAGGCACTCGAGCTTTCGGAATAGCGTATGATACGTACCTATCAGGGGGGGGCCAGTTATGGAGACATCACCTGATGGATCAGCATTTCTGTGTCGATGCTTGGCACATTGGTTTCATGATATTTCCAATTACTCTTTTGTATATATAACAGGGGATTGAGTCGCTGTTATATATACCCTTACACCAATATTAGTGGAATGGGACGCTAATATATGTGTATTGCCCTCATCATATTTATTTATGACATTATATTAGGATGTTAGAACTGTGCTGGAGATTTGATTTGGGACTTAAGAGATTCATTGGGATTGGATACTGATATTGTACATACGAGATATGTGAGATCCACTTGCTGTTGTACATTTGACATATGTGAGATATACTGATATTGTACATACGAGATATGTGAGATCCACTTGATGTTGTACATTCGATATATGTGATACATACTTGATGTCGTAAATTCGAGATATGTGAGATATACTTGATATTGCACATAGGAGATATGTGAGATCTACTTGATATTGTACATTTAAGATATATGAGATCTACTTACTGTTGTACATTCAAGATATGTGAGATATACTTGATATTGTACATACGAGATATGTGAGATCCACTTGATGTTGTACATTTGATATATGTGAGATATACCTGATATTGTACATACTAGATAGGTGAGATCTACTTGATGTTGTACATTCGATACATATGCGAGATATACTTGATATTATGCAGTTGAGGCAATGTGACACTTAGATGATATGAGAGCCAATTTGGGGGCTGATTTGAGGAATTGGGATTTTGATTTGTCTTGCTGGATTGTGATCCTACCACGATGTCAGGATTCCGTGGAAAAGACATATTTCACTCCATACCTCATCTTTATATACTTGTGCACTGTTCCATGTATTAGGAGTACCTATGAGTGTACCTTTCATGAGTGTTGCACATTTACTTTCTCATATCCCCAGTGCATGATTATTGCATACTGTTGTCATATCATTATTGCTTTATATATTGGTGGTACTTGTTAGTGTACTTTCCATTATTTCGTACTCATGACCTGTTATTACTGCAATTGTCATATATTAGATTCATGCTGTACGTAAATTCTTGCGATTACCTGCATATGTTATTTACTATTCACGAGTTGGCAACTCACCCCCGTTGTGCCACAGGTGTTACAGAGTGTTCCCCAGAGTAGTCGAGGCTGGCTATTCATCTATTATCTTTTGCTACGGATACCGCATCAGCTCACAGTGTGCAGTTTGCTTAGGTGGATTTTGTGGTTATTCGTTGTATTGTATATTCGTTGTATCCCTGTACTCTCCATCTACTATTTTCATATTGACTTAGAGACTTGGTGAGGACGATGTTGTATATTATGTTGGATTTGTTGTCTTTTATACAGTTTCCTTCTATCGTCTTCTATTTCTTCGCTACGGCGTCGTATATTTGTTGTGGTGGTTGTTTTCCGCCTTTGGGCATGGATTTGCTCCGGTTTGGGATGCTTTACTTTATATTTATGTTGTACCCATTTTTGGGGCTAGCTTTTACAAAGGAGGTGCTGCCAAAATTTTAAAGAAAAAGTGGACTCTTTTAAAGAATTTGGGTTGTGATTTCAAATGTTTCAAAAACTTTTTATTATCTTTTCCGTATTTTTATGGTTTAGATTTCTGGGTTTTGGCTTTCTTTTACTGCGCTACGTCTGGAGGCGTTGCGTAGTATTAGGGCCGTCACGTGCCAATTTCGGGTCGTGACACATAAGAAGGTTCTCCTTACGAGTCGTGAGGATCTCGTAAGTGTAATTTCTCCTCAGGAATTGTGAGGATCCCTAAGTGTGTTGTTCCTTTGTGAGTCGTAAGGATCTCACGCAGGTATTTTTTTACATGGTCGAGAGGACCTTGCAAGTGTGCATAAATTTTTTAACGAGTCTGTGCCCTTTCGGGTTTTCACAAACTCGCCGGCAGCCCTGCTGTTTTTACTCACGGAGCCCTTTCAGGTTTTCATCCATGCCCATTTTGCTTATGGACGTACCATTTTTTTACGAGTCTGCGCCCTTTCGAGTTTTCACAAACATCGCCGGTGGCCTTGCTGTTTTTACTCACGGAGCCCTTTCGGGTTTTCATCCGTGCCCATCTTGCTTATGGACGTATCGTTTTTTTTGCGTCAGCCTTAGAAGGCTGTAGTTTGAAGTAGTTTAAAGACGTTTCGGTCCGTCGATAGTTTTAGGACATTGCGGTCCATAGTTAGTTTTAAGACATTACAGTCCATTGTTAGTTTAGGGACGTTTCGGTCCGTTGTTAGTTTAGGGACGTTTCGGTCCGTTGTTGCTGTTTTGGAGACAACAATTTTTCTCGATACTACTTATAGAGTTTGGGCTTGGGAATATAGAGAGCGAACATAGGCGTCGTCATCTATCGTTAACCTAGACCGTGACTCGTCTGGCGTAGTATTTTTTTCAGGAACCGACCGTTTATTGGCCTGAAGGGTCTTTCCCCATGCATATCCATGAGCAAGTAAGCCCCCCCTTGGTAGACTTTGTCTATGATGTACGGGCCCTCATAGTTCGGCTCGAATTTCCCCTGTTTGGCACGATTGGGGATCATAGGTCTTTTGACAACTAGCACGAGTTCACCTTGGTAAAATATTCTCGGCCTAGTCAACCTTTCGTATGAGCGCGCCATCCTTACTTTGTAAGCTTCTAGATTTTGCTGCGCCATGAGACGGGTTTCATCGAGGGCGTCGAGCTCCTCAAGTCGAAGATGAGCATTCACTTCGTCTGTTAGCTCATAATGAACCGCCACTCATAGAGAGGGTAGCTCTATCTCCAAGGGGAGTACTGCTTCCGTGCCGAATACCAACGCACATAGCGTTGTGTTTGTGGCCGTTTTGAACGTGGTCTGATAAGCCCAGAAAGCTTCATGCAGTCTCTCATGCTAGTCCTTTTTATTTTTGGACACCGTCTTCTTTATGATCTTCGTTAAGGTCTTGTTGAAAGCCTCAGCTAGATCGTTAGCTCGGAGATTATAGACCGAAGAGTATCTCCAGTCTATATTATGTTGCTGTGCGAAGCGACTGATTCTGTGACTTCTGTAGGCCGAACCGTTATCGGAGATAATCCGTCGCGGAGTGCCGAACCGATAGATGACGTGTGTCTTGAAGAAATAGAGAATGTTCTCCGTCTTCACTTCTCTTAGTGGTACTGCTTCTGCCCACTTGGAGAAATAATCGGTTGTCGCCAATATAAACCGATGTCCTCTGGATGACGCTGGTTCGATGGGCCCATATGTCGGTTCCCCACATTTCGAACGGCCAGCTAGCCACCATTGGGTGTAGCGGGTTTGGATGCTGGTGGATGAAGTCTCCATGAATTTGGCACGAGTGGCACTGCTTTGCGTATTCGAGACAATCTTGAATCATCGTGGGCCAATAGTCGCATATCCTTTTGATCTTCAGCTTCATCTTTGGCCCGACTTGATGAGAATCGCAGAGTCCATCATGAGTTTCTTGGACAGCTCTTCTTGCTTCTTCCGGTCCCAGGCATCTCAGCCATAGAGAATCGAACGATCTCTTATATAGAGTATCATTGACGAAGGCGAAAGACAGAGCTCGTTTCATGAGCTGATGTCTTGAGGATGCATCTTCAGGTGTTTGACGGGATTTAAAGTAGTCTACAAAGACTTCTCTCCAATCCTTAGCCCTTTCTTGGTCCTCTATTTGTAGGGCCGTTTTCTTGGTCGCTTCCTTTTCTTCAAACGACTCCGGATATATTTCTGTTGGTGCAAGAACCCGACGGCTTTGCACGACAATCCTTACAACATCGAGGTTTTCGTCTGCCCGTTCTTTGGCGAGTTTGGCTAATGTATCCGTCTTGTTATTTTCTGTACGCGGTATACTTTCCAGAATGTAGGAAGGGATTTGAGTCAGCAATTGTTGCACTCTCTCGCCATACTTCACCAACTCTGGTTTGCACGTTTGATAGTTTCCGTTTATTTGACTAACGACCAACTGGGAGTCTCCGTATATGAGGAGGTTTTTGATTCCCATGTCGACAGCGATCTCAAGACCTACTATTAAAGTCTCATATTCCGCTTCATTATTTGTCCTCGGCTATGTTAAGGAAAAGGCAAAGCGCATTATCCCTCCTTATGGAGTCACGAAGATAAGGCCTACCCCGATTTGATTATAGGGGTGGTATGCTGTCTCTTCTTCATGGAAGATGCCCCATCGAAGTAGAGTTCCTATCGGGTATCGTTCCTTTCTTTCTCCCTGTCAATTGCGTCAAACTCTTGTTCATTTGGCAACTCGCAATTTAGGGGTGAATCGGCAGGTATCGGATGCTCGGCGAGGAAGTCGGCTGTCACGCCCCGCTTCCCAGTATACGGCGAAGGGGACGCGACTGGTCCGCTACATATTTACTCTGAAGTAAATACGCTAAGCGTATCTAAACAATATAAAAGTAAATGCACAAGAGACAAGTTATAATAAAACATCAAATTTATTCATTCACATTCTTTCTGTACAATACATGGAAAGTAAATACAACTGAAATAAAAAGCAATGCCTAAACAATAGTATAACAGAAAATAAAAGTACCGAATGGAAAGTGTACAATGACTAGAGCTCGGGGTCTTCACTAAACTGGTCTAAGTCTTCAGCAGTGGGCTTGATCTCTGACGGGTCCAAAACACCGATGACATTCAAAGAAGAAAGAAAGAGAATGTCATCAGCGAACAGGTCGCTCGGTAAGTCCCAAAGACAAGGAAGAAATAGAATAGACAGAATAAGAAGGTATCTTTTAAAGTTGTATTATATTGTTGTAATGTTGTGTTAACGCTATTGTTTGTAGCTTGGTACAGAAGGATGGCAGTATATACGAGAGGAGTCTCGTTAGACCAGAGACTACGGTGAACTGAATATAGAGTACAAGGCTCCGTTAGAATGCCCAGAACAACGGCAATTGGATTCATGTTAGGTGTCTTAAATCTTGCAGTCTCGTGCCACTTTTAACACCTTCCGTACCAGTCTACCCCTTAAACCCCGAGATGTCTTGTTTGTATTGTATTGTATTGTAAATTGTATTGATTGTATAATTAGATGACTGACCGAAACCATAATATTTGTAATGGATGTAACCGTAGAATCATGTAAATGGATGTAAACTGGAGATCATGTAAATGGAATGTATATCCATGGTTCGGTTCAATCAAGTTGTATAGATTGATAATTGGATTCATGAATTCATGTTGGATTATAATATTGTAGATTGTAAATTATGCTTGAATCATATTCAAGTCAGATTATAATGAGACTCAAATCTGAGTTAGACAATTAGAAAAGTAAATTGAAGTCCTGATTGTTTTGATGTTATCGTTAACCGCTGCACATGGGCGGCAGGATTTGTGTCTTTTTCAAAGACGATTACCGTATTGATAACACCGTTATTAAGTTGTCTACCTTAAGTAGGCAAGCACCCACTTCTCCGGCTTCCTGAGGCTCAAGAGATTGGTCCTGCTTAAATCTATATTTACTAGAGTCCTTATGGTAAATTATAGAACTTGAGGGGGTTTTATGTAAAAATACTTTTATATACTTTTCAAAGTACACCCCAAGTATTTATTAATCATCTTTAGAGTTGTAGTGAATGTAGATTTTATATTGTGATATTTCTATTGAAAATATCTATTTTCATAATAAATGGTATTTATTGGTAATATTGGTTTTGTATGGAATTCATGGTATTTTATTGTAAAATGATTCCTGTGACATTTTTAGAAAAAGTGGAATATTTGTAATAATTCAAAAAATATATTTTTATGTTACATATACATATATTTATATGAAAATAATTTTAGTATATTTATAATATATTAGAAATCTCATTTTTTTAAGATGTCGTATTTTAAATCTTTCGGGACCGAATGCTCCTTGTGGAGGTCTGCATCTCACACTACTAAGCCCGAGGATGTGCGATAATCCGCACCATCCCGAACGGGTTCCCCAAATGGGTTGTAGCGGCGCTTTGCAAACATTTGTATAAATACTAATCATTAAGGAAAAAACGGTTTTATTAATTATGGTATTTATTTGTAAAGATATGGAATTTCCCGTATTCTATATTCTAGGGTCTCCTAAGTCAACTAGACTGCTCCTAACTGGTCCAAAGCGACAAGTTGTGAGATATCTCTCAAATCGCCTATTCACCGCCAATTGTGGCTAGGTAAGTACAAGTGAAGAAAGGAGGGATCCGCTCACGAATCACCGTGAGACGGGCCTTTTAAAGTTACCTTTCTCATTTGTCAAGCTTAGGCACCACAAAATCAGGTTTAGATACACGACTGAATGTCCACAACCTTCCTCTGTCCAAATGAGCGTGACAATCCTTAATTGGCTGAGTCTATATATTTTCTTTCTTTTTTATTATTAGCTCAAAGGTTATTTATTTGTAAAGATGTCGATTTCCCGTATTCTATGTTCCCGAGGGTATCGTGCTATGTTGCATATGAGTGTGTGAGGAGGTAGGTCGTTACCTCGTGATCTACTTAATGGTATAACAAGTTTAATGGTTTAAATGTATATTTGAAACAATGTGGTATTTAAATGAAAAATACGATAAAGTGAAATAGCCATCATTTTATGAAATGAAACTTGATCAATTTGGTTGATTAGTGTTTAATAGTCAACATGAGAGAGTTTAAGCATAATTGTATTAACGAGAAGTGAAGTTTTATAAGAAAACCGAATCGGAAATCGGATTTGTTCTGATTCCGTCGAGTTTTGTAAATCCGTATTTTTAGAATGGAAAAGAAAGTTAGAAATAGGACTTACGGGTTTTGGACAATAACGAGCGTGAGATAGAAGGAGAGGAATCGCCGGTGCGTCGCTTCGTCGCCGAGAGCTCCTAGAACGATCGTCGGAAGTTCGCCGGGAATTTCGCCGTAGCTTCGCTTCGTGCTCGTTTTCAAAGTACACAAGTTACTTGGAAATTTTAGAGAGTCGGCTCAGAGTTTTAGGATAGGAGGGTAGAGAGTAGGGGTGGTATTTATAGGGTTAGGGTAGATGAAGGGTTTTAAATAAAAAATGTAAAAATGTATAAAAATCATTAAAAATAGAGTAAATGGTGGTTAATGGGCTCTCTGTAAACGATCCAAATAAATGGAATGTGCAGGGATGTTGAGAAGAGGAAAAGTCATAAGTTTGCAGTTGGGGACTCGGTCGTCCGGCCGAGTCCGGCCGGCGACGCCGGACCGAGTCAGCCGTTCCGCCGGCCGACTCGGCCGAGTCGGGCCGAGTCAGGGCATGGGGAGGTGGGGGGTCACCTGAGTAAGGCTCTGGTATACTCAGTTTTTCAGGTTCAGTGGAAAGTTTGGGAGTTATCACGTGTGGACTGTTGGGCTTCTATAAAATTTAAAACAAAATAAATATTAAAAATAATGTGGGGCATGGGATTTGAACTCTGGTGGCTTGGTTCAGCAATGCAAGGTATTACCAATGAGCTACAAGCTCCTTCTTGTAATTAAATTGCTAATTAATTACTTTAGTCTTGTGCTCAGACAATAAATACCCCTTTATGGATTTTGAAAATTTTTTTTGTAAAGAAAGTTGTATATGAAAATTAAGGTTGTTACATTCTACCCTCCTTATAAAAATTTCGTCCTCGAAATTTATAACAGGAAAGTGTAACAGATTCAGGAAAGTTTGGTGACTGAAGTACAGATAGTGTATAACAAGATGTTGCAAGAGTTTTAAAAAGTGTGAGAAAGACTTACTGGTGTTACCTTGACTTACAGTTTCGGCTTCTACGACTGCTAATGTGAAAATCTGTTGCCGTGGTACATTCCTTCTAGATGGAGGCACATTCTGTCTTTAGGGCCTGTTTCTTTGCCCTCGAGGCATGTTCCTCATTACCTGTTGGAATTGGCGAGTAGGCTGTGCAGATGGTGGAGCAGGTAGTGCAAAACGATGTGCAGGAGTCTGGATAGCTGGCCACTGTGGGTAGTTGGTGGGTATGTGAGCTGAGTTGCTATTGTAAGGACAGCTCCCAATTCCGTGGTTGGATGCGCCACAAATTAGACACAGGCCTTTTGCGCACCTACAGTCCTTCCACGAGTGTCCCTTTCTTCTGCAGTAGTAGCAAAAATCTGGACTCGACTGGTTATTGGTTTCTTCTGGTCTCCTGGGTTCAAACGATGGCCTGGAAGAGGCTCCTCCTGCTATTTGAGTGGCAGGGCATTTCAAACCGGCAGATTAGGGTCTGCCCCTCGCCTTTATCACTGCCTCATAACTGCGCGCAGCTTCCAAAGCATCTTCATGAGTCGGAAATTTCCCTGTGGCTAGTGCAGCCTAGATTTCCGTGTCCAAACCCTGTTGAAATGGACGGGCTCTGATATCGTCCGTCGGTATCAAGTGTGCCGCAAATCGACTTAGCATGGTGAATTCAACATCATAGTCATCTACTGACTTGTCCCGCATCGAACCTTGCTGTAGATGAATGAACTTCTGTTCCATGGCAAACCTGGTAGTCACAGGGAAGTACTTCGCGTCGAACTTATCGCGAAAAGTCTTCCATTCAATGGGCTAATCAAGACGGCTTTCTTCCGCCTTCCACCAGTTCTGTGCATTGTCCGTGAGCTGTAATTTTGCCACACGAACCCAAGCTATATTTGGCACTTGTGCCGCTGCCAGATCATCTTCTATGCTCTGTGCTCATTCCTCAGCTTCAAGTGGGCTTCCCTTTCCGGAGAACTGTTTGGGATGCAAAGCTCTGAATTGCTTTATCCCAGGTGCGTCAGTCTCGGGACGGTTCAAAAGCTGCTGCTGTCCCTCAAGGAGGCTGCGGATCGCCTCAAGCAGAACTGTTTGCTCGGTGGGTGGAGCAGGAACAGTAGGAACGATTGGTAGTGGAGGTGGAGTGTTGTTGAAGTTGGCGCTTGTGTTGTTTGGTGAATCCATAACCTTGAAGAAAAATTTAGGTTATGACAGATTTAAGTACATGAAATGATAAGATTCAAGGAATATGAAATTGTAAGATTCAAGGACATGAATTGTAAAGAATGTTTTAGTTGCTGGTTCTTGTGTTATATTGCTTAGGTTGTTCACGCAGAACAGAACTACATAGTATGGTTCTATACAGCTCGGACCTGCATGGGCCACCAACAAAACCTGTCATGCCCCGCTTCCCAGTATACGGCAAAGGGTACGCGACTGGTCCGCTACGTATTTACTCTGAAGTAAATACGCTATGCGTATCTAAGCAATATAAAAGTAAATGCACAAGAGACAAGGTATAATAAAACAACAACTTTATTTATTCACATTCTTTCTGTACAATATATGGAAAGTAAATACAACTGAAATAAAAAGCAATGCCTAAACAATGGCATAACAGAAAAGAAAATTACTGAATGGAAAGTGTACAATGACTAGAGCTCGGGGTCTTCACTGAACTGGTCCAAGTCTTCAGCAGTGGGCTTGATCTCTGAAGGGTCCAAAACACCTGACGACATTCAAAGAAGAAAGAAAGAGAATGTCATCAGCGAACAGGTCGCTCGGTAAGTCCCAAAGACAAGAGAGAAATAGAATAGACAGAATAAGAAGGTATCTTGAAAAGTTGTATTATATTGTTGTGTTAACGCTGTTGTTTGTAGCTTGGTACAGAAGGATGCCAGTGTATACGAGAGGGGTCTCGTTAGACCAGAGACTACAGTGAACTGAATATAGAGTACAAGGCTCCGTTAGAATGCCCGGAACAACGGCAATTGGATTCATGTTAGGTGTCTTAAATCTTGCAGTCTAGTGCCACTTTTAACACCTTCCGTACCAGTCTACCCCTTAAACCCCGAGATGTCTTGTTTGTATTGTATTGTATTGTAAATTGTATTGATTGTATAATTGGTTGACTGACCGAAACCATGATATCTGTAACGGATGTAACCGTAGAATCATGTAAATGGATGTAAACTGGAGATCATGTAAATGGAATGTATATCCATGGTTCGGTTCAGTCAAGTTGTATAGATTGATAATTGGATTCATGGATTCATGTTGGATTATAATATTGTAGATTGTAAATTGTGCTTGAATCATATTCAAGTCAGATTATAATGAGACTCAAACCTGAGTTAGACAATTAGAAAAGTAAATTGAAGTCATGATTGTTTTGATGTTATCGGTAACCGCTGCACATGAGCGGCATGATTTGTGTCTTTTTCAAAGACGATTATCGTATTGATAACACCGTTATTAAGTTGTCTACCTTAAGTAGGCAAGCACCCACTTCTCCGGCTCCCTGAGGCTCAAGAGATTGGTCCCGCTTAAACCTATATTTACTAGGGTCCTTATGGTAAATTATAGAACTTGGGGGTTTTTTATGTAAAAATACTTTTATATACTTTTCAAAGCACACCCCAAGTATTTATTAATCGTCTTTAGAGTTGTAGTGAATGTAGATTTTATATTGTGATATTTCTATTGAAAATATCCTATTTTCATAATAAATGGTATTTATTGGTAATATTGGTTTTGTATGGAATTCATGGTATTTTATTGTAAAATGATTCTTGTGACATTTTTAGAAAAAGTGGAATATTTGTAATAATTCAAAATAGATATTTTTATGTTACATATACATATATGTATATGAAAATAATTTTAGTGTATATATAATATTCTAAAAATCTCGTTTTCTTAAGATGTCGTATTTTAAATCTTTCGAGCCCGAATGCTCCTTGCGGAGATCTGCATCTCGCACTACTGAGCCAGAGGATGTGCGATAATCCGCACCATCCCGAATGGGTTCCCCAAATGGGTTGTAGCGGCGCTTTGCAAACATTTGTATAAATACTAATCATTAAGGAAAAAACGGTTTTATTAATTATAGTATTTATTTGTAAAGATATGGAATTTCCCGTATTCTATATTCTAGGGTCTCCTAAGTCAACTAGACTGCTCCTAACTGGTCCAAAGCGACAAGTTGTGAGATATCCCTCAAATCGCCTCTTCACCGTCAATTGTGGCCAGGTAAGTACAAGTGAAGAAAGGAGGGATCTGCTCACGAATCACTGTGAGACGGGCCTTTTAAAGTTACCTTTCTCACTTGTCTAGCCCAGGCACCACAAAGTCAGGTTTAGATAAACGACTGAATGTCCACAACCTTTCTCTATCCTAATGAGCGTGACAGTCCTTAACTGGCTGAGTCTATATATTTTCTTTTTTTTATTATTAGTTCAAAGGTTATTTATTTGTAAAGATGTCGATTTTCCGTATTCTATGTTCCCGAGGGTATCGTGCTATGTTGCATATGAGTGTGTGAGGAGGTAGGTTGTTATCTCGTGATCTTTTTAAAGGTATAACAAGTTTAATGGTTTAAATGTATATTTGAAACAATGTGGTATTTAAATGAAAAATACGATAAAGTGAAATAGCCATCATTTTATGAAATGAAACTTGATCAATTTGGTTGATTAGTGTTTAATAGTCAACATGAGAGAGTTTAAGCATAATTGTATTAACGAGAAGTGAAGTTTTATAAGAAAACCGAATCGGAAATCGGATTTGTTCCGATTCCGTCGGGTTTTGTAAATCCGTATTTTTAGAATGGAAAAGAAAGTTAGAAATGGGACTTACGAGTTTTGGACAATAACGAGAGTGAGATGGAAGGAGAGGAATCGCCGGTGCGTCGCTTCATTGCCGAGAGCTCCTAGAACGATTGCCGGAAGTTCGCTGGGAATTTCATCGTAGCTTCGCTTTGTGCTCGTTTTCAAAGTACACAAGTTTCTTGGAAATTTTAGAGAGTTGGCTCAGAGTTTTGGGGTGAGAGGGTAGAGGGTAGGGGTGGTATTTATAGGGTTAGGCTAGGGTTAGGGTAGATGAAGGGTTTTAAATAAAAAAATGTAAAAATGTATAAAAATCATTAAAAATAGAGTAAATGGTGGTTAATGGGCTCTCTGTAAACGATCCAAATAAATGGAGTGTGCAGTGATGTTGAGAAGAGGAAAAGTTACAAGTTTGCAGTTGGGGACTCGGCCGTCCGGCCGAGTCCGGCCAGCGGCGCCGGACCGAGTTGGCCGGTCCGCCGGCCGACTCGTCCGAGTCAGGGCATTGGGAGGTGGGGGGTCACCTGAGTAAGACTCTGGTATACTCAGTTTTTCAGGTTCAGTGGAAAGTTTGGGAGTTATCTCGTGTGGGCTGTAGGGCTTCTATAAAATTTAAAACAAAATAAATATTAAAAATAATGTAGGGCATGGGATTTGAACTCTGGTGTCTTGGTTCACCAATGCAAGATATTACCAATGAGCTACAAGCTCCTTCTTGTAATTAAATTGCTAATTAATTACTTAAGTCTTGTTCTCAGGCAAATTAATTACTAAAAATTTGTAAAGAAAGTTGTATAGGAAAATTAAGATTGTTACATTGGCGATGGCCTGGGCTTTCACTGCCTTGAGAGGTCGGTATGTTATCGAGAATTCTATTAAGAGTAGGGCCCATTTAGCGAGCCGTCCCATTAGTATGGCTCTTAACATCAAATATTTAAGAGGATTCACTTTCGATATGAGATGGACCTCATGCGCCAAAGCGTAATGCCGAAGATTCGTTATCATGAAGATTAACGCCATGCAGTGTTTTTCGATGGGGGAGTAGTTGTTTTCTGCCCCCAGAAGAACTCGACTCAAATAGTAGAGGGCTCTCTCTTTCCCTTGGTTGTTCTCCTGTGCCTATAGCGTGCCTAAGGAACCTTCAAAGGCGGTTGTGTACAGGATGATGGACTTTCCCTTGACTGGAGCGGTCAGCACCGGCAGATCTTGCAGGTATTGCTTTATTTCGTCCAGTACGCTTTGGCATTTGTGATCCCAGACGAACGGGGTCCCCTTCTTCATTAAATGGCTGTAGGGGCGGCACTTGCCGGAGAGATTGGCTATGAATCATCGGATATATGCGAGCTTTCCTTGGAGAGATCACAATTGCTTGAGAGTTCTTGGCGGAGGCATTTCCATAATCGCCTTGATCTTTGACGGGTCTATTTCGATGTCCCGGTGTCATATGATGAATACTAGGAATTTGCCCGAGGAAACTCCGAACGCGCATTTGAGAGGGTTCATCTTCAGGTTGTATTTCCGAAGACGTTGAAACGCTATCTTCAGATTCTCCCAATGCTCCTCGTGCGATTTTCTTTTCACCACGAGGTCGTCAATATTGCATTCGACGATTTCATGTATGAGATCATCGAAAATCTTCGTCATGGCCCTCTGATAGGTAGCGCCGGCGTTCTTTAGACCGAAAAGCATCACTTTGTAGCAGAATATGCCCAGAGGGGTCCGGAAAGCGGTATGCTTCTGGTCTTCGGTATGCATCTTTATTTGATTGTACCCTGATGAGCCGTCCATGAAGGAGAAGACTGCGTGAGTGGACGTGTTGTCTATCATCAGCTCGGTAACTGGTACGGGAAAATCATCCTTCAGGCAGGCTTTGTTGAGGTCCCGAAAGTCCACGCAGATGCGCACCGTCCCATTTTTCTTCATCACTGGAACAATGTTGGCGATCCAGTCGGGGTATTGAACTTCTTGGATGAAACCGGAGTCGATAAGCTTCTTGACTTCGGTGTTGATGCTCATTTCAAGTTCGAGCCATATTCTTCTTGGTGCCTGTTTGACTGGCTTGACGTCCGGAGAAATCGCCAATTTATGCACAGCTATTTCCGGATCTAGCCCCGGCATCTCGGAATAGTTTCATGCGAATTAGTCCTTATACTGCATGAGCACGTCTTTTAGCGGAGCCACCTGTTCTTTAGACAACAGTTCGCTGACGAACGTAGGCCGCGGGTCGTTTGCCGTCCCCAAGTCGATTTTCCTTAGGTTGTCCCAGTAGCATATATTCCATCTTCCAACTCTTTTGGCGCTGGTGGAAATTCTAAGATCAATTCCTCTTCATCCTTGTTTTCGAAGCACCATGAGAGGTCATCCATATTCCCGGGCACTCCTTCTTCTGACAGCGTTATCACGTGACAGGTACGAGATTGTTTTCAAGACCGATGTTGATCTGGTTCTACTCTCGCCATATACATTGCTTTTGGCACATGCCTTTGTGGTGGGACCACCCTCTAACTGTTGGATAGAGCGAAACTGCCGAGTTGATATTGGTCTTCGACCCAGTTTTTGAAGGTGAAGCAGTCTTTAAGAGGATGTCCTATCGCTCGGTGATAGGAACAATAATCCGAGTGATGAACCTCGTTTGCTTGATCGGGGTGCTTGGACTCCGGGAGTGTCATCATCTGATGTTTCACGATGAGATCAAATATCTTCCTTGTCTTGTCTTGAGGGAAAGAATATACTCGACCCATCTTTTTCGTTAGAGACGGATTCCAGCTGACCTTTTCTTGATCGCGTGGTCTTTTGGATCCGTTTTGCCGCTGTCGAACGTTTTTTCCGTTCTTTGACTTATTTTTTGCCTCTGCGTCGGGCCTTTTTCTTGTCTTGGGAATGCATGGCGGGCTGACGGCGAAGGGCATTGTCGTCTTTCGTAGTCTGCTGAAGGAGGCGTTGCGTCTTGGTTTTCTCGTAAATGGCCAATTCACGGCTGTGGTCGTTCCGAGCCTTTTGACTCGCTTCCCTTATTAGCTTGTCCATCTGTTCTTTAAACGACGGACTCGGCACCTTTATGGCAGGACCTCGCTCTGGTTCAGCATCAGCGTCTTTTAAAAGAGCATCCTCTTCTTCATCAATGTCCTTTATGACATGGCATCCATGGAACTGCTCCCGTTTCTTGGACCGGACATATCCGAGTCCGATCGTTTCCATTTTTCCGTTGGGCAATTTTCGCTGTGTTCCGGGGACGTTCCAGATCCTGTTGTAGAACTGAGCTTGTTGAGGAGTCTGTTTAAATGGTACGCCTTGGCATCTTAATAACCTTTTCAATCCCTTGGTGTAATACCTGGGCAGACGAATGGGTTGGAGCCTGTCGAGCGCAGGATACTTCTCTTTCGACTTTAGTCTCCGTGGATCGATAGAATAGGATCGCCTTTTCGCCTCTTCGCCTGGGAGGGACGTAGAATGTCCGTAGCTCTTGCACACAATATGTCTCAAGTGCATCAAGCTCTCTATAGTGCTGCCGCGGAACCATGGCGATCTGTAAACTCTTATCATTTCCAGTGAAGGCTTGCACTGATGGACGGACCGAGAACACTGCGTAGACTTCGTCTTCAGAGTCACTGCCAAAAACCAAAATAGGGGTAGATGGTCCCAGCTTGTTGTATTGGGGCGGCCTCGAATAGACTATCTCTTCTTCCTCCTCGGTATCGCCCCCGAAGATCGGAATAGTGGTGATAGCTTTTTGTTTATTCTCTGGTTTATGGTATCTTTCCGTGTCTTCAAAGTCTGGTAGGAAATATTTTGCATCCTTGTATTTGCGGACTTCATTCACAGAGAATGGGTTTAGTTCCCCGATCACAGTGTACTCGAGACCATCTTTGAAGTACTTCATACACTGATGTTGTGTAGAAGGGATGATATTGTACTCGTGTAACCACGACCTGCCGAGCAAAGCATTGTAGCAGGTCTTGGCGTCGATGAAATGAAACTTGATGTCAGTGACGAGCATCCCAAAGTGTAACGTCAATATTACGGACCCGAGCGTCCGTGATGACTGGGAGTCAAAACCGGAGATGGTAATTTTATCCCGAGCTAGGTGCTGAACGCTCATGCAAATTTCTTTTAGCACTCTGACATTTAGGAGGTTGACAGAGGATCCGTTGTCAACCAGAATCTTCCCTATCTTAATGTCATGGCAGTACCCGGTGATATAAAGGGGGCGGTTGTGCTCTCACGTCCCGAGGAGGAAGTCTTCATCGCTGAAGGTAATGTTGGCAGTGTGAACTTCATCTTTTCTTCGGCAAGGAAGGCTTGAAACTGTCCGGGGTCTTGTAATGCCTTGAGCAGAGAATCTCACGCCTCTTCGACAAGAGAAGGGCATCCAAAAATCTTAATTGCGAGGGTATCTTTCTCAGGTATGCCAGAACATTATAATCCACCTTGTTTTTCTTGGGCGGGTCCTTGGCTACGAGCTCTTCGACGACTCGGTCATCGAGGGTGATATCCTCAGGGACTTTTCCTTCCCTTTATCTTTTTTGTTCGATCCTTTGTTCATGGGTCCGAGATTCTTTTCAGGCAACGTGCGTCTACCCAGCTAAATATTCTCACAGTTCTTTAACTCTTCTTCTTTTCCTGAGGTGGATTCTTTGAAAAGAGGGCCAAGGGCTATTTCTTCATCAGAATCACTCCCGAAGGTAAGAAGTTGCGATCCCCCAGCATCAACCATGTGATAGTTGCCAGCGGTTCTTTTACGCTCATCTGTCGTGCTTCTCTGCTCCCGATGAGTTTTGCGCTTCATTCTCTTGAACTGTTGTCCGTGGACAACATATCCCTGCCACCATTTTTTAAAGGCGTTGCACTCTTCGGTAGGGTGTGTGATCCTCCAATGGTATAAGCAGTAGTTTGGATGTGCATCCGCTTCGTCAAGGTGTATGCTTCCAGGAGTATTTCCTTTAAAAGGTGGCAGCTTCATTCCCATCGACAGGGCCTTAGCGAACCGTTTCCTCATCTTAAGCCTGCTTCTGTATGCCGCGGACTTGCTTCGATCTGGTTGGAGTTCTTCAACCCTTTCATCCTGTCGCCGACGTTTGGCTTTTTCGAATATGGCCATTTCGCGCTCTCGATCAACTTTGCTCTTCTGACGGGCTTCGTTCAGCAACAGGTCAATCATCTCGTCTGACGGTTCCAAGAGTTCCGGTTCTGGATCTGCCCCCAGTTCCTCTATATGAACTTCTTTGTCATTTACGGGCGAATGAGAGATCATGTGACAACTTGCCACATAATCCTCAAATTCTTCTGACGAGTCGTCTCCGTCATTTTCTCCGCCCTCAAGGATGTTGTTAAGAAATTCTTAGAGTGTAACTGGGGTTCGCGTCTTCTGATTATATTCTTCCAGTGCGTCGATCTGCCTTTGCAGGTACGTGCGCTTGTCATCAGGCTTCATGGGCTTTTTGGTCTTCTTCTTCCTTTTCGAAGATTTTGACGGCTGGGCCTGGGCGTTTTGCCCATCGCTACCAATTCTTGGCGTCCGGCGCGGTTTCAGCATTCCCTCAATGACCTCAGGTTCCAGCGGGCTTTTCCACCTAATCGCCGGGCATGTTTGAAGATCCTTCAGCATTCTTTTTGTTTTGGCTGAAAGAGCGACCTTCCACGGAGCTTCTTCTATAAATGAGCATGATGCCCCTGGCGTGTCTACCCTTTTAGGAGCATGCGGCTGCGACGGGCTTACCTTCCAGTTCTCGGGCAGTGCAAATTTGCCCTTTTGGTATTGGTCCTCGATCCAGCTTTTGAAGACGAAGCAATCTTCAATTGGGTGGCCTACTTCTCGGTGGTAGAGAAAGTAATTGGGATTGTTGACGTCACCTGGCTGCAGTGGATGTCTCGGATCTGGCAGAGTAATGAGCCTGTTGCTCACCGCCAGTTATCTCGAGGGAACGAGTAAGGACGTTTTAACTTTACGTTGATAAATCGATGTTTATCGTTTTGGCGATCAGCTGTTTTGGACCACTCGGTTGTTGCCGAGCATTGGTGACGAAGGTCGCTTTCAATTTTCCCTTTTCATTTTGAGGCTCCGTCTTTGAAGAGGAAGGCCTATGGCCCATCTGGTCCATTTGGGCCAGCTTGTCAATCAAAGCCCGGAAGGTGATTGGCTTGAAAAACATCATGAATTAGGCTATGGTCGCCTGCGGATCGAGGGTTCCCACAAACATACCTACTGCAGGAGCCTCTTCTATGCGCTGTTCGCACTTCGACCATAGGTTGCGCCACCGAATTGCATACTGAAAGCATGTCTCCCCTGGCTTCACTCGGGCATTGATCAACACCGTGATTGGGGTGCGTTCGCTAGCGCTTGCGAAACGCTGAGTGAATAGCAACTCCATCTCTGTAAACGTTTTGACGGAGTCGTTCGGAAGCTCCGAATACCATTCGAAGGCCGTCTCCGCTAGGCTACCGACGAACTGGAAAAGCAGCAGCTTATCGTTACCTCCAATATTACCGTAGAGAGCCATGAACTAGGCGACATGCTGGTGGGGGTTGCCTGTCCCCTTATATACATGAAATTTAGGGATTATGTATCCTGGCAGGTACTTAATCTGATCGTACTAGCTGTGATAGGGTCGCCCAGTTCTAACGACTTGGCCAGCAGCTTCGTTCGCTTGATAGGCTCGTATCTGTTGAGCAATATAATCATCGAGCTCAGCTTTCAAGATTGTTTCCTCCTTTACTGCCGAAAAGGCCGGGAGAGGGTTTGATGTCTCCTCTCTGTCGTCTTCAATGATCATGGGAGGGTCCTCCGCTGGAGGGTCCGGCTAGATCATCATGCCTACCATGTCCTGGAATAATAGCGCCATTTGTTTTATGTTGGCCGCTTGTTCCGCGGTTTCTTTGTCTTTCTTCTCGAGCATTCTTCAGAGGAACTCGACATCGGTTTCCTGTTCCTGGCGCTGTTCCGACGACGTCTCCGGGTTTTCTTTTGGCCCAGTGAATGCGGCCATCTTTGTTAACATTTCCTGGAGCTTCTGTTGTTGCTCCGGGGCCTTTGTTACGGATCGGGTGAGTGGTCGATGACCCCCGGAATCGCGGTTCTCCTATTTTCCGGAAGCCATATAAACAGTATGCACCACCATGCCCCCAGACTTGGAGTGTCTGGGTTCAGTGCCCTTGAGATTCGTCGCAGGCATAGGGATCTTCTCCGCCCTCCTGTTTTTTTGGACCATTAAAGTTGAGGGGGCTATTGATGCAGGCACCCGTGCAGACGACACCCTTCTTGGCATGGTGGAGGGATGGTCCTCCTTTTGCTGAATCTTTATTTTCTTCTATCGGCTGGAGTAGTCCTTATCGACTACGGAGTCTTGGACTCTCCGCCAGACCTTATGAATTTTGGAGGACAGCCGCCGAGGAGGCTGCTCCAGCTCCTCCTTTGTAACATTTTCAACAGGTGAATGGGACCTTTTTAATACGTCAGTTGGAGAATTCTTGCACACCCTCCTGAGTGGCTCAAAGCTGTTCCCAGTTGGAACAGCAGCATCGAATTCCACCATCGGAGCTAGTGGAGTCAATCCAGAAGGGGAACTTCCCCCAGCTTTCCTCACTCGGCGTCAGTGGCGACGTCGAGCATGTCTTGCAGATGGTACTGGCTCAGTTACGGGGGTGGCTTCATCATGCCTCCTGTTCTGGTGAAGGGTTGCTGTTGGTGCCAGCCTACGAAGACTGACGTCCGTTGAGAAGAAACGCCCAACCTGTCGAAGACTGACCTTTGGGCAAGGGAAGCATTTTTGGCGACTCCACCCGCAGCGGGAGTCGGAATGTCCAGTCTTGAAAAGATCGATCTCTTAGCAGGAGAAGCCCCTGTCATGACTTCGTTTACCGGAGCTGGAATGGCTACCCGCTTCGGGATAGCTCCTTTGGGTATTGCAGGCTTCTTCATGGGCCCGCTTGAGCTTTGTCCTAGTCTGTTAAAGACCGAGGCATCGGACTTGGAATTGATCGGCCCGTTGAGAGGGGCCGTGGTAGTGGTAAGCCGATCAAAGACCGACTTCTTCAGAGCTTCCTGTGATGGTACTAGGACGTTGAAGCTTGCCGATGGGATCATGGTCCTAAAGAACAGTCCATTGGTGGCCTGAGTCACTTGTTCCACTGGCATGACGAAGATGGAGGCCGCTTGGGGCCCATAGGTTACTCCTCCAGCGAGGACGGAGTAGGAGTTGCTGTTGCAGTTGGAAGCCATTTTCTCTGCACGGGAGCAAGACAACAAATCCTAGTACCTCGAATCCGGGTGCAACCATATTAAACCGTGATTTGTTCACGAACACGACACATGAAATGTGGAGTGGAAAGAGGAAAAGGTCCCACCGGGCGTTCCAGAATTAGTTCTCCGCCGAAAGACGCGACCGGGACGTTGGGACGTCCGTCCTGAACTTTGGGGGCAGATGCTATTTGGTTTTTTACGTCCACCTCTCCGAAGATGCCAAGTTGATTTATGGCACCATATATCGGAGATTTAGATGGATGCGGCCGTTGTAGCAGACTTCGTCAAATTCCCCTTCGTTTATGAGGGGTTTTTGATTGTGGGGACGCTCTTCCCTGCAGACGAAAGCCCCTGCAGTTAATTACGCTACCGCATCACGGTAACTACTTTCTCTTTCTCCAGATGATCACTTCGTGTCGTGTGTGTTTGTTTTGTTGTTGGTTGCCCGTGGATTGTATACGGAGACCAATTTATGTTGTCGCCCGTAGGGTGTGGATTAGTCCAAATCCGTATTTTCTTAGATTTGGGTTTGGGTTGGTTTAAGGATCGTTAATCTTGTTTTAGATTAAGATCAACTTAGACATTTGTTGAGGATACGTTGGCCAAATTTTTAGATTAAGATCTACTCAACAAGATTTTCTTTAGTTTATAAGGACATTACGGTCAGCTGGGTTTAAGGACATCATAGTTCATGAGTTTAAGGACCTCACAGTCCATAGTTTAAAGACATCATAGTCTATAGAGTTTAGTTTAGAGACGTTACGGTACATTGGGTTTTAAGGACATCATAGTCCATGAGTTTAAGGACCTCACAGTCCATAGTTTAAAAACATCATAGTCTATGGGGTTTAGTTTAGGGACGTTATGGTCCATTGGGTTTAAGGACATCATAGTCCATGAGTTTAAGGACCTCACAGTCCATAGTTTAAAGACATCATAGTCTATGGGGTTTTGGTTTGGCGGTTTGGGGATGTGCCAAAAGTTATTGGTTATTGGGACCCTCCATCTCTCTGAAGACATTGAAGAATTACAATGACATGTATCAGTGGTATGGAGAGATGTACCCTCGAACGAATATCCCGACTGAGAGGGAATGGAACGAACATCATTTTAGATGCCATCTGTTGGAAGCTCATTAGCTATCTCTGGGACTGAGTTCGGATTTGGAGATCCTGAGCATGAGGAGCTCAATTGACGCTTCTCAGGAAATCTGGTCTGAGTTTGGCTAACATTGGCCTTTCGTAGTGTTAAACACTAGTATATGCTCAGCGCTCACGTGCTCCCACGTGAGGTGCTTGAAATAATGTTAAACACTAAAAATTGAAGGCGCTCGCGTGGAGTCACGTAAGGCGCTTGAAGTAGTGTCAAACACTAAAAAAACACTAAAAAATTGAGGCGCTGTTTCTTTGGGTTTACTCCCTTATTCTTTTCTGAGCGCTAAGCGCTATTGGGTCACGTGGGATCACGTGAGGTGCCCCAAGTGGAAACTGTCTTTTGATTTACTCCTTTTCTATAAGTGCCAAATACTATTTGGGGGGTCACGTGGGATTACGTGAGCTAGTACCAGTTATCCTCTTTTTTTCATCAAGGGTGTTCACGTGGGAGCACGTGATCGGTCGTTATCGCGTTGGATGCCAATCCTTTTACGTGCATGGAGATCCTTAGTTTCAATACTTTCAAACCTAATGTTTTGTAAGAATTAAATTCTTAGGTCTTAGTTTTTCTTTTAGGTTTGGGGTCTGTATGGCAGAATCTCCTCAATGAGAATTAAATTCTTAACTTGTGAGAAGATCTGCTTCTGCAGATCTTTCACCATAAGGAAGAACTAAGTTCATATATGAGGGGTTAAACTCTTGTTTTATCAGAGAAATTAAATTCCTATATACCTTTTGGAAGAATTAAATTCTCTGAACTTAGATCTTCCCGTAAGTTTTGGATCTGCATGGCAGGATCTCCCTGATGAGAATTAAATTCTCAACTTGTGGAGAGATCTGCTTCTGCAAATCTCAACCAAAGGAAGAACTAAGTTCTTTTCAGAAGAGTTAAACTCTTATGGAGGTGAAAAGGAGATGAGATCTTCTATGTGTTTCGTTCCTTATTTTACCTAGAGTTTCTTTTTTTTCCTTCTCTTTTTCTCTTTGGAGAATTAAATTCTCTTTGTTTCAAGCTTACGAGGGGTTTTTTCTCTATTTTTTTCCTTTTCTCTATCTCTCTTTTTTGTGTCTCTTGGCTCCTATTTATAGGAGAAAGAAAAGAATCAATTCGTTCAGAAAATCTCTTATTGAGAGATTTTGATTGATTTTATAATCAACCTAAATGATCTTTTAAATCAATCGGTGAATTTTATTCACCGTTGGATTTTTAATCCAAGAACTTCTGTTATACAGAAGATATTTCTTATAAGATCAGGAAAATATTTCCCTATACAGAATCTTCTTCTGTAAATTGGTGTTTTTAATCACCATTGGATTTTTAATCCAACGGTGCTCTGCTTTACAGAGCGCAATCTTTCTTATTTAGAAAGATCTAAGGAAATATTTTCCAAATAGGGTTTTGATCCCTTTTATTTAGAATTTAATTCTATTAGTTCAGAAGGCATAGGAGCCCATCACGTGTAGCATGTGACCCCACAAAGATAAGTCCATCAAATAGCGTCACGTGCTACCACGTGATATTTTTTGGCCAATTGTTTGTTTTAAGAAGGCGCTTATATATTTTGTATATAGAAGGCCACGTGTCTGCACATGAGGCTCAGTTTTAGCCTCAATTTCAGCCTTGCTTTATCAAGCGCAGTGCCTTATCACGTGTGGGCACGTGATGCTCCGTTTGCGGACTTTTCCTATTGCTTTTATATTTATTATTCAATTTTCATGAGGGAACAGACCTCTCTGTCCATGTGGAGTCAAGCTCGGAAAGCGAGGAAGAGCCGACTTTCCGCCTCAGGACCGCAGAGCAAGAGCTGCTTCAAGAGCTCCGAAATAGCCCAGGTGCAAAAATAATGAGATGGCCAAGTTTTACTCCAAAATCGATGACTTGACGAATGTCGTGATGCATTTCACGACTCAAATTGCCCGGACGCCCTCCAATCAAGCGCAAGTTTCCACTCATGAGCCGAGTTATAATGACCCGAAGCAACCAATGCATGTCTCTTTAGGTCCGAGTATAGGAGAGCCACGCGAAAACCATCCATATTCTACTTCTAAGGAAGCCTTGGCCCTACATTGCACCATTCCGTTAATACAAGATCGGATAATGGACTTGGTCACCAACAAAGTTAAAACATTGGTGTTTGAAGCCGAGGCACAAAAGTATATTGGCAGTAGTTGGTGGCTGTATCCCGCACAATATGACCTGATCGAGTTCCGCAGTGGTTATGTCATCTTTAAGTTCGGAAGATTCGGCTGAACGGGAAACGCGAATCAACATATCGCTCATTTTAAAGCGTGCGGAAATACAGGGACAATGATGCGCTCCTCTTCCGTTTGTTCGTCAACAGCCTAACTGGTATCGCTTTCGACTGGTATGCGAGCATCTCGGACGGTTCTATCACTATTTTCGCCCAGATGGAGTCTCTGTTGCGGCAAAGATTTATGAGTGTCAACGACAAAATTTCTATTGCTGAGAGGCTAAACACATTTGAGTTTAGTCTGCTCAGTTTTTTTTTGTTCAAAAGTGCTAAGTACTTGTTTGGGCTCTGCTTGTTCAGCCCACCTTTTTTATGCAAAAGTGCTAAGCACTTGTTTAAACCTCTGGCGTTCACATGAGTATCATATGAAGCCTTCAGTTATGGGCGTTGTCCAATCAGTGCTAAGCACTCGGTTATATATATACTGCTAAGCACTTTTTTATATGGCGTCCACGTGAAGAGCATGTGCAGCGCTGGGCGCTGCCCAATCAGTGCTAAGCACTCTGTCGTTTTGGTTGTATATAAAGTGCTAAGTACTTTTTTGTGTGACATCCACGTAAGGAGCACGTGAGGCACTGGGCACTGCCCGATTAGTGCTAAGCACTCAGCCGTTTTAGCTGTATCTGAAGTTCTAAGCACTTTTTGTGTGGCGTCTCACGTATATTCAACATGAGGCGCTGGCCTTCTATTTTGGACGCCCGCGTGTTTTTCCCGTGAGACGCAGGGCATTGTTAAGAGGGCGCCCATGTGGGAAACACGTGAGGCGCTAAGTTCCTTTCTTTTTCAGAGATTAAATCCCTGTTAATGCATTTTGACTATTAATGATCACCAAGATCTTTATTTTGAAGATCTGGGATCAGGTTATCTTTAAGAACTAAGTTCTTTTATAAGAACTAAGTTTCATTTAAGGTTAAACCTTATTTTCAGAGGAATTAAATTCTCAGAACATATGCTCTTTTTCTTTTTTTCCCTTTCTTCTTTAACCTAGTTCTTTTCTGAATCTTTGCTTCTCAAGAACAAGATCTTCCCGATAAGAATTAAATTCTCAACTTGTGGTAGACTTGTCTTGTAGATCTATGATCCAGAGAAACAACTAAGTTCTTTGAGAATGGTTAAATCCTTAGATAGATAAAATGAGATATTTTGATCTCTCTGTTTTTTTACCTAGGGTTTTTGAAGAGGCAAGTCTTCTTCTTCTCTGTTGTTTTTTAAGGATGTCTATATTTTTAAGAAACTTATGGGGGGAGTTTCTGTAACAACTCCAATTTCAATGTACAGAAAATTCATGTACACCTGGGGTATTTGCAATCCTGTGAATACAATAAGTATTTGTTTTAATTTAGAACAGCAAGAAAGTACTTATAGCACATTGGTAAAACCTTGCACTGCTGTGATATAGCACCCAAGTTCGAATCCCATCAGCCACATTATCTTTTTATTTTAATTTTTTTAATCTTTTTGAAGCCCAAGAGTTTGCACGTACACTGTACGTAAAATGAAGAGTCACACTTAAAACAAACAGGTGCAAATTAGTATTCAGACCGACTTGGACACGTGGCGAGAATCCGAGCCCCCAACCCAAAAATTCGACCGGCGAGATTAACCCACAGGCCAGCGCTGCCGGTTTTTGTTAGCCCAAACCCAATTTTTTTTTGAAAACCCTAGACCCTTGGACTACCCTCTTAACTCCAGTATGGCTTATTTACTCTGCACATTTACAGAGAATAATAAAACCCCTTCAAATTCCATTTTAATGCATTATTCATCACCCCCTAAACCCTAATTTCCCCTATAAATACCCACTCCATTCTACACCCCTCTCACTCAGAATTCTCTTACAAAAACTATACCAAAATCCCAAGTCTTTTAGTGTACAAGTGGAGTTAGTGAAGGGCGAAGCTCCGACTAACTTCCTAGAAGATTCCGGCGACGAATCGATGCCCCGAAGCCTTTTTTATGACCCCCTCTCTCTCCTCTAGTCCAACAAGCCAGTAAGTCCCATCTCCCCCTCTCTTCTTCTTCTTTAAAAATTTACATTTCCAAAACCCGACGGAAGCGGAGTTAATCCAACACCGATTCGGTTTTCCTTTAAAACTATACTCTTCTTAATCAAGAAAATAACATACTCTCACATATTGTTTAACTAATATTAATAAATCTATTAAAATAAGTTTCACCTTAAAAGGGTCATTTTTGTAACTTTTATCGCACTTTTTCAGAAAAATACCATATACTTTAGTTTCGACATAAATTATTATAATTCCTTGCTATACCTTTAGATAGTTCATGAGGTAATGACCTACCTCATCACAATATACATCTCTATCATAGCACGATAAAGTTTGGGACAATAAAATACGGGAAAATATGACTTTACAAATAAATATCCTAAACTTACAAAACCGTTTTCTATAAAAAGATGTATTAAACATTTCCATGCAATTATGCCTCTACAATTCATTTTGGGGACCCCGTTCGGTATGGTGCGGATTATCACACATCCTCGGGCTTAGTAGAGCAAGATACAGACCTCCGCAAAGAGCATTCGATCTCGATGAAATTTTTATGCATTTTTATTTAGAAAATGAGGTTTCTACAAGAAAATAAATAAATTATTTTCATTAAATATATATATGTATATCTATTATCAAAATATCTATTTTGATTATATAAATATTCCAAGTTTTCCAAATCAAAGGAATCGCTATTACATGAAAATACCATCCAAATATAACACAAGTACAATATTTCAAAAAAAATATCATATACTATGAATTTAGGTTCTACTCACTAGAAATTTCATATATATAAAAATATACATCTATGAAAACACTAAAGACGATAAGTAAATGCTTGAGGTGTATTTTGAAATTATGCCAAAACTATTTTTACATAAAACCCCCTCAAGTTATATTAAATTACAATAAAGACCCTAGTAAACATAGGTTTAAGCGGGACCAGTCTCTTGAGCCTCAGGGAGCCAGAGATATGTGTGCTTGCCTATTTAAGGTAGACAATCTAACAAATGGTGTTATCAATACGGTAATTGTTTTGGAAAAAGACACAAATCATGCCGTACATGTGCAACAGTTACCGATAACATCAAAACAATTCAGGACTTCAAATACTTTTAAAAGTGTCTGACTTAGACTGAGTCTCAATCTAATCAACCTGACTTAAACGTGATTCAAGTTCAAACTACAATACAACATGAATCCATGAAACCGTCTATTCAATTTATGTCAATCTATCTTGACCGAACCGAACCATGGATATACTCCATCTACAAGTACATCCATTATATTCATTCCATTTACTGATATCATGGTTCCGGCAAGGCATCCATATACAATTTACAATACAATCCAATCAATACAATCAAGATATCGTGGGGTTTATAAGGTGTAGATTGGTATGGAAGGTGTTAAAAGTGGCACGAGAATGTAACCATAACACACCTAACCTGAATTTCCATTGCCATTGTACTGTGGCTGAACGGTTCCTTATACTCCGTATACCTTAGTCTCCGGGATAGTGGGACTCCTCTCGTATATACTGGAATTTTCTGTACCAAGCTACAAACAACAGCGTTAATAATATAATACAACTTTAAAAGTTACAATCTCCTTCTGTCTATTCTGTCTATGCTAATTCCTTGGGGCTTACCGAGCGATTGTTCGATGACGACATTCCTTTTCTTCTTTTTTTGGAATGTTGTCAGGTAGATCGAACCTTCTGGAGACAGAGCACACCAGCGAGGACTTAGATCAGCTAGCTTTTGACCCGGAGCTCTAGTTACTTGTACATTTCATTTACATATCTGTTATGCCATTGTTTAGGCATTGCTTTCATTCCATGTATTTAATTTTCATTGTATTGTAAAAATAATGTTAATAAATAAAGTTAATGTTCATTTACATCTTGTCTCTTGTGTACATTTTATTTTATATTGCTTAGATACGCTTAGCGTGTTTACTTCCGAGTAAATACGTAGCGGCCTCGTCGCGTCCTCTGCCCATACACTGGTTAGCGGGGCGTGACAGGTTTTGTTGGTGGCCCATGCAGGTCAGCTCCGCGTGGACAACTGATTGAGAGAGATTTTTGCGTGTGTGCGCTTTTAAAAGATAAATCAAAGAATAGTTAACCGCAATCAAGAACGGTGTCGCTTGGTAGCTAGCCGGCTGAGTACGGGTCGGTCCACAAAGATTTTGTGTATTTTCTATTTGTTCTAACGAGTTAATTCCAATTGTGGTAGGATTGATTATCACTAAAAACTAAAGTTAATTTAGATTAGGATTAAAATCTTGCTAGGGTTAGGTTTAGGTTAAGTTTGGAAATTCAATATTTCTCATCGCTTTCTATGCCCTAATTAAGATCTTTTAGGTGTTAAGGTAATAATTAACAAAGGGGATTATCACGATCGGGAAGAAACTAGGTTTCTTCCTCTAGGTCCTTATCCGTCCTTTCTTAACTCTTACCCTAACCTCCATGGAAAACATACACAACCGGTCTTTTAACTACGGTATCACCGCTACCTCGTGGGATAGGGGGCCGTAGTGAGCGGTGTGTGTATGTATGCATAGAGTCCTATTTAAAATGTGTAGCGGGCAAGAAAGGGGTGAGAGATTATCATCTCTCAAACTTTTCCTATTCCTAACCCTAACAAGTGAGTAACTACTCACTTATTAGGGAATTGATAAAAGATTTCATTTTTATGATTTTAATTCAATAACCTAATTAACTAAACTACGGCAGATAAATAAAATTAACTAGGGCAGATAAATAAAATTTATATTAAGGCAGAAAAGAAATTGAACTAAGGCATAGAAAAGAAAGACATGCTTTTTATTTGATGCACTCTTCAAACATTACAGCGAATAAAAATTCTGAATTTGATAAATAAAGAGGCATAAGAAGAGGCATGCTCCAAAAAGAGCTGTAGGGTTCCTATTTATAGATTATAGAAACCCTAGGGTTTACATCTGATCCATATCTACATTTACAAAATTACCCTGAGAATCCTAATCAACGCACCGCCATCCACCGTCAAAACGCACCGATACGTGCTTAGCACGGCCGCGGATCCGCGGCAGGAAGCCATGTTTGGCCACGGATCCGCGGCCATCTTGGAGGCTCCTGGCTCTATTTTCTCAGGTATATTTTATGTTGCTTTTTCCTTGACTTTGCTTCACTTGGTTCTTCAGAATGTCTTCTAGTTTCTTCCAGATTTTCTCAGTGTAGAATGTGGTAAACTTTTACCGTTCGCTTCGTGTTGAAGTCTTGAATCTTGCGCTGCCTTTGTACTTTTTAAAAAATTTCATTGATCTTCGTTTGTCCCTTAAACTATAGGCATGATCAAGATTCTTCTATTTGTTGATCGTAGTCTAACTTTTATATCGTCTTTTCATCATTTTCACTGTTTTGTTCCGAGAACCTGTAACCTGCAACTATGTAGCAGACATGGATCAAAAGCACCTGTTTACTTGTAAAATGAATAAGAATGGGGAATATAATAATGCAAAATTATGATATGAACAAATACCCCCAAACTTATCTTTTTCTCGTCCTCGAGCAAAACTAGTTTTATTCTCGAAAAAACCTAACCTCACTTTCGCAGGGAAACGCGATTGCACTGAGCTCGTACAACAAGCCGTTAAACCTGTAGGTGTCTCTAGTAGGAGGAGTGTTGTCTCCTGAGGGTTTTCAGCGGATACTACCCACAAAATCCTATCAATTCAGCGTATTTACTTTTATTCTCCAATTCGGTTTTCTAGCAAGAAATTCTATTATCCTCAACTCAGAAATTATCAACCCATATTTTTCACGCTTCCTTATCAATTAACTTAAGATTGTATATGTTCTGTAAATTTACTTAGCTTTCAGCATCTTTTGAATTTTCCTTCTAAGGTTCCATCTCAACTTAGGAATTTTTATCATCTCTACTAAAGATATAAGTCCTATTTTTCATTCCTATCTCTCATCCAAACCCCAATCACATACCCCTACGTGTGTGTATGAATCACCCCTACACTTGGAAGTTCAATTCAAGCTATTATACTCTTGTCCATCGTCCAAAGTACTTTTAGTTGGTGAATTTTTTAGATGAAATTTGCTCACACATTTTTCATGCGACCGTTAATACTTCTTGAGGTACCAACGACCGATTATAAATTGTGGTTGCACATTAAGGCGTAATTCCTCGTCTTGTAATACCTAAGGCTTTAGAAGTGACTCCCAAACCAGTTGGTCTAAGGCACTAGGTGATAAAGCACCCTCGCTATATATTTTTTTCTATTTATGCAGTCTTAAGTAATTACAAAACCAGTGTTCATTTTTTTTATCTTTTTATTCATACTTTTATTTTTATTTTATTTTCCTTCATACTAAGGACTTTAGACAAGAGCATTTCAAGGTCTCCTCTACTATTCCAAGTTTCAAGGTTCGTGTTTTGTGCAAGTTGTAGGGTATATATTTTCAGAATTTAGACTTAAGCTTAGGGATTATTTTTCAGACTTACACTTTAATAAAAATTTCAATACTCTTCTTTTATTTTGACTTAGCCCAAGAAGTGAACTCAAAATTTGCCTATTTCTAAGTAAACTATAAGGACATATATTTTCTACCGTTAAATTTTTAAGAAAACTTATTTTTAGGGTTTTTAATCTACTAAGTCTAGGATCTAGTTTTTCCTAGCTAGTTAACCTTCTTTTTAAACTTAAGTCAATTATGGCCAAAATTGAATTTTTTAATTTTTAAAATTTTTCAGTTTTTATTTGATTTTTCTTTTTATATATATTTTTTTATTTTAAATTTTTCAATTTTTATGATTTTTTATAAAGATGCAATACAGAATTTAAACATGCAAAAGAAAAAAAATATATACAAAATTTAAAAAAATATGCAATGCAAATGATAACTATTTACAACCACCACCTCCCCCAAACTTACCACAAGCAGTGCCCTCAATGCTCGGCCCCACGCCGCGCCCTTGAGCGTGAATAGGAACGCTCCTCCCTACCCAGCAGGGTTCGGATCCCCTGCTCTAGTTCAGTCAAACGCCTATCATGCTCCCTCATCATCCCCCTTAACTCGTCAATGTCCCTAACAGCTCTTCTCATTAAATTTGCATGTTCTAAAGGGGTGAGTTCTCCCTCGCTCGCGGTCGAGCTGGAGCTAGGTGTTCGGGCGGGCACGTGTTCCGCCGGTTCTGTTCTTGACCAAACATCCGTCAATCGTGTATAGGATGTAGAAACGCCCTCAATGAGAGGCCTGACGGGTATGCCTCCAAGCATATAAAATTCAAACTCCTCTACGGGGAGGAAATATCAACACAGTTGTGTCACAATCATGGGGCAAGAATAGTTTGCGGCTCTTTTGCCCGCACCAACTGAGTTCAGTAAAACCGTGCACATGTCGAAACGAGAGTTTCTTGTCATGAGTGTGTGCGCGATATGCAGTGAGGGTGTGAAAAATGTTGTGTTGTGGGAACTCCAAAAAATAGTGTTTTGTGCCCACCGATACACAGTTAAAACATTGGCGAAAAGGGTTCTCGCTTGGATCCCCTTCCGCGGTTCCCTTGAGCAATCATTGCCAATTAAGGGCATGTAATCCTCAAACTGTAATGGTTGATCATGAACTGGTATCTTAGGGATTAAGGTGACTTCATGTATGAAGTCTCTATCAATTATAATCTCCCTATAACCCCACTGTAATTTAATAAAGCCGTATTGGGCTAAACAGCCGTCTTCCATGCACTCGTAAAAACGAGTGACTAATTCCGGAAGGGCGTAAGCGTTTGGGTGATTAAATATCAAAAGTTCCAGCCCCTATGTGCTATTTCAGTAGTAAAGTAACTTCATTATACCGCATGTGAAAAAATTTGTGAAAAGTCACGCTCTAGTTGCATATTGGGTGCCATCAGATAAGCTACAGATCAACAGAAATAAAAAAACAGAGAGGATTTTCAGAGATCGAACCTTCCCTGAAAAAATCAGGGGGTGAAGAGTCAGAAGCGCGGCGCTTGCGCGGTCGGATGAGGCTTCGGGCGGCGGTTCCGCGGCTTTCTGGTGAGATCGCTCTGCAGAAAACGAGGCGGCGGCTAGGGTTTTTTAGAAGATGAAATTAGGGTTTGTGAGCACAGAGCAATCGGGGTCTATATATATAGGGGGAAGTGTTGGCTATTTATAAATAAACCCCTCTAAAAAGAGGAAATTATTTGCAAAAAAAATTTATTTTATTTTAAAATCTGGAAATTTACAAAAAATACCCAAAAAAATTTTATTTTCAATTTTTTTTATTTTTTATGTTATTTTGTATTTATAAAATTGCAAATGATACATACCCCCAAACTTGTTTGAAGCAATGTTTTGGCTAGATGATCGAAAATTTGGGGGTAAATGGAGGAGGATTAGTCAGTGTAGATCGGCTCCTGCAAAAACAGGAGCTCCTCCGACGAGTCCGC
This sequence comes from Agapanthus africanus, assembly GCA_030015575.1. Taxonomy (NCBI): domain Eukaryota; kingdom Viridiplantae; phylum Streptophyta; class Magnoliopsida; order Asparagales; family Amaryllidaceae; genus Agapanthus; species Agapanthus africanus. The sequence continues at coordinate 519,706,859 of JASDDO010000031.1, read as the reverse complement.
AGTGAGAAACGGTTTGAGTCAATGTCCATTTACTTTGAACAATGTACCGTCCTCCGGGTTTTCTAGATCTACCGCACCGTGCGGATATACGGTGCGTACCAAAAACGACCCTTTCCATCTAGATTTGAGCTTGCCGGGATGGAAGTGTAACCGAGTGTCATAAAGCAAAACCTGTTGGCCAGGTTTGAAAGTCTTGCGCATAAGATGTTTATCGTGGAACACCTTCGTTCGGTTTTTAACAATTACCGCGTTCTCATAGGCCTCATCCCGCAGCTCATCCAATTCATTCAATTGCAGCTTTCTATTACTGCCCGCGTCTCCCATGGATAAGTTCAACTCTTTAATCGCCCAAAATGCCTTGTGCTCAATTTCAACAGGAAGGTGGCAAGCCTTCCCATAAACAAGCCGGTATGGAGACATGCCAAGATCGGTCTTGTAGGCAGTACGGAATGCCCATAGTGCATCAATCAGTTTTGATGACCAATCTTTACGGTTTTTGGAAACCGTTTTCTCCAAAATTTGTTTAATCTGCCGATTCGAAACCTCGGCTTGCCCACAAGTTTGGGGATGATATGGTGTTGACAATTTGTGAATAATGGAGTATTTGCGCATTAAGGACTCAAAAGTTCTATTACAGAAGTGAGATCCATTATCACTTATAATCGCTCGAGGATGCCCAAACCGAGAAAAGATGTTTTCTTTAAGAAATCTAACAACAACCTTATTGTCATTCGTTAGGCTGGGCACAGCCTCGACCTATTTTGACACATAGTCAACAGTCAAAAGAATATATATATTCCCAAAGGAATTGGAAAATGGTCCCATGAAGTCTATTCCCCAAACATAAAAAATATCAACAACCAAAATTGGTTGGAGCGGCATTTCGTTTCTCCACGATATCCGGCCCAAGTGTTGGCACCGGGAGCATGTTTTGCAGTATTCTTATGCATCTTTAAAATGTCATGGCCAGTAGGAACCACACTGCAAGATTTTTTCTGTTGTCTTCTTGGGGCCAAAATGCCCGCCACACGCTTGATCGTGGCAAAAAGACAGCACACTCTTAAACTCATTTTCGGGGATACACCGACGAATGATTTGGTCGGAATAGTATTTAAAGAGATACGGTTCATCCCAGTAAAAATGTTTTACTTGGAACAGGAATCGGAGTTTGTCCTGATTCGACCACTCTTTTGGTATCAGTCCGGTGGCCAAATAGTTTATATCAGCGAACCAAGGTTCACATGAAACGGTTAAGAGCTGCTCATCGAGAAAAACGTCTTTAATAGGAATTTCAAGTGTGGGCGAAGAAGGAAGTCATGAAAGGTGGTCGGCAACTATATTTTCACATCCTCTCTTGTCTCTTATGACAAGATCAAACTCTTGTAGCAAGAGAATCCAACGTATTAGTCGGGATTTAGCATCCTTCTTCGCAAAAAGATGGTGAAGAGCTGAATGGTCCGTGTAAACAATCACTGGAGAGCCGATTAAATAGGGCCGGAATTTTTCTAGTGCAAACACAACGGCTAAAAATTCTTTTTCTGTTGTTGTGTAATCAAATTGGGCCTCATTTAATGTTCGGCTAGAGTAATAAATTACGTGCGGCATCTTATTAATGTGCTGTCCAAGGACAGCACCAATAGCGAAATCAGATGCATCGCACATAATTTCAAATGGATGCGTCCAGTCGGGAGATGAAAGAATGGGCGCAGAAATAAGTGAATGTTTCAATGACTCGAACGCTTTCATGCAAGTTGAGTCAAAATCAAAAGTTGTGTCCTTGGCCAATAAAAAAGTCAAGGGTCTAGCTATCTTGCTAAAATCCTTGATGAACCGTCTATAAAAACCGGCATGGCCAAGAAAGGTTCGGATGTCTTTGACGCATTTAGGAGGAGGAAGATTAGAAATGACTTCAATCTTGGCTTTATCAATCTCAATGCCGTTTTGCGAGATGACATGTCCTAAGACAATACCCTCTCGTACCATAAAGTGGCATTTCTCCTAAATTAAAATGAGGTTCTTATCACTACAGCGGGTAAGAATTGTGTCTAAGTGTAGCAAACACTCATCGAAGGAGTCGCCGAAAATGGAGAAATCATCCATAAAAATTTCCAAAAATTTCACCACCATGTCTGAAAAGATCCCCATCATACACCGCTGGAAAGTAGCGGGTGCATTGCATAACCCAAAGGGCATGCGACGGTAAGCGAATGTATCAAAAGGACAAGTAAATGTGGTCTTGTCTTGATCCTTTTCGGCGATGGGAACTTGATTATAGCCGGAGTAGCCATCTAAAAAGCAGTAAAATTCGTGCCCAGCCAATCGTTCTAGCATTTGGCTAATAAAAGGTAAAGGAAAGTGGTCTTTCCTTGTCGCGGCGTTAAGTTTTCTATAGTCGATGCAAACTCACCACCCAGTTTGGGTACGAGTAGGTATTAACTCATTCGCCTCATTGGTTATGACCGTTATGCCCGATTTCTTTGGGACAACATGAATGGGGCTAACCCACTGGCTATCAGAGATAGGGTAAATGATACCACTATCAAAATATTTGACAATCTCCTTTTTGACAGCTCCTTCATTATGGGGCTGAGGCGTCTTTGTGGATCCCTTACTGGCTTGGCATCATCCATCATATGTATATATTGTTCAACTATGAAGGGACTAATCCCCTTGATGTCTGCCATAGTCCAGCCAAAAGCTTGCCGGTTATTTTGTAAGACCATTAAAAGGGTTTTCTCTTGCTCGAGGGCTAGAGATGCCGATATGATAACAGGAAGAGTCTCATTCTCACTTAGTTAAGCGTATTTAAGGTGAGACGGCAAAAGATTGAGTTCGAGTTTCGGAGGTCAAACAATTGAAGGTAACATTGGTGAAACTGTCTCGAACTCGAAGGATTCCATCAATGGTTCAAAGCGAGTGTAAGCAACCGAGTCGGATGGTTCAACTAACTCATCTGAAAAATCAAAGGACTCAAACTCGGGTGGTGAGTCTTCAAAATCGTACGAAAAAGTGAAACACTCATAATCGTTATCCGGTGTAAAAGCTGTGTCAGATTCTAGGAGGAACGCATTAGTGGTGTCAAAACTGCTGTGATCGAACATAAATTTTTCGAGGTCACGGTCCTCCTACGTGATCTCGTGGATCGAGCAAACATCGAGTATACTAGCATTAGGCTCGGAGGGCTGATTCCCCAACTTAAAAATGTTGAGTTCAATTGTCATATTTCCAAAAGATTGGTTCATCAAACCATTTTGACAATTGATCACCGCATTAGAAGTCGCAAGGAATGGTCGACCGAGTATCACCGGAATTTGACTCCGGGGGTTAGCTACAGGCTGTGTATCCATAACAATGAAATCAATGGGGAAAATGAAGTCCCCTACTTTAATTAACACATCCTCTAACTCACCCCTAGGATGGGTGATGGATCGGTCGGCCATTTGGAGAGTACAGTGTGTGGGTTTAAGCTCTCCAACGCCTAATTGTTCATATACTGAATAGGGTAGCAAATTAACACTAGCACCAAGATCTAAAAGTGCTCGATTGATGTTCTTATCCCTAATTGTTATTGAAATTGTAGGACAGCCAGGGTCCTTATATTTTTGGGGTAAAGGTTGGATAAGAGCATCACTTACAACGCTAGCCACGAAAACTTTCTTTGGTACTTGTGACTTCCTCTTCTTAGTGCATAAGTCCTTTAAGATTTTAGCGTAAGAAGGGACATGTTGGATTGCATCCAAGAGAGATATGTTAATGCTAACCTGTTTGAACAACTCCACAATCTTCTCCATTTGGGGAGTAGGTTTATTGGATCTCAACCTGTTTGGAAATGGAACATTTTGAAAATTTGTTGAGTCCAATGTTTGTGGAGTAGATTGCGGAGCTAGAACGGATCCCAGTGTTGGTGTGTTCGTGAAGTGAGATGTGGTTCCGTTCAAATTAGTAGACGTAGAGCCTTGTGAAGAATGAAGAATAGGCTCTGAAGAAGATGAAGAAGAAGAAGAAGAAGATGAAGATGAAGAAGAAGCACCAGCAGGGGTGTCATCACTAATACCCACATTATTGTGCAACACTCTTCCAGATCTCAACGTGATCACAACATTTACATTATGATTTTGTTGTTCATAAGCAACATGTGCGTTGTGTGTGTGACCTGGATTTGGCAATGGTTGAGACGGAAGCTTTCCCTTTTCTCGCTCGCTCAACGCAGCATTTAGTTATGCAATTTAGGCCTCGATTGATTTGATACTCTGATCATGTGAAGCACTGTTTTGCACCAAAGATTGAATGGAAGTCTCCAACCTTGCTGCGGATTGTGTAGATTGTTTTAAAAACGCATCTAGACTTTGTTCTAGCAAGAAAACCTTATCGTTATTCGGCTGAACAAAATTGTTTTGAGGATAAGAGTTGTTGGGTACAAAATTGTTCATTTGGTTTGGGTAAGGTTGGGGTTGGAAAGGTTGCTGATATTGAGTTTGTTGAGGGACTTGTTGTTGTGGAGGAGGCCTTTGAAAGTTGTTGTTGCCTTGGAATTGTTGTTGATTTTGATTCCAAGCAAAATTTGGGTGGCTCCTCCAACCAGGATTATAAGTCGAAGAGTATGGATCATTTCTTTGTCTTTGCTGAAAGGCAGCATTGACTTGATCTTGTCCTTGAACAGGTGGATTGTAAGGACACTCTTCAGTAAGATGGGACGGATCCGAACAACAAGCGCAAACAGTGCGTCGGGGTAAAGCAGGGACAGGAGAAGACGATGAGAATTTTCTCTCAATTGCTTCTAGCTTTTTCATAAGTGCGGCCATTTCGGCCTTCATTGCAATCGACATATCAAGTTGATGTATGCCTGCCATAGACTGACTTGATAAAGTAGATGAGGTGGTCTTAGTGCTTTCCCACTGAAGTGTTTGTTCAGCAAGATCGTCGAGAAATTGCCAAGCTTCCTCGCTAGATTTTGTAAGAAAGTGACCTTGACAAATGGTTTCCAACAACTGCTTAGTCGCTGGGTTCAGTCCTTCGTATAAAGTTTGGCAAAGTTGCCAATTCTCGATACAGTGGTGAGGGCACTGAACAAGGAGGTCCTTAAATCTTTCAAAACACTTCCAAAAGGGTTCGGAAGGAAGCTGGGAAAATTGAATAATTTCGTTGCGAATTCTCGCGATCTTGTGGTGTGGGTAAAAATTTTTTAGAAAAGCCTTAACAAACTCTTCCCAATTTTTTTATCGAGTGTGATGTTGTGCTATATAACCATTTTTCAGCTAGGTCACATAAAGTGAATAGAATGACACGTAGCCTTATAGCATCATCAGAAAGTTGTGTGGTCTTCATCATTGCGCAAACATTCTGGAATTTGTTAATGAAGATGTAGGAATCTTCGAATTCCAGCCCGTGAAATTTGGGCAACATATTGATGAAGTGGGGTTTAATCTCAAAGTTATCCCCATTAGCCGGTGGAAGTGAAAGACAAGTGGGTAAAGCGGTGCGGATAGGATAAAAAAGATCCTGGAGTGCGATTCGTTGGGGCGCTTCAACAGGTGGATATGGTGAGTTATTCGCACCTAGTGGAGGTGGAATCAGTCCCGCAGGTAAGGGGTTGTTAGGATTGAATCCCGACATCTCCTTAGAAGACGATGAATATGAAGGTGAAGGTAAAGAAGTGGATGGAATTTCGGTTTCGGAGTCGAAAGCGTCGTCAATAGGCACTAACGAGACACAGACTAAACATGCGCTAGTGTCCCTAGTCCAATTGGACATACACTAAAGAGGAGTAGTGTAGTCAAGAAGTAAAAACAGAAGGTAGGGGTAATAAAACGTCAATGGAAGAAAGTGGGTGTGAGTGGGGTGCAATGGATTTCTTAGCGACAAGTGGCAAGTTTTTGTAAAAATTTTCTGTTTTGTGTTTTTTTTATATAAGGAGCTTTTTGCAAAAAGATTTTTATAAGAAGCTTGACGCAATCACAATATGCACAATCAAGCCTAGATCTAGGGTCTCCTAGGTCTACTAGACTGCTCCTAACTGTTCCAAAGGGCAAGTTGTGAGATCCGCAAATCGCCTCTTCACCGCCAATTGTGGCCAGGTAAGCACAAGTAAAGAAAGGAGAGATCCGCTCACGAATCACCGTGAGACGGGCCTTTTAAAATTACTTTTCCCCACTTTTCTAGCCTAGGCACCACAAAGTCTGGTTTAGATAAACGATCGATGCCTACAACTATTCCTTTGTCCTATCGAGCACGACAGTCCTTATAGGCTGAGTCTAATCTTTTTTAATTAACTCGATGGTCAATGCAAAATGTTTTTTTGTGATTTTTGGGGTTCTAGGAAGGGTAATGAAATCCCCACCCAATCTGGATTGGTGTTAAAGCCCCTTAAATTCAGTTTTAAAATATGCAAAGCAGTAAACACAAAACACACTTGCAAAATTTTTTCTTCTTTTATTGCGGTGCAAAGAATCCTGCACAAGATCAAGTTATTAGAGAAGGGAGAGAAGTTTTTGCGCAAAGAACCCTGCAGGAAATTTTTCAGAGGAGATCAGGGGGTTACAGAGAAGAAACGAAAGCTTACGGAGATTTTTCCACGTGTTGACGTCACCAGACTACGGCGGATCCGCGGTCAAAAGTGCCTAACTGCGGCGGTTCCGCGGTTGACTTGGCGGTTCAGTTCCCAAAAATTCTTCTGTTTCTCTGTTCTGATTTACCTCTGTCTGTTCAGATCCGATGTTTGCTATTTTGCTCACTGGAATTTTCCAGATCCGAATCCGTTCGTCTCTTCGATCCTATACAATTCAAACGAAAACCCTTCAAAAAATAATAAGATGATAAATTTTTATATTTTTTATTTTTCAGTTTTTATGATTTTTTAATTTTTAATCAACCCAAAATTACAAAAAGAAAATAACTACGCCATCCCCGGCAACGGCGCCATTTGATTGAGAGAGAATTTTGCGTGCGTGCGCTTTTAAAAGATAAATCAAAGAAAAGTTAACCGCAATCAAGAACGGTGTCGCTTAGTAGCTAGCCGGTTGAGTACGGGTCGGTCCACAGGGATTTTGTGTATTTTCTATTTGTTCTAACGAGTTAATTCCAATTGTGGTAGGATTGATTATCACTAAAAACTAAAGTTGATTTAGATTAGGATTAAAATCTTGCTAGGGTTAGATTTAGGTTAAGTTTGGAAATTCAATATTTCTCACCGCTTTCTATGCCCTAATTAAGATCTTTTAGGTGTTAAGGTAATAATTAATAAAGGGGATTAGCACGATCGGGAAGAAACTAGGTTTCTTCCTCTAGGTCCTTGTCCGTCCTTTCTTAACTCTTACCCTAACCTCCATGGAAAACATACACAACCGGTCTTTTAACTACGGTATCACCGCTACCTCGTGGGATAGGGTGCCGTAGTGAGCGGTGTGTATTTGTATGCATAGAGTCCTATTTAAAATGTGTAGCGGGCAAGAAAGGGGTGAGAGATTGTCATCTCTCAAACCTTTCCTATTCCTAACCCTAACAAGTGAAGAACTACTCACTCATTAGGGAATTGATAAAAGATTTCATTTTTATGATTTTAATTCAATAACCTAATTAACTAAACTACGGCAGATAAAAAATTTATAACTACGGCAGATAAATAAAATTTATACTAGGGCAGAAAAGAAATTGAATTAAGGCATAGAAAAGAAAGACTTACTTTTTATTTGATGCGCTCTTCAAACATTATAGCGAATAAAAATTATGAATTTGATAAATAAAAAGAGGCATAAGAAGAGGCATGCTCCAAAAAGAGCTGTAGGGTTCCTATTTATAGATTATAGAAACCCTAGGGTTTACATCTGATCCCTATCTACATTTACAAAACTACCCTGAGTAGCCTAGTCAACGCACCGCCATCCACCGTCAAAACGCACCGACACGTGCTTAGCACGGCCGCGGATCCGCGGCAGGAAGCCATGTTTGGCCGTGGATCCGCGGCAATCTTGGAGGCTCTTGGCTCTGTTTTCTCAGGTATATTTTATGTTGCTTTTTCCTTGACTTTGCTTCACTTGGTTCTTCAGAATGTCTTCTAGTTTCTTCCAGATTTTCTCAGTGTAGAATGTGGTGGACTTTTACCGTTCGATTCGTGTTGAAGTCTTGAATCTTGCGCTGCCTTTGTACTTTGTGAAATTTTTCATTGATCTTCGTTTGTCCCTTAAACTGTAGGCATGATCAAGATTCTTCTATTTGTTGGTCGTAGTCTAACTTTTTTATCGTCTTTTCATCATTTTCACTGTTTTTTTCCGAGAACCTGTAACCTGCAACTATGTAGCAGACATGGATCAAAATCACTTGTTTATTTGTAAAATGAATAAGAATGGGGAATATAATAATGCAAAATTATGATATGAACAACAACCTAAGCAATATAACACAAGAACCAGCAACTAAAAACATTCTTTACAATTCATATTCCATGAATCTTCCAATTTCATATATTTTGAATATGTCCTAACCCAAATTTTTCTTTCAAGGTTATGGATTTCCCAAACAACACCAGCACCAACTTCAACAACACTCCACCACCTCTACCAATTACACCGGCCGTAGCTGCTCTGATTAATAAGCAAACAGTACTGCTTGAGGCGATCCGCAGCCTCCTGGAGGGGCAGCAGCATCAGACTGCTATATTGATGAACCGTCCTGAGGCAGAAGCATCTGGGGTGAAGCAATTCAGGGCTTTGCACCCCAAACAATTCTCAGGAAAAGAGAGCCCTCTAAAAGATGAAGAATGGGCTCAGAGTATTGAAGATGACCTGGCAATGGCACAAGTGCCAGAGATAGCTTGGGTTCGAGTTGCAAAGCTATAGTTCACTGATAATTCACGGGTCTGGTGGAAGGCGGAAGAAAGCCGTCTCACCCAACCGATCGAATGGAGGACGTTTCGCGACATGTTCGACGTGAAATACTTCCCTGAGACGGCCAGATTCGATATGGAACAGCAGTTCATCCACCTACAACAGGGTTCAATGTGGACCAAATCAGTGGATGTGTACGATGCTGAGTTTACCATGCTCAGTCGGTAAGATATGTCTTAATATTTCGATTTTCAAATATCACATACTACACAGCTAACACAATACCTTAATAGACACCTGATACCGACGGATGAGATCAGAGCCCGACGATTTCAACATGGGTTAGATCCGGAGATCTAGGCTGCATTAGCCACAGGAGATTTCGCAACTCACGAATCGGCTCTGAAAGCTTCCCGCCGATATGAGGCAGTAGTAAAGATGAGGGGCGGACCTCAGTTTGCTGGGATGAAGCGCCCTGCCAACCAGATGGCAGGACGAGCCACTTCAAGGCCACTTTTTATGCCAAGGAGACCGAGAGTACCAAACAACCAGCCTAGCCCAGCCTTTTGCACCTATTGCAGGAGGGATGGACATCTGATGAAAGATTGTCGGCGTGCAAATCGCCTTAGCTTAGTCTACGGCTCAGCTACTCATGATATTGGGTCTTGTTCTCGTATTCTGTAACAACCTTAATTTTCTTATACACTTCTTCCATACAAATTTTGAATTGTTTATTTTTTCAAAATCCTTAAAGGGGTATTTATTGCCTGAGCACAAGATTTAAGTGATTAATTATCAATTTAATTACAAGAAGGAGCTTGTAGCTCATTGGTAATACCTTGCACCGCTGAACCAAGCCACCAGAGTTCAAATCCCATGTCCCACATTATTTTTAAAATTTATTTTGTTTTAAAATTTTTAGAAGCCCAACAATCCACGCACCATAACTCCCAAAATTCCTACTGAACCTGAAAATATAAAAATATCAGAAGCCACACCTGACGACCCCCCACCCCCTGGCACCCCGAGTCGGCCGACGAACCGGATGTCTCGAGCCGGCGCAGCCGGCCGGACGGCCGAGTCGTCAACACGAAAAATTTGGCTTTTGGCATTCTATAACCCCCTGTATACTTCAAATTCCCAGATCGTTTCCAGAGAATTCAGAAAGCCTCATTTACTACAATTTTTAATACATTTTAATACATTTTTACATTTTTTTTATCTAAACTCTTCATCTACCCTAACCCTAGCCTAACCCTATAAATACCACCCTACCCTCTACCCTCTCATTCACATTTCTGAGCCAACTCTCTAAAATTCTCAAGAGAACTTGTGCACTTTGAAAACGAGCTCGAGGAGAAGCTCCGACGAATTCCCGGCGGAACTTCCGCCGATCTTTTTAAGAACTACCGGCGACGACACAACATATCGGCGATCCCTCTAGTTCCCTCTCACTCTCTTGAGTAATCTAAAACCCGTAAGTCCCTTTTCTATCTTTCTTTTCCATTCTCAAAATACGAAATTACAAAACCCGACGGAATCGGAACAAATCCGATTTCCGATTCGGTTTCCTATAAAATTTCATTTCTCACTAATACAATCATACTTAAACTTCCTCATGTTGACTATCAAACACTAATCAAACAATTTGATCAAGTTTCATCACATGAATTGATAACTATCTCAATTTATCGTATTTTTTCACTTAAATACCACATTGTTTCAATCTTTCATTTAACTCCATCAAACTTGCTATATATTTAAAGTAGATCACGAGGTAACGACCTACCTTCTCACACACTTACATACAACCTAACACGATACCATCGAAAACTTAGAATACGGGAAAAAGAACATTTTCACTTAAATACCCTATACTAAATAAAACCATTTATAAAGGATTTAGTGTTGATACATAAATACCACTTATTAGGAAAAAAATACGATAAGTTGTGGACATCGGTCGTTTATCTAAACCTGATTTTGTGGTGTCTACGCTAGGAAAGTGAGAAAGGTAACTTTAAAAGGCCCGTCTCACGGTGATTCGTGAGCGGATCCCTCCTTTCTTCACTTGTACTTACCTGGCCACAATTGGCGGTGAAGAGGCGATTTGAGTCATCTCACAACTTGTCGTTTAGACCAGTTAGGAATAGTTAAATTGACTTAGGAGACCATAGAACATAGAATACGGAAAAATTGACATCTTTACAAATAAATACCATTTACTTCATAAAACCGTTTTCTAAAGGATTTAGTATTTTACAATCTTTGCAAAGCGCCGCTAAAACCCATTTTGAGGAACCCGTTCGGGATGGTGCGGTTTATCGCACATCCTCGGGCTTAGTAGTGCGAGATTCAGACCTCCGCAAGGAGCATTCGGTCTCGAAAGACTTAAAATACGACATCTTAAGAAAATGAGATTTTAAGAATATATAAAAAAATATTAAAATTATTTTTGTATAAATATATGTATATTTATCATTAAAATATCTATTTTGTTATGATATAAATATTCCACCTTTTTCTAAAAATCACAAGAATCAATTTTACACTAAAATACCATGAATATTATAAATAAACACCTTATTTATGAAACTAGGATATTTTCACTAGAAATATCAAAATATAAAATCCACATTTATTACAACTCTAGAGACGAATAATAAATACTTGAGGTGTATTTTGAAAAGTATATAAAAGTATTTTTACAGAAAACCCCTCAAGTTCTATAAATTACCCTAAGGACCCTAGCAATTATAGGTAAGAAATAATCAAGATTTCGATTTACATTTCTAATTGTCTGACTCGGGTTTGAGTCTGATTATATCTGACTTGAATATGATTGAAGTACAAATCGACAATCTATAATCTACAATCTTCAATATTACAATTCAACATGAATCCATGAATCCAATTATCAATTTATACAACTTGACTGAACCGAACCATGGATATACATTCCATTTACATGGTTCTCCAGTTATTCCATTTATATGATTCTACGGTTACATCCGTTTACTGATATCATGGTTTCAATCAGTCGTCCAATTATATAATCTATACAGTTTACAATACAATACAACAATACAATCAAAACACTACGGGGTTTAAGGGGTAGACTGGTACGGAAGGTGTTAGAAGTGGCACGAGACGGTAAGACTTAAGACACCTAACATGAATCCAATTGCCGTTTTTCCGGGCCTTCTAACGGAGCCTTGTACTCTATATTCCGTTTGCCCTGATCTCTAGCATATAGAGACCCCTCTCGTATACACTGGCATTCTTCTGTACCAAGCTACAAACAACAGCGTTAATATAACATTACAACAATATAATACAACATTAAAATCTACTATCTATCTCATACTCTCTGTCTATTTCTTCCTTATCTTTGGGACTTACCGAGCGATCTGTTCGCTGACGACATTCTATTCTTTCTTCTTTGAATGTCGTCACGTGGTTTGGACCCGTCAGAGAACAAGCCCACTGCTGAAGACTTGGACCGGTTCTATGAAGACCCCGAGCTCTAGACATTGTACATTTTCCATTCAGTACTTTTCATTTCCTGTTATGCCATTGTTTAGGCATCGTTTTATTTCAGTTGTATTTCCTTTTCATGCATTGTACAAAAGAATGTTAATAAATAAAAGTTGTTGTTTTTATTATACCTTATCTCTTGTGTATTTACTTTTATATTGCTTAGATACGCTTAGCGTATATACTTCGGAGTATATACGTAGAAGTCGCGCTCCCTTCGCCGTATACTGGGAAGCGGGCATGACTTACGCTGCACCCAGGCCAGCAATCACTTACCCGCAGTGCCCAGCCATCCAGGCACCTGCTCTACGCCTTGCACTACCTGCTCCACCTCCTCATGGACTGACTGCACCTCCTCTTCATCAGTTCCATCAAGCTCAAAGGAACCCACCTTAAGGACCAAGGAACGGACAGAGGAATGCTCCTCCAGAAAGGAGGTACGGACCGAGGCGACAGGCTTTCATTATGACTGTGGAAGAAGCGGAAGCCACCGGCCAATTCATCATTGGTAACACTTCCCTTTCAAATTATTTTTCAGTTCATAGACAACCTATATATCTTTTCCTTATACCTAAAAACATATCCCACATATAACTTAGGTACAATCTTAGTAGTTTCACTTCCTGCACTCACACTCTTCGATACTAGAGCATCTCATTGCTTTATGTCGCAACGGTTCATCCGAACTCATGCGATTCTAGTTACACCGCTTGTATCCAGCTGGAATGTCAGTTCAGGGAACAGCGTTCTAAAGGCAACAATGGGATACGATCAGTGTCCAGTGGTCGTCTGCAGCAGAGAATTCTATGCTAACTTCAAGGTGCTGGACATACCGAACTTTGATGTGGTTCTGGATATGGATTGGCTCGGAACATTCTATACTACCATTGACTGTCGTCAAAGGAGGGTAGTATTCGAGATTCCAGATCATCCGGTCTTTTATTTTAAAAGCGGAGACCGTACCTTAGAGCCAAGTACATACAAGGCGAAACCAAAGAAGGCAGTGATTGCGGCAATTCAAGCAGAGGAAGGATCAAAGCCAGAAGTAGTTCGAGAGTTCGACGATGTGTTTCCTGACGCTATATCATGTTTGCCTCCCAATCGAGCTCTTGAATTCAGCATTGATTTAGTACCAGGAGCACAACCGGTGATTAAAGCACTGTATCGGCTAAGTCCGGATGGTTTGAAAGAAGTCCGAACCCAGTTGGACGAATTATTGGCGAAAGGATGGATTCGTCCCAGCACTTCAAGTTGGGGATCACCAGTTTTACTCATGAAGAAGAAGGAAGGTTCATACAGAATGTGCATTGATTATAGAGTCTTGAACGAAGTAATGATAAAGAACAAGTATCCATTACCGCGCATCGACGATTTATTCGACTGGCTAAGTGGATCTTGTGTTTTCTCCAAGTTAGATCTTCGTTCGGATTATCATCAGGTGAAGGTCAAGGAATCTGATATCCATAAAACGGCATTCAGAACTCGCTATGGTCATTACGAATTTTTTGTGATGCCATTTGGAGTGACCAACACACCAGCAATATTCATGAACCTAATGAATCAAGTTTTCCAGAAGTACCTAGACAGGTTTGTTGTCATCTTCATCGATGATATCCTGGTGTATTCTAAGAGTCGGAAAGAACACGCCAAACACCTACAAATTGTCCTGGAAACTTTACAACAGCATCAACTCTATGCCAAATACAGCAAGTGTGAGTTTTGGCAAGATCAAGTCGGTTTTCTTGGACATATTGTATTAGGCGAAGGAATCTCTGTGGATCCAGCGATAGTTTCTGCAGTAAGCGAATGGACGACACCAAAGTCAGTGAAGGACATTTGAAGTTTCTTGGGTCTAGCTGGATATTACAGAAGATTCATTGAAGAATTTTCGAAGATAGCAACACCCCTGACCAAGCTCACACGTAAAGATGAAGAATTCATGTGGTCAGAAGCATGCGAACAAGCTTTCGTAGAACTCAAGACAAGATTGACATCAGCGCATGTTCTCGTTATACTGGACCAATATGGAGGTGTCGAAGTGCATTGTGATGCATTCGGTAAGGGATTAGGATGTGTTCTACATCAGTACGGAAAGATTGTGGCTTATGCTTCAAGACAGCTCAAGATTCATGAGCGCAATTATCCGACGCATGATTTGGAGTTGGCGGCCGTAATCTTTACTCTCAAGATTTGGCGTTATTATCATCTTGGTGAACGAGTGAACATATACACAGATCACAAGAGTCTGAAATATGTGTTTACTCAGAAGGAGCTTAATATGCGGCAGAGACGATGGTTAGAACTCATGGAGGATTTTGACATCAACCTGCAATATCATCCAAGGAAAGTGAATGTGGTACCAGATGCCCTTAGTCGCCAACCATTAGCAATGAATCTCACCACACAGTGGAAGATTCAACAAGACTTACATCAATTGGAGATTGAAGTAGTCACGCCAGGCTTCAAGTATGATGAACTTACAAGTTCAATCTACTATTGTCAATCAGATCAAATCAGCTCAAACAAGTGATACTAAGTTGCAAAAGATCAGAGAACAAGTAGAGAATGGACTCAGAACAGACTTCATCATCCATGAAGATGGATCTTTAAGGTATGGCAGCAGATTGTGTGTACCAAAAGGTTATGTGCGAGAAGCGTTAATGAAAGAAGCTCACAGCTCTCCCTACTCAGTACACCCTGGAGGTACAAAGATGTACAAAGATCTGCGTCAAAATTACTGGTGGCATGGAATGAAGCGTGAAGTAGCCAGAAGCTTCGCTAAATGCTTGATGTGTCAGCAAGTAAAGGCTGAACACCACAGGACTGCTGGATTACTTCAATCGTTACCGATCCCAGAATGGAAATGGCAACACATCACAATGGATTTTGTGACTGCACTTCCTCGCAGCACAAAGGGTAACGATGCGGTATGGGTTATTGTGGATCGACTCACAAAGTTGGCCCACTTCATCCCATTTCGAGTTGGCCAATCTACTGAGATATTAGCAAAGAAGTACATGAAGGTAAGAATCTAAGTAAAGATTTAAACTTTTCATAAATTTACTATCTCTGATACCCATGAACTCATGTAAGAAATCGTAAGACTTCATGGAGTAGCGGTCTGCGTTGTCTCCGATCGTGACACCAGGTTTCGATCACAATTTTGGCAAAATCTGCAAGCGAGCTTGAGATCAAGTCTGAACTTCAGCACAGCTTATCATCCACAAACTAATGGTCAGTCTGAGCGAACTATTCAGATCTTGGAAGATATGCTCAGAGCGTGTATGCTAGACTTCAGAGGATCGTGGGAAGATCACCTACATCTTGTAGAGTTTTCATACAACAACAGCTACCAAGCAGGCATTGGAATGGCACCTTTTGCATCACTTTATGGAAGGAAGTGTCGATCGCTATTATGTTGGGACGACATCGGAGATAGAGAAATCCTTGGACATGAGATGACAGTAGCAACTGTTGATGTAGTTCGTACTATCAGGGAAAGAATGCGCATAGCCCAAGATCGACAGAAACACTGGGCTGATGCAAAGCGCCGTCATTTGGAGTTTCATCCGGGAGATCATGTATTTCTGAAGATATCTCCGAACCGTGGAGTTATCCGTTTTGGAAGACGGGGTAAGCTAAGTCCAAGGTACATTGGACTGTTCGACATACTCGAACGAGTCGGTGAAGTGGCATATCGCTTGGCACTTCCACCTTCATTGGAAGGAGTGCACAATGTGTTCCACATATCCCAACTCAGAAGGTATGTGAGTGACCCCAGCCATATTCTTGATCATTCCAAGCTCATTGTACAGCCCGACTTATCTTGTAAGAAGCAACCGGTTGAGTTCCTGGACAGAAAAGTGAAGTCACTTCGGAACAAGGAAGTCAACTTGGTTCGAGTGATGTGGAGGAAAGACACTCTAGGAGAATCGACATGGGAAAGGGAGGACGAGATGCGTGCAAGATACCCTCATCTATTTGTAAACTAGTCCTTAAAATAAATTATAAATTTCGAGGACGAAATTTTTGTAAGGAGGGTAGACCGTAACAACTCCAATTTCAATGTATAGAAGATTCATGTACACTTGGGGTATTTGCAATCTTGTGAATACTATAAGTATTTGTTTTAATTTAGAATAGGAAGAAAGTACTTATAGCACATTGGTAAAACCTTGCACTGCTGTGACATAGCATCCGAGTTCAAATCCCATCAGCCACATTATCTTTTTTTTTTAATATTTTTAATCTTTTAGAAGTCCAAGAGTTTGCACGTACACTGCACGTAAAATGAAGATTCACGCTTAAAATAAACAGGTGCAAATTAGTATTCAGACCGACTTGGACACGTGACAAGAATCTGAGCCCCCAACCCAAGAATTCGACCGGTGAGATTAACCCACAGGCCTGCGCCGCCGGTTTTTGTTAGCCCAAACCTAATTTTTTTTGAAAATCCTAGACCCTTGGACTACCCCCTTAACTCCGGTATTACTTATTTACTCTGCACATTTACAGAGAAAATTAAAACCCTTTCAAATTCCATTTTAATGCATTATTCATCACCCCCTAAACCCTAATCTCCCTTATAAATACCCACTCCATTCTACACCCCTCTCACTCAGAATTCTCTTACAAAAACTATACCAAAATCCCAAGTCTTTTAGTGTATAAGTGGAGTTAGTGAAGGGCGAAGATCCGACGAACTTCCGAGGAGATTCCGGCGACGAATCAACGCCTTGAAGCCTTCTTTAGGACCCCCTCTCTCTCCTCTAGTCCAACAAGCCAGTAAGTCCCATCTCCCCATCTCTTCTTCTTCTTTAAAAATTTACATTTCCAAAACCCGACGGAAGCGGAGTTAATCCGACTTCCGATTTGATTTTCCTTTAAAACTATACTTTTCTTAATCAAGAAAATACCATACTCTCACATATTGTTTAACGAACATTAATAAATCTATTAAAACAAGTTTCACCTTAAAATAATCATTTTTGTAACTTTTATCGCACTTTTTTAGAAAAATACCATATAGTTTAGTTTCGACATAAATTATCATAATTCCCTGCTATACCTTTAGATAGTTCACGAGGTAATGACCTATCTTATCACAACACACACCTCTATTATAGAACGATGAAATTTGGGACAATAGAATACGGGAAAATACGACTTTATAAATAAATACCCTAAACTTACAAAACCGTTTTCTATAAAAAGATGTATTAAATATTTCCATGCAATTACGCCTTTACAACCCATTTTGGGGACCCTGTTCGGGATAGTGCAGATTATCACATATTCTCGGGCTTAGTAGAGTGAGATGCAGAGCTCCGCAAGGAGCATTCGATCTCGATGGAATTTTATGCATTTATATTTAGAAAATGAGGTTTCTTTAAGAAAATAAATAAATTATTTTCATTAAATATATATATATATATATATATTATCAAAATATCTATTTTGATTATATAAATATTCCAAGTTTTCCAAATCAAAGGAATCACTATTGCATGAAAATACCATCAAAATACAACACAAGTACAATATTTCAAGAAAATATCATATACTATGAATTTAGGTTCTACTCACTAGAAATTTCATATCTATAAAAATATATCTATGAAAACACTAAAGACGATAATTAAATGCCTGAGGTGTATTTTGAAATTATGCCAAAACTATTTTTACATAAAACCCCCTCAAGTTATATTAAATTTCAATAAGGACCCTAGTAAACATAGGTTTAAGCGGGACCAATGTCTTGAGCCTCAGGGTGCTGGAGATATGGGTGCTTGCCTATTTAAGGTAGACAATCCAACAAACGGTGTTATCAATACGGTAATTGTCTTGGAAAAAGACACAAATCCTGTCGTCCATGTGCAGCAGTTACCGATAATATCAAAACAATTCAGGACTTCAAATTCTTTTAAGAGTGTCTGATTCAGACTAAGTATCAATCTAATCAACCTGACTTAAACGTGATTGTTTACCCCAATCAGAGCAAAGCTCTGTTCAAATTCCGAGGCGGAAGTGAAGCAACGCTTCATCTTCCCCCAATCAGAGCAAAGCTCTGCTTTGAAAATTTAATAAATGAAGCAACGCTTCAGTTTACTTGCGCTGCGCAACACGCCACGTGTCAGGCGCAGATGCATCAGCGCAGCGTCCAAGAAGGCGCGCCCAATCAGAGCAAAGCTCTATTTTAATGAAGCAACGCTTCAGCTGCGCAAGTACTGCGCTGCGCGACACGTGTCAGTGCAGATGCGCTAGCGCAGCGCAACTGCGCTTTGCGCTGCGCGACACGTGTCAGCGCAGATGCGCTAGCGCAGTTGCGCTGCGCTGTGCGCTGCGCGACACGTGTCACGCGCTAGGGCATCTGCGCTAAACAGAATTAAATTTCTAAGAAATCTTTTCTGTTCTTGTTAAAACAAGAAAATTTTCTTCTGCAAAGCAGAAGCCCTTCGATCAAAGATCCAACGGTGGAGAAAATTCCCCAAATCACTCAGAGAAGGATCTCTTTAACAAATTTAACTAATTTTTGGGCACTATAAAAAGGACCCTGGGCCTCAATTCAAAGGAGGAACATTTTTCTTGAAAAAAGTCAAGAGCTTCAAACAGAGAGAACTCTGAGAAAATTTCAAGAAAAAGGTAAAGAACCTTCATGAAATAGAAGAAATTCCTTATAATAGATCATTGATCTAAAAACAAGATCAATGATCTTTACATAATAAACAGTGCTTTGCACTTCTTATGAACCTCTGGTTCTTTAAAACAATAAAACAATAAAATAAAAAATAGTGCTTTGCACTTTTATGAACCTCTGGTTCTTCAAACAAAAGAAAAATTTATTTTTTCTTTGATCTAATTTAGATCAAGAAATTAAATAGTGCTTTGCACTTCTGTTCTTGAATCTAAAACATTCTTAGTGCTCTGCACTTACGAACTGCGCTGTTGCGCTCTTAAGAGAGCGCCACGTGTCAGCCATAGAACCACTTGCGCTACGCGCTCTTGAAATAGAGCTTTGCTCTCTGGAATTGGCGCAACTCACCAGAGCGCGCCACGTGTCAGCAGCGCAGCGCACTAGCGCAGCGCACTGCGCTACTGTGCTTGCGCTCATCAGAGCGCGACACGTGTTACCACCATATGAGTTTGCGCTCATTACTTAGCGCAAAGCGCCTGACAAGCCACGTGGGGCACTGTCAGAGTATTTAATGCTCTGCATTATTAAAGAAAAGGGACAGAGCCCAATTAAAAGGCCTAACAGGCCTAATAAAAAATGCTATGCATTTTAAAATGGGGGAGGCAAAGCCCCAAAAAAAAAATAGATGCTTTGCATCATTTATAAAAGGGCAAAGCCCAACCAAAATAAGAATAATGCAGTGCATTATTAAAAAGGGGCAAAGCCCTAGCACAGGCCAAAGACAAAAGATGTTGAAATTGGACTTAGCCCAATCATGGCCGTAAGTCCTCAAACTAAATTGACTGAGCACAGCTGCTCTCCTAAATCAATTTACATCCGGTTCGAGGGTACATCTCTGAACTCCTCTGACACCCATCGTTGTAATCCTTCAACGACGTCAGAGAGGTGACGGGTCCCGACGACTAAAACATTCAAACGGACTGCGGGGTCCTTAAACTCGTGGACCGAAACGTCCTCAAACTAATGTTGGACCGAAACGTCCTTAAACTAATGATGGACCGAAACGTCTTTAAACTAATGATGGACCACGACGTCCCTAAACTGGCGATGGACCACCACGTCCCTAAACTGGAACATGAACCACCACGTCCCTAAACTGGCAATGGACCACCACGTCCCTAAACTGGAACATGGACCACTACGTCCCTAAACTGGCAATGGACCACCACGTCCCTAAACTGGAACATGGACCGTAATGTCCCTAAACTACTTATGGACCACCACGTCCCTAAACTGGAAATGGACTACCATGTCCCTAAACTGTCAATGGACCACCATGTCCCTAAACTGGAACAATAGAGCCCAAACGCTCTTTTGTCGGATCTAAACGATCCCGTTAAGTTGATCTTAGTCTCAAATTGGACTAACGTATCCTTAACAAACGATTAAGTTGATCTTAGCCTCAAATATGGCTAACGTGTCCTTAAATCAAACCTTCAAACAAACTTTAGTCCCAAATTAGACTATAGATCTCTCGACCAACTTTGGTTCAAGGGTACATCTCTGAACTCCTCTGATATTTGTCGTTGTAATCCTTCAACGTCGTCAGAGAGGTGACGGTTCCTGACAACCATACATTAATACGGACTGTGGGGTCCTTAAACTCATGGACTTATGCGTCCTTAAACCAATATCCGCCCCCAAAATGGGAACGTTGGACCACTATGTCCCTAAACTGGAACAATAGAGCCGATTGCTCTTTTGTCGGATCTAAACGATCCCGTTAAGTTGATCTTAGTCTCAAACCGGACTAACGTATCCTTAACGAACGTTTAAGTTGATCTTAGCCGCAACGCGACTAATGCATCCTTAAACTAAAAACACCAAACCCAAATCTAAGTAAATACGGATTTGGACTAATCCACGTCCTACGGGCGACGACATTACTCAGTCTCCGTATACAATCCACGGGCAACCACAAACAAAACAAACACCCACGACACGAAGTGAAATTCTGGAGAAGGAGAAAGTTGTTACCGCGATGCGGTAGCGTAATTAACTGCAGGGGCTTGCGCCTACAGGGAAGAGTGTCCCCACAATCAAAAACCCCTTAAGCGAGGGGGAATCTGACGAAGTCTGCTACATCGACCGCATCCGTCTAAACCTCCGATACACGGTGCTATAAATCAACTTGGCATCTTTGGAGAGGTGGACGGATAAAACCAAATAGCATCTGCCCCGAATCTCAGCGTCAGGACATCGCAGTCATGTCTCGGCCGCCGTTCGGAGGGGAACAGATTCTGGCACGCCCGGTGGGACCTTTTCCACTTTCCATTCCACACTTCGTGTGTCGTGTTCGCGAACGAATCGCGGTTTACTGTGGTTGCCTGTGGATTCGAGGTACTAAGATTTGGTATCTTGCTCCGTGCAGAAAACAGAAGATCAATGGCTTCAAACTGCACTGCCTACAACTGCAATTCTCGCTCGGTCCTTGCTGGAGGAGTGACTTATGGGCCCCAAGCGGCCTCCCTTTTCAAAATGCCGATGGAGCAGGTGGCTCAAACCACCACTGGACTATTTTTTGGGACCATGCTCCCACCAATGAGCTTCAATGCCCCAATGACATCGCAAGAAGCTCCCAAGAAGTCAGCATTCGATCGGCTTGCTACTACTGCGACCCCTCTCAACGGGTCGCCCAACTCCACTGCCTCGGTTTTTAATAGGCTAGGTCAGAGCTCCAACGGGCCCATGCAAAAGCCCGCGATACCCAAAGTTGCCATCCCAAAGCGGATAGCCATCCCGGCTCAAGCGGACGAAATCATTGGAAAGGCTCCTCCTTCCAAGAAGTCAGTTTTTACAAGGCTGGTCATTCCAGTTGCTGCTCCAGGCGAGATCCTCAAAGCTGCTTCCCCTGCCCAGAGGTCTGTCTTTGACAGATTAGACATTACTTCTCAACGGGTGTCAGCCTTCGATAGGCTAGCACCAATAACAGTCTCTCCTCAAAGCAGGGGGCACGACGAAGTCACCCTCATAGATGAAACAACTCAATCCGCAAGACACGCTCGACGTCACCACTGGCGTCGAGTAAGGAAGGCAGGGGGCAACTCCCCCTCTGGGATAACTCCGTCAGCTCCGATGGTGAGGATCGATGCTGCTGTTCCAACCAAGAACAACTTTGAACTGCTCAACAAGGTGCGCAGAAACTCTCCTACTGCGATGTTGAAACGAACTCCTTCACCTGTGGAGAATACTCCAGAGAAGAAGTTAGAGCAGCCCCCTCAACGGCTGTCCTCTAAAATTTACAAAGTCTGGCGACAGGTCCAAGAGTCGGTGATCGATCAAGACTGCCTCCGACGACAGAAAAAGATGAAGGTTCGGCAGGGGAAGGATTACTCTGTCAAACCACAAAAAGCAAAAGCTACTTGGGTGCCCACTACAACGGCTCCCTTAACTCCAATCACTCAAAAAAGGAGGCCGCAAAAAGCCCCTGTGTCTTCGGCAAATCGCAAAGACACCGAACACAAACGTCCCAAGTCTGGGGGCATGGTGGTGCACACTGTTTATATGGCTTCTGGAAAGGAGGAAAGCCGCACTTCTACGGGCCACCGACCGCTCACCCGATCCGTGACGAAAGCCCAGGAGCAACAACAAAAGCTTCAGGAAATGATGACTACAATGGCTGCACTCACTGAGCCAAAAGAAAGCTCTGAAACGTCTTCGGATGAGCGTCAAGAACAAGAAACCGACGCTGACTTTTTACGCAGAGTCCTCGAAAAGAGGGACAAAGAAGCTGCAGAGCAAGCGGCTAACATAAAACAGATGGCGCTCCTCTTCCAAGATATGGTAGAGATGATGTTACGGCCGGACCCTCCTGCTGAAGATCCTCCGATCGTCCTTGAAGACGACAGGGGAGAAACGTCAAATCCTCCGCCGGCTCTGTCAACAGCCAAGGAGGAGGCAATCTCCAAAGTTGACCTAGACGAATATATAGCTCAGCAGATCCGGGTTCATCAGGTGAATGAAGTGGCTGGGCAAATTGCTAGAACCGGACGACCGTATCCGAGCTGGTACGACCAAATCAGTTACCCGCTGGGATATACGATCCCTAAATTCCACGTATATAAAGGGACAGGGAATCCGCATCAGCATGTCGCTCAATTCAGGGCCTTATGCGGCAATACCGGAGGCGATGACAAATTGTTGCTACGTCAATTCGTCAGCAGCTTAGCAGAAACAGCCTTTGAATGGTATTCGGAGCTACCTAACGACTCTGTCAAAACATTTGCGGAGATGGAGCTACTGTTCACATAAAGATTCGCGAATGCTAGTGAACGCACCCCGATAACAGCACTAATAAATGCCAGAATAAGGCCAGGAGAAACGTGGGTCCAATACGCAACACGATGGCAAAACCTATGGTCGAAATGCGAACAACGCATAGAAGAGGCACCTGCGGTAGGCATGTTTGTGGGCACTCTCGATCCGCAAGCGGCCATCTCCTAGTTCATGATGTTTTTCAAGCCGACCACCTTCCAGGCCTTGATTGACAAGCTGGCCCAAATGGACCAGATGGGCTATAGGCCTTCTTCTTCAAAGACAGAGCCTTGGAATGAAAAGGGCAAAGGGAAGGCAACCTTCGTTGCCAATACTCAACAACGGTCGAACAACTCAAAGCCGGTCGTTCGCTAAAACAACGTGCGCCCACGCCTATCCCTCGAAAAGAGGCTGGGACGTCCTTACTCGTTTCCGCAGAATAAAACGAGAAGACTGTTTGAGCTGGCAGTGCGCAACAGACTTATTAATCTGCCGAGTCCAAAGCGTCTGTCGCAGCCAGGCGATCTTAATAATCCCAATTATTGCCCTTACCACCAAACGGTAAGTCACCCGATTGAGGATTGTTTCGTCTTTAAGGGATGGATCGAGGATCAATACCTACAAGGCAAGTTCGCGCTGTCTGAAAACTGGAAGGTAAACCCACCACAGCCGCACTCTCCAAAGAAGATGGACACGCCGGGGGCAGTTTGTTCTTTAGTCAAGGATGAAAATAATGGAGAAAACTCATCAGATGAATCCGAAGGCTACGTAGTGACTTGTCATGTGATTTCTCACTCACTGGCAGACGTTGAAGAGGCCCATTGCGCTGAGAAACCAATAGCGAATCCTGAGCCGGAGATCTTACAGCCATTAGACGAGTTGATCGATGCCTTCCTAAATGAAATTCGTCTGAAAGCAAAAGCCAATCAAGAGCGTGAAATGGCCATACTGGAAAAAGCCAAGGCATTCCCGTCAAATCAAAAGCCATACACTGCGGTTAAAAACAAATTCAAGACGAGGAAAAGGTTCGCCAAAGCTTTATCAGTAGGAATGAAGCTATCGCCCCCTAAAGAAAATACTCTCGCTGAGGTAGAAATGCACCCTAACTTCTGTTTATATCATCAGAAGATCATACATTCTACCGAAGACTGCGAATCCTTCAACTGTTGGTGGCAAGGGTATGTCGCTCAAAAGCAACACTTCGACAGGGCCAGGTGTGAAGCTTGTGGACATCGGAAAAATGCAATATATGAGCGCAAAAGAGCCGCCGACGACTGTCATATAGCCGACTTCAAGGGATCGCAAATTATCACCTTTGGAAGCGACTCTGACGAAGAAGCTATCCCCAACTCTTCCCTCGGGGAATCTATTTCAAAAATAAAGGAATTGAGAAGCTGCGAGAACGTTCAGCCATGCAATCGCATGCTACTCGGAAAAAATCTCGGCCCCGCAAAAAAAGGAGCGAACAAAAAGGATAAAAGAAAAGGAAAAAAGGCCCTCGTCGCCAGCGCTCAACAACAATCAGGTGACCCTAGACCGGTTGCTTGCCAAAGCAACAAGCGGCAACCCCTCCAGGAAAAGCTGAAACGTCCTTACTCGTTTCCGCAAGATAAAACAAGGGGACTGTTCGAGCTGGCAGTGTGCGACAGACTCATCAATCTGCCGGGTCCAAAATGTCCGTTGCGGCCAGGCGATGTTAATAATCCTAATTATTGCCCTTACCACCAAACAGTAGGCCACCTGATCGAGGACTGCTACGTCTTCAAAAACTGGGTTGAAGACCAATACCAACAGGGCAAGTTTGCGCTGTCTGAGAACTGGAAGGTGAGTCCGCCACAACCGCACGCTCCGAAGAAGATGGATACGCCGGGGGCATCATGTTCATTCATGGAGAAGGACTCATAGACCGAAAAGTCAATAAACCAGATATTCGCCTCAAATACGGCGACAACGGACCGAAACATCCTTAAACTAACAACGGACCGAGATGTCCTTAAACTAATAATGGACCGCAATGTCCTAAAACTTGCAAATGACCGAAACGTCTTTAAACTACTACCGCAGCATCCTCGGGATGACGAGAATATAAAAAAAAAGAAAAAAAATAAACGGTATGTCCATAAGCAAAATGGGCACGGATGAAAACCCGAGAGGGCTCCGTGAGTAAAAACAGCAGGACTACCGGCGAGTGTTTGTGAAAACCCGAAAGGGCGCTGTTTACCTCAATCAGAGCAAAGCTCTGTTTAAATTCCAAGGTGGGAAAAGAAGCAATGCTTCTGTTTTTCTCCAATCAGAGCAAACCTCTGTCTTGAAGATTAAAAAGAAAATTAAAGTTAAAATAAATGAAGTAGCGTACTCCATCAGAGCAAATTTCAAAAAAAAAAAAATTGCAAAACTGCGCAGTGCGCAAGTGCGCTGCGCGACACGTGTCAGCGCAGCTGCGCAGCTGCGCAGTGCGCGGCGCGACACGTGTCAGCGCGAGCAGTTGCAAAAAAAAAAAAAAAAATTGCGCAAAGCGTAACTGCGCAGTCCGCAAGTGCGCAAGTGCGCGACACGTGTCAGCGCAGCTGCGCAGTGCGCTGCGCGACACGTGTCAGCGCGCGCAGTTGCAAAAAAAAAAAAAATCAGCTGCGCGACACGTGTCTGCGCAGTTGCGCAAGCACAGCTGCGCGACACGTGTCACGCTCTGGGGGAGTTGCGCAAAACAGAATAAATCTTTTCTGTTCTTCTTAAAACAAGAAGATTTCTTCTGTAAAACAGAGCCCTTCGGATCAAAGATCCAATGGTGGGGAAAATTCCCCAAATCACTCAGAAAATGATCTCTTTAACAAACTTTAACTAATTTATGGGCACTATAAAAAGGACCCTAGACCTCATTTCAAGAAGAGGAAGATCTTGCTAAAAAAAAAAGAGAAGAGAACTCTTGAGAACTCTTGAAGAATAAAAAAAAAAGGTAAAAACCTTTAAAAAAAAGTGAAAATTCTCTTATGAACAAGATCATGGATCTTCAACAATAAATAAATAAATCAAATAGTGCCTTGCACTTGTTTTATGAACCATCGGTTCTTGAACCTAAAAGGTTCTTAAATTAATAGTGCTTTGCACTTTCATGAACCTTTGGTTCCCTGAGATAAGAAGAACAAGAAAAGAATTTGTTTTTTCTTAGATCTAAATCAAATAGTGCCTTGCACTTGTTTTATGAACCATCGGTTCTTGAACCTAAAAGGTTCTTAAATTAATAGTGCTTTGCACTTTTATGAACCTTTGGTTCTCTGAGATAAGAAAAACAAGAAAAAACTTGTTTTTTCTAAGATCTAAATCAAATAGTGCTTTGCACTTCTTTTATGAACCATCGGTTCCTGAATCTAAAAGATTCTCAAATTAACAGTGCTTTGCACAAATGCAATGCATTACTTAAAGGGCCAGGCCCAAATCAAAATGACCTGACAGGCCAAAATAAATTGCAAGGCAATAAATGGGCAGAGCCCAAATAAATTGATGATTTGCATCCTTTATACAAGGGCAGAGCCCAAATGAAATTGATGCTCTGCATCATTTATAAAGGGCAGAGCCCAAAACAAATTGATGCCCTGTATCTTTTCTGGGCAAAGCCCAAATAAAAATAAAAACAAATGCAAATAAAATATTGGACATTTTTAACTGGACTTAGCCCAATCGTGGCCATAAGTCCTTAAACTAAATTAACTGAGCAAAACGGCTCTCCTAAACCAATCCACATCCGGTTCAAGGGTACATCTCCGAACTCCTTTGATATCCATCGTTGTAATTCCTCAACGACGTCAAAGAGGTGACGGGTCCCAACGACCACACACCCATACGGACTGCGGAGTCCTTAAACTCATGGACTGAAACGTCCCTAAACTAATATCGGACCGAAACGTCCCTAAACTAATATCGGACCACCACGTCCCTAAACTAATATCGGACCACCACGTCCCTAAACTGGAATATGGACCACCACGTCCCTAAACTGGCACAATAGAGCCCAAATGCTCTTTTGTCGGATCTAAACGGTCCCGTTAAGTTGATCTTAGTCTCAAACTGGACTAACGTATCCTTAACAAACGTTTGAGTCGATCTTAGCCTCAAAAATGGCTAACGTATCCTCCAAACAGACTTTAGTCCCAAATTGGACTATGAATCTCCCAAACTGGAACAATAGAGCCCAAACGCTCTTTTGTCGGATCTAAACGATCACGTTAAGTTGATCTTAGTCTCAAACAGGACTATCGTATCCTTAACGAACGTTTAAGTTGATCTTAGCCGCAACGCGACTAATGCATCCTTAAACTAAAAACACCAAACCCAAATCTAAGTAAATACGGATTTGGACTAATCCACGTCCTACGGGCGACGGCATTACTCAGTCTCCGTATACAATCCACGGGCAACCATGAAGAAAACAAACACCCACGACACGAAGTGAAATTCTGGAGAAGGAGAAAGTTGTTACCGCGACGCGGTAGCGTAATTAACTGCAGGGGCTTGCGCCTGCAGGGAAGAGCGTCCCCACAATAAAAAAAATCCCTCATGCGAGGGGGAATCTGACGAAGTCTGCTACATCGGCCGCATCCGTCTAAACCTCCGATACAAGGTGCCATAAATCAACTTGGCATCTTCGGAGAGGTAGACGGATAAAACCAAATAGCATCTGCCCCGAATCTCAGCGTCAGGCCATCGCGGTCCTGTGCGCCGCCTTTCGGAGGGGAACAGATTCTGGCACGCCCGGTGGGACCTCTTCCTCTTTCCACTCCACACTTCGTGTGTCGTGTTCGCGAACAAATCGCGGTTTGCTGTGATTGCCTGTGGATTCAAGGTACTAAGATTTGGTGTCTTGCTTTATGCAGAAAATAGAAAATCAATGGCTTCGAACTGCACCGCCTGCAGCGATAACTCTCGCTCCGTCATTGCTGGAGGAGTGACTTATGGGCCCCAAACGGCCTCCCTTTTCAAAATGCCGGTGGAGCAGGTGGCTCAAGCCACCACTAGACTATTTTTTGGGACCACTCTCCCACCAATGAGCTTCAACGCCCCAATGACATTGCAAGAAGCTCCAAAGTAGTCGGTTTTCGATCGACTTACCACTGCCGCGACCCCTCTCAATAGGTCGCCCAACTCCACTGCTTCAGTTTTTAACGGACTAGGCCAGAGCTCTAACAGGCTCATGAAGAAGCCTGCCATACCAAAAGGCGTTATCCCGAAGCGGATAGCCATTCCAACTCCCGTTCCTAGCAAAATCACCAAGGTTGCTTCCCATGTTCAGAAGTTCGCTTCTGACAAATTGGCCGTCCCCGTTCAACGGACGTCGATCTTTAAAAAGCTGGTACCAGTATATTCTGACCAACACAGGGGGCATGAGGAGGTCACCCCTATAGCTGAAACAACTCCATCAGCACGACATGCCCGACGACGCTACTGGCGCCGAGTAAGGAAAGCTGGGGGCAACTCCCCCTCTGGACTTACTCCTCCAGCTCCGATGGTGAGGATCGACGCTGCTGTTCCAACCAAGAATAGCTTTGAATTGCTCAACAAGGTTCGCAGAAACTCTCCTACGGCGATGTTGAAACGAACTCCTTCACCTGTGGAGAATGCTCCAGAAAAGAAGCTAGAGCAGCCCCCTCAACGGCTGTCCTCTAAAATTTACAAAGTCTGGCGACAGGTCCAAGAGTCGGTGATCGATCAAGACTGCCTTCGACGACAGAAAAAGATGAAGGTTCGGCAGGGGAAGGATTACTCTGTCAAACCACAAAAAGCAAAAGCTACTTGGGTGCCCACTACAACGGCTCCCTTAACTCCAATCACTCAAAAAAGGAGGCCACAAAAAGCCCCTGTGAACATGGCGAAGCATAAAAGCGCTGAACACAAACGCCCCAAATCTGGGGGCATGGTGGTGCACACTGTTTATATGGCTTCTGGAAAGGAGGAAAGCCGCACTTCTACGGGCCACCGACCGCTCACCCGATCTGTGACGAAAGCCCATGAGCAACAACAAAAGCTTCAGGAAATGATGACTACAATGGCTGCACTCACTGAGCCAAAAGAAAGCTCTGAAACGTCTTCGGATGAGCGTCAAGAACAAGAAACCGACGCTTTTACGCAGAGTCCTCGAAAAGAGGGACAAAGAAGCTGCAGAGCAAGCGGCTAACATAAAACAGATGGCGCTCCTCTTCCAAGATATGGTAGGGATGATGTTACGGCCGGACCCTCCTGCTGAAGATCCTCCGATCGTCCTTGAAGACGACAGGGGAGAAACGTCAAATCCTCCGCCGACTCTGTCAACAGCCAAGGAGGAGGCAATCTCCAAAGTTGACCTAGACGAATATATAGCTCAGCAGATCCGGGTTCATCAGGCGAATGAAGCGGCTGGGCAAATTGTTAGAACCGGAAGACCGTATCCGAGCTGGTATGACCAAATCAATTACCCGCCAGGATATACGATCCCTAAATTCCACGTATATAAAGGGACAGGGAATCCGCATCAGCATGTCGCTCAATTCAGGGCCTTATGCGGCAATACTGGAGGCGATGACAAATTGTTGCTACGTCAATTCGTCGGCAGCTTAGCAGAAACAGCCTTTGAATGGTATTCGGAGCTACCTAACGACTCTGTCAAAACATTTGCAGAGATGGAACTGCTGTTTACACAAAGATTCGCAAGTGCTAGTGAACGCACCCCGATTAAAGCACTGATAAATGCCAGGATAAGGCCCGGCGAAACGTGGGTCCAATACGCAACACGATGGCGAAACCTATGGTCGAAATGCGAACAACGCATAGAAGAGGCACCTGCAGTAGGCATGTTTGTGGGCACTCTCGATCCGCAGGCGACCATCTCGCAATTCATGATGTTCTTCAGGCCGACCACCTTCCAGGCCTTGATCGACAAATTAGCCCAAATGGACCAGATGGGCCATAGACCGTCTCCTCCAAGACCCGATCCCCGAAATGAGAAAGGAAAAGCGATCATCGTCGCCAACGCTCAGCAACAGTCGAGCAACTCAAAGCCGGTCGCTCGCCAAAACAACGAGCGTCCACGCCCATCCCTCGAAGAGAGGCTAGGACGTCATTACTCGTTTCCTCAGAATAAAACGAGAAGACTGTTCGAGCTGGCCGTGCGCAACAGACTCATTAATCTGCCGAGTCCAAAGCCTCCGTTGCAGCCAGGCGATCTTAATAATCCCAATTATTGCCCTTACCACCAAACGGTAAGTCACCCGATTGAGGATTGTTTCGTCTTTAAGGGATGGATCGAAGATCAGTACCTACAAGGCAAGTTCGCGCTTTCGGAAAACTGGAAGGTAAACCCACCACAGCCACACTCTCCAAAGAAAATGGACACGCTGGGGGCAACTTGTTCTTTCGTCGAGGATGAAAACGATAGAGAAAACTTATCGGATGAATCCGAAGACTACGTGGCGACTTGTCATGTGATTTCTCATTCACTGACGGATGATAAGGAGGCTCCTTGCGCTGAGAAATCAATGGCGAACCCTGAGCCAGAGATTCTACAGCTATCAGACGAGTTGATCGATGTATTCCTAAATGAAATTCGTTTGAAAGCAAAAGCCAATCAAGAGCGTGAAATGGCCATACCGGAAAAAGCCAAGGCATTCCCGTCAAATCAAAAGCCATCCACTGCGGATAAAAAGAAATTCAAGACGAGGAAACGGTTCGCCAAAGCTCTATCAGTAGGAATGAAGCTACCGCCCTCTGAAGAAAATTCTTTCGCTGAGGCAGAGATGCACCCTAACTTCTGTTTATATCATCAGAAGATCATACATCCTACCGAAGACTGCGAGTCCTTTAACTGTTGGTGGCAAGGGTATGTCGCTCAAAAGCAACACTTCGACAAGACAAAGTGTGAATCTCGTGGACATCGAAAAAATGCGATATATGAACGCAAAGGAGCCGCCGCAAACTGTCATATAGCCGACTTCAAGGGATCACAAATTGTCACCTTTGGAAGCGACTCTGACGAAGAAGTTATCCCCAACTTTTCCCTCGGGGAATTTATTTCAAAAATAAAGGAATTGAGAAGCTGCGAGAACGTTCAGCCGTGCAATCGCATGCTACTCGGAAAAAATCTCGGCCCCGTAAACAAAGGATCGAACAAAAAGGATAGTGGAAAAAGAAAAACGGCCATCGTCGCCAGCACTCAACTACAATCAGGTGACCCTAGGCCAGTTTCTCTCCAAAGCAACAAGCGGCAACCCCTCCAGGAAAAGTTGAAACGTCCTTACTCGTTTCCGCAAGATAAAACAAGGGGACTGTTCGAGCTGGCAGTGTGCGACAGACTCATCAATCTGCCGAGTCCAAAACGTCCGTTGCGGCCAGGCGATGTTAATAATCCTAATTATTGCCCTTACCACCAAATAGTAGGTCACCTGATCGAGGACTGCTACGTCTTCAAAAACTGGGTTGAAGACCAATACCAACAGGGCAAGTTTGCGCTGTTTGAGAACTGGAAGGTGAGTCCGCCACAACCGCACGCTCCGAAGAAGATGGATACGCGGGGGGCATCATGTTCATTCATGGAGAAGGACTCATAGACCGAAAAGTCAATAAACCAGATATTCGCCTCAAATACGGCGACAACGGACCGAAACGTCCTTAAACTAACAACGGACCGAGATGTCCTTAAACTAATGATGGACCGCAATGTCCTAAAACTTGCAAATGACCGAAACGTCTTTAAACTACTACCGCAGCATCCTTAGGCTGACGAGATAAAAAAAATATATAAAATAAATAAATAATAAATAATAATAAAAAAAACGGTATGTCCATAAGCAAAGAGGGCACGGATGAAAACCCGAAAGGGCTCCGTGAGTAAAAACAGCAGGGCTACCGGCGAGTGTTCGTGAAAACCCGAAAGGGCGCGACCTCGTAAAAAAAGAGAAAGAAAAAAAAATAAAAGGAATAAAAAGAATAAAAAAAAGGGTAAGTCCATAAGCAAAATGGGCACGGATGAAAACCTGAAAGGGCTCCGTGAGTAAAAACAGCAGGACTACCGGCGAGTGTTTGTGAAAACCCGAAAGGGCGCAACCTCGTTAAGAAACACTTATAGGGTCCTCTCGACCCTGTAAGGAGAAACCACCTGCGTGAGATCCTTACGACTCACAAAGGAACAACACACTTAGGAATCCCCACGATTCCTAAGGAGAAAATACACTTGAGAGATCCCCACGACTCGTAAGGAGAACTCTCTTGTGGGACCCTTACGGCTCATAAGATTTGAAAGTCTTAAGTTACAGAGGCCTAAACCTGTGCTTAAGCAACCCCCACAACTTTCGACATTGCCCTACAAGTAGTCCAATATTGACCCTTGTATACAATCCACGGGCGCGAATAAACATTTCCCTAACCAAGTCCCATCCGTGACTGGGGATATGTCCACACGGTGAACAACCCTTGTGAGTCCTCTCGACTCATAAGGAGATAACACTCTTGTAAGATCTTTACGACTTATAAGAGAACATACACTTAGGAATCCTCACGATTCCTAAGGAGAAAACGCACCTGCGAGATCCTCACGACTCGTAGGAAGAAACACCTTTATGAGACCCTTACGGCTCATGAAGTCAAAAGCCTTAGTCAACAGGACCTTAACCCTGTTCGCTAAGCCACCTTTGTTCGACATCGACGGAGGCAAATGATGATTCGCTCCTGGCAATATTCCAGTTGTAGCGATGTTGATGCCTAAATCGGTATCAAATTCCAAGTCCTTTCATGGCAGATGATGATTCGCTCCTGGCAATATCCCAGTTGTAGCGATGCTGATGCCTAAATCGGTATCGAATTCCAAGTCCTTTCATGGCAGATGATGATTCGCTCCTGGCAATATCTCAGTTGCAGCGATGCTGATGCCTAGACCGGTATCAAATTCCAAGTCCTTTTACGGCAGATGATAATTCGCTCCTGGCAATATCCCAGTCGCAGCGATGCTGATGCCAAGATTGGTATCAGATCCCAAATCCCCTACTCGCAAAAAAAAATAAATAAATAAATAAATCAGAGAGCCAAAAAAAAATATATCTATATATATATATATGCATACGAAATAGCCGAAATGATGGGGCAGCTTGCAAACAAAATCAGCAAGTAAAAATGTATGCATGCAAAATAGCCGAAATGGTTGGGCAACTCGCAATAAAAAGCAGCGAGTAAAAAGAAAAATAGCCGAAATGATTGGACAATCGCGAATTTCGCGATATAAAAAGCTGAAATGATAGAGCATCGCGGAAAGAATAAAAAAAATGAAAAAATGAAACTTTTTGCCCTACAGGTGAAATCACATCGATCCCTGTATACAATCCAGGGGCACAGATAAAAAGGGAACAATACCTTCCCAACAGGCTCCACCAGAAAGCGAAGCCAAATCTCGACGGTTCATAGATGACCTAGAGACAACCTCGACATTTGTCGCCATATTGCAAATACGATGTCAACAAATGAAGCAAATGAAGATCCCGAGCTTCAGGGTCTCGACGTCAACATCGACAACTTAGAGATCACCAACGGCGTTCCTTCGCAATCCAGCAGGGTGTACATGCAGAGTTAACAAAAGACCTCACGGTCGAAACAAGCGGAGCGATGGCAAAATCCCAGCTTCATCTCAGCATTCGTCTCGATACAGTAGACGCAATGTCAACAACGGCGTTCCTTCGCAGTCCAGCTGGAGGCAAATGCAATGTCAACAAAAGACCTCACGGTCGAAACAAAGCGGAGTAACGGCAAAATCCTAACTCCACCTTAGCATTCGTCTTGTTACAGCAGACGCAATGTCAACAACGGCGTTCCTTCGCAGTCCCGCAGGGTGTACATGCAAAGTTAACAAAAGTCCCCATGGTCGAAACAAAGCGGAGTGACGGCAAAATCCCAGCTCCACCTTGGCATTCGTCTCGATACAGCAGACGCGATGCCAGCAAATGAAGAGAAGGCCAAATTCCTAGCTTCAAGGTCTTAACGGCAAGTCATATAAAGCCTGAAAGACAATCGGAGATCATCTTGCACCAGTGCGGAGTGGTCACCACCTCGACGTTCGTCTCGATACAGCAGACGAGATGTCACCCCAGCGTTCTTCCTCCAACAGGACTCGGACGTGACAAAGCAAATGAAGCAAAAGCCAAATTCCTAGCTTCAAGGTCTTAACGGCAAGTCATATAAAGCCCGAAAGACCACCGGAGATCATCTCACATGGAGTGGTCACCTCCTCGACGTTCGTTTCGATACAGCAGACGAGTTGTCACCCCAGCGTTCTTCCTCCAGCAGGGATTCAGACGTGACAAAGCAAGCGAAGCGAAGGCCACATTCCTAGCTTCAACGTCTTTACGGTAACTCACATAAAACCGGAAAGACAATCGGAGATCATCTCGCACCAGCACAGAGTGGTCACCACCTTGACGTTCGTCTCGATACAGCAGACGAAATGTTAACCCCAGCGTTCATCCTCCAGCAGGATTTGGACACACCAAAGCAAACGAAGCGAAAGCCACATTCCTAGCTTCGACGTCTTGACAGTAACTCACATAAAACCGGAAAGACAATCGGAGATCATCTCGCACCAGCACAGAGTGGTCACCACCTTGACGTTCGTCTCGATACAGCAGACGAAATGTTCACCCCAGCGTTCGTCCTCCAGCAGGATTTGGACACACCAAAGCAAACGAAGCGAAAGCCACATTCCTAGCTTCGACGTCTTGACAGTAACTCATATAAAACCGGAAAGACAACCGGAGATCATCTCGCACCAGCACAGAATGGTCACCACCTCGATGTCCGTCTCGATACAGTAGACGAGATGTCACCCCAACGTTCGTCTCGACACAGCAGACGCAACCTCATCAAACAAACGGAGCCACGGCAAAATCCCTAGTTCCCACCATGACATTCGTCTCGATACAGAGGACGCAATGCCAGCAAACAAAGCAAAGGCCAAATTCCTAGCTTCAGGGTCTTAACGGCAAGTCATATAAAGCCTGAAAGACTATCGGAGATCATTCCACACCAGCGCGGAGTGGTTATGACTCATCGGGGCTCTCCAAAATGAGCCAACCTCAAGTAAAAAGCGGCATGGCAAATTCCTAGCGCTTGCTCTTCCGACGGTCAAACTGCCAAGGAGGATTGCTTGAAGACGTCTTGTCCAGCCCCCGAAGGGATCGGAGACACGGCAGTCGCAGGGCTACTCGAACAGCACGATTGCCTATCGAGGACTATATCAGCTTATGCGACGGTACGATGGCCAAAACCCTAAGTACCACCAACCTTAACGAGCTTCTGTCGTAAAGAGCAGAGGTTAAATGCGTCGTTAAGATGTTCTTGCGAGAAACGTTCGATTCGTCTCGACTTGTGAAAAATTGTCGAGACGGCTCGACTCGTGAGATAAAGCCTTAGGCAGTGGGCATAAAAGAAGCCTGTTTCCTAAGCATTGGGACCCCGTAAGTTGGCCCAAAATGGTCTCTTGCATACCATCCACGGGTCTCACTCTCCAACATCGAACTTCGACAAGGAGGGAAACAACCGCTTCCAAGTCCTCTCGACTCGTAAGAGGGAAAAATT
Organism: Agapanthus africanus; assembly: GCA_030015575.1. Classification (NCBI taxonomy): domain Eukaryota; kingdom Viridiplantae; phylum Streptophyta; class Magnoliopsida; order Asparagales; family Amaryllidaceae; genus Agapanthus; species Agapanthus africanus. The sequence goes on along the minus strand of JASDDO010000031.1, from coordinate 519,670,976 downwards.
CTCTTATAGGATCCCTACGACTTATAAGAGCAAACCACACTTAGGAATCCTCACGATTCCTAAGGAGAAAACCCACCTACGAGATCCTCTCGATCCGTAGGGAGAAAAGTCTCTATGAGACCCTCACGGCTCATAGAGTTGAAAAGTCTTAGGCGGCAGATCCGAACCTGCGGCCTAAGCCATCGCTATCTTTTGGAAAAACTAAGTTATCTTCCAACTATGTTTATCAAGACAGCATACTGATAATAAAAGAAAGAGAGAGGCGACCAAAATAAAAAATCCGATTTGCATTTGATCAAGCGTTCGAGACACACTCATCCATGCATGTACAGAAGATTCAGAACAAGGGATAAGACAAGCTGAAATGGAAATTTTCTATTCATATCATAAAAAGGGGTTCTTACAATCACGGAGAAATGGATAATAACATTATTAAAATGTTTACAAAGGTATAACCTCGAACCCAGGACATGGATTGAGGAACTCGAAAGCGACCCTATCTATGACTTTCCAGGCCTCGCGGACCATCCTGGTGTGCTTTCTTTCGTGAGCACAAGCGTCAGGATCCCCCGATGTCTTCCACCCTCCGGTAAGCAGCGAGTATGGCAGAATGTTGGAAGACCTCGTGCAAGAGATCGACGAGACTGTCTCGCCGTCTCTTCGAGATAAAGTTCATCAGGTACACCGAGTGTACCTTATCCTCGGCGGCATCCAACGCCCTAAGCGGCACACCGGAACAGAATAGGGGAAGCGCTTCCCAGATGGCTCCCACGATAAGTTTCAGGAGGGAGGAACGTCGAGGAAACAGTGGACCGTTATATGCGTCGAAGCGGCTCATGATTTCATCACACTCCGCGTTTGTGAATTCTCGATTTTGAGAACGGCCAAGTCGGCGGATGTCCCCGTAAGAGATGATCTCGTCAAGATTGTACATGTGGGCGTTCATTGTTTCTGTAAAAGAAAATCAACAAAAATTATTAGAAAGACTGATTAAGTAAAATGATATAATGCACTGAGGAATAAAATGTTATCTTTAACTTCCAAGATCCATGAAGAATTCTTAAGAGTTCTTCTATATGATTTGGGAGGAGAAAAGCTCCATTAATGAAATGAGAAAATACAGGGAAAATCTTTTAGAGAGCAAAGCTCTATTAATGAAACCCTAATAGGGCTCTCCTTAGTCTTCTATAGACCCCCTTAGAGCAAAACTCTACTAAGTGAAACCCTAAATGGGTCTTCTTTAGATCTGGGATCTATTGAGAGCAATGCTCTTAAAATTGATTTAATTTAATTAAAATTAATATTTTTACCTAAAATTCTCTAAAGTTTTAACTTTTAAAAGTGTTTAAACAAGAGAGCAGGGCTCCAAGTTCTGAAAGTAAAATTTTAAGAGATGAGAATCATCTAAGAGACCAAAGGTCCTATTTATAGGCATCAAGTGCCCTTTCAGCTACCAAGGGATGGCGCGACGGTTCGGAGTCTGCCACCGCTGCGCTCACGTTAGGAGGTCACGTAAGCGCAACGGTGGGGGGGCATTTGTTTACCTCAATCAGAGCAAAGCTCTATTTAAATTCCAATGTGGGAAAAGAAGCAATGCTTCTGTTTTTCTCCAATCAGAGCAAAGCTCTGTCTTGAAAATTAAAAAGAAAATTAAAGTTAAAATAAATGAAGTAGCGTACTCCATCAGAGCAAATTTCAAAAAAATAAAATAAAATTTGCAAAACTGCGCAGTGCGCAAGTGCGCTGCGCGACACGTGTCAACGCAGCTGCGCAGTGCGCTGCGCGACACGTGTCAGCGCGCGCAGTTGCAAAAAAAAAAAAAAAAAATTTGCGCAAAGCGTAACTGCGCAGTCCACAACTGCGCAAGTGCTCAAGTGCGGGACACGTGTCAGCGCAGCTGCGCAGCTGCGCAGTGCGCTGCGCGACACGTATCAGCGCGCGCAGTTGCAAAAAAAAAAAATCAGCTGCGCGACACGTGTCTGCGCAGTTGCGCAAGCACAGCTGCGCGACACGTGTCACGCTCTGGGGGAGTTGCGCAAAACAGAATAAATCTTTTCTGTTCTTGTTAAAACAAGAAGATTTCTTCTGTAAAACAGAGCCCTTCGGATCAAAGATCCAATGGTGGGGAAAATTCCCCAAATCACTCAGAGAATGATCTCTTTAACAAACTTTAACTAATTTATGGGCACTATAAAAAGGACCCTAGACCTCATTTCAAGAAGAGGAAGATCTTGCTAAAAAAAAAGAGAAGAGAACTCTTGAGAACTCTTGATGAATAAAAAAAAAAGGTAAAAACCTTTAAAAGAAGAGAAAATTCTCTTATGAACAAGATCATGGATCTTCAACAATAAATAAATAAATCAAACAGTGCCTTGCACTTGTTTTATGAACCATCGATTCTTGAACCTAAAAGGTTCTTAAATTAATAGTGCTTTGCACTTTCATGAACCTTTGGTTCCCTGAGATAAGAAGAACAAGAAAAGAATTTGTTTTTTCTTAGATCTAAATCAAATAGTGCCTTGCACTTGTTTTATGAACCATCGGTTCTTGAACCTAAAAGGTTCTTAAATTAATAGTGCTTTGCACTTTTATGAACCTTTGGTTCTCTGAGATAAGAAAAACAAGAAAAAACTTGTTTTTTCTAAGATCTAAATCAAATAGTGCTTTGCACTTCTTTTATGAACCATCGGTTCTTGAATCTAAAAGATTCTCAAATTAACAGTGCTTTGCACAAATGCAATGCATTACTTAAAGGGCCAGGCCCAAATCAAAATGACCTGACAGGCCAAAATAAATTGCAAGGCAATAAATGGGCAGAGCCCAAATAAATTGATGATTTGCATCCTTTATACAAGGGCAGAGCCCAAATGAAATTGATGCTCTGCATCATTTATAAAGGGCAGAGCCCAAAACAAATTGATGCCCTGCATCTTTTCTGGGCAAAGCCCAAATAAAAATAAAAACAAATGCAAATAAAATATTGGACATTTTTAACTGGACTTAGCCCAATCGTGGCCATAAGTCCTTAAACTAAATTAACTGAGCAAAACGGCTCTCCTAAACCAATCCACATCCGGTTCAAGGGTACATCTCCGAACTCCTTTGATATCCATCGTTGTAATTCCTCAACGACGTCAAAGAGGTGACGGGTCCCAACGACCACACACCCATACGGACTGCGGGGTCCTTAAACTCGTGGACCGAAACGTCCCTAAACTAATATCGGACCGAAACGTCCCTAAACTAATATCGGACCGGAACGTCCCTAAACTAATATCGGACCACCACGTCCCTAAACTAATATCGGACCACCACGTCCCTAAACTGGAATATGGACCACCACGTCCCTAAACTGGCACAATAGAGCCCAAATGCTCTTTTGTCGGATCTAAACGGTCCCGTTAAGTTGATCTTAGTCTCAAACTGGACTAATGTATCCTTAACAAACGTTTGAGTCGATCTTAGCCTCAAAAATGGCTAACGTATCCTCCAAACAGACTTTAGTCCCAAATTGGACTATGAATCTCCCAAACTGGAACAATAGAGCCCAAACGCTCTTTTGTCGGATCTAAACGATCACGTTAAGTTGATCTTAGTCTCAAACAGGACTATCGTATCCTTAACGAACGTTTAAGTTGATCTTAGCCGCAACGCGACTAATGCATCTTTAAACTAAAAACACCAAACCCAAATCTAAGTAAATACGGATTTAGACTAATCCACGTCCTACGGGCGACGGCATTACTCAGTCTCCGTATACAATCCACGGGCAACCACGAACAAAACAAACACCCACGACACGAAGTGAAATTCTGGAGAAGGAGAAAGTTGTTACCGCGACGCGGTAGCGTAATTAACTGCAGGGGCTTGCGCCTGCAGGGAAGAGCGTCCCCACAATCAAAAACCCCTCATGCGAGGGGGAATCTGACGAAGTCTGCTACATCGGCCGCATCCGTCTAAACCTCCGATACAAGGTGCCATAAATCAACTTGGCATCTTCGGAGAGGTAGACGGATAAAACCAAATAGCATCTGCCCCGAATCTCAGCGTCAGGCCATCGCGGTCCTGTGCGCCGCCTTTCGGAAGGGAACAGGCGCAACCTCGTTAAGAAACACTTATAGGGTCCTCTCGACCCTATAAGGAGAAACCACCCGCGTGAGATCCTTACGACTCACAAGGGAACAACACACTTAGGAATCCCCACGATTTCTAAGGAGAAAATACACTTGCGAGATCCTCACGACTCGTGAGGAGAACGCTCTTATGGGACCCTCACGGCTGGTAAGATTTGAAAGTCTTAAGTTACAGAGGCCTAAACCTGTGCTTAAGCAACCCCCACAACTTTCGACATTGCCCTACAAGTGGTCTTATATTGGCCCTTGTATACAATCCACGGACGCGAATAAACATTTCCCTAACCAAGTCCCATCCGAGACTAGGGATATGTTTGCATGGCGAACAACCCTTGTAAATCCTCTCGACTTACAAGGAGAAAACCCTCATGTAGGATCCTTACGACTTATAGAGGAACAAAATACTTAGGAACCCTCATGATGCCTAAGGAGAAAATACACCTACAAGATCCTCACGACTTGTAGGGAGAAATACCTTTGTGAGACCCTTACGGCTCATGAAGTCAAAAGCTTTAGCCGACAAGACCTTAACCCTGGTCACTGAGCCACCTTTGTTTGACATCGACAAAGGCAGGTGATGATTCGCTCCTGGCCATATCCCAGTTGTAACGGTGCTGATGCCGAAATCAGTGTCTAATTTCAGGTTTACGGCGAAAAGCCAGTAAGCCGCACATGCATACGAAATAGCCGAAATGATGGGGCAGCTTGCAATAAAAAGCAGCAAGTAAAGAAAATGTATGCATGGAAAATAGCCGAAATGATTGGGCAACTCGCAATAAAAAGCAGCGAGTAAAAAAAATATATATAGCCATAATGATTGGGCAACTCGCAATAAAAAGCAGCGAGTAAAAATAAAAAATATAGCCGAAATGATTGGGCAACTCGCAATAGAAAAAACAGGGAGTGAAAACAAAATAAACAGCCGAAATGATTGGGCACCGCGAAAAATAGCCGAAATGATTGGGCAATCGCGACCTTCGCGATATAAAAGATGAAATGATAGAGCATCGCGGAAATAAAATAATAAAAAAAAAATGAATGAAACTTCGGCCCTACAGGTTAGATCACATCGATTCCTGTATACAATCCAGGGGCGCAGATAAAGAGGGAACCATACCTTCCCAACAGGCTCCATCAGAAAGCGAAGCCAAATCTCGACGGTTCATAGACAACCTAGAGACAATCTCGACATTTGTCGCAATATTACAGACACGATGTCAACAAATGAAGCAAACGAAGATCTCGAGCTTCAGGGTATCGACGTCAACATCGACAACTTAGAGATCACCAACGGCGTTTCTCCTCACTCCAACTAGATGCAGACATGACGTCAACAACTGACCTAAGAATCGCAACGAAACGGAACCATGGCAAAGTCTCTAGTTCCAAATCTCAATGGCCACATCTGCAGCCTGGAGACCAACAACGGTGTGCCTCCTCATTCCAGCAGGACACAGATATTACACCATCAAGCGGAGCGATAGCAAAATCCCAGCTTCACCTCAGCATTCGTCTCGATACAGTAGACGCAATGTCAACAACAGCGTTCCTCCGCAGTCCAGCTAGAGGCAGATGCAACGTCAACAAAAGACCTCACGGTCGAAACAAAGCGGAGTAACGGCAAAATCCCAACTCCACCTTAGCATTCGTCTCGTTACAGCAGACGCAATGTCAACAACGGCGTTCCTTCGCAGTCCAGCAGGGTGTACATGCAACGTTAACAAAAGACCTTACGGTCGAAAAAAGTGGAGCGATGGCAAAATCCCAGCTCCACCTCAGCATTCGTCTCAATACACCAGACGCAGTGTGAGCAAATGAAGCGAAGGCCAAATTCCTAGCTTCAAGGTCTTAACGGCAAGTCATATAAGGCCTGAAAGACCACCGGAGATCATCTCGCACAGAGTGGTCACCACCTTGACGTTCGTCTCGATACAGCAGACGAAATGTCAACCCCAGCATTCTTCCTCCAGCAGGGATTCGGACGTGACAAAGCAAACGAAGCGAAGGCCACATTCCTCGCTTCAACGTCTTTACGGTAACTCACATAAAACCGGAAAGACAATCGGAGATCCTCTCGCACCAGCACAGAGTGGTCACCACCTTGACGTTCGTCTTGATACAGCAGACGAAATGTCAACCCCAGCATTCTTCCTCCAACAGGATTTGGACACACCAAAGCAAACGAAGCGAAGGCCACATTCCTAGCTTCGACGTCTTGACGGTAACTCATATAAAACCGGAAAGACAATCGGAGATCATCTCGCACCAGCACAGAATGGTCACCACCTCGATGTCCGTCTCGATACAGCAGACGAGATGTCACCCCAATGTTCGTCTCGACACAGCAGACGCAACGTCATTAAACAAATGGAGCCACGGCAAAATCCCTAGTTCCAAACCTCGACGGTTCACTAGCAACCTAGAGACAACCTCGATGTCCGTATCGATACAGTAGACGAGATGTCACCCCAACGTTCGTCTCGACACTTCAGACGCAACGTCATCAAACGAATGGAGCCACGGCAAAATTCCTAGTTCCAAACCTCGGCGGTTCACCAGCAACCTAGAGACAACCTCGACGTCCATCTCGATACAGCAGACGAGATGTCACCCCAACGTTCGTCTCGACACAGCAGACGCAACGTCATCAAACAAACGGAGCCACGGCAAAATCCCTAGTTCCTACCGCGACATTCGTCTCGATACAGCAGACGCAATGCCAGCAAACGAAGCAAAGGCCAAATTCCTAGCTTCAGGGTCTTGACGGCAACTCACATAAAGCCCGAAAGACTATCGGAGATCATCCCCACACCAGCGCGGAGTGGTTATGACTCATCGGGGCTCACCAAAATAAACCTAACCTCAAGTAAAAAGCGACATGGCAAATTCCTAACGCTTGCTCTTCCGACGGTCAAACTGCCAAGGAGGATTGCTTGAAGACGTCTTGTCCAGCCCCCGAAGGGATCAGAGACACGGCAGTCGCAGGGCTACTCGAACAGCACGATTGCCTATCGAGGACTATATCAGCTTATGCGATGGTACGATGGCCAAAACCCTAAGTACCACCAACCTTAATGGGCTTCTGTCGTAAAGAGCAGAGGTTAAATGCGACGTTAAGATGTTCTTGCGAGAAACGCTCGATTCGTCTCGACTTGCGAAAAAAATTGTTGAGGCGGCTCGACTCGTGAGATAAAGCCTTAGGCAGTGGGCATAAAAGAAGCCTGTTTCCTAAGCACTGGGACCCTGCAAGTTGGCCCAAAACGGTCTCTTGCATACCATCCACGGGTCTCACTCTCCAACATCGAACTTCGACAAGGAGGGAAACAACCGCTTACAAATCCTCTTGACTCGTAAGAGGGAAAAATTCTCTTGTAGGATCCTTAAGACTTACAAGAGAAAACCACACTTAGGAATCCTTACGATTCCTAAGGAGAAAAACCCACCTACGAGATCCTCTCGATCCGTAGAAAAGTCTCTATGAGACCCTCACGGCTCATAGAGTTGAAAAGTCTTAGGCAGCAGATCTGAACCTGCGGCATAAGCCCTCGCTATCTCGTGAAGAAATCAAGAAGCTTACTCTATTACCTGCTAATTGTGACGACATGCTGAGAAAGAAGAAAAGCAACAGAAAGAACATCCGATTTACATTTGATCAGGCATTCGAGACGCATTCATTTATGCATGGGCAGAAGACTCAGGACGAGAAATAAGACAAGCTGAAATTAAAAAAAAAGGAGGGTTTCCATTCATATTGCTAAAAATTCTTACAATCACAAGAGCAATGAATAAGAAACATTATTCAAATTATTACAACGGTATAACCTCAGATCCGGGGCACGGATTGAGGAATTCAAAAGTAAGGCCATCCAGAGTTCTTCTGGCCTTTCTAATTATTCTTATGCGCAGCCTCTCGCGCTCCTCTGTGTCAAGATCCTCGGCAAGCCCTTCCGGCCTTCGATAAGCAGCAACTATCGTCGTCTGCTGGAAGATTTGGTGTAGGATGTCAATGAGGCTGTCCCGCCGTTTCTTCGAGATCAGCCCCGTCAGGTACACTGAATGCACCTTGTCCTCGGCATCATCCAGCGCATTGAGCGGTAGGGCCTCGTGAAGACCCGGAAGTGCTCTCCATATTGCTCCCAGCACGACTTTCAAAAGAGCCGAACGACGGGGTAGCAGCCAACCACCGCTTGCGTTCAGACGACCTATGACCTCTGCACATTGAGCGTCTGTAAACTCCTGGTTTTGTTGACGACCCTGTGCGCGGATATCGTCATAGGTGATGAACTCGTGCAAACTGTATAGATGCACCGCCATTATGCCTGGAGGAAATACCACAGGAAGATTAGCGATGGAAGAAAAATAAAATACATAGAGGGCTAAATTCCTAGAAAGCAAAGCTCTGCTCAGGGATTAAAACCCATGAACAAAAGCTCAATGAAACCCCAGTGGGGATCTCTTTAGATCAAAAGATCTGTGAGAGCAAAGCTCTTTGACTGAGATTAATTTAAATTAATTTGATTTATATTAATTTTACCTAAAGTTTCTAATTTTGAAAATGAGCAAAGCTCTGCTAGTGAAACCCCAATGGGGATCTCTTTAGATCAAAAGATCTATGAGAGCAAAGCTCTGCTGGTTAAGGTTAATTAAAATTAATTTAATATAAGAATCAATTTTACCTAAAGTTTTTCTAAAAAACTTTGGAAAGAAGAGCAAAGCTCTAGAGTTCTTGAAGGCAAGAGCAAAGCTCTGAAGTTTTTTTTGAAAATAAAAATCTAAAAGATAATAAGCATCTGCGGGGGACCAAAGGTCCTATTTATAGGCCTCAAGCGCCTCTTCAACTTCCAAAAGTGGTCACGGCGGTTGGAATTCCGCCACCGTTGCGCTCACATTTGGGGCCACGTAAGCGCAACGGTGGGGGGGCATTTGTTTACCCCAATCAGAGCAAAGCTCTGTTCAAATTCCGAGGCGGAAGTGAAGCAACGCTTCATCTTCCCCCAATCAGAGCAAAGCTCTGCTTTGAAAATTTAAAATTTAATAAATGAAGCAACGCTTCAGTTTATTTGCGCTGCGCAACAAGCCACGTGCCAGGCGCAGATGCATCAGCGCAGCGCCCAAGAAGGCGCGCCCAATCAGAGCAAAGCTCTATTTTAATAAAGCAACGCTTCAGCTGTGCAAGCACTGCGCTGCGCGACACGTGTCAGCACAGATGCGCTAGCGCAGTTGCGCTGCGCCGTGCGCTGCGCGACACGTGTCAGCGCAGATGCGCTAGCGCAGCGCAACAGCGCTTTGCGCTGCGCGACACGTGTCACGCGCTAGGGCATCTGCGCTAAACAGAATTAAATTTCTAAGAAATCTTTTCTGTTCTTGTTAAAACAAGAAGATTTTCTTCTGCAAAGCAGAAGCCCTTCGATCAAAGATCCAACGGTGGAGAAAATTCCCCAAATCACTCAGAGAAGGATCTCTTTAACAAATTTAACTAATTTTTGGGCACTATAAAAAAGACCCTAGGCCTCAATTCAAAGGAGGAACATTTTTCTTGAAAAAAAGTCAAGAGTTTCAAACAGAGAGAACTCTGAGAAAATTTCAAGAAAAAGGTAAAGAACCTTCAAGAAATAGAAGAAATTCCTTATAATAGATCATTGATCTAAAAACAAGATCAATGATCTTTACATAATAAACAGTGCTTTGCACTTCTTATGAACCTCTGGTTCTTTAAAACAAGAAAACAATAAAATAAAAAATAGTGCTTTGCACTTTTATGAACCTCTGGTTCTTCAAACAAAAGAAAATTTTAATTTTTCTTTGATCTAATTTAGATCAAGAAATTAAATAGTGCTTTGCACTTCTGTTCTTGAATCTAAAAGATTCTTAGTGCTCTGCACTTACGAACTGCGCTGTTGCGCTCTTAAGAGAGCGCCACGTGTCAGCCATAGAACCACTTGCGCTACGCGCTCTTGAAATAGAGCTTTGCTCTCTGGAATTGGCGCAACTCACCAGAGCGCGCCACGTGTCAGCAGCGCAACAGCGCAGCGCACTGCGCTACTGCGCTTGCGCTCATCAGAGCGCGACACGTGTCACCACCATATGAGTTTGCGCTCATTACTTAGCGCAAAGCGCCTGACAAGCCACGTGGGGCACTGTCAGAGTATTTAATGCTCTGCATTATTGAAGAAAAGGGACAGAGCCCAATTAAAAGGCCTAACAGGCCTAATAAAAAATGCTATGCATTTTAAAAGGGGGGAGGCAAAGCCCAAAAAAAAAAAAAATAGATGCTTTGCATCATTTATAAAAGGGAAAAGCCCAACCAAAATAAGAATAATGCAGTGCATTATTAAAAAGGGGCAAAGCCCTAGCACAGGCCAAAGACAAAAGATGTTGAAATTGGACTTAGCCCAATCATGGCCGTAAGTCCTCAAACTAAATTGACTGAGCACAGCTGCTCTCCTAAATCAATTTACATCCGGTTCGAGGGTACATCTCTGAACTCCTCTGACACCCATCGTTGTAATCCTTCAACGACGTCAGAGAGGTGACGGGTCCCGACGACTAAAACATTCAAACGGACTGCGGGGTCCTTAAACTCGTGGACCGAAACGTCCTTAAACTAATGTTGGACCGAAACGTCCTTAAACTAATGATGGACCGAAACGTCTTTAAACTAATGATGGACCACTACGTCCCTAAACTGGCGATGGACCACCACGTCCCTAAACTGGCGATGGACCACCACGTCCCTAAACTGGAATATGGACCGTAATGTCCCTAAACTACTTATGGACCACCACGTCCCTAAACTGGAAATGGACCACCATGTCCCTAAACTGTCAATGGACCACCATGTCCCTAAACTGGAACAATAGAGCCCAAACGCTCTTTTGTCGGATCTAAACGATCCCGTTAAGTTGATCTTAGTCTCAAATTGGACTAACGTATCCTTAACAAACGATTAAGTTGATCTTAGCCTCAAATATGGCTAACGTGTCCTTAAATCAAACCTTCAAACAAACTTTAGTCCTAAATTGGACTATAGATCTCTCGACCAACTTTGGTTCAAAGGTACATCTCTGAACTCCTCTGATATTTGTCGTTGTAATCCTTCAACGTCGTCAGAGAGGTGACGGGTCCTGACAACCATACATTAATACGGACTGTGGGGTCCTTAAACTCATGGACTTATGCGTCCTTAAACCAATATCCGCCCCCAAAATGGGAACGTTGGACCACTATGTCCCTAAACTGGAACAATAGAGCCGATTGCTCTTTTGTCGGATCTAAACGATCCCGTTAAGTTGATCTTAGTCTCAAACCGGACTAACGTATCCTTAACGAACGTTTAAGTTGATCTTAGCCGCAACGCGACTAATGCATCCTTAAACTAAAAACACCAAACCCAAATCTAAGTAAATACGGATTTGGACTAATCCACGTCCTACGGGCGACGACATTACTCAGTCTCCGTATACAATCCACGGGCAACCAAAAACAAAACAAACACCCATGACACGAAGTGAAATTCTGGAGAAGGAGAAAGTTGTTACCGCGATGCGGTAGCGTAATTAACTGCAGAGGCTTGCGCCTGCTGGGAAGAGTGTCCCCACAATCAAAAACACCTTAAGCGAGGGGGAATCTGACGAAGTCTGCTACATCGGCCGCATCCGTCTAAACCTCCGATACACGGTGCCATAAATCAACTTGGCATCTTCGGAGAGGTGGACGGATAAAACCAAATAGCATCTGCCCCGAATCTCAGCGTCAGGACATCGCAGTCATGTCTCGGCCGCCGTTCGGAGGGGAATAGTGATTCAAGTTCAAACTACAATACAACATGAATCCATTAAACCGTCTATTCAATTTATGTCAATCTATCTTGACTGAATCGAACCATGAATATACTCCATCTACATGTACATCCATTATATCCATTCCATTTACTGATATCATGATTCCGGTAAGTCATCCATATACAATTTACAATACAAGACAATACAATACAATCAAGACATCGCGGGGATTATAAGGGGTAGATTGGTACGGAAGGTGTTAAAAGTGGCACGAGACTATAACCATAATACACATAACCTGAATCTCCATTGCCATTGTACCGTGGCTGAACAGTTCCTTGTACTCCGTATACCTTAGTCTCCGGGATAGTGGGACTCCTCTCGTATACACTGGCATTTTCTGTACCAAACTACAAATAACAGCGTTAATAATATAATACAACTTTAAAAGTTACAATCTCCTTTTATCTATTCTGTCTATGCTTATTCCTTGAGACTTACCGAGCGATTGTTTACTGACGACATTCCTTTTCTTCTTTCTTTGGAATGTTGTCAGGTGGATCGGACCTTCTGGAGACAGAGCCCACCAGCGAGAACTTGGTTCGGCGACCCGGAGCTCTAGTTACTTGTATATTTCATTTACATTTCTGTTATGCCATTGTTTAGGCATTTCTTTCATTCCATGTATTTACTTTTCATTGTATTATAAAACGAATGTTAATAAATAAAGTTGTTGTTCATTTATATCTTGTCTCTTGTGTACATTTTATTTTATATTGCTTAGATACGCTTAGCGTGTTTACTTCCGAGTAAATACGTAGCGTCCTCGTCGCGTCCTCTGTCCGTACACTAGGAAGCGGGGCGTGACAGTTTCTCTATATGAGACTTGAAGTCTCGGATCCTTTATATATTGGAGGCAAGTTTGTTAATTAATTATAAGAAAATCTCTTATTAAGAGATTTCAATTGATTTAATTGGTCTTACAATTTATTTGGGGAATTTTACCCGGATTCTTGATCCAAATGTTTCTGTATTACAGAATATATTTTCTTGTTTTTAGAAAAATTGAGGAAATATTTTCCCAAATACAGAATTTATTCTGCAAAACGGTGATTTTTAATCACCATTGGATTTTTAATCCAAGGACTCTCTGTTTTACAGAGAGCAATCTTTTTTGTTTGTAAAGATTGAGAAACAATATTCCTCGGAATAGAATTTAATTCTATTATTTGATAATTTACCATCACCATTGGATCTTTGATCCAACAGCTCTGTTTAACAGAGAGTATCCTATTTTTTACGGAAATATCCCCATGTAGAATTTAATTCTACTTGATTTTAATTTGGGCGCCAGCGTTCACGTGTTGTGCACGTGGACGCCCCTTAAGAATTTAATTTTTATTTATGATAGGCACTCCTGTGCTTTGCATATTGGCGTCCACATGAGCGTCCACGTGAGCTTCACGTGCGGTGCCATCATAGGATTTAATTTTAAAGGGTTGACGCTAGGGTTGACGCTGTCGTTGACACCCTCATGAGGGGCACATGAGGCACTGCCTCAACAAAATTTTAAAAGAGTCTGGCTCTTTTATTATGTTTAAATATTAGGAGAATAAATGCCCCCCACCGTTGTTCTCACGTAGCTCACACGTGAGTGCAACAGTGTCACTTTTTCCACCGTTTGATCTTCTAGGGAGTTGAACCATCCCTTCATATCCTATAAATAAGGTCTTTGGCTCTTGAGATGACTGTTGTCTCATCATCTTTCTTGAGTCTTTTTATTTTTGGAGAATTTAATTCTCGTTTATCAGAGCTTAGATCTCTGTCTCCTAGAACTCTTTTGAACAGAGTATACTCTGCCAGATTTTTTGGTAAGAACTACGAACAAAGCTTAGCTCTTAACTCCTTTTGAGCATATATATTTCTTAATTTTTTATTTTTAAGTCCATTATTAGTTTCGACAGGGCTTAACTCTTTTTTTTTTTGTGAATCGATTTCATGGAGATTTAAAAAAACTTTCTTTTTACAGATCATGGATCTTAATGTTTGTTCACCGCCGGAAGATGGACCGGGACGTTAGGACGTCTGGCCTGAATTCTGGGGGGAAGATGCTATTTGGATTTATACGTCCACCTCTCCGAAGATGCCAAGTTGATTTATGGCACCGTATATCGAAGGTTTGGATGGATGCGGCCGTTGTAGCAGACTTCATCAGATTCCCCCTCGTTTGTGAGGTTTTTTTTTTATTGTGGAGATGCTCTTCACTGCAGGCGCAAGCCCCTGCAGTTAATTACGTTACCGCATTGCGATAACTACTTTCTCCTGCTCCAGAAGTTCACTTTGTGCCGTGTGTGTTTTTGTTTGTTTTGGTTGCCCGTGGATTGTATATGGAGACTAGTTTCTGTCGTCGCCCGTAGGGCATGGATTAGTCCAAATCCGTATATTTTTAGATTCGGGCTTGGTTTATTTAAGGACCATTAATCTGAACTTAAATATATATGAGCATTTGGGGCTCAGTTTGTTTTAGTTTGAGGACATCGTGGTTCATCACCGCCATGTTTGGGGGTGAATATTAGTTTAAGAACATTTCGGTCCAACATTCCCGTTTTGAGGACGAATGTTAGTTTAAGGACATTTCAGTCCATTATTGCCTTTTTTGATGCGACTGTTAGTTTAGGGACATTTCAGTCCTTTATTCATCTTGCACGCATGTGTATTTGTTACGTGACGAAATGAACAATGGTGATTTGAAATGTACCCAATTTGGGGCACGATATGATTTGAGGAATGAACGTCAATTTTGAAGTGCATCGATGTATGATGAGAAGAGTTGTTGGTTGTCGGGACCCGCTACCTCTCTGAAGACGTTGAGGAATTACAACGACATATATCAGAGGTGTGTAAAGATGTACTCTCGAACCAAATCCCGTATTTAAGGGAAAAGGGGTTGTGGTGGACCTATGAATCGTTAGTCATATTTGAGATTAAGATTACCTTAGGAGATATGAGATGAATATCATTTTGAATATTATCAATGAGAGATCATTAATCATGTTTGAGACTAAGATCGGCTCAATAACATTTTTAAGGATCATTTTAATTTAAGATCTATCAAAAGAGCATTTGGGCTTAACTGTAAGAAACTTCAAAGGCTTAGCCAATTTGGGCTTAGTCTGCCTACTCTTATTCAAAAAGTGCTAAGTACTCATTTGGGCTCTGTCTGTGTAGGGAGTTTTTCGTCACCTCATTAAGATGAGAAATACGCGTCGCTTGTCAGGCATACTACAGATTCCCCCTGCTTAAGGTAGGCGGGGGTTTATTGATTATGGGGATCCGAATCTCCGGCAGCCATGGACTAAGCTGCCGGAGATTACCTGTCACACCCCGCTTCCCAGAGTACGCTAAGATGGGCACGTGATATAGCCAACCATGCTACCTGTAGGTAGGAAGTATCCATCCACAGTCACATTACGGCTGTAGAGATATCAAGAACAAAAATAAAACTATCTAGCACATGTCCATAAGCCAAAATAAAATGAGTCAAGAATAAATAATGCGGAAGCAAGAGATCCAATACAAGAATAACTGGAATGTATGTCCCATAATGCGGGCTCACATCAGAAATAAAATGTTGAAAAGTAGAAGAACTAACTACTAGAGAATCCTCACTGCTCAGCCTGCTGGCAGAAATACTCCTGCTCGGACTGCAACAAAGGTACGAAATCTGGGCCATGCAAAACCCAGACGTCAGCGCTGTTGAAGTCAAAATTTGCATCCCGGTTGACCGAGTCAAAGTCAAGGTCAACCCCAAAACTAGGTGGGCCCAAGCCCAGGTCAAGCGGGCCCATGCCCAAGTCGAGCCCGCGGCCAGCCTCCCCATGCCAACAACAAAATCATGTAATAAATAATTTTTATGTGATTTTTTATATATGAATGTATGCAAAATGGGCATAAAGCCAATATTTTGTAAGCCCATGGCTTATGTGCAAAAATGAAATGGCACATGAGCCATGGGATAGGAAAAATGCCATTTTTTGAAGCCCAAGGGGCTATATGTAAATATGTTAGCCTATAAAAGGCAAAATGATGATGAATAAAAAAACAATTTTTCTCTTTCCAAAAAATTTAGATCTGAGATCTTTTCTCCTTCTTCAAGGTTCCAAAATCTTCTTCTTTCTTTTGAATTAAATCAAGAGTTTTACTCTTCATTTTATAAAACAAAATAGTTTTTCACCATCAAACCCACAAAGGGGAACTTGGATCTGTCTTTAGATCCCCAAAAGGAGAGATTTTGAGATCTCACATCTCTTGATCTTCAAGATCCAGCTAACAGAGAAGGAAGAAGAAGAACCCCTTTCACTAAACCCAAGAAAAAAAGAGAAAACACACTCAGGAGTCCAACTCCACTCTGATTTCACTTCCGAGAATCTTTTTAGGCTAAAAGCCTCTTTTCCTCGCCGGCGCTCCAACGCAGAGCGCCCACGTGCCGACACGTGGCGCGCTTGCGCTCCAGCACAAAGCGCCCACGTGCCGACACGTGGCGCGCTTGCACATCAGCGCCCTGCGCTTGATCACAAAGCGCCCCAGTGCCGACACGTGGCGCACTTGCGCTCAAGCGCACAACGCTCGAGCGCATGTCGCTCCAGTGCCGACACGTGGCGCACTTGCGCTCAAGCGCCCAGCGCTCAAGCGCAAGTCGCCCCCATGCCGACACGTGGCGCACTTGCGCTCGAGCGTCAGGAGCTGAAGCGTAAAGCACCCACGTGCCTACACGTGGCGCGCTTGCGCTACAGCGCCCTGTTCTCAAGCGCAGAGCGCCCACGTGCCGACACGTGGCACGCTAGCGCCTGAGCGCACAGCGCCCAAGGCGCTGGCCCTACGCATCCTTTGGATGCCTTTTCCTCCTCTTTCTTTTATATATATATATATATATATATATATATATATACATATATATATATATACACATATGCATACATATGTGCATACACACATACTCCACGACACTGTCCCTGTTAGAAAAAAATTTCTAACGGGGCGCTGCCCCGCACCCCGCAAGAGGGCTGCTAGCCCCCTTGACGAAAAACACCCTACAAATTCTGGCACACCCGGTGGGACCAATCTCTCCTTCCATATTTCGGGTTAAGCGTTCATGCGAACTCAATCAATATACATACCTGTATTTATACTAAAAATAATGCTTTTTCATGCATATTTTCAAGCAATCACCTTCCGACGATGTCTTCGATGATGAACTCGGCTCCCGTCTCCTACACGATGAAGATAGACTCCAGGACGGTCCTTCCGGCCAGTCTCGGGCGACAATGGGAGGAGCCGCTGCTACCATTCGGCTCTATTATGTTCATGCCTGTTGGCGCCATCCCGGCTCCTCAAGCCCCGGTGGCAGACAAACCGGTCTCGAAAGGCAGGAGACCAAATGTGGTGGTCGCGAGGGCGCCTCAGCCCAAGCGCAAGTCTGTTTCCGAACGACTCTCCATGGCCCCAGCTGGGGGAAAGGCCATCAACACCAACATAGCTACAACCCGTCCTGAGCAAGCTCCAGCGGTGCCCTTCACCACTGCTCGATCGGGTGTCTTCTCTAAGCTCCCCTTTGATCAACTCACAATGGCTTCCCGGATAGCGGATGCCCGCTAAGCCTTCAAAATCGAGAAGCTGAGGGAGAAAAGGCTCGGATATAGAGCCAACAAAAGGGATAGGGCTCCTGCCAGACTAAACCTCATGAGGTTCGAAGAACAGGGTTACCCCGTCGAAGATGAGGAAATGGCTGGGTATGTGGTCCACACTGTCTACACAGTGGGCACGCGCAGCAAGAGCAAGGACGGGGCTACCACATCTCAAACCCAATCTGGCTTGAATGTGGTGGCCGCTTCCCAAGAGCAGCCGCCTCTGCCAGGTGATGAAAACCCTCTCGATGAGGATGATAGGCAGAAAGACCATTCGGTCCATGAGGAGTCAGGCTCAGAAAGCGAAGAAGAGACGACTTTTCGCCCCAGGACCGCGGAGCAAGAGCTGCTTCAAGAGCTCCGAAAGCAACTCAGAAACAAAGACAAGGAGATGGCCAAGCTCTACTCAAAA
Organism: Agapanthus africanus; assembly: GCA_030015575.1. Classification (NCBI taxonomy): domain Eukaryota; kingdom Viridiplantae; phylum Streptophyta; class Magnoliopsida; order Asparagales; family Amaryllidaceae; genus Agapanthus; species Agapanthus africanus. Next base: position 519,652,966 of record JASDDO010000031.1, on the reverse strand, counting down.
ATCGACGACTTGACGAATGTCGTGATGCAGCTCACAGCCCGGCTTGCCTCTCAGCCGCCCAATCAGGCGGAGGGCTCGGCTCATGAACCGGGAAATGGTGTCCCAAAGCAGCCGACGCCTATTCCCTCAAATCCAAAAGTGGGCGAACTATTTGAAAATCAGTCGCATCCTATCTCGGGAAATGTCTTGGCTACCGATGACAGTAGCCCGCTAACTCAAGATCAAATCATGGACTTGGTTGCCAGCAAAGTCAAGACATTGGTGGCCGAAGCCGAAGCACAAAAAGATATCAACAGTAGTGGGAGACCATATCCCGCTCAGTATGATCTGGTAGAATTTCCTAGCGGCTATGTCATCGCCAAATTCGGAAGGTTCGATGGGACGGGAAATGCGAATCAGCACATCGCCTACTTCAAAGCCTCATGCGGGAATACTGGGGGCAATGATGCGCTTCTCCTCCGCCAGTTCGTTAATAGCTTGAAAGATGTTGCTTTCGACTGGTACGCGAGCATACCGGATGGCTCCGTCACAACTTTTGTCCAAATGGAGTCTCTGTTTCGGCAGAGGTTCATGAGCGTCAGCGATAAGATTACCATTGCCGGGCTCATAAGGACCAAGCCCAAGAGCGACGAAAGCAGAATGGATTTTATAACCCGATGGCGCAATCTCTCCGTCAAATGCGAACCGCCGATAGAGCAGGACCAATCTGTCAGTCTCCTCATCGGAAATCTCAACAATTGGATGGCCCTATTTCTATACACCGCGGGTCTCAAAACATTCCAAGAGCTGACCAAAAAGGTCCAAACGTTGGAACGCTCAAAGCCCGAGTCTGCTCAGGACCTTCAGTTCACAAACAGACCGAAACCTTGGAGGGACGACAACCGAAAAGGCGGAAGTTCTAACAGCACCGATTCTCTAAATAAGCAGAGAGCGGGCGGAGCAAAAACTGACCAGTCTCGAGAGCCAACTTTAGAGGAGAGAAGAAATAAGGTCTACTCATTCCGAAGGGACAAGGTCCACAAAATTTTTAAAGATGCTCTGAAGAATAGCCTGCGGCTACCAGAACCAAAAAGGCTAAGTGAAGCGAACAGGACTGATCATCCTAACTTTTGCCCATACCACCGAGTGCTGGGGCACACTATTGAAGACTGTTGCATCTTCAAGGATTGGGTCGAGAAACAATATAAAGCGGGAGAAATATCATTTGTCCCCTGGCGTGTTAACCAACGATCAAGCTGCGACCGCCAATTTCATACAAACGGAGACCGAAGTTCTTCGTGAAACTGATTCTCTCGGACATCTGCCTTTCTCTGAAAACAGACGACCACCACGTCATTAAACTGGGAATGATCGACCTCTAAGTCGTTAAACTGGGAATGCAAAAAAAATGTAAATAAACAAAAAAATGTGTAAATAAAAGAAAAATAAAGGAAAGCCGAAATGATGAGGCAACTCGCAATAAAAATCAGCGAGTGAAAATAAAAATGAAAATAAAGCCGAAATGATGGGGCAACCGCGAATAAATAGCCGAAATGATAGAGCAATCGCGATCTTCGCGATAAGAAAAGCTGAAATGATAGAGCAATCGCGGTGAAACAAAAATAAAACAAAACAAAAATAAACAAAACAAAGGCGAATGATGAGTCGCTCCTGGTACCATATTCCAGTGCAGCGATACAGACGCCAACAAAAATTCAAATTTCCAAAATTCTTCCAGCCCTACAGCCAGTCCCCAAATTGACTGCCGTATACAATCCACGGGCTCAAATAATTCTCATCACGTCCATGCCCCACCGCAACCACCGGTTACGCGGCTGGTCTCCGCCTTTGGAATTATTCTCTATTGAGAAGACCCACTCATGTTTCCTCACGATACATAAGGAGAACAAACCTTTGTGGGATCCTTACGACTCATAAAGGAAAAAACACACTTAGGAGTCCTCACGACTCCTAAGGAGAAATACACCTGCGAGATCCTCACGACTCGTAGGGAGAAAATGCTTTTATGGGACCCTCACGGCCCATAAAATTGAAAAGCCTTAGGTGATAGGGATCTAAACCTGTCTCCTAAGCCATCGCTTCCCAATCCCCAAGTGGCGAATGATGAGTCGCTCCTGGTACCATATTCCAGTGCAGCGATGCAGACGCCAACCAAATTCCAAATCCCATGCCCCAATGGCGAATGATGAGTCACTCCTGGTACCATATTCCAGTGCAGCGATGCAGACGCCAACTAAATTCCAAATTCCAAATCCCTAAGTGGCGAATGATGAGTCGCTCATGGTACCATATTCCAGTGCAGCGATGCAGACGCCAACAAAGTCCCAAAATTTTTATGGCTCTACGGTCTGGATCATACATCCTGCAAAACCGTATACAATTCATGGGCGTAAAACAATCCCAATCTCTGCAAAAATAATAAAATGAAAATAAAAAAAGGTATGTCCATAAGCAAAATGGGCACAGATGAAAACCCGAAAGGGCGCCGTGAGTAAAAACAGCAGGACTGCCGGCGAGTTTTTGAAAACCTGAAAAGGCACAAACTCGTAAAAAAAAGAGAGAGATGAAATGCGCTCGCAAAGTCCTCTCTACTTTGCGGGGAGAAAATCCCCGCGTGAGATCCTTACGACTCACAAAGGAGCAACACACTTGGGGGTCCTCACGACTCCTAAGGAGAAAATACACCTACGGGATCCTTACGACCCGTAGGGAGAAAATGCTTTGTGAGACCCTTACGGCTCATAAAATTGAAAAGCCTTAGGTGATAGGGATCTAAACCTGTCTCCTAAGCCACCAATTTCCAAATCCTCCCAGGGCAAATAATGAGTTGCTCCTGACATTATTCCAGTGCAGCAATGCAGATGCCAAACAAAAAAAAACAATTTCCAAATCCTCCCGGGGCAAATGATGAGTTGCTCCTGGCATTATTCCAGTGCAGCAATGCAGATGCCAAACAAAAAAAAACAATTTCCAAATCCTCCCGGGGCAAATGATGAGTTGCTCCTGGCATTATTCCAGTGCAGCAATGCAGATGCCAAACAAAAAAAAACAATTCCCAAATCCTCCCGGGGCAAATGATGAGTTGCTCCTGGCATTATTCCAGTGCAGCAATGCAGATGCCAAACAAAAACCCCAATTCCCAAATCCTCTCAAAGATGGATGATGATTCGCTCCCGGTACCATATTCCAGTGTAGCGATGCTGATGTCGACTCAAATCAAATAAATCAAACCAACCAATTCCAACATCGACCTCTGTGTCAACAAGCGACACTCTGCATCGGGGAAACGTCCAACACAGACACTCCGCATCAGGGAAACGTCCAACAACGACACTCCGTAATGGGGAAACGTCAAGCAGACACTCCGTCTCGGGGAAACGTCAACCAGCGACACTCCGCGCCGGGGAAAAGTCGATCAGCGACACTCCGTGCCGGGGAAACGTCAAGCAGACACTCCGTGCCGGGGAAACGTCAAGCAGACACTCCGTGCCGGGGACACGTCAACCAGCGACACTCTGCATCAGGGAAACGTCCAACACAGACACTCCGCATCAGGGAAACGTCCAACAACGACACTCCGTAACGGGGAAACGTCCAGCAGACACTCCGTCTCGGGAAAACGTCAACCAGCGACACTCCGCGCCTGGGAAAAGTCGATCAGCAACACTCCATGCCGGGGAAACGTCAAGCAGACACTCCGTGCCGGGGACACGTCAACCAGCGATACTCTGCATCGGGGAAACGTCCAACACAGACACTCCGCATCAGGAAAACATCCAATAACGACACTCTGTGCCGGGGAAACGCCAAGCAGACACTCCATGCCGGGGACACGTCAACCAGCGACACTCTGCATCGGGGAAATGTCCAACACAGACACTCCGCATCAGGGAAACGTCCGACAGCGACACTCCGTGCCGGGAAAACGTCAAGCAGACACTCCGTGCCGGGGACACGTCAACCAGCGCACTCTGCATCGGGGAAATGTCCAACACAGACACTCCGCATCAGGGAAACGTCCAACAACGACACTCTGTGCCGGGGAAACGTCAAGCAGACACTCCATGCCGGGGACACGTCAACCAGCGACACTCTGCATCGGGGAAACGTCCAACACAGACACTCCTCATCAGGGAAACGTCAGACAGCGGCACTCCGTCCCGGGGAAACGTCAAGCAGACACTCCGTGCCGGGGACACGTCAACCAACGACACTCCGTGCCGGGGGCACGTCTACCAAATCACTCCGGGCCAGGGAAACGTCTACCACGGACACTCCGTCTCGGAAATGCGTCAAGCGTCGACCGTCCATATCGTAAAAAGGGCAGTGCAGCCCAAAAAGTGGGAACCAAAGCAAGTCGCCTCCACATGAAAGAAGATCCATCAATTTCATGCACACGACCCACATATGTGGTGTGCATTTTTTGATGGGGGGCACTTTGTTGAAGTCAAAATTTTCACCCCGGTTGACCGAGTCAAAGTCAAGGTCAACCCCCAAGCTAGGTGGGCCCAAGCCCAGGTCGAGCGGGCCCATGCCCAAGTCGAGCCCGCTGCCAGCCTTCCCATGCCAACAACAAAATCATGTAATAAATAATTTTTATGTGATTTTTTATATATGAATGTATGCAAAATGGGCATAAAGCCAATATTTTGTAAGCCCATGGCTTATGTGCAAAAATGAAATGGCACATGAGCCATGGGATAGGAAAAATGCCATTTTTTGAAGCCCAAGGGGCTATATGTAAATATGTAAGCCTATAAAAGGCAAAATGATGATGAATAAAAAAACAACTTTTCTCTCTCCAAAAAATTTAGATCTGAGATCTTTTCCCCTTCTTCAAGGTTCCAAAATCTTCTTCTTTCTTTTGAATTAAATCAAGAATTTTACTCTTCATTTTATAAAACAAAATAGTTTTTCACCATCAAACCCACAAAGGGGAACTTGGATCTGTCTTTAGATCCCGAAAAGGAGAGATTTTGAGATCTCACATCTCTTGATCTTCAAGATCCAGCTAACAGAGGAGGAGGAAGAAGAACCCCTTTCACTAAACCCAAGAAAAAAAGAGAAAACACACTCAGGAGTCCAACTCTACTCTGATTTCTCTTCCGAGAATCTTTTTAGGCTAAAAGCCTCTTTTCCTCGCCGGCGCTCAAGCGCAGAGCGCCCACGTGGCGCGCTTGCGCTCAAGCGTAAGCGCTCAAGCGCAAGTCGCCCCCTTGCCGACACGTGGCGCGCTTGCGCTCGAGCGTCAGGCGCTGAAGCGCAAAGCACCCACGTGCCGACACGTGGCGCGCTTGCGCTACAGCGCCCTGTTCTCAAGCGCAGAGCGCCCACGTGCAGACACGTGGCACGCTAGCGCCTGAGCGCACAGCACCTGGGCGCACAGCGCCCAAGGCGCTGGCCCTACGCATCCTTTGGATGCCTTTTCCCCCTCTTTCTTTTATATATATATATATATATATATATATATATATATATATATATATATATATATATATATACATATATACATATATACACACATATGCATACATATATGCATACACACATACTCCACGACACTGTCCCTATTAGAAAAAAATTCTAACGGGGCGCTGCCCCGCACCCTGCAAGGGGGCTGCTAGCCCCCTTGACCCCCAGCCCGCTATCCGGGTAGCGGGACCCCAGTAAAAACTCTGCGTGGCTCCCGATATATTTAAAAAACCCCTCCAAAACAAAACACACGTACACTGCACATCGAGTTCGCATGACCAGTTTAACCCGTTAATCGGAGGTTCCCTCGCTTCAAAGGCGGGGGGTAATTAATGGCAGCTTAGTCCGCGGCGGCCGGAGATTCGGATCCCCATAATCATTAAACCCCGGCCTACCCTAGGCAGGGGGAATCTGTAGTACGCCTGACAAGCGCGCGCGTATTCCCATCTCAATGGGGTGACGAAAAACACCCTACAAGCGCGCCATGTCATCAAGCAATAAAATATAAACAGGGTAACAGGCAATGCAAATATAATCATGAATGATAAATCAGGTGTAACAGCAATATAAATCAGGGCAGTGAAGGGTAGTGTGCAGGGAGTAAACTAAACTGGTCTATTGGGTTATCTACTCTTAAGTCTTTAAAATCAATTTGATGAATCATCGATATAACTCAATAGTATCCCGTGCGTGCCCGGGACCACGGTCAAGATTCTCGGGCTGAATCCGAGACGTGCAGCTAGGCACTAAAGGAAATGGGTAAAGATGAATGATGTCCATGGCATCATCCCAAGGCTGGCCTAGCCTCTAGAATGTAATGGATAACGATGGATGATGTCAGCAGCATCATCCCAAGGCTGGCCCAGCCTCTAAAACTGATCAGTAAAAGTAGAACACTGTCGAGTTACAAGTCAGGTTTCATCATTGATTTTCCCATACCCACAGGTTATATGTTTAAGTCAAGTATTTAAGCAATCAAGAACTAACGCCAACACAGGAACAGGTAGGTGCGGGTTTGTCTGGATAGACAACAGAACGGTCCGTAAGGGCTACATGTCAGGTTTGTTGGCATTAGACACAAGATCAGGTAACAGGTCAAGCCATGGTACATCAGGTCAGGTCAAGTAGTGTACGGTACCATGTCGGGTCAAGTAATATGTGTGTAGCAAGTCATGTCAGGGTGTAAAAGATATCATGTGGGTGATCATAATCGACTAGCATAATCATGGTTATAAATAAACAAGCATGGGTATCAACAACACAATATATTGGCACATGTAATAGGTTAAGCAATATGTGCAGATTAAACTACTTAGCTGTACGGTTATCAATTTGTGTTTAAGAGATGGTTTCAACATTATATGAATACAGTATGACAATTATGGATGTTAAAATCAGGTTAATAAGCATCAAGTGATCTAGGGATGCAATGACATGTATAATATGTTCAATAGATGCAATTATAACTAAAACCGGTTAAGGATGCACACGGATGTCCGATAGAGTATAACTAGAGAAAAGGGTACCATAAACTAGGTAATTATTTATGATGTGATTAAAATATAAACGTGGTTAATAGGTTTAATAAAGTAAATGCAACGGGTAGGTTTCAAGTTTGAAACTAAAATGATATAACGTGACATCGAACATGAAAGAGGGAAATCATGGTATTAAAGTTAAACTACAGGTTTAATGTGTCATCCAATGTATATGTAATATATTAAGTAGCATGTAGCAAGTTTTACTTGCCTCGACGGATCGCGAAATGGTAAACGGAACGTTACGCGTCAGCGGAAAAAGTCACGACGCGCACACGGTACACAGAATGAGCCCAAACGACGAACAGTGGAGTCACACGGGTCGGAGGTCCTTGCTGGGTCATCGGGAATCGTCGCCGGCACGGTCGGATTCCGACGAACCAGAAAACAGCGAAGGGTTTGCAGAGGAGGTGCTATGGTGGCTGCGAGACCAACCATGGCGAGATCGACGGGGTTCCGACGATGAAAAGAGACACCGGGGTGTGCACAAAGGCCAGGGACACAAGGACGAGTCACCGGCGGCGATCCCCCGGCGGTGCAGATGCGTGTGCAAGGGTGCACGGCTGCTCGGCGCGAGAGTAGGGTAATCGGGGAAGAAGGGAATGGTGGCGGAGGTGACGAGGGTGAGGAGCGGCGACGAACGGCGATGATGGCGTCGGCGCTAGGGCAACGGCGAGAGGAAGAACGTCGGCTAGGGTTTCTGGGGATGGGTTCTGGTTTGTTGAAGGAGACGAGGAAAATATAAAGTGAAGAGAGAGAGAGAGAGAGATATATACGCGCGCAAGAGGAGAGAGGAAGGATTCGAGAGGAGAGAGAGAGAGATAAGTGCACAGTGAGGAGATATAAAGTTGGCAGTATTCGCAAGAGAGAGAAAGGGAAAGAGAAAAGGGGAGAGAGAGTGCAGCGAAGGGAGAGAGAGGGAGAGGGCTGTGCTCGTGGGGCCTATTGGGGATAGTGCCCTCAGAGTCAATTATTGGATCACTCGCCCGTGATTGCAATGATTGAGGGTGGACCTATACCGTTAGAACAGTCTTACTCAAGATGATAGTATGCTATATGGTTTATCTTTATCATCGTGTACTATTTCAGGTAACCTTACAGGTCACTATTGCACGTTGATAGAGCCCTTAGGATTCTTGCTTGAAGGCCAGCAGTATGATGGCGATCATAAACGTGGGAGCTGGGGTCTATAAGCACATCCTAAAAAGGTCCCTAGTCGTGGGAGTTTTCGAGACAGGGCATCGATACTCCAGAGTAGACTAGTGTATACAGTCGAGACCCCGACGAGGGGTGGTGGCCCGTCTCACAAGCCACTGGTGTCAGTTGGTTCACCTAAGATGTATATAGATGCTCATTGGGTTATGAGTACACCGGACAGGACTCGCCGGGAACCTGCTAGTTGGTCTTATACCTGACGTCAGATGGCAGTTCCCTGATGACATGTGTACAGGTTAGTTCATCGACCTGAGATCGTCATTTGTCTCGTGTGAGTTCCCACTGTACTTTGATTACTACCCTACCACGGCTCAAAGAAGTCATGCAAACAGGTTTTAGTTGGGTACAGTCCCGAGCCACATGGAGGAAGTGAGCGGATCTGCAGGGGTTCGTCTCTCCCGGTATTGGGGGTGATGTCGCGCTGTGTCTAGGAGAGCCATTACACGAAGTCCTTGGACAAGGCAGGAGATTTACTGGTAGGTATTCCAGTAGTATCTCAGGGTGTTCTGGGCTACACTCCGACATGACTTGTACCGCTTTTGGGGGTCTGACTTTTAACAACCCCCTTGGCCCGCCATGCGATGCTCATAGACGAACGGACCGGACTGTACGGATATTGTCACCGACAGGCTCAGTAGGGTGTCAGGATGAGTTCGCTCATCGACATCCCTTTTGGTCAATACCTGGTAGCCTGTTACGTATGGCTAATACCTCTGACGTGCTAGTGGTTAAATCCACAGCCAACGTATTGACGAGTCTTTAGAGTCCCCCACACACAGTTTCTCAAGTTTCGAGCGAAACGTTGTAGAGGCCGTATGATATATAGCAGGGTTCGATCATATACGTGCGGTATTGCACGGATCATGATCGGACGGATCATACTAGTGGGTTTTGGTTTAAGCCGGATCCTAGTATTAGATTTGTTGGATTACTTTAGTCTCATCGCATTCGCATTCAGTCGGAATGCGGATGCAGGTATGTATATACAGGTGAGGGGTATCCTTGTGATCCGTCACGAGTTTACTTTAGATGTTGCCGGATCTTTTTGTTGGACCGAACATTTGGATTAATGTTTGGTTAATGGAAATTGTGAGCTAGAATTCATCATGCATTGCATTAAATGTGACATGGACATATAGATGACTCATGGTCTTATTTATTGTGCACATGTCATATTTTTTGATTGATTTGTGTGTTGAAATGAGATGGGGAGAGAGAGGGGCTGCCATGGTTGGAGTTTTAGTCTTGTAATTTTTGATATACACTCACTCTCTCACTCTCATTAGCAACATACCAACAAAAGAAAAGAAAAGAAAAAGAAAAGCTCTTCTTCTTCTTCTTCTTCCTCTAACTCATTGCTTCCATCAATGGCAACATTTTAACCTCCATCCAAAGCCATGGATGTAAGAGACAAAGTGATCACAACATTCTCTACAACACCTTGGACACGTCGGCTAGCACACTTCGCGCCCGAGTTGGTTCGGACGAAGCGGGAGCCCGTAAAA